>CM036184.1:14053902-14094400 GCA_020631735.1 Saccharum officinarum | reverse complement strand
CAGCAAATTTACTGCAAATGCAATATCTGTGTGGGTGCTATTAACAAGATATATTAGTGCTCCAACGGCTCTAAGATATGGGACATGTGGTCCCAATATTTCTTCTTCTTCTTCCTGTGGTCTAAAAGGATCATTTTCAACATCTAAGGATCTTACTACCATCGGAGTTTTTGTTGGATATGACTTGTCCATATTGAATTTCTCTAATACTTTCTAGACATAGGCAGCTTGGTATATAAATATACCAGAATGAAAGTGCTCAAGTTGTAAACCCAAGCAGAATTTGGTTTGACTCAAATCTTTTATTTCAAACTCCGTCTTTAAATGATGACGTGTTTCATTAATATCGGGTTTGTTGCCAATAATATTAAGATCATCAACGCACATCGATATGATACAAAATCTTATAGATGATTTTTAATGAAGACACATGGACAATCATCATTATTTGTGTATCCCTTTAACTTTAGGAATTCACTTAACCGATTGTACCACATTCGGGCCGACTGCTTTAAGCCATATAATGACTTCTGCAACTTGACCCAATACATGTTGTGATTTGTCTTGGGATTCGGTATACTGATTCCATCAGGAACTTGCATGTATATATTAGAATCCAATGACCCATACAAATATGCGGTCACTCCGTCCATCAACTGCATAGATAGACGATTTTGTACTACCAGCGATATTAAGTATCAGAACGTTATTTCGCTCATTACCGAAGAGCATGTTTCGTTGAAATCAACGCTAGGTCTTTGCGTAAAACCTTGTGCCACAAGTCTTGCTTTATATCTCACCACTCCGTTGTTTTCGTTCCTTTTACGGACGAAAACTCATTTGTATCCCACATGGAAGATACCAGGGGGTGTTGGGATTACGACCGAAAACACTTCCCTTTTATAAAGCGAGGCAATCTCTATTTCAATTGCTACCTTCTACTTATCCCAGTCCGAGCGCTTCTTGCACTCAGTCATAGACTCAGGATCTGAATCAGTTTGAAAGATATTTGTAATTTGTTCAGAAAAATAAATGTCGACTATTATGGACTTACGATTATAAGACTCTCTAGTTGAGGGCATTTCCTGCTCCTGCAACAGGTCCGGCGAACTCTCTGGCCAACTCTCTCCTTTTCTCGTGGCTTGTTAGCGTCAGCGGTGAGAGCGTGTGGATAACGTATTGAAAGGAAAAGTGAAAGTGAAAGTGATCGATGAAAAGTGACCGATGTCTCCATTGATGAACAGTGTATGTACATATATACAAGCCCAAGGGGTGGTTGTCTATTAGTGAAAAGGTGTCTTTCTATGCCTATCCTGGAACTATCATTAGCAGTTGCTAATGACAAAATTAACTTAAATTGATCACTAAATAATAATATTAACAGTAAGAACTATAACTTTGTAATTGATGAGTTTTCATTTAAAGTTATTAGGGACCTAAATATTTATTTTAAAATCCTAAAAAGTAGATAATAGGAGAATGGATATGCCATACGTATAGGCATAAGTGCCTGTTGGATTGATTGGTTAGAGGAGCTACACGCGATGACATAGGTCTTAGGTTTGAATCCCACCATCTTGACGTAACGTGCGTATTTTTGCACAAAAATAAGTGTGCCCGTGCGGCTAGCTGATGAGGACTTTTTGGGATTAAAGAAAAAAATTACTATTTTTTTACCTATTTTTCAAGCTGGCAGTGATGATCATGACCATCACTGTCGACTAATCACGCTGAGTACTAAAATCGATGGTGATAGTGGGTTATGAACCGGCTGTGACGAGCTGTATGTAGTAGTGAGAGGAGCCGGAGTCCATTTCACATCACCGATGACTAATCACCGTCGAGTGCTAAACCAACGGTGAGAGGAAGGTACAAACCAGCTGCAATGAACTATCTGTAGTAGCGAGGAGCAAGAGCCCTTTTCACATGAGGAGCCAGAGCCTGGAAAAGTGGCTTCGCCTTGGGGGCTTCGGCTCTCGCGAAGGAGCCGTGCAGGCGAAGCCGTCCTAAACAGGCCCTTAGTCACTCGCCCAGTCGTTCAGCCACTCGGTTACTCGACCACTCAGGCATTACACCATACAAGCACTCGTCCAACTCAAGGATAATATAGTAGCCCCGATCACTCAATCACTTCACTCGGCCACTTAGTCACTCGACCAAGGTAATATAGTAGCTCCAGTCACACAATCGCTCAGCCACTTGCCACTAGTCACTCAGCCCCTCGGCGCATGACCATGCATCTCGACCACCCAAGCACTCAGGCACTATGGGCATGTTTGCTTCTTGGACTGGATACCTGCCTGACGTGACGCAAGAAGCGCTCCTGGGTGTCTGATTTTGGATGCCTCGGGTTTGATGGAGCTGCTGCCTAGACCCAGTTCCCAAGCCCATCAATCACTCATGCAGTTAGGACACCCTCAATAGTACGAGTTAGTTATTAACTCTAAGACAATTTCTTAGATGATTCTAACTTTTAGCACATAGCTCATAACATAGGTAGCCCTATATAATAGTCTTACATATAATCTTGAAATGTGTGTATGAGTCTAGCACTTAATCAAGAACTAGCTTTTATTTCTCTTAAACACAAATAATATACTTTGAGCTAACTCATAAGTTACCATCGGCGGCCCTTAGACGCATAAACCTATATTATATTGATTGTAATAGCAAATGACATGAACATGGGTAATCATAATCATTGAGAACATTTAGTTTAATCATCCCCTCTAGCAAAAAATGTTGCTCAACTAAAAAACTTAAAAAACGGAGCAAGTCTGCAAATGTATATAGTCCACAAAAATAAAGAGCATGCACATGTATATTGTGTAAAAAAGAATGCAATAACCTTGTCAGAGTTACATAATATTAAATTATTTATGACAATTGCGACAGTAATTTTTAAGTTTTATCATATAATAACTGTTACAATGAATATTTATATATACTATAAAGACAAACCCTACTAAGCTAATTATTTTGAACCTCCTTGTGCCACGTCATCCACTTATTCTTTGCAATTAATACAAACCATACTAAACTATTATCTTGAACCTTCTTGCGCCACGTCATCCACTTATATCTTTCAATTAACACCATCTGATCATGTGCATGCATGCGTAATAATAGTTCGTCTTTTAAGTTTATGCACGCAATATAGTAATAAATATATTTAGTTGTCCACATCAAAATACTAAAATATAGATTCCTCCTTTATACCCGCGGCAACGCGTGGGAAATCCTCCTAGTTTTCCATAAAGACGAGCCACCTCACGGCATATAGTATATGTTTTCAAAATCAAAATTAATATACATGTTGTCACGTGTTATATAGCAATGCTAATATTCGATTAGTCAGTAGCACTTCTCACATACATGGGTTAACCTTACGATCTTGCAAGCACTTATATTACCTACAAGAAAATACTATAACATAAAATATATATGGTTTTGGTAGATATAAATGGGTTGAAATGAGTTTAAATAAAATAACTGAACGGAGGCCTGTGTCACAACTCTAATACATTCTTGTAAACACCACCAATGAAATTGACTCTTGGTTAACCAGGGAATGGAGGATGTAGTAAGTTGGGTCGCCTGGCTTCTCTAGGTTGTCGCAAACAATCAAATAAAGCAATGTCAGTTCGAGGTCAAGCCAAAGCCGGCCCGGTGTCCATTTCCAGCCCCGTGGCATCCTTCCAAACCAAAGCCAGCTGAACAGTTCGAGGTCAAGCGGCCGGACAAGCATCCATCATGCTTTGCATTTTCCGCACGCCATGAAGCTCCTGATTGATTGCCGGCCTATAGGAACTTCCGTCTTATTTTGTCTTAGGCTCTTGAAGTATTGATGAATTTGAGAAGTCGTTGTATTGACGGACATGTACGTACTTCCTCTATCTCAAAATAAATCAACTTCTAAAATCACTCTAGTCAAATTATCTTGAGTTTGACCAACTTTATACTGAAGAATAATAAAACTTATGACGCCAAATAAGTAAATTATGAAAAAAAATATATGGTGTATCTATGGTACTCATATGATGTCATAAATTTAGTGCCTTTTCCTCTAAATTTAGTCAAATTTAAAATAGTGTGACTTAGAATAACTTCAGAAATTTATTTATTTTTCAATTTTGGATGGAGGGAGTACGTACTAAGAGATGACAGATACAACTCCACTACACTACTTACTGCTACTAGTATTTAGGGTCAAATTCGCTGTTGTCGGGGCAGAAGGTGACGGTGTAGGTGTTGACGACGGCGCAGCTGAAGCTGGTGGAGGCGGAGGCGGAGGCGGCGTCGACGACAGCGTAGCTTTTGGCCGTCGGGCACGCGTTCTTCAATGACCCAGAGTTCCCCGACGGCCTGCACGCCACAACACGGCCGGACGCGTTCACCTGCTGGTCGGCCGGGCACGCGCTGTTGAGGTCCACCACGCACTGAGTCGGAGCGCACTGGCCGCCGCCGCCATGGCTCGTGTCGTAAGGCGCCACGAGCATGGGCAGGTTGTACCCGTCGGCGAGGCTGATGTCGTAGGTGTCCGTGCCGCCTTTGCCGCCCAGCGCGAACTCGGCGACCGTTGCTGCCGGCGCGGGCCCGCCGCCGCCGCCTCCGTCGCACTCCAGACGGCCGGAGCCGCAGTCGCCCGTGGCGCACGTGAACTTGCCGGTGCCGTCGGTAGAGCAGTCGGTCCGGCCCCAGATGCGACCCGACCACCCGTGTGGCATCGGGATTCCGAGGAGGTACTCGTACCCCTTGAGCTCGACGGGGTTGAAGCTTAGGGCCGGCGAGCCCTGTCCGGGGGCGATCACCGGCGCCACCCTGTAGCTGCAGTTGTTTTTTATGTCCAAGGTATCCACGTCCGGCGACGGCGCGAAATCATCTGAATCGGAGAACAGAGAGCACAGGCAAGACCGCAAGAGGCAACGCATCATCTGAATCGGTTCCTAGTTCGTCCTGGAGAATGGATATGCAGGGACAGGATTAGTTGGCTGCTTACCGCTAGCGAAGACGGCGAGGACAACCAAGAATGTGAACAGTGAGCGGCAAGCTGCCCTCGTCGTCGTCGTCGCCATTGTGGACGGGATAGAGGCGAGAGCGGAGCCGTTTGGTGACGCAGAGCTGCCGGTGTGGCTAGGAGCCGAGGGTGCCACGAGCTATTTATAAGAGTGCCACATATTTGATGATGATGTTAGCAAAGGATTTATATCGGAGATATTTTAACGGCATTATTAATATTTTCATTTCGACATAAATGCCAACTCGTGCACACAGGATAATCTACTCCCTCCAATCCATTTATCATATTGTCTTACCTCCTAGAGACTGTAGTCACTAGTAGAGAACAGACCTTTCCTCTCGGCATCATTTTCGGGGTTACTCCCGGTATTTTTTAGACCCGGGAGTAAAGAGACAATTAATCCCGGTTGTATCCACCAACCGGGACTAAAGTCCCACGCCTAACGGATACTGCGTCATGCGATGACCTTTACTCCCGGTTGGATACACCAACCGGGAGTAAATGTCAACTTTTACTCCCGGCTGGAGCCTTCAACCGGGAGTAAAAGTTGACCTTTACTCCCGGTTGGTGTACCCAACCGGGAGTAAATGTTTCTGTATATATACTTAGCACTGTTCCTTCCTCTCTTGGCAGAGCCATTTGGAGCTCTGTTCTTCGTCATTGCTTCATCCATTGTTGTGTTCTTGCTCAAACGAGCCAGCTGGTCATCACAAGAACGATTTCTTCGACTCCTCCATCAATTCTTGTGTTGAAAAGGTCGCCATCTTCTTTCTCCTTTCATCTTCATCCTCCATTTCATAGTTTAGATATTTAAAGAATTTTATTTTTTCATTTAATTTCTTTTATTTAGTAAATGAGGAATATACAATAGTTTAATTGTAAAAAAAATTAAATTTTGAGGCTTCCATGAATTAATCAGTTATCATGCATGCATGTTATGTAATTAATATAACTAATTATATGCCTAAAATTTTAATACATACTTATATTATGTACTGCAGATGAGCCGGAATTGGATGTACAACACTGATCGGCGCTCCCAAGAGTTCATTGATGGAGTGCATTATTTCTTAAGTGTGGCCGAGGCAAACAAGCGAGACGGTTTTATGTGCTGCCCATGTGCCCTATGTGGGAATTTGAAGGAATATGCCTCCTCAAGGAATATTCATTCACACTTGTTTAAGTCGGGTTTCATGCCAAACTATATTTATTGAACCAAGCACGGAGAAAGCGGTGTTATAATGGAAGAAGGTGAAGAAGAACAATTAGACGACCACGTTATTGCTGAATATGCTGGTGTCTTAAATGATACCGCAATGGGGGAAGCTGAAGAGGAGGTACAGCAGGTAGCGGCAGGAGATGAGCCTGCTGATGATCTTGGTCAGGCTATTCGTGATGCACAGAGCGAATGCAAGAAGGAAAAGGAAAAGAAAAAGTTCGAGCGCATGCTAGAGGACCACAAGAAGTTGTTATACCCGACTTGTGATGCAGGGCAGAAAAAGTTGGGTACCACACTGGAATTGCTGCAGTGGAAGGCGAAGAATGGTGTATCCAGTATCCAAAAGAAGATGCTTCCGAAGGACAATGAATTGTCCACCACTACATACGAAGCAAAACAGCTTGTCTGTCCTTTGGGATTAGAAATCAAGAAGATACATGCATGTCCAAATGATTGTTTCCTCTACTATGGCGAGGAGAACGAGAAGTTGGATGAATGCCCGATATGTCATGCATCACGGTATAAGATCAGGCGAGAGGACCCTGGTGATGTTGAGGGCGAATGTCCCAGGAAGAAAATCCCTGCCAAGGTTATGTGGTATGCTCCTATAATACCACGTCTGAAATGTTTGTTCAGAAACAAGGACCATGCAAAGTTGTTGCGGTGGCACAAAGAAGACCGTAAGGCAGACAACATGTTGAGACACCCAGCTGATGGGTCCCAGTGGAGAGCAATCGACAGAGAATTCAAGGATTTTGCAGATGACGCGAGAAACTTGAGGTTTGCCTTAAGTACGGATGGTATGAATCCTTTTGGGGAGCAGAGCAGTGGCCATAGCACTTGGCCTGTTACTCTATGTATCTACAACCTTCCTCCCTGGTTATGCATGAAGCGGAAGTTCATTATGATGCCAGTACTCATACAAGGCCCGAAGCAGCCTGGCAACGACATCGATGTGTACCTGAGGCCACTAGTTGATGAACTTCTAGTTTTATGGAAAAAACCAGGTGTACGTGTGTGGGATGAGTACAAACAGGAACACTTTGACCTGCGCGCTTTGTTGTTCGTAACAATCAACGACTGGCCGGCTCTAAGTAACATTTCAGGACAATCAAACAAGGGATATAATGCTTGCACACACTGTTTCAAGGATTGTAAAGGTATATTCTTGAAAAAATGTCGAAAGGTCGTGTACCTTGACTATCGTCGATTTCTTCCTAAGACACACCCTGTAAGAAAGAAAGGCAAGCATTTCAAAGGTAAGGCAGACCACCAGCCCAAGCCTGCCAACCGGAGTGGTGAGGATGTACTAGAGATGGTAAAGGATGTGAAAGTAGTCTTTGGGAAGGGACCTGGCAGTGAACCTGTTCCGAACGACACTGACGGGCATGCACCAATGTGGAAGAAGAAGTCGATATTTTGGGAGCTACCCTATTGGCAAGTCCTAGAGGTCCGCAGCGCAATCGATGTGATGCACCTAACAAAGAATCTTTGTGTGAACCTGTTAGGATTCATGGGTGTGTATGGGAAGCCTAAGGACACACTTGAAGCACGACAGGACCTTCAGTGTTTGAAAGAACGAGATAGCTTGCATCCAACCAAGACAGATGATGGACGCCAATACTTAAGCCCTGCTAGCTACACTCTTAGCAAGGAAGAGAAGGATAGCATGTTTGAATGCCTAAATAGCATTAAGGTACCATCTGGATTCTCCTCGAATATAAAGGGTATAATAAATGTGCCAGACAAGAAATTCCAAAACTTAAAGTCCCATGACTGCCACGTGCTCATGACGCAATTGCTCCCAGTGGCACTAAGAGGAATTATCCCTCCAAATGTACGTCTGGCCACCGTGAAGCTATGCGCATTCCTCAATGCAATTTCTCAGAAGGCAATCAATCCACTAGATCTAGCTATGCTACAGAATGATGTGGTTCAGTGTCTTGTCAGCTTTGAGTTGGTGTTCCCTCCATCCTTCTTTAATGTCATGACACACCTCTTAGTTCACCTGGTCAAGGAGATTGCTATTCTCGGTCCTGTGTTCCTACACAACATGTTCCCCTTTGAGAGGTTCATGGGAGTTCTGAAGAAATATGTTCACAACCGCGCTCGTCCAGAGGGCAGCATCGCCAAGGGCTACGAAACAGAGGAGGTCATTGAGTTCTGTGTTGACTTTATTCCTGACCTTGACCCGATTGGTGTTCCTGAATCACGACACGAGGGGAGGCTAAGTGGAAAGGGGACACTGGGAAAGAAAACATATATTGGTATGGGGGATGATTATTTCAATAAAGCACACTACACAGTTCTGCAAAACAGCACATTGGTGCATCCGTATATTGAGACACACAAGCAGTTCCTACGATCAGAGTTTCCTGGCAAGAATGAAGCTTGGATTAGGAGTGAGCACATGGAAACTTTCAGTGGTTGGTTGCGAAAAAAATGCCAGGGTGATGGGAGTCTTCCAGAGCAACTGTACAGGTTGGCTATGCAACCATCGTGGCATGTCCTCACATACAAAGGGTACGACATAAATGGGAACACATTTTACACAGTAGCCCAGGATAAAAGGAGCACCAACCAAAACAGTGGTGTCCGCATAGATGCCACAGACCCGAATGGAATTAAGCTAACATATTATGGCCGCATAGAGGAGATATGGGAACTAGACTATGGTCGTAATTTGAAGATCCCTTTGTTCAAGTGCCAATGGGTGAAGGTCACCGGAGGCGGGGTAACAGTCGACCCGGAGTATGGAATGACAACAGTGGACCTCAATAATATTGGGTACAAAGACGAACCATTTGTCCTCGCCAAGGACGTATGTCAGGTGTTCTATGTCCAGGACATGTCTACAAAACCAAAGAGGGGGAAAAACAACAAAGACCCAATCAATGATCAGCCCAGGCGTCACATAGTTCTTTCAGGGAAAATAAACATTGTGGGAATTGAGGACAAGTCAGACATGTCAGTAGATTATGAAAAGGAAGATAGAATTGTGCCCTTCACAGTGAACAAAGATCCAAGCATAGCGCTAAATGATGAGGACACTCCATGGTTGCGACACGATCATGACCAAGGGACATACGTCAAGAAGAAGATCACTACTGTGCCTGCTTAATTTAATGTTGTTTAATGTTGTGTATTGAGATATTAATTATGTAATAATTGTGACCGCACAATCATTCCAGTGTCGTATTGGTCCCAAACTTTTTCTTAACATTTTACATGCCCTATGTGAAGAAACCGCCAAGTTTGAGATTTTTTTGAATTGGTTTGGTACTTTTTCCAGTTTAATTGAATTTCCGCGCGACTTCACCGGGTAATTCTACGTTGAACTGAGTCCATCCTAGAAAAGATCTGGAATAGTGCCAAACTTTGCGACAAGGTCTCTTGTGCCCTAGGAGGAAAATATTTGTGGAGTTTGCTGCATAATTCCATAGTTTTCGATCTGTAATTCACCATACTTTGTCTCACGCAGCACGGAGAAAAATGTAATAATAAAAATAATGATAAGAATACACCTGGGTTCTTAGGGATTCTGAGGTCCAACTGTCGTATTGGTCTTAAACTTTTTCTCAGTCTTGCAAATGCCCTATGTGAAGCAACCGCCAGCTTTGAGATTTTTCGGAATTGGTTTGGTACTTTTTATAGTTTAATTGAATTTCCGCGCAACTTCACCAGATAATTAAACGTTCAACTGAGTCCACGAACGAAAAGTTTGACGTACAAATGATCTGAAAAAGAAATTCCTGTCTAAAAACAATAGATTTAATGATATTACTTAAAGACTATATTTTTGCATTAATGAAATAAAGATTATTCTTTCCATTATGTTTAATATTTAAAAGAAAAAATAAAATATTTTAGGTTACATATTTTTCATGTCTGCAGTATAGCAAAAGAAACTCTAATTTATTTTTTCAAAAAAAATATAAGTACTTTGTTATTTTCTGCACAAATAATAGTACTTTACCCATTATAAATAAAAAGAAATATAAAAACCTAAATCCTGCTTAGGAAATGGCGGGCTGCACTTACCCGCCAAAAATAACATCTTTACTCCCGGTTGGTGTTTCCAACCGGGAGTAAAGGTAACCTTTACTCCCGGTTGAAAACACCAACCGGGAGTAAAGGGTCTTTAATCCCGGTTACTGGTGGGAACCGGGAGTAAAGGTCTAGATTTCTAATCATTTCTCCGCGTCCATCGTCGTCTCCGTCTGGAATGAATGTGCTGCCACACCGCTTCGGTCGCACCGCCGCCGCCGCACCGCTTCGGTCTCCACTGCGCGCGCCGCCGCAGCCGCACTGCTCTGCCTGCCCCGGCCGCTGCTCCCCTGCCGTGGCCACACTGCACTGCTCCCCTCGGCCCGCGTGCGCCCGGCCGCTGCTCCCCCGCCGCCGCGCCATCGAAACGGCGCCGTGAAACGCTGCCCTGCCCTCCTCCACCACGCCGAGATCCGCCCCCTCGCCGCCTGGCCTCCACCACGCCGGGATCCGCCACCCACGCCGCCTGGTCTCCACCACGCCATCTTCACCAAGCCCAGGACCGCGTGCCGGCCGCCGGGATCCTCCGCCGTCTTCACCGTGCCAGCTTTAGGTATGCTGTCACTTAAGAGTTTTTTACTATTTTAGCACAATTTTTGGAACAGTTTTAAGTTCACAACAGGGAAGAAATCAACTCTCTTACATTATTTATCTTGCCGTTTGCTGCTAATTCTGTGGTCAGGAGGCTGGCTTGAGATGCCGGTTGAAAGAAATCACTTGAATTCTACTAGAGTCTTTACCGCAGATTCGTTAGTTATTCCTAGAGTAGAAGCACATGGTTGGTTGGTAAGAGCTTAACATAGATTTTTGAGCTTTCTATTACATTGTTTGAACAAATGTTTCCTCAAATCATGGAATGCATTCTATGGCATGCACTCAGTGTTAGAAAAGAGAATTAGGTTACTTACATGGTGGGTGAATGGGCTCAGTTTTAAGCATGTGCTCCCTCAATTCTTTGTGTGGATATGAAATGAGACATGATTGGTTTGAATAAAGAAAACACAGATAGGAGTACCCCGCTGATTGCTTTGCAATTTACAGCGAAGCAAATTCACTTATGCTTGATGCATTCACGTTTCAAGAAAATTTGGAAAAAAATACTTTGCTATGTTTTTTGTTCTTATATAAGCAAACAATGTCCATGGGAAGGGAGGCTATTTGATTAGAGTTGTTGTAAGGGTAATCATGAAAGGACCCCAAATTTTTACCACTCATTTTGGCATAATGGCTGTTACGAATCTTGCACAGTTAACTGCTTTAAACTGACAAAGATGGCTATTCATTTCGTATCATTTACTTGTTCTAGCTGGTTTGTTTTTGCTTAATTGAAGCTTTATTCTCCATATTTTTTATGCTAAAACCGCCAGATTAGTAGTTTTTTTGGTCTCTTTCTATGACATTCGCCGGGATCCGAATGCAGCAAGTTCGTTGCATTCAATGGTGGCAATATGGACTGGAGAAGAAATTCCTCATCTTGACATAGCTGTCAATCTCATTACCATCTTGAATGGATTGATCAAAGCAAATTTTCTCCTTAACTCTTAGCCCCTGATTCATCACTGGCCTATTGTCTTTGCCATACACTCTTGGTCCAAATATATCCAATTACTGGGTTCCAGAGCTGCACTAAGCTGCTGTTGGTGCCATGGAGGTGCTTTACACTTGCACTTGCAGGCTCCTCATGTCTCTCAACCAATATATTTGTGAGTTGTAGTGCAAGATTCAGGCTGGCTTCATGTTTCTTTTGCATATACATCAGAAAGCTTTAAGTTAACTTGGTATTGAAACACGTACTCTCTTGGGTAGCTAGCAAGTTAAATGGAACATTTTTCTTGGTCTCTGCAACAAATCACATGCTAATATTTACTTTGTGTGTTCCTGTGCATCAGAAGATCATCATGCTTGAATTCCGATGCCATCACAATCAGGAGCCATGTCTTCATGTTTTGGTCCATACAACTACCTAGAATGATTTTCTTGTGCTTTGAGAGTCTGCATTATGATGGCCCCATTGCCCATTCATCATTGACATTTGCTGCGGTCTGGGAGAAAAGGAATAAATGATATTAGGATCATAAGTGGTGGTTTTCATCTTTGTTATTTCCATAGCAAGTTTAGGAGTGCATCACTATGATCTATGAATGTCAAGTATGTGTGGTACAATTTCTTGTCATATTATCTTTCCATCATGATACGGACAGAATTGTGTGATTTTTCCGTTCTGTTGAGTAGAGCGGTGCCATCTATTCCGTCTTTTTGGATCTACATGTTAGTACCCATGCCTAACCGACGTCCTGTTTCCTTCCAATTGCTAGCTGATCACCTGGCAATAAGAAAATAAGTTTTCTGATATATTAATTAAGCAAGATGTCTGACTCGACGGACAACATGGAAGACGAAATGATGGATCTTATCGCCAAAGGCACTCAACCTTATGGCGATAATAACCAGCAGGGTGATGAAGATTACAGGAATGAATACTTCAATTTCGATCATAATGACGGACAAGAGATGGATGTTGAAGATAATGTTGGTGAGGTATATTATTGAATATATCTAGCTATCATTTTTTAAGATAAGCCGTTGGAAGGCCTCTGATATATTCTGTGATGATGTACATAGCCCTCTGGATCGACGAAGACGACAACGGGCAAGAGCAAGAATGTCCGAGGCCCCCAACAGCCGTTGGAAGGCCGCTTCATCATCACAGAATTTGACGTGGTTACAGGGGAACCACTAGGACCATATGCTAGTAAATACAGGTACCACTGTGGTTTCCTTGTAAGGGATAAGCTCCCGATCAGCGCCCGTGAATGGAAGAAGAAGATTCATGCTCCTCATATTAGTTACGTCTCTGATGTTGACAAGGAGGCACTTTGGTCTGATATTAAAGAGCATTTCACGTTCGACACAGAGCGTTATCATGACGGTGATATCATCACCAATGAAAGGTTGGTGGAACTAGTTAGGCATTGGACTATGAAGAAGATGGCTACACAATTTCAGACTTGGAAGAAGGAGCTGTTCAATAAATACGTCAGCAATGACGAGACTCCCGATTGGCGCGTCGTTAAGGGCCTGCTCGCGAAGCAGAGGCCCTGCTGGGAGGAATTTGTACAGTACAAGACATCGGAAGAGGGTATGGCACGGGCAAGAAGGAACCAAGAAAATTCCCACAAAAAGCAATACCACCATAACATGGGATCAGGTGGCTACCTAACGGCGGTTCAAAAGTGGGAAAGGGCAGAAGCAAAACTTCGTGAAAAGGGGATCGAACCCGAATCAGACAAGTGGCCTGAACGCACGAGGCGTTGGTATTTAGCTCATGGGGGATCACTGGACCCACTCACTGGAAAGATGGTTCATGGCAAAAAACTGGAAGAAGCAACAACAAAATTAATTCAAATTCTAAAAGCTAAGGCTAGTGGACTGTTCAGGCCCAACAGAGAGAAGGATGAACTGACATATATCCTTGGGACTGATGAGCATCCTGGCCGAACAAGAGGCTTTGGGGCGGTTACGTGGGAGCATGGTTTCCCTCAATGGAGAGATACCTACAGAAGCCGCCAGAGAAAGAAGGATGAGGAGGCAGAGAAGCTCCACATCTTGCAACAGTATGTTCTTGATGCAAAGAGGCGAGAGGAAGAAATGGAAGCGAGAATGCAAGAGGAAGTAAAGAGGCAAGTGCAAATAGCAATGAGTTCCCAGGGGCTTACAGTAGCTCCGGGAACCAACATTCTTAGCCCCGCGAATCAGACGTTGAGAAGCAGTTGTGCTTCCACAGAGCTGCCAAAGCAAGATGAGCGTTTCCCCGTGGATGACATCGATAAACTTACAGCATGTGAGCTGCACATTCCAAATGATGATGGCACTGTGATGGTGGCTACTGGTGTTGTGGGTCCTATAGACTGTACAAAGACACCAAGAATCCATGGTGTAGTAATACCAGCTAGATACGCTTCCGTCTCAGTGGATAAAGCTGTTAGAGGTTTTGAAGATGTGCCTCTTGACATTCCTGGAGGTGATGGTTCTGCTACTGTAGGAGAAGCAGAGAAGTCATTCATTGCATGGCGTAAGCGCTACATCATTATTCCTGGGATGCCGTCGTCGCCTCCTCAAGTACCTAACCATAGGTACACATGAAACTTAACGTCAAAACAAAAATTTTCATTAGTTTTCTATTAGCACTTAAATAACAATGTACTCATACCCCATTCTTTTCTGTAGTCATACAACAGGCCAATAATCCAATCCCTAGACCAGCTTAGTGCTCCGTGTGGTGGTTACGATGGAGAAGACACGGTACCATACCCACCATCTCCAAGGCGGTCTCCACCGCCACTACCTCCTCCCATGACGGGTGCATCCCTTCCATCTCCAAGGCGATCTCTACCACCACCACCGCCGCCGCCTCCTCAAGTGACAAACGCATCTACCAAGAAGAGAACCGCCTCGACACCTTGTCCTGCCATGACAAAGTCATCTGCCCCGCTGACAAAGACGAGGAAGAAAGCCCCCATGCACCCAACAAGGCCAATTCCCCAAAAATTGGTTGGTGAAAAGAGTATAGAGGAACTAGATGATGCAGTCAAAGAAACGAATAATTTATTCTTCTCAAAGATGGCCAAGGGGGCGAAGAAGCCGATGGAGCAGAAGCACTTCCACCTACCTCCAGCTGAACTAAGGCGGATGGTGGATGATGTACAAAAAAAGAGGCGGGAATCTCGTAAGCCCTCGCCCCTATCTGATTATGACCGCACTCTAAGCAAGGAATATAAGAAAATGGTTAAAGCAAGGAAGGGTGTTGCACAACTCGGAGAACAAGAATTGCAATCACACTCACCACTTGTTATTGGTAATGAATATGGATCAAACATAGACCTCCTACAAATACCTCAAGATGATGGACCAGTCGACTTGGTACAACTTTGTAACTTCTATGCTACCACTTGTGGTGTCGACATTGCCGATATGGTCTTTGCAACCGCGCCGGTAGTCTCAAGTTGGGAGAAATATGAGCATGGCAGGAGTCTATGGGATCCTGCAAAACTCAATGATTTGGGGACGCAAATGTACGCCCTGAACAACTGGTACCTCGATGCGTGTGCCCGGGAAGAAAGTGCTACTTCTATCAGGGTTAGAGACGAACATTGGTTCCGGGGCAATGTTGTCATGTACCTGGAGTTTTCTGAATTGCACCAACTATGTCACCTATACTCTTTAGACAAAACTATCATAAGCTGCTATTGTCTGTAAGTGATTCTTTCTACTAGTTAACAATAAGTCACTACGGAAGTACATCTATAATGTGTGTTCATTATCCTCACTATATATATGTATGCAGATTTGAGATGGGAGAGTGCAAAAAGAGAGGGTGTACCGATATTGGTTTCATTGATCCACATGTTGTATTCAAAGACCCTAAACCCCAACCAACATGGTACTCGGAGACGGTGGCCAATATCAAGATGTTCTTAGAGAAGCAACACGACAAGAAGGTTATACTCTTCCCCTATAACTTCAGGTGAGTGTTCATAATGTTGACTCTACCATATATATATATATATATATATATATATATATATATATATATATATATATATGTTGACTCTAACAAGTTAAAAAATGAGTGTTATGTACCTTCGTATGCATACACATGTAGCAATCACTGGATATTGATGGAAATCGATCTAGAGATATCTTCTCTAGTCATCTGGGACTCGATGAGAAAAGAGCAAAAAGAATACCAAGAAATGATAGATATTATCCAGGGGTAATTGCAGTCTCTCTAGCACAACTCTATATATGTATATATCAGTCTCTCTATATGCAATAATTAATACTCCAAACATTTTTAATTTTACTGGACAGTGTTTGGAAAGAATTCATTCAGAAACACCATATGACACAATGCAAAACGCCATTGCGTGTAAATAAACTTCGAGTAAGTACTATATTGCTCTATAAGTTCAATTTCCCTGTGTTGCTTCCTATATGTATCAATTTACCTATACCGGATCGGATACTGAATCTGTTTTTTTCCTAAAGTGGATTCTGCGGCAGCCACAGGGGACCGATCTATGTGGATACTATGTTTGCGAGTTTCTGAAGTTGTGCTAAAAAAGAACTAATCTAGAGTACGAAAAGTATGTATCTAAATACTACTACTTTTTCTTGATTTATCATTATTATTGATATATATACTAATAATATTTCTTTAACTCAAATTGCAGACTAAAAATTTGAAAGGGAAAACCCTGCAAACACACCATCTCAAAGCAATGCAAGAGACAATAGCAGGATTTCTTAATGAACAGGTCTTAAAGCCCGGCACAGAGTTCTACTTTAACCCCGATGAACAATGGCTTTCAAAAAATTAGGGTCATGATAACTTTATTTGAATGTAATGGGTCATGACAACTTATTATCGGATCCAAAGAGTAGATATGATGATGAAAGTCAGACATGATGATGAAAATATACAATGCAAGCTTGTATTATATATGGTGCACAAATTGTTTGTATATACTTTCTTTTTAGTCGGGTTACTTGCGTACATTGCTCGAAACCAAACTTTACTATACGCATGCATATGCATATATTATTCGTAGGGCAAAAATCGTATACAAAAACTTATTTTAAAATCAAAATGAATTATGAATTGAAATGAAAAAGAAAAAGGAAAAAAAAGAGGACTTTTACTCCCGGTTGGTAATACCAACCGGGAGTAAAGGTGTCTGCAAGGTCACAGGCCCAGCTGACTCTTTACTCCCGGTTGGTATTATCAACCGGGAGTAAAAGTCCCCCTTTACTCCCGGTTTCGAAAGTTTTACTCCCGAAAACGTACTCCCGGTTGGGCAACCGGGAGTGAAAGGGGTTAACAACTGGGAGTATATGTCACTTCTGTACTAGTGTCTCCTTCGTACATGTGATTTCTGGTTCGATCTCTCCGTTTCTCCCAATTTTTTGTGATGAATTTCTGTCCTGCACGCCACAACAGGTTGGAGCCGGAGGAGTGGAATTGGGAGAATCTAGTATAGGATGCAGTCAGGGAGATCAGTGAGAAAAATTATTGTCTGCACCCTTGCTGGTCCTGGCCATCCGATAGTTATGAATCCTAATACAATTAGAGGAAAGATTCATCACGAGAAGCTAGTTCAAATAAGGTCACCGAAGGAATAACCAATAGAAATAACGTGCAAAAAATGAAAGCGACCAGCCAACGCCAAGGTAATGTGTGTGTGTGTGTGTGTTTTGAATGTCCTATTAGTGTTGATCTTGGGATTTGCGTTACTTCTATTACAAAAGTGTGTGTGTGTGTGTGTGTGTGTTCTTGGGATTTGCCACTGGGTAGGAAGGGGATGATCTTCTGGTAGCAAGGTCTGTGCACCCTAGTCGGGTAGCTGCTGCTGCCGGAATGGAAATGGTCAACACAAGCATACTTGGGCAGTCCACTCAAGGGGCTGCTGCAACTGCAATTGACGCAGCAGCTCCTGAGCTCCGTTTTCTGAGCGCGATACAAATCAGCCAGCAACACAACATTGTGACGCAAGGATCAGCAAACCACAGACAAGGGGCATCTAGCACAGATGCGGATAGTCTGGTCCGGGCAATCCAACACATCATAGCTCTTTTGAACAAGCAGCGAGGGTGAAAAATCCGAATGGCAACGACAACATGGTGTGTGGAAGCTGTTCTGCTAAGAAGGATGGCTCTTGTGACTGCAACTCCAAGTTTGAGTGTAATATCTATCCTGACCTGGCTAAACAGCGCGTGGTTGCACCTTGTGGCCACCTCTTCTGCTGGCCATGCTTGCTCCAGTGGCAGTAACAGGCATGACGTTGATGATATGATCAGCTACGCCATACCTTAATTTTATTCTGTCCTCTGCCACTAGCAGTAACAGGCATGATTGCACCATTCTTTACATATTTTTGTTGTGTCTTTGGTGGATTATCTTCCATTTAGATGTGCATGTGTTAGTTCAACACTCTGGCCAGTAATGCTTAAAAAATTAAGAATTTTGCTATCAGTTTGAGGTATCTATACTTGTACATCTGTAGCCCCAATGGGACAACCAATTAAACAATGAAAACAAGTAAACTTCTTTCATCTTGGAGCAACTAACGAAAACATTTTAACCAAAAATTCGACAACATTATTTAATATATATTACGTACCATGACATGTCCTGGCATTTAACATCACAGTCCTCCCTGCCTCCGGCGCCAGTGTTGACCGTATCCATGGCGGGTCTGCACGAGTCTCCCAGACACCTCCTTTGTACATGTGATTTCTGATTTGACCTCTCCGTTTCTCTCGATTTTATGTGACGAATTTCTGTTTCTGCACGATGCCACATCAGGTTGGAGCCGGAGGAGAGGAACTGGGCGAATCTAGTATAGGACGCTGTCAAGGAGATCAGTGAGAAGCTGCTCGCCATCGATGCGATAGAGTACATCCGCCTGAGAGCGGTCTGCGAACCATGGAGAAGCTCCGCCGCTAATCATCCAGCCTGGGTATCGTGTCTCTTTCCCAGGAACTAGGTGATGATTCAAGACCACGTGGACGACAATGACAAGGCGCCTGCAGACCTGCAGTGCCCCGTTGCCGCCACTTTGTGAACGTGCGCACAAACACCACGCTCTGGATCGAGCTGACGCTATTTGAGGAGTGCGGCAATTTCCTCGCTGACTCCCAGGGGCTCTTGCTTTTCTACTGTGAGTGCACTGAAACGATGCGCCTCTTCAACCCCCTAACCACCGTGATTCTGTGCACCACATCTAGCGATGGCCACTGCAGAACCGTAGTTGCTAGCTTTGTTTGGGTGGAGGATAGTGGCATGAATCACGAGGAGAAACCAGATCTGGTGGGAATGGGAGTGGTGGAAAGAGACTGGGACTGGGAGAGGGGCCGTGTTAAATAGAAGACAATGAGATCGAAAAATGTTCCATTCATGTTCCAGACCCAGTTGATCTAGAGTAGATAGAAAAAATATTGTTTGCGCCCTTGCCGCTCCTGGCAATCCGACAGTTATGAAGTCCAATACAATTGTCAAGCCTAATATTATTAGAGGAAAGATTCATCTCGAAGAGCCAGTTTGAATTCGAATAAGGTCACCGAAGCAATAATGAATGGAAACAACGTGCAAAAAATGAAAGTGAGCAGCCTACCACAAGGTAATGTGTGTTGTGTGTGTTTTGAATGTCCTATTAGTGTTGATATTTTTTGATGAGGTGGACAATGTATTCATCTTGATGAGTTCTACAACTTTCTAGTTGAAAACTTTTTCATTTGAGTTAATTTACTGCTTCAAGTTTTAATTTGAAATTTATCTTTGCCAAGTGCATAAAAAAGCACTCGGCAAAGACCTTCTTTGCCGAGTGTCAAGAAAAAACACTCGGCAAAGAAGGCTCTTTGCCGAGCGCCGAAAAAAACACTCGGCAAATCTTTGCCGAGTGTTTTTTTCGGCGCTCGGCAAAGACCTTCTTTGCCGAGTGTTTTTTCTTGCCGAGTGTTTTTTATCTGGCACTCGGCAAAGAGCTTCTTTTCCGAGTGCCCGAAAAAAAACACTCGGCAAATCATTTAGCACCCGGCAAAGTTCCATTCTCCGGTAGTGTTTGATATAACTTGAAGGTCTGCTGGCTAGGGAAGGTGACCTGGGTGGCGGTCGCAGCAGGATGGAGGGCGGCCGTAGCAGCCTAGGCGCCAGCTGGGGCGAGCTGTACGCCAGCCAGGGCGATCTGGGTGGCCACGTGTCCGGCCACGCTGTTGTCCATGGGTCCGCGAGGCCGGCTGGAGACGGCTCGATGCCGACCACGATGCTGGGAGGAGGAGCTCCAGTGGCTGCAGTCCAAAGTTGATGCAAAAGACACTTTTCCCCATGGATATGGAAGAAGAAGGTTGTGGAAGAGGTAGAGGAGGACCGGATCTACCGTATCTGGCCATGAGAAGCCCAACGGAGAGGAAAACCGGAGGGCGAAGGTGGGCGGCACGACCTCCTTGCTGTGACAGAAAACAATTCGCGTGTGTTTTTTCCGTCCAGTGAGTGGGGAAGACGAATAGGAACAGAATGAACCGGCACTGGAAGATGTGTATGTAACCAATTGTTAATGGTGGGTAATTTCCACCCAATTCTACGAGGAGGTATGAAACACCCTTTCGTGGAATACCCCTGAGGAGATCCACCAAAATGGTGAATCTAGCCCCCAGCTCCACCAAAGTTGTGGGTCTCTCTAGACACTATCTATCGATCGCATAGGTGATAAGAGGCCCGTATCCATGTCAGGTTGGCCATCGTTTACATCATGGACTAGCTTGAGAAAACTAACAAGCCATATGTACAGCAAATACCTCTCGTCCCACTGGTGTGGAGTGTGGGCCCGGGGCCTCAAGGGGTCCAACTGTGGGTGTGGATCCACAAATATCAGCAAGTGCGCCCATTGCTTGCTATCTTAGAACAACTCAAACAGTGGGTACCTAGGTGTGCCATCCTACATAAAAAAACCAAAAAATAGTAGAACAATTAGAGTAATAAACAATAGTAAATGAACCATGAATACGAAAAAACAATTAACTGCATACCTTCATTTACTGGCTGGAAAGCACACATACACACTGCAGTGCTGCCTAACTTATTTTGTGAAGGAGATATATTGCCCTTGTATACATATCCAATGCGTATCATGATATGGAATTGTGGAAACTACACTAAACTAAATTATTGAGGTTACTATATTACTGTACACACAATAAGGTTTTAATTGAATATACTATTCAATAATGTCTCGACCATCCTTCTCCAATACAAGCCCAACAAGAGCCCACACATGTCTAGGTTTCCAACCCCCTACCATAAATACCCCTCCTTCCATAGAGTGTTCACACCTTTTCCCCATTCCCCACGTTCTTCTACTCCCAGTATCTTTTTTGTTGGAAGAAATAGATCTACATGGATCAAGGTGGAATTTCAATCCACAGGGGAAACACCACAAGTGAGAACTCATACATCCACGATGCATCAACTTGACTTCCCAATTGCTCATATGTCTCATTATCTATCTAAGTGGTGTCCGTTGCTAAAGATGATGTCCGTCGTCGCTGTATACATAAAACGACGGCTTCATTAGCAACTGACTGTCCATTGCTGAACACCCCTTTCGGCAACTCCAACTCAGCGCTGGTTAAATGTTATGGTGTAGTGTCAGCGCAACAACTAGATCAGTTTTCTTGAAAAAGTTTCTATTTTATTTCTGTTGGCAATAATCAATCTGCTCAAAAGTTTGTCTCCATCACCAGCCATGCTTAAGGGCATGGTTTTGGTTGTTTTCTCGAACTAAATAGACATAGATTCTTTGAATGTCACAAGTGTTTATCCTTATCACTAGGAAATTTTGGATGGCCATATCTTGAGGCTTATGATTTCAGAAGGATGGCTGGGGACAGTATTAGGTTGAGGATTGAGGTAATCATGTTAGGGAAGTGATGGCTGGTGGGGTCAAAGTGGGGGCAACAAGTAGAAGCAAGTGGAAGCTAGGTAAGGTTGCCAGCAGCCATAATTGAGAACCAGCAGAGAAATTGTCTCTGTGTGTTTGGCGGTGGGGCAGTGTGTGGGTGGCTCACCTGAGTTGGAATCAGAGAAAAAGATGGAGAGCGGGGTAGTGGAGGGCAACGGCGGGGCAAGATCTGCTTTCTTGCTCATGTTTGCATGTTGCTAGTATCTGCATTCTTCACTTTTTATAATTATATTGTATAAACCAGTTACTAGTGGTGTCCGTTTGAAAGAATCACTCTAGCTGGATTTGTCATTTAGCAATGAGCCGTAGGCCATAATTAAGTGTATATTTTGTGAGTATTATATCACTAGAAGGCAATGATTTATGCTGTATTTAATGAGCATATTGAGCAAAGATATGTCTTGGATTTTCTTTACCATTATGAACTAGATCTCGCATAGTTCGGTGGAGAAATATAATTAAGCAGTGTGTGACGTGATATGACTACTCAGATTGATATTTGAAAGAGGTTGTATACATTGATCTTTTGATGAGGTGGACAATGTATTCCTCTGTTCCAACATCGAGTCATTCCTTGAGCAAAAAGTGGAAGCAACTCATCAAGTTTTACTTGGATCTGTTCAGCATGGATGAATTGAGGGAACCTGACCTATGTAATATACGTATGGATAGGCTAGGGACAACTGTAATATTTCTCAGTTCTTTGTTTTTGATGTCTCAACTCTTCAAGTACAAGCTACAGTTGCTGAACTTATGCACCAACTCACACCATAATATTTCACTATTCTGGCAAAGGTTGTACAGTTCCTTTAGGTTGTATATGAAACCAAACAAATGTGCTTTAGGAGTATCAGCCGGAGAATTCTTGGGTTTCATGGTGCACGAAAGGGGGATTGAAGTTGGGCAGAAAAGTATGAAGGCTATCGATGAAGCAGTTCCACCAACAAAAAAAACCCAGCTGCAATCTTTGATTGGCAAGATTAATTTCATCAGGAGATTAATCTCAAATCTATCAAAAACGATGTTGCCATTCTCTCCGTTGTAGAAACTGGTAGCTGATAAGAATTTAAATGCGGCGACGTACAACAGAAGGCATTTGACGAGATTAAGGAATACATGAAGGCTCTGCCGGTGCTGGTCCCTCCGCAGCTTGGCAAGCCCTTTAAATTGTACATGTCGGCCGATAACCATACGATTGGGTCAGCCTTGATGCAAGAATTTGAAGGAAAGGAACGAGTCATTTTCTATTTAAGCAGAAAGCTTTTGGATTCAGAGACAAGGTACTCTCCCGTGGGAAGGTTGTGTTTGTGCTTGTACTTCTCATGTACTAAATTGTGGCATTATTTACTATCGGCCGAGTGTACTTTGATGTCTAAGGCCGACGTGATCAAGCATATGTTATCAATGCCAATTCTGAATGGGAGAGTGGGGAAGTGGATTCCGGCACTATCTGAGTTTGACCTGAGATATGAATTGGCCAAACAAGTTGAGGGGTAGATAATGGCTGACTTCGTAACTCATCATCACAGGCCTAGTATTGATTGTGTGGAGCCATGCCTTGGACTTTATTCTTCGATGGCTCGTTGTGAAAGCTGGGTTTTTATTATTTCACCCCGAGGGTCAAGTTTTGAAGTTGCATATACCATCAAGCCAATGACTACTAATAATCAAGCTGAATATGAAGCTATACTTAAAGGGCTTCAACTTATTCAAGAAGTAAAGGTCGATGCAATTGAAATCTTTGGAGATTCTCAGTTGGTAATTAATCAGTTGATCAACCTATATGAGCGCAAATATGATATTTTGAGGGGTTACTATGAGAAGTGTCGAAGTTTGATCGACGAATTCCCTATGGTCGCCATAAACCATATTCCAAGAGCTTAGAATCAGGAAGCTAACCGGCTAGCTCAAAGTGGTTTTGGTTATCGACAAATTTAGGATGTCTTGAGCAATGAAATTGTTGCCAATGATTTGAGAGATTAAATAATAAACTACCTTAAGAATCCATCACAAAAGGTCTCTAGCAAGCTCAGGTATAAATCGATCAAATATGTATGGCTAGATAAACAGCTATATTATAAGATGATCGATGGAGTGTTACTCAAATGTCTAAGCCAAGAAGATGCTAAGGTCCTCATGGGTGAAGTCCATGAAGGAGTTTGCGGAGCTCATGGGCTTATAAAATGAAATGGATTATCCAAAGATCAGGCTACTTTTGGCCAACGATGCTGGAAGATTGTTTTGAGTATTATAGGGGATGTCAAGATTGCCAATGATTTGGTAATATTAAAAGATCTCTAGCATCAGTGATGAATCTTGTAATCAAGCCATGGTCATTCAGAGGTTGGGGAATTGACATAATTGGCTAAATTTATCCACCGTCCAGCAAAGGTCATAAGTTCGTAGGGGTGGCAACAAATTATTTCACCAAATGGGTTGAAGCAATCCCACTGAAGACGGTGACGTCCCAAAACATGATTGACTTTGTCCAGGAGCATATCATCTATCGGTTTGGGATCCCTTAGACTATCACTACCGATCAAGGAGCAATGTTCATTTTTGAGGACTTCGAGAGCTTTGCTGCTGGTATAGGATTGAAGTTATTGAACTCTTCTCCCTACTATTCCTAGGCCAATGGACAAGCAGAGGCGTCCAATTAGACATTGATTAAGTTGATCAAGAAGAAGATAATCGATCGGTCAAGAAAGTGGCACTTAATATTGAATGAATCATTATGGGCTTATCGGATGGCATCCCACGGATCGACTAAGTGCTCTCCTTATGAATTAGTTTATGGACATGCAGCCGTTCTTCCTTGGGAGATCAGGACTCGATCATGGCGTATTGAATCTCAAGAAAATCTAATAGCCGGTGATTACAAAGTTTTGATGATGGACGATCTAGAAGATATAAATTGTCATCGGCTTTGCGCTTTGGAAAACATTGAAGCTAACAAACTAAGGATCGCCAAGTATTATGACAAGAAAGTCAAAGCCAAGCAGTTCCACAAAGGTGAATTGGTTTGGAAGCTGATCTTGTCAATTGGGACCAAAGACAGTGCATATGGCAAATGGTCGCCTAACTGGGAAGGGCCTTATCGTATTACTCGATGCGTGCCTGGCAATGCTTACTTCTATGATATGCTAGAAGGTGAAGAGTTCAACAGAGCGCTCAATGGAAAGCACTTCTAGAAGTATTATCCCAGTATTTGGGTCGATGCTTGAACTAGCCGACCGAATTCTCAATCAAGCTTTTATAGCCGATATAAGAAGATATCGCCTTCAGAACAAAAATGAATAACCAAAATTCAGCCTAAGGTGGCAAAAGTCGATGTGGTATGCATCACCTTTAGAGCAAAAAACATATATAAAAGCCAAGATCATGAGTAAGGTCGCTGAAGCAATAATCAATGGAAACAACGTGCAAAAAATGAAAGTGAGCAGCCAACCCCAAGGTAGTGTGTGTGTGTGTGTGTGTGTGTGTGTGTGTGTGTGTGTGTTGTGTGTGTTTGTGTGTTTTGAATGTCCTATTAGTGTTGAGCTTGTTATTTGCGTTACTTCTATTACGAATGTGTGTTTGTTCTACGGATTTGCCACTTCTCTCTCGTTCTAGCTCTCTGATGTCTGATTCATTTCTCTCTTGCTCTCGCTGTCGCTAGTTGCAGTGCTGCCTGCCATGGACTCCGACTCTGACACGTCCGACAAATTCTCCCTAGAGTGCTTCCGTATCGTTCGCCACCGCCCGATCCCATGCAAGAAGCCATGACAAGGCACAGATTAGGAAGGTGCCGATGCCATGTACGTGCCCACCCCCACCATGGTCGCGTTGTTGCCGGACCCACCTTATAGTCCTATGTTTGACGATGCCCAGAGACAGCCGGGACCAGGCGCAGATCAGGAAGGTGCCGATGCCGTGGACGCACCCATGGCCATGGAGAGGAGGAGGTCGCAGGACCCTCCTCCTAGGTCTAAATCTGGTCCTCGCCGGAGGCAGCCGACCACAGACAAGGGGCATCTAGCACAGATGCGGGTAGTCTTGTCCGGGCAATCCAACGCACTCATAGCTCTTTTGAATAAGCAGCGTGGGGGTAAAATCTGAATGGCGACAACAACAAGGTGTGTGGAAGCTGTTCTACTAAGAAGGATGGCTCCTGTGACTGCAACTCCAGCTTTGAGTGTAATATCTGTCCTGACCTGGCTAAACAGCCCATGGTTACACCATGTGGTCACCTCTTCTGCTGGCCATGCTTGCTCCAGTGGCTCCATGCACAGTCACCCTTCTCTGAGTGCCCTGTCTGCAAGGTCGAGGTACTGATGGAAGCGAACGTCACTCCGATATATGGAAGAGGCGGTGAAGAAGGGGATTCCACCACCAACCCTGACTTGCCACCCCCAGGCCGGAGGCAACAAATGGTGGACACAAGAAGGCAGTTGATACAAAACTAGGGTGTAGTGAGAGGCCTCCCAATCCTAGCAGTGCATGTTACGCTGTGTCCCCTCCTAGTCCGTCCAATACAGGAGCTGGCTCCTCTAACATTGCATGTTACACTGCGTTCATTAGAACAAAGTGCTGCAGCTTCTTGGTTACCAATTTCCATCCTTATTTTCTTGATATAAATATCATTTGTTTGCCTAAACTAAAGCTTCAGTAAGAATACATTTACCTTTGCTGATATATCCTCAAAAGCATTTAATAATGTGTGTGGAACATAAATAGATTTCAAAAAAGAGATTGCAAAAGCACAGATCAAATGTTCCTTAAAAAAAGCACACATCAATTTTGAAGATTCACTCTGTCCGTTCGTGAACCTCTGACATTTTGGACGATGGTGTATTACTGTTGAATATATAAAGTATATAACTCACTACTGTTGTATGCATGAAAATGATAATAATTTTCGTAGAAAGTATTTTCTAAACAAATTTACTAAGACTGGTTTTTTTCATTTGAGCAATCCAAATAGGTTTTAGTAGTCAAGAGCTACTGATAATATTATGGTACATGTATTTATACGGCGACACGGATTCAACACACTGCATGATGTTGATGATATGATCAGCTTTGCCATACCTTAATTTTATTCGGTCCTCTTCCACTAGCAGTAACAGGCATGATTGCACCATTCTGTACATATTTTTGCTATGTCTTTGGTGGATTATCTTCCATATGTATACAAATTTGAGAAACAACATGCCATTTCGATGCGCATGTGTTAGTTTAACACTCTGCTAGTAATGCTTAAAAAATTCAAAATTTTGCTGTCAGATTGAGGTATCTATACTTGTACATAGAGAATGGCATTTCTTTCATCTGTAGCCCCAATGGGAGAACCAATTAAAAGACGAAAACAATTAACAAATGCACCAATGGGACAACCAATTAAACAATGAAAAGTAAACTTCTTTCATCTGGAGCAACTAACAAAAACATTTTAAACAAAAATTCGGCAACATTTAGTATATATTACATACCATGCCATGTCCTAGCATTTAACATCACAGTCCGTGCAGTGTTCACACAATGAGAGTGTATATATTACACATCATGACTGTTCCCCGTTAGTTCCTACGGGTTTACTGAGTCTGTAGACGCCTCAGCCTTAGCTTCTTTCCTCTGTCGGCATTACGTTGGGAGTGTACCCCATGTCTGTGTGGTCACGCTGTCGAGTATGCTGGTGAGTATGGAGACAGTATCGTCGGATTTTTCCTGGGCCCTGCAATCAAATAGATGTAAAATTTAAAGCAAAGCGGTACCACGGTTAGCACTGAGAGGGTTACTTAAGTTGGAATAGTACCAACTCTGTGTCTCCTTGTGATTGAGTGAGACTTTGTGGTGTGCACTTTATATGGGACAACCCAATCTCGTGCTGACTCCATGATGTGTCTGATCCTTAATCCTCTGAGCTGGAGCTTTCCGGCTAAAAGTTGACCACGTAGCTCTATATAGGGTCTCACTATGGCTGCATCCCTCGCCTTGTCATGTCATCGTAGACATCTACAATGTCATCACCATCATCGGAGGAATCCTCGACTTTCTTGTCCATGTATGGTGGCCTGATGTAGATCCTCATAGAGGAGTGCAGCGGCCAAAGAAGGTGTCGATAAACCAATTTGATTGTGTGCTGCCCCATCTCCTTGATCCCTATGCTTCCTGTCTTCCTAAATATGAAGAGGCTGAGTGGGGGTCACGCGCCAATCCTTCTTAGCGTAGAGCCTCCTCCGATCATACCTACATGGTGTCAAACAATGACACTTATTAACAAGTGTTGTAATTTAACAAAGAAAGATAATTCTAACAAACAAATATGTAATTTCACACACTTATGCTAAGCTTGGCTAGTTGAAAACTTAATAGGAGCATACGATTGCTGCTTATTGCCAAATTGCCTATGCACTCTACATGGCAGGTGTGCCTCAACAATGTGGAAGACGACCACTGGCACGTAGCACCTCCAGAGCCTGTTGCCATGCTTGGTCATGTCACTCAAGCCGTATTCCTCCAACACATCCTGTGCTGAATGCCCCCACACAACCTACATATATTCAGAAGTCATTTGCATTTAATGAACAAAACTCGATGCCACATGAGATGTTCCGACCTGGTGCTGCATGATCACATCTAGGAGATCGATGTGCAACCTGTAGTGCATGTCTGGGTTCCCCAACCAACTTGGTGTCCTTCCAAATATACAGGCATAAAGGTGTTAGTGTCTTGGTGTGGCCAATGCTGCAAAATAGGAGTTTATGTAGTGCCCACTTTTTATGTCGTCCCAGTTTCAAAATATATGGCCTGTTTGGTAGAGATTCACCACTGCGAAAAGTTAGTCTAGATCTGGGATTCACAATGGATGACCGTGGATCTACCAGAGAACTATTTGGCTACACTACAACTCCAGATCCACGAAACTGAGGTTTTTGTGGGAATATAGGTTAAATGAAGACAAGTCTTCCATATTCAGCTGCAGCCACACCTGTGTAACATGCTTTCATCTGAGGAGAAGGTCATTTTAGTTTGGACATTGGAGTTTGGACTCCCAACAAGGGCATGGTGACAACTACTGTCTACAGTCCATAGCTTAAAGACCAAATAACCTCTCCTAGCACACCAACAGAAAGTTGTGGCTTGTGCAGCAAACACTATCTAACCAGAATTAGTAGGTTCAAATAGATAGATAGATAGACATATTTTTATTTTCACAACCAAATAATGCAGGAAGAGAAATTTGTGAAGCCTAAATCTGACTGCATTATTCTGATGCCTATATGGTCCAAGGACTCCATGCTAGGACATGCAGGAACTTCAAAAATCAGTGATTATCAACCAGAATACCACAGGTAACTGAAGGAAGTACTCTGTATCTTGGAAGAATCCAGTTGCTCTCACGGCATATGTCATCCAGTTCCTGCAATGACTACTGTCAGACAGAGGATTGTAAGGGCACTCAAGATAATAATTTACATAAGATGATGTTTCTTTCCTGGCATTTGTTGCATAGAAGTATGCCATCTTTCAGTTCACTAGTAGACACATGGACTTTAGTCCTGGTTTCCCAACCGGGATTATGAACCCGGGACTAAAGGCATGACACTTTAGTCCCAGTTGCCTTGAACCCGGACTAAAGCTCCTTCGAGAATAAAAAAATAATGCCTCCCACCTCTGTGCCTTGCGTGAGATTCGAACCCAAGACCTCGTGCATTGCCTCGCAAGTACCTTTCGAAGCCACCTACACAGCACATGTGACTTTGGATCGGGTGCTTTCCTTTTGAACTAACCCGTCGGAGGACTTTTAGTCTGGGTTGATAACACCAACTGGGACTAAAAGGACCTTTAGTCCAGCTTGACAACACCAACCGGGACTAAAGGGTCTACTTTTAGTCTGGGTTGGTGTTATGAACCGGGACTAAAGGGTTAAGGCTTTGGTTAACAAACAGTTATTAAGTTACTTACTTGGACCTCACCACGTTAGCAGCGTCTAGGGGCCTGATACCCACCACCTACTCCACCATGTTCTTTCAACCATCGTGGTCCAAGTTCCTCGTGACCGTGGCCCCGTCCAAAGGAAGCCCCAAAGAAAAGGGCCATGTCTTGTAGCGCGATAGTCATCTCGCCATAGGGGAGGTGGAAACCGTGGGTCTCTTGATACTATCTATCGATCACAGCGGTGATAAGAGGCCCATCCATGTCAGGTAGGCCATCATTGACAACATAGGCTAGCTCGAGAATGCCGGCAGGTCATATATACGACATGTACCTCTCGTCCCACCGGTGTGGAGTGCGGTCCTGGGGCCTCAAGGGGCCCAACTGTGGGTGTAGATACACATCTATCAGCAGGTGGGCCTAGTGCTTGCTATCTTAAAACAACTCAAGCACTGGGTATACCTAGGTGTGCCATCCTATATGACAGAAACCAAAAAACAGTAGAAAAATTAGAGTAATAAACAATAATAAAGGAACTATGAATATGAAAAAAAAATTGCAAAACTTCTTTTACTAGCTGGAAAGCACACATACACTCTGCATTGCTGCCTAACTTATTATGTGAAGGAGATATATTGCACTTGTATCCTGATCCAATGTGTTTCATGATATGGAATCATGGACGGTATGCTAAAGTAAATTATTGAGGTTACTATATTACTGTGAGACCATTTCCTTGTCCCTGAACTATATAACTGTACACACAATAAGGTTTTAATTAAAATATACTATTCAATAATTTGTGGATCATCCTTCTCCGGTACAAGCCCAACAAGAGCCCACAAATGTCTAGGGTTTTCACCCCTCTACTATAAACACCCTTCCTTCAATAGAGTATTCACACATATTCCCCATTCCCATCTTCTTCTTCTGCTCCCCATATCTTTTATGTTGGAAGAAATAGATCTACAAGATCAAGGTGGAATTTCAATCCACAGGGAAACACCATAGGTGAGAACTCATACATCCAAGATGCATCAGCTTGACTTTCCAATTGCTCATATTGTCCCATCTTCTATCTAGTTCAGGGCAACAACCAGATCAGTTTTCTTGAAATACATTCTATTTTGTTTCTGTTGGCAATAATCAATCTGCACAAAAGTTTATCTCGATCACCAACCATGCTTAAGGGCATAATATTTGGATGTTTTCTTGATCTAAGCAGACCTAAGCTACATTCTTTGAATGTCACAAGTGTTTGACCATATCACTAGGGCATTTTGGATGGCCTCATCTTGAGGCTTATGTTTGAGAAGGATGGTTGGGGACGACACTGGGCAGTGCATGGAGGTAATCATGTTAGGGAAGTGATGGCTAGAGGGTTCGAAATGGGGGGCGACTAGCAGAAGCATGTGAAAGCAAGGTAAGGTAACTAGACCAAGCAGAGAAATTGTGTGTGTGTGGCCCATCAGAGTTGGATTTAGAGAAAAGCTGAGGGTGGAGGGGTTACAATCATTGGTTCTGTTTACATGTATGGGTTGTACAAACTTTACGCATCACTTTCATTCTTGCTACTTTTTCTTACAAATAGAATTCTTGATTTTGAACTTAAATACTTCATTATTATTTCATTACATATGAGAATGTGTCTCATACATATTCCCACAGTGATTGCGTCATCCACTCATCCTGCAGCATGGGCAAGCCAGCTCCGTTCCTCGTCCAGCTACTCACCCATCCAAACCATAGTTGCGCCATCATGGCTTTTCCTTGCATACCAACTTCACCTAGTCAATGTTGTTGATGACGCTATGGCAAGCAACGCGTCCTCCCTGCCCCCGGTGCTGGCGTTGATGAGTCCATGGCGGGTGTGCACGAGTCACCCGGACACCTCTTCGTACATGTGATTTCTGGCTCGATCTCTCTGTTTCTCTCAATTTTATGTCACTATAAGGTTTTTACCCTAATCAAACCACTTGTATTTGCAACACCATAAATTTAGTTGCAATAGGAGGCTCTATTGCAATATGGATTATAATTGGTTGCGATACATGACACTTATTGCTTCTAAATTATTGGGTTGTGTTAGTCCTAACCTTCGTTGCGACATGTAGGTGTTATGGTCACGATTAAACTGTGGTTGCAACTACGTTTAAATATTGCAACAAATTAACCTGTGTTGCATTAATAATAATTTTGTTTTGCTATAACACGTCATTGTTGCCACCATTCGATCGATGGTTGCTAGTAGTTTTCAATATTGCCATGAAATAATGTGTTGCCTTAGTATTGGCATGCGTTGCGAAAGGTCACGCTATATTGCATTGAAAATATGTTTCATTGCATGACATAAGGATCTATTGCTACCGCCGATAACATATGTTGCAATATTGGAGTACATCTTGTTGGTCTAGGAAAAAGGCCTAAGGCCACGCCACCGCCATCCAAGCCAGGGACGATTGTGTGCTAGTGCTGCTCTCCTCACACCCCACATCAACACACTGCTGCCCTCCAACACAACACCATAACCCTCAACCATCAACGAAGGATATCTGCTTGTGCTCATAAGAATTTTCCTAGTGTTGAAGTTTCATTCTCTAAAACACCTGACCAGGAAACTATTTAAACTCATGAATATTTGTTTATGGTAACACAACACAATTTGGAAATTACAGCCATATTTTTGCATATACCATACTGAAATGGAGACCAGAGGGGCCAATCAAAGCCGATTAAAATATTCCCTGAGAAGAACTTGGCCTGTATCCCAATTCTAACCCAACACGCCTCTTTTCTAATTGGCAAAGTCACACACGTCAATTTATGATATGTCGACTATAGGAACAATTGGAAATTTCTCGAAGCAGTGTGGAAGCAAAGTGACAAAGCACAAATTTAATTACTCGCTAATTAGCTAGCAAAAGCTCTAATGAGCATGCAAAATATTAAACCAAGAGGTAATAATGAGAAAAAAAATACACACAAACTGGAATTAAATTAAATAATCTAAACACACTTGACTAACCAGAAAAGGAGCCGGCTAAACGATTAAGGACTAGCAAAGATATGTATCCAAACCGAATAACTGTAGCTAGTCCCTGAGCCAAACATTGAAAACATAGATAAAATAAAGCTTACCAAAGTAGCAACAGTAACTAGTGCTGATGCATACATGTAAGTCGTGATTGCCTAAAAGTCCATTACTGTATCACGAAAATGACATTGCCTAAGGATTGACTCTATACAGCTATACAAAATTAAGAACACTGACTAAAACTTAAAAAAACTAAAAGTAGTGAATCAACAATGATTAAAAGCTGGTTGAGAGCAAGGAATTATCACCCAAGCACATCAATTTCCTCTCTCGCTCTCTCTCTTTCCCCATAACCCAGTCACCGCCTCTACTCAGGTGCTCACCACCTCACCCCGGCCCTCACCCTCCTGTGCGGCACTATCGGCGCCATGTCCCCGGTTCCCCGCCTAGCGACGGTCGGCGCCCTGTGTTGCGCGCCCGCGCTGGAGCTCCCGGCAGCACTTGGTTGCTGCGCCGCCGCCCCGTTGCCAGCCAGCCCTGCCTGATTCGCCGGTTGGCCCGTGCGCAACACAGCTGCTTGGGACAGGCACGCGGCACGCCAAGCCCCGGATGTGGCGCTGCCCGTGCGTGGGTTAGGTTAGATTTTTTTTGGTTTAGTTCCTTATTAACTGAAGAAGATAGCGATTCTTTGTAGTATTTTAGTGAGCTGCTGAGATCCGAAGATCGGTAGTGGGCTGCTCTGCTGCTGTTCCGTCCTGGTTCCTGGTGGTTCTTGTCTCCTCGTCTGCAATCCACCTGCCTGCTCTGCTTGGCTGGTGCCTGGAGGTGTGTGATTCTTTTCTGTCCCCTATGTGGTTGTTCGCTTGCGAATGTGATTGCCAACTTTTGGAGTATTGATGAAAGCTGCATTTCTGTCCACAGTACTCCATAGGGATCCTTTTTTTTTATCCTCTCCATAGGGATCCTTATTCCTTAGTAGAATTTTTAGTTTATAATAATTCTAGAGGGGAATTGCTCGTCCTCTTTCTAAAAACTGTACACATCTCAAAGCAGTCATTTAATAAATTAATATTTTTTATTATTTGCAACAGGGTTCTGCATGGGCCCAGCCCATCCAAGCCCAACCCTGATCCAGAGGTGAAGTCACGTTTGTCAAGGTCTCCGTCTTCGGCCACCGTTTCCCTCGCGTCAGAACTCAAACACGTATGCTCCCTCCTCTGATCCCTGTAGAAGAAGCCTAGGAGCTCACTCCTCTGGTCCCTTGCGGCGGCGGGCGGACCGAGTCAAGTGCGGCACCCCCCTTCCCCCTCCTCCCCCGATCCCATTTGCTGGCAGCTGGCAAGGAGGTTTGGTGGCGCCATCATCGCCGGGGAGGAAGAAGAAGTCCCCGTGAGCTGCTGGGCCACCGGGCGGACTGAGTCAAGTGCGGCACCCCCTTCCCCCTCCCTCCCCCGATCCCATTTGCTGGCCGCTGGCAAGGAGGTTGGTGGCGCCATCATCACCGGGAGAAAGAAGTCCCCTGTTGGAACCGAGACTGGCTCGGCTTCCAGTCCGGCCCAGCTCGCTGTACGCGCGAGCGCGCCTCTACGGGCTTAGGTCCACGGAGCACACACATCAAGGTCTGGGCCTAACTCAACCCAAAAGACTAGCCTGATAGGTGAGGACTGCCACGCCTTATATGTTGTGCTCCCCACCTTCGATTACCGATGTGGACTAACCCCAACATCCCCGTGAGCTGCTGGCCACCGGCCGGGGGAGGCGCCCTTCCACGCCCCCTAGCGCCACGAGCCGTCGGTGCCCCTGTGAGCCGGGAGCCGCTAGATCCAGCACCGAGCAGTGAATATTTGGGCCTTGGCACTGAAGGAGGGGACATCTTCGCGAGCTCTTGTACCGCAGAGAAGAAGACACTCTCGTTCTACATATTGCTGCTGCTATCTGAAGCCTCGTGCTCTTCGCTTCACTTCTCTGTTGAGCCGTTGTCAGAATGTCCACTGCGAAATTGATGTGTGCCTTCTTATTGGAAACATGTGTCTGCTTTGTTCCTGTGTCCGCAGGTAAAGTATTGCAGGCACAGGAAACTCTCCAGCCTTGAGAGCAATGCCTTCTGAAGCCTGTACGCCATCTTCTCTTACTCAGTATGGCTGCGAATGTCTCGTTTCTTCAGATTCAGACGATAGATATTGGCATTAACATTCTCATTAGAAACTAATGTTCCTTGGCTTCTTGCCTGAACAGCAACCTGTGTTCTGACTGAGTGCAAAGCATCGTTGGCCCTATCTGCACGGCCCACCTCCAGTGATTTTTTCCAAAGTGCTCTATGCTTTGGAGATGTAGCTCTAGTCCCTGTATGGACTTCTTGAAAAATATAGTTTATCATGATATAACAAAGAGTGGGTCACACAGTCTGTTTTGCTTAAGATTTGTCGAAAGAATTGGTTTAAGGCTATTGCCATCTGGCAGACGAGAATTTTCTGATATATCAGCCAATCTCAGCGTATAACAATTTAACAATAATATTGTACCAAGAGCTGATCACCAAGTTGTCATAAATTGATTACTTACCGCAATTTTTGAATCTTGCATTGCACATTTGAGTTGAACCTGAAGATTTAACGAGCAATACTCTTCTACGTTGCAGCAGCATCCTGGTACCTCAGATGGGGACGCCTTGCATCCATGTATTTTGCAATGACGGTATAATATTCAGAACATCGCAAACATTAATATGGTTGCCTTTGTATGCAGCTGCTAGACGCTATCTTAAAGACATGCAAGCTTGTATATCTTAGTAGTTAGTACCAACTGAACCAACAGCTGCCTTGCTGATCTTATGCAATGCAAGTGGTAGTTGTTTCTATCTGCAATGATGGCCAGAAATCTGAAACCAGGTGCAGGACAGAAAATATGTACAGATGACATTGTGCTCACGTGCTTGTTGGTTAGAGTAGAGAATAGGAATACTTGTTTAGTTAGCAGCCTAGGCCGAATAGAATGGCCATAAATCTGCTTGTAAAATAATTTTCTTTTTATTTTTCCACTTTATCTTCATGATCCTGATCCACAAATTTGGAGGTGGTGTTCTAAGCGATTGTTGAGTATGTGAGTAATGAATTCCATCACAGTTAAGTGCTGAATCGCACCCTTGTTTTTCAAGCATTGTGGACTTATGTCAAAATAGTGCATTGGTTCTTATGGACTGTACGTCTCTGCTACATTTGTGTCAGGAAGCAAATTATAGACTTCTGAAACTAATTCCTTCCGGACGACAGCAAATACTTATAAACAAGTTGTAAACTTTCCATTTACACTTGTTCATGTGTATCTCTATAATTTCACTGGGGTGGTGTGCTGTCTTCAGCATCCTTGTGTGAGCGGCCAGCGGTGAGTACTTTTTCTTAGAGGATGTCCCCGAAGAGACAGCGGCGAGTACTTCACTCTTCTTATAAATTTGGCACCGAATTGGACGCAGCCACCAAACCTGCCGGCTCCCGGCTCACAGGGGCGTGGCCAGGCGCCTTCCCCGTCCGGTGTGCCCTGCGCCGCGGGAATCTGCTGGCTGCCAGCAGATAGGATCGGAGGAGGAGGATGACGGAGGTGCCACACTTGGCTCAGTCCGCCAGCCGCCGCTGCTCGGGAATGGCCGCCTCAAGGGACCGGAGGAGGGAGCTCCTAGGCTTCTTCTGCAGATCGGTGGAGGCGGCGTGAATACGGAGAGCTGGACAAAGGTGACTTCACCTCTGGATCAGGGCTGGCCTCGGGCTGGGCCCATGCGCGACCCAGTTGCAAAATAATAAAAATATTAATCAATTAAATCGATTGCTTTGAGATGTGTGCAGTTTTTAGAAAGAGGAGTACCGGAGCGGTTCCCATTCTAGAGATGTGATAAATTTTGAGGTCTTCTTGCTTGCTGCTAATTTTTTAGAGATTCTTGCGTGCTGACTTGCTTATAGCTTTTTTTTAACCACTATTAGATATTTGCTGACTTGCATCCTAATAGTCTCATAATAATATAGCAGAAGCAAGTGATCAGTGATTGTAAATAATAGGACTATTAAAATTGTTTTTTCTCTATGAAATATTTATGTTTGTGTGTTTCTTCAAACTTGAATATTTGTGAATGTATTGTAAGGAACCATGCAGCAGTATGACATCCCATCTTATGGTTTGTTCAGATCAAAAAGATGATCTAGATATGTCTGCAGTGGGCAGGATGCATGTGAGACATCCTCATTTGGGAGGTTTGCGGTGGGCACGATGTTACTGCTATGAAATTATTATGTTCCTGTTTATAAAATGCAGGGCAATGTGGACAACCAAAATCAGGCTACATGGATGCAAACTGAGATGGAAATGATTTGTTAGGGGAAATCTAGAGAGGAAAAAAGGGGATGAGATGTGATTGTAGCAGTTGCCAATGCTTCTTTGCAATGCTTGTAGTTCAATGTGTGTTGTTGTATTCAGACTTCTGAGTCTAGACCTGAGGAACCAAGAAACTTCAAAATATATAGTAGTATGTGTGCATATTATTCTCAATTTTAGTAGAGTTTAGTAGCAGCACTGAAATTAGGAGTTGGTTCATGGTAGTAGTTAAACACTGAAATGTGCTGCAGCCTGCATTTTAAATCAAGATTCAAATTACAATGTCAGCATCTGTAAGCACGAACCAAGAAACCAAATCCTGTTCCCTTCTATTTTACAGAGACATGGCCTGTAGATTCAGACATGGCATGTAGATTTACATATTCATACATGGCCTGTAGATTTACATATCTTGACATGGACTGTAGATTTACAAATTAGACATGTCCTAATTTTCCTTTTATAGTGCAGAACAGAGTCTGACCTATGTCTTGCAGCTAGTTTGCGGTGACCAGGATGCAACAGTGACCATGTTGGTAAATGGCTCTCCAAAATCACCTTTGTATAAATTAATGATGGTGATGACTGACATACCTAGACAGTGCATTCTCTTGTGTCTTGTCAAATGGACCATGTTGTAAGCACCAGCAAGCTGCAGCCTTAATCTTAGTGCTTTCTCCTGCTTTTTATTTAGAGCACACACTTCTTTCATTTCAGTATTGATCCATTTTCTTCTAAAACTCAGCCAACTGAATCATGCAATGGTTTTCGTGCTGTAAAACTTCAGTAACCAGCTTGTGAATTGGTCATGGTTTATGTAGCCTATAGACTAGGATCATGACAAGTTTGCTAACGCTGATTGCAATCATATGTGACAAGCTGCAGGTACATATCTCTAGCTTCAGTTCAGCAGTAAGTTTCTGTTTCACTAGAAATGTTATGTTTCAGCAGCATTTGAGTAGTACATACATATTTTGTATCCATATATTCTCCACATGCTCAGCTGCAGACTTATTTGATTCAGTGCAAAGACTAAATATGTGTAACCAATGTGAAAAGTTGGAATTTGCGTAATAAGAGGATGGTCACACCCTAGGACTGTTCCACTATGTGTCTATGTCTATACAATAACGATCTTAAAGAACTATCAAGCATACAAGAATGTCATTTACCTATGTATTTCATCTACATAGTTTATTGTGTTATATTCCTCCCATCCTATTGTAATAATTTCAAAGAATGGCTAGAGACCAAACTGTTAAATGATCTATTTAAATTTCATCAGAGAAATTGAACCTGCTTTATCCATGCAAATCAGGACCAATGTTCGGACAATAGATTAAATCATTCTGTGACAGTTTATAAAATGCAGGGAAGCTTGGGTAGCTAGAAGAACAAGGGATTATGCCTGCATGTTGGTGCTGATGGTTCATCAAGATATGGATAAGTGAATGAAGATATAGTTCTTTTATCAGGGCAAACATAGTTACTCTGTAGTCTGAGAGGATAGTTTTATTCTGTTGTGCTCATGTTTGCTTTAACATTATGATGATTGTACTTTTTGTTGAACGATTCGTCGAAATTAATGAAAGTTTTATTTCATATATATGATGATGAAATTTTCAATATTGTTATAATTACTTTACATGAATAATATATTAACAAAAAATCTGCAACTGGCGTGACCAAAAATCTCCTCATCGCAATAAATAGAAATGCAACAATTGTGATAAATAATATTGCCATGTAGGTTGAGCGTACCACAATGCCTCATTGCAATACCACTCACGTGCAACGAACAATTTTTGTGGCCACTTAAGTTATTGCAATGAAACATTGTGCGTTGGAATTACGGATATGGCCACCAAATGATTTTCGTTGCAGAAGATTTTATTGCAATGGAACATAGTGCATGGCAATTAGTTCTATTCCCACGAAGCAATGGCGTTGCAATATTGGTTCATTTTTGCAACACAATTTTTGGTGGCAATATAGTCTATTGCCACACCGTGTGTCGTGGCAACAATTACTAATGCAACGATGCTATTGGTTGCAATATCTTGCGACCATATCGTGCATGGCATTTGTTTTTATGCTTGTTGCGAAAGTCAGAGTATCGCAATATGTCAAAATTGAGTCGCAATAACCTATTGCAACATATATAAATGCCATGACTCACAATGAAACCAACTTTGAAGCATTTGTTACACATTGCAACCAAAAACACCCATATTGCAACCATTCTTAGGCGTGGCTGTAGGGTAAAATCCTTGTAGTGTGTGACGATTTTTTGTTTTTGCATGATGCCACATCAGGTTGGAGACGGCGGAGAGGAACTAGGTGAATCTAGTCTAGGACACTATCAGTGAGATCGGTGAGAAGCTGCTTGCCATCGATGCGACGAAGTACATCCGCCTGAGAGGGTCTGCAAGCCATGGAGAAGCTTCCACTGCTAGTCGTCCAACCTGGGAACTGTGTTTCTTTCCCAGGAACTAGGTGATGCTTCACAAGCATGAGGACGATGATGACGAGGCGCCTGTAGACCTAGCGGCGTCCTGTTGCCACCGCTTTGTTGGATCGAGCTGATGTCATTTGAGGAGTACGACGATTTCCTCGCCGACACCGAGGGGCTGTTGCTTTTCTACTATGAGCGTACCGAAACGGTGCATCTTCAACCCCCTGACCACCGCCATGGCTGTCATCCTAGGTTTCTCCAGGGCGCCAGGCCTGGAGGGATTGGAGAGCCAGAGCTCACCGCTGCCAGGATCATCGTCGACATGAGGAATGTGCAAGTTGGAGATCCCATTATTGTTCCCAACATGGTGCTCGTCATGGTCTCACAACTGTCACCGCCCAAGCATAGAGATGTGATTTTATGCGCCAAGCCGCGATGGCCACTGGGGAACCGTCGATGCTGTGTGGAGGTGGAGGACTATGGCGTGCATCATGAGGGGAAACTAGATCTGGTGTGATTGGGTGTGGGGGGAGTGGGGCCAGGATTGGTAGTGGGAGGGGAGTGGGGCTAGGATGGTGTGATTGGGTGTGGGGGAGTGGGCCAGGATTGGTAGTGGAGACAGAGTGGGCCAGGATTGGTAGTGGGAGACGGGGAAGTGTTGAATAGAAGACAATGAGATCTAAAATTAAATAGACGAAGTAAATATAGATGACCATGCATCTTTAGTCTCTGTTGAAAAATGAAATTAGAGACAATGAAATATTTTCCCCCAACTAATTAGAGATAATGGGACTGAAATGAAAGAGTCCCAAGAAAATATAGAAGACAATGCGTCTTCGATCTCATGAAAAGGAAAAAAAGAAAATATAGAAAACAAACAAGTTCGATAGCTGGCTCTAAGACAGTTCTTCAATATCATTATCTTCATGAC
>CM036184.1:14026467-14053802 GCA_020631735.1 Saccharum officinarum | reverse complement strand
AACTGCCAGTGAGCTACTAACATCCTTCATGCTGCACAAGTGAGTAAAATATGTCTTCAATACAAAGGAGGCAGTGAAGATTCATGTTAAAATAAATTGCAGTGTCCACAAGCAAGTTTATGCTAAAATCGTCCAAACTGGACAATCTATCCACGATCAGTATGCCATTAGCTTGTCGAATACCATGGAATCTAGAACCTGGTCTCCTGGTGACTAGCAGATTCTAAAAGGCTAACAATGCTGTTTAAACATCCCTTATAGAAAAATCTTGTCAAAAAACTTGGTCAACTATCAAAGCTATTTCATTTTTAAAAAAGGTCATGAGCTCTTGAACAATTGGAACATGAAAGTGAATTATTACAGCAAACAATATTTCAGGTTGAGGTACAGTAGGAAGTTTCTCACGCCTGGACACCATGAAACAATATTTATCTAAAGCAGTAGGCCTCATTTGTGCTTAAGTGCGACAAATGCCTCTAACCAATTTAACTTGCAGTCAAGTTTAAATTTCAGCTGTAATTTATCCCATCAACTAAGAGAAACATGCCTCTTGTTTGTGCCTAACAGTAATCAAAACTCTAGTCCATTGCTGGTTCTTAGCTTTCCTATGTTCTGAAATCATCACTTCTCTATATATACATAGTACAGGCATACAACAATGAGTACAGACACATACAATATTGAGTATAGGCATACAACAGTGAGTACAGGCATACAACAGTGAGCAATTTAGGGACATACCTGCACTGCCCATGAGAGGTCTAGATCCCTTGTTGCACTCCTTTTTCTTGCATTCCTTTATCTATCACAGATAGGTTTAATTAAGAACATTGGTGATGCATCATAAATCAAAGCAAAATAAAAATTATGTCTAGCTTATTACTTTATTGTATGGCCATGCAATGGACATCTTGAGAGCACTAGCCATAGTCTTCATGCCCCCATAAGTCCAAGGCAGCATAGCATCTCTTTTCATCACAACATTAACAACTACTTCACAGTATTCATTCCCAAGAGGCTGGCCTCCTACCATTGTGTTTGGATTAGTAGAAATGATTGTTCCTCTAGCTGCAGCTAATTCTGATCTCAATATAGTAAATAATATCACATCCTTTCCAACCTGAAATAAATTGATGTGCCCATATGAATTTTAAAGCAAGGGACATATATGAAACCAAAACAGAATGCATGAAGACAAGAAGATTACAAGGTCATCATGAGCAAAGCGAGAAGGGACACCATTTGTTGGTGTAGTTGTCTCGTTTAAATGTGACTGGGCTGCATCATGTCTATGGGCGAGCATGTTCTCACCAGTTCCAACCTAAAGTAAATATGCACTCATGAGAGCTGCAAAACATGGAACATATTTAAAATCATTGAGAAACATTGCTGCAGCATTGCAAGATTACATTTGTATCATTTGCAAAGCAAGGAAGGATATCATTTGTTGCGGTAGTCACGTTAATAGCTGATCGGGCTGCAACAGGCCTAGGGGGCAGCAAGCTCTCTTCTGTTGCAACCTGAAATAAATGATGCACTCATGAGAAAAGGATGGAACATATTTGAAATCACAAAGAAACAATTCAGCACCATGACAAGATTACATGTGTATCATTTGCTAAGTAAGGGTGGATATCACTTGTTGGTGCAGTAGTCATGTTCATGGAAGCATTCGTGCTGCATTCGGTTGATAGCTTGTTGGTTTCGAACACCAATTGAGGATAGATAGTGAGCATACTTTCTGCAAGGGTCAATTTATTATCTTACCATGCAAGCGAATCTAAACATATGGTGTGAAGTGAAACGGATTACTTACTCCAAGTAAGGCCCTATATTTGCATAGTTGAACAAAACATATCTATGTGCTTGCAGCCAAGTCTTGTGGTCTAAACTCACTGTGCATTTCCCAGCTAAACCCTGACCAATGCGATAAAAAAGGGGTTGTGGAATTTTTAGCTTGCAGCCCTTCAACATTTCTAAGTGCTTGGCTGTGTAAATATTGTCCACATAGTGTGAGGCTCTCATAAAACATAGAACCCTCCATAATTGATCCCTCCGGATGGCTTTTAGTACGAACATCACCTTTCAATCTCATCAAAAACCTATACAAATATAATAGGCTCATTATGTTGTGAAAATAGTATGTATTTTTTTATATGTATGCTGAACACGCTCCCAGAAATTACCTCTCAACAGGCCACATGCTGCGGAAATGCACTGGACCAGCCAATCTTGCTTGGGCAGGAAGATGGACCATCATGTCAAAAAAGAAGGGAAGGAATATAGTCTCCAGAAGACTTAAGGTTTCAGCTATTTCAGCCTCTAGACTATCCATATCACTTTTGTGGAAAACAGGAGCACAAATTTTCTTGAAGAAATGACTAACTCGTATCACTGCAGCACTAACTACTTCCGGCAATACTTTCCTCACAGCAAGTGGTAGTAAGTGCTGAAGAACAATGTGGCACTCATGACTCTTAAGCCCAAACACCTTTCTCTCATTGACATGAACATTGTGACGTATATCAGATGCATAACCAGTAGGAAATTTTACCCCTTTCAGTACTTCACAAAATAATTTCTTCTCATCAGGACTCATTGTATATGGTGCAGGTGGCAAATAAAATTGGTCTTCAACATCAATAGGGTGGAGATCACTTCTAATACCTAAAGCTTGAAGGTCTAAGCGAGAATTCAGATTGTCCTTAGATTTCCCATTGGTACCCAAGAATGTATTAACAAAATTCTCATACACATTTTTCCCTATGTGCATGACATCAAAATTATGTCGCAGCATCAGATCTTTCCAATAGGGAAGTTTAAACCAAATAGACCTCCTTTTAAATATGACTAATGGCTCCCCTTCCTTATGTTTCTTCCTTGCTGGTTTCTTACCAAATGGATCCTTGCCAAAAACTGTAACAATATCTTTAGTACACTCCAACACTTCCTCCCCAGAGAGTGGAGTAGGTGCCTGCCTAAACTCAGTTGAACCAAACTTATCAACATCGAACCTAAATGGGTGGTTTTCAGCCAAAAACCTACGATGGCCCATATAGCAAGTCTTGCTGCCCTTACCAAGTCTATGTGAACAAATATATGAGTGGCAATCAGGACATGCCGCTAAACCAGCGGTGACACAACCAGATACATAGCCTAGACCTGGGAAGTCTGTAATTGTCCACAACACTGCTGCCCTTAATTGGAAGTACTCGCGCTTTGATGCATCATATGTTCTAACCCCCTCGACAAACATATCTAACAAATCATCCACAAGTGGCTCAAGAAAAACATCCATATCACTACCAGGAGCATGTTTTCCAGGAATTAGCAAAGAGAGTATGAAATTTGATTGCTTCATGCACATTGATGGTGGAAAATTGTAGGGAATACATATACCAGGCCAAATGCTATAGCTAATACTTTGGGTTCTATAAGGATTAAAACCATCTGTGGCATATGCAAGGCGTATATTTCTGCTATCCTCAGCAAACTTAGGATGTTTAAGATCAAAGTCTTTCCATAGAGGAGAATCTGCAGGATGCCTAAGAACATCATCTCTTGTTCTCTCCTCATCATGCCATCTTGTTAGACTTGCAGTTTTAGAACACAGAAACAATCTTTGGAGCCTTTTCTTTATCGGAAAGTACCGAAGAATCTTCTTAGGAACCTTGTACACATGTTTCCCATCTAGACTCTTCCTAGCAGATTTCCAACGTGAAGCCTTACACTTTGGACATGATTCAGATTTTTCATGTTCGCCCCGGTATAGAATGATTACTAATGTACCCAAGTCCTATGGACTTAATCAGTTTCTTAATTTCATAGTAGTTTCTGGGTAGTGCTGAACCATCAGGTAAGACATCATTAAATAGATCTAGTGCAAGGTCAAAACTTTTGTCAGTCCATCCTCCAAGGAGCTTGATGTGTAGTAGCCTAATCAGGAAACGTAGTTTAGTGTACTTCTTGCAATTAGGAAATAATTCTTGACTATTGGCTTCTACCAACTTTTGGAGGTCAATTAGTTCTTTAGGAAGCTCAACGAAACTATTGTCTTTGAAATCCCCTCTATCATCTAAACCACAAGCTAGGTCTCTAAGCAATGCAGATATGTCATCCTCTTCACTAGAATCTTCCACAAGACCAGCACCATCACCATTGTCAGTATTCACATAAGAGGAACTAGCTTCCCCATGTAAGTTCCAAGTTGTGTACCCTTGTAGAAACCCATCACATATCAAGTGCTCTTGTATCTCACTTGAGTCTCTCCAAAATGAGTTAACACACTTCCTGCAAGGGCACAGTATCTTGTCCCCTACCGCTGAATTTCTAAATGCAAAAGCTAGGAAACTGTTGATCCCTTGTAAGTATGCCTTTGTGTGCCTAGCATCACTATTGATCCATGATTTATCCATGAGTCTTTGTGGGGACTGAGCGTGTACATGCAATACTTGAATTGAATCTGTTGGCTGCAAGCAATGCAAAGAGGACGACGTCGATCCAGCAGATCTACAGCTCGTTGGGTTTAGTGAGCCAGCTCCACAGTACTTTCACCTAGGAAGCTGAAATGAATAGAAAGAATAAATCAATTATGGCTGCTTGTAACACAGGAAAAGAAGAATATCTTATAATATTATTAATTATTAAATACCATTGTTAGATCCCCTCCCCTGTTTGTACTTGACTTGGTGGTTTGGGACTCTGCTGGACCCGTTGCTATTGAATGAAGTCTGAGGAGTGATGAAAAAAAAACTTGCCTTTCGATCATAACAGCAGCACGAGGGGAAGCATCTATATGGCACTGGCATTTTCTAAATAAGTTCCAAATCTTTCTAATCATAAAGTTTTGCATAATTGTCTAGACCTCCGAACTTAATTTAATGGTAGTGAACTAATATTCTACTGGATGAACAAAACAAATTGCAGGAGCAGGAATAACAACAATGACCAGAGTGCACCCTTTAGACCCACTATCTGCTGCTGAAATTGAAGTTTCGGTAGCAACTGTAAGAGCAGCTGCGAGATCTGCTAAGGTTTTGGCGACAAGTTTTCAGCTACTTCCCCAATAAAGCTTGAAAAATAAAGACTTCACTTTATCAATAGAAAAGGACATGAATGGCAAAGTTATATACTCCTATGCAGCTTGCCTCGAATGCATTAGGTGATACCTACCATTTCAAGCCTTCAGTGCTCCCTCGAATGCAAGGTTATGATGCTGTTCCAAGCAGCTTGCCTCCTAGGAGGGCTAGGCTTGTTGTCTACATCAAGCTCTCAAATGAGACTAGTATTTGGATAGTAGAGCTCTCTGAAGTGCATGCAGCTGCTAATGAGGGTGGAGATGAAACATGCAATGTGATGTCATCTGAAGTTGTTCGTGATGTTCAGCCCACAATTAACTCCTTGAAACATTAAAATATTATTGTAATAAGAAAAAAGGAGGTCCTGCAGACAAATCTGACAAACCAAGAACTGTAAGATTTGTGGCCCAACAGGAATCACACAAAATAGTTTAGCAATCAGGTGAATCCAACTGCAATATCAATTACAAACTGGGTGCGTGTTTTACATTATGGATGTCGTTGTTTTTTTTTCGAATTAGGGAGATTCCCCATTTCCATAACCAAGCACGGAATACAACAGAGTTTTTAAGAGATGTTCAGAACAGAGCTAGAGATATAAAGAACTAGATGAAACTAACAGGTTGCACAGATTCACCGGTCGCCACCAAAAGAAATCAAAGAAGATTAATTTTAGCTTTCAGCACCTCAAACAAAGAGGCAGGTAAGAGAATTTGGACATACCATAAGCACGAATCTGATGAACGGGGAAGGCAGAACCACTCAGTTGCGTGCTCCACCTGCAGAACTGCTCTTGCTTGCGTGCTCCACCGTCGCATGCTCTAGTCCGGCCGTCCGGGGCAAGCAGCACCAGGGGGTCGGTCGGGCTTCAGGTCTAGGGCAGGTAGTACCAGGGGGCAGTGGGGCTCCAGGTGGGCAAGCAGCGCCAGGGGGTCGGTGAGGCTCCAGGCGACGCTCCCGCGACGACAGTTAGGCGCGGCCGGCGAGACTCCTGGCGGCGCTGTAGGATGGGCGCGCGGTCACCGATTTGGGCGGCGTGCCGAGAGGTGCGGCGCGGGACATTTTGGGGACTGACGAGATTTGGAGAAGCAGGGCGGCGGGCGGGATTTAGAGGGCAAGAGCGGCGGGAGGTTTGGGCGGGCAGGACACTGGATTTGCGGCCGCGCGCTGGGAGAGGCCGACGCGAGGGACGGCGCAGCAGGCGAGACTGAGGCAGCGGCGGCTTGATTTTGGATTTGGGTGGGAGTGAGAAGCATCTAGGGTTTGTCAATTGTCACTGTATTTGTGGGCCACACAAAAATTTTGCGCGCGAAGTCAAGGTAAGTAGGCGTGCGAGCCCAATGTAAAACCCGGTGGGCGAGCTAGGTGAGGGCCACTTCTCTTTAGCGTCAGTTTGATTGACGCTGTATATCCTTTTAGGGACAGACAGATTGACGCTATCTATAGCGTCAGTTTGTACATCCCTAAATGGAGATTCAGCGACAGATCATCTGTGAGATATGTTTAGCGTCAGTTCGACCATCGGTAAACAAAATGTTTAGCGTCAGATGTCTGACGGTGTTCCGGTGTTGTGGTGTAGTGCCCGGGTTCAGAAGCGAAGACACAACCAGGATGATCAGAGCCCATTTGCGAGCCACGTTGGAGAAGATTGAAGTGGATGGCCGTGTGTTTCCGTGAGGCCTTGCTGTAGTTGAAGGGTTTCACACCCGAGGAGCTGAAGGTAGATGGACCTAGGCCTCCTTTATTTTAATTCAGTAGCGAACAGGTGAGCCCAACAGGCATCCCAGTATGCAAGCCTGTACTCAGCAAGTTTAGTGTCAATCACACAATCTTGAAGCATAGTGTAGCTTTCTAGTTTTCCTATCTGATATATGATTTTGCACAGTACGAAGCTAAAACTTTTAGCAACTCCAACTCTATCCATATGCACGTCCACATTACAGTGTGCTATTCTAAGTCTATCTTTCGATACATCTCAAAAAACTGGAACAATATAGGGCATATTGGTGTGGGATCCAGTTCTTTTCATATCTCTACATAGTTGCTATAGGGAAATCCAGCTCCCTTCCTCGTCCACCTACTCAACCATCCAATCCCTAGCAGCGCCATCATGGCTTTCCTTGCAAACCAACTTCACCAAGTCGCTGCCATCGATGACGCTGCAGCATGCAACCTTGTCTCAGTCCTCCCTGTCCTTGGCACCAGTGTTGACGACGTCTATCACGGGGTTGAAACCGCGACAAGCATTGCTGTTCATGGTAGTGTCAGAGTGCATGTCTCTAGTGGCTCGGGTGGACTCTGTAACACAAGAATCACCGAGAGGATGCAACGGTTTATCCTGGTTCGGACAATCGATGCCCTACTTCCAGCAGTTGATGATCCTTATAATTAAGAGCACCCAGAATATGTTAGGGAGAAAGGTAAAGAGTTTGTAGGGGATCGCTCAGTGCTAATCCTAGGTTCGCCTCACCGTCGGTGGAGCCTTCCCCTCATCGGAGAGGAGGAAGATGACGGGTGCAGTGGAGGAGCACTCAGTGCCCCTCTCTAGGTTGCTCTACTCTCAATGCAGAGCCTGAGCGGAACGATGAGGACTCGATTTATCTATTTGGAATCATCCTTCCCCTCTTAGGATCCAACCTTCCCCTTGTATCTCGAGGTAGATTGGATACATGGCTGTTTACAGGGGGTTGAGCCTATGGTCTACATGCATCGGAGTCCAGGAGGGTCTTGAATCGGCGTCGTGTGGACCATGGCCATGTCGTGGAGCCAAAGAAGCTCTGGGCATCGTCTGTGTAACGCCCCAGAGTCCAAACAGCTCAGATCCACTCTGCACGCTGAATGAACCACACCTCCCACCATCCCACTTATGCTTTCGTCCTCGCTTCGCGTAAAAGGATTAACCCGGGGATGGTGAGATGGACTCTAGAAGCCTTATATGTTGGTCTATCCCACTCTAAACAACCAATGTGGGACTAAACTCTTCACAATATCTCATAACATTCACATGGCCCACTATGGGCCAAATTCTAAATTGGGCCGGGTGTGACATACACCCCCCTCAAAGAACCCGACGTCCTCGTCGGGCCCAACATACCCACAATAAGGCAAACGATAACCGGGAACGTTCCCTCTTAGCACACGCAACCGTGCGCCCAGTGCCGACACATGTGCACTCCGCAGAGCCTACACGCGCAATGAACCCCATGTCCAGCCCCTGGCCTGCACGCGCCCGTGGCCGCGAAGGTCGGCTCCGATACCATTTGTAACGCCCCAGAGTCCAAACGGCTCAGATCCACTCTGCACGCTGAATAAACCACACCTCCCATCATCCCACTTATGCTTTCGTCCTCGCTTCGCGTAAAAGGATTAACCCAGGGATGGTGAGATGGACTCTAGAAGCCTTATATGTTAGTCTATCCCACTCTAAACAACTAATGTGGGACTAAACTCTCCACAATATCTCATAACATTCACATGGACCACTATGGACCAAATTCTAAATTGGGCCGGGTGTGACAGTCTGGCTGCTCTGTTCTGGCACGCTGAGTGTCAAGTTGTGTCGGCTTGGACAAGTATCCACTAGGTGCACCTTCTGGAGGATTCTTGGTGGCGAAGGATGCCGGCTTAAGGGCCTAACGGGCGGGCCTAGAAGCCCCTAAGCCCCAGAAGCCAACGAAGGATTTTGTCTTCTTGCATCACGCCTCATGTGTGACCTTGTCGGAGGAGTGGTTGACAAAGCCACGCCTGCGGGGCAGCGCCGGGGAGCCCCCGAGCCTCGGTAGCTCGGGGCGCACCTTCTCGTGCACGGGTGTTGGCTGGTGCCGAAGGCCAAGAAGGAGCCAAGGATCGGCCCCTGCCTTTCACCTATCGAGAGCATGAGGTTCGGTAGAGCCTCCGAGCCTCGAGCAATGGTGGTGGGTGTGCCTAGACTTGGCCTGCATCCTTGGCCTGAGGGTATGCACAAGCGTACCTGATGGGTATGATCCCCGAGCCCCAAGCGATCCTAGAGGGGTCGGTCGAGGGGTCTCTCGGTCGGGAACCTTTGATCCTGAGACTTAACATATCCCTATGTTAGGATCTTGTCAACATCTCTGGCGGGTCTCCACGAGTCTCCAAGATGCCTCCTTCGTACATGTGACTTCTGGTTCGATCTCTACGTTTCTCTCGATTTTATGAGATGAATTTCTGTTTCTACACGATGCCACATCAGGATGGAGCCGGGGCAGTGGATCTGGGCAAATCTCGTATAGGACATTGTCCGGCAGATCTGTGAGAAGCTACTCGCCATTGATGCGATGGAGTACATCCGCTCCAGTGCGGTCTATGAGCTATGGAGAAGCTTGACCGCTAATCGTCTAACCTAGGAACCATTTTTCTTTCCCAAGAAGTGGGAGATGCTTGACAACCACGAGAATGACGATGACGAGGCACCTGCAGACTTGGCGGCGCCCCATTTCCACCACCACTACACCACAACACCGACATTAGTGATGGACAATCTGACACTAAAAGCGGATACAGCGACGGATGATCTGACACTAAAAACCTATAGTGTAAGAGTTCTGCAGATGCTGTAAGTCCTGATGCTAAAAATCTTTAGCATCAGTCAGTACTTTTAGCGTCAAATAGTCTGTTGCCCTGAATATACGTAGCGTTAGACAGTCCGCTGCTACTTTTTAGCGATAGATACTCCGTTGCTACATATAATTTTACCGACAGACTGTCCAACGATGCAATTTTAAATAGTTAAAAAAAATTAATCCATCAATAATTGTCCACAAGAAATGCAAATGTCACTAAGCTTCAAAAGTTCATTCGTCGAATACATAACAAAGATTCAACTTCAATAAAGATACATGACCTTCACAAATTTGACCAAAACTTCGCAACAGCTCACATAGATAAAGGTCACCAGCTCATCTATTTCCTCTAGAGACAATAAGAACATCCAGCAAAATGTAATGACCGTAAGGAGGGACAAAAATGCCTTCCCAGTCACCATTCCTTTTAAAACATAAGATGAAACAAACGGAGTGATAAGCAACAAGAAGTTTGTCGAAAGGTACACCAGTGAATATTACAAAAAAGGGCCATTATCTTATACCATTCAATTAAGCATTAGCCATGTGCAAGCATAAAGCAAAAAGTTTGCAGAAACATAGATCCTAGATGACATAGCTAGTCACAATTTAATATTCAAACTTGACACAGTTCAGACCAATGCAGCAAGAAATGCTTACTTGCAAAACAAAATTAAATTCATATAGGGGCATAACACTAAGAGAAAATAGCATAATTTGACACTCATTTCACAGTGAATAGCTTAGTACTCGGTCTGTGATGACATATTAGTGTTGTGGTGTAGTGCGAGTATTCGAGAACATGGAACTAAATGCTAAAAACATTTTTTATTCTGTTGAAGGCAGTTAGCAAATTATGTCCCTAAAACTAAGATTAATAGAAGGCATGCAACTCATAAATAAGTATTGCTATTACCCATGATTGACAAAAGAGCAGCTGATTTCTGTTTAAATTCTCCTATTAAGAACAAGGATTATTTGCTTCAATGTCAATCGTACAGACATGACATGTGTGAGAAGTGGCATAAGTGCACATGATTTCATAAATCCAGATTGTTTACATTTCTTAATGTTCGCTAATATAAAATACTTAGTTCTAAACATGTGTAATATGCTAGCATGACAATATTACTATGAAAAAGAAAGTTTCAACAAAATTCTATAAGTTATGATTGTGTTGTGACTACAGTTTGTGAAAACAAAAAACTGACAAATATGTAATCAGCATAAACTGACCAGGTAGGTTTCTCTATAGAAGATTTCATTCAATTTGGACTGCCTTCACCCATCTTTGGTAACCTGGTCACACATTATGAGGTGGGAAAATTGGTGTTGGATCTAATATATAAAAAAAAGGTTCACAAAACGACAGTTAACTAGCAGAACAAGCACGATGTCAACTAGCAGAACAGTTAACCGGGATAAAGTTGGTGTCTTTCAATTTACATTTACAGTTGGCCATTTAAGTTGCAGAGTTAATTGACTTCAATGTCATAGTAATCTACCACACATAGAAAGAGCAGAAATTTCCATACTAATAATTACTTTTAGCAGTGAGCTAGGCCTAACACATCTGTTTCAGAGAAATAAACCGAAGGAAAAAACTGTTAAAAGTAATGCTATGTTCAGGGATCAGCAAGACTTGGCTGGGTCCATGCATCTCATCAAACTGAGCTAATTGAACAATTAGTGGTTCCTTTGAGCTTTTCCATTGCATCTTGGTCTTTCACTACACAAAGAAACATAAGTTCACTGAAATGACTCAACTCTGCTCAAGATGGATGATCTAACTGGAAAAATAAATCAAAGATCCAATTGGGGTTGTTATATATATCACTACTAGCTCAACCTAGTTACACCACATGAGAGCAGTAAGATCCAGTTGCAGATTTGATTAAATATATCTATGCTCGAATGCAATACAGAGACGCTATCAGCTCACGTTCAGAGTGTGTTCACCTGAGTTGAGTGTCTGCTCATCTCTCCCCAATCTACCTAAGAAGAATGCAATTTACATACAGTGAGTTGCAATTGACAAGATGTTCAGCTAGCACAGGTGCATGTATAATTTTCAAGATTATGTATTATTATACAGGCTTTTCTTTAATTTCCAGAAGTATGTAAAACAGGAAAAAATAGAAACATGTAAGCATTCGACAAAAGAGACTAATGCTCAGTGCAAGAGAGACTAACAGACAAAAATTCCTATGCATCATTCCCAGCCAGTTGAAGAACCCAAAAATACAAGGTACATTTCTTCATCAATGTTATTACAGAAAAAATACTTTGCACCTATGAACTACAGCAATAGTTTAACTCTAAGTTACTTGACACTTGAATATAATTCCATTGAAATAGGTGAGACACTTTCTTGGCTCATGCAGCTCTGAAAGGCATGCAAACCATAAATAAGTACTGTTATTACCCATGCTTTTAATTAGTTTTAGATATAGAAGAATATACAAAAGGGCAAAGCACATGAAGAATACTATTTTAAATCCTGCACATATACTTGGCAGAATTTGTTGCCCGCTCCGAATTATTCTTGCCCACTCCAAATTAAATGAAAAAAATTCTTGCTTCTGTTGTTATTATACATGAGATTTCCAACACTGAAGAGTTTTTCTCAATTTGGCAGGAAGGAGAAGCCATACCTCAAATGTCTCTAGAATGCCGAGATCGAGCTTGCAGGTCTGAAGCGGGTGGGCGGCGAGCTTGAGTAGGTTCAATGTCAGTGGACAGCGAGCTCAAGAAGATCCACTATAACATCACTGCACATTTGTTATACAAATATAGGTTCAATCGTAACAATGTCCGAACATTCACCAAAGATAATGTCCATAATCAGACATTATGTATGTATGATGTAGCAAAGATGTTATTATCATATAAAGAGAGATATGTGAAAAGTATCTAAACAGTGCTACTAGAACACATATTTAACTAATATCAAGCTGAGGTCAGTCATAAACCAAAAACTTCTATCAAATAACTAGAAAATTGAGTACATATTGAACAAGCACATGTATTCTGTCTACAAGCATTACTCCCTGTACTGAAGGGCAAATTAGGAGCCCAGTGTAGATTAAAAGCCATGTCGAGGCAATGTTGTAGGCATTAAATCCTGGCTGTCTTTTTATTTAAAAAAAACTCCTGATCTATAGCTTGTATTGGATATCAATCAAACTCTCTATGTCCCTACTAATATTTATGACATAAATTTTCTAAATTCAGTGGCACAAAGCTCTCCTCGCATGGCTTGCATTGTGCACAGAAAAAAAAAACCCCACAGTCCTCGATCTCCACAGCAAGGCTAGTCCTCTCCTCCTCTGTGGGAGGACTGCATAGAGAAACAGAAGATCTCCACGATGACGAACTTCCACAGGAAACTGAAGAAAAGAACAGGGGCCAAACAACTTACGTGGAACCGAAGGAAAGCAGAGGCACAACAAACAAATTCTGCTGGACCAAGGAGGGGCGCGAGATCCACCACAGCAGTTTCCTTTTCCCGCGTGCAAGATCTGCCGCCGTTGCCTCCTAGATCCAGCCACCGCCTCCTTGGCCCATGTTGCCGCCTTCCGCCGGTGCGCCAGATCCACCACCACCACGTCCCGCGTCCTTAGCTTGATGCCACCTCCTAACCAACCATCCGAGATGACCATAGGTGAGGTGAGAGATCGTGGGAGGAGAGAAGAAGGCGCCTGGAGAGGGGGCACGAAGAGAGGCACCGGGGAGGAGAAGGATCTGTGCGGTGGAGGGAAGAACTCGGTGGCTGGGGTTTTGCGGTGTGGCTTGGCGCGGCAGCTTGGGGAGAGATACGGGAGTGAGAAGAGAGAGCAGGCGGCGGTGATTTGGGATCCAGGGGTGGACTCAGAAAGGTCTAGGGTTTCTCTGTCCTGGTGGGCTGGGCTAAAATTCGCTCGCAGACTGGATTAAGTTGGCACCATTCTTTAGCGTCAGACAGTATGACGATACAAGTATTTTTAGCGGCAGAAAAATGAACAGTAAATATGATTACCTATAGCGACAGACAATGAATCGTTAAATGAGCAATTAGTGACAGATCATCTGTTAGTTATCTTTAATGTCAGATCATCCATCAATAAATATAATTTTTAGCGTCAGATGTCTGACGGTGATATGGTGTTGTGGTGTAGTGCACTTCGTGAACGTGTGCATAGGCGCCACACTCTGGATCGAGCAAATGTCAATTGAGGAATACGATGAATTCCTCGCTGATGCCGAGGGGCTCAAGTTTTCTACTGTGATCACACCAAAATGATGCGCCTCTTCAACTCCCTAACCACCGCCACTACCGTCCTCGTAGGTTTCTCTTGGGCCTGGAGGGAGAGCCAGAGCTCACTACTACCGGGATCATCGCCGACAGGAGGAATGTGCTAGATGGAGATCCCATTATTGTCCCCAACATGGTGCTCCTCGTGATCTCGCAACTCTTGCCGCCCAGGCATAGCACCATGATTTTGTGCACCATGCCTAGCGATGGCCACTGGGGAACCGTCGATGCTGGCTTTGTGCTGTTGGAGAACGGTGGCGTGCATCAAGAGGATAAACCATATCTGGTGGGAATGGGAGTGGTGGGAAAGGGAATGGGAGTGGGAGTGGGAGTGGGAGGGGCAGTGTTCAATAGAATATTATGAGATTGAAAAATGTTCCATTCATGTTGCAGATCCAGTTGACCTCTGAGGAGATAGAAAAATTATTCTTTGCACCCTTGCTGCTCCTGGCAATCCGACAGTTATGAAGCATAATACAATTATGAAGCCTAATATTATTAGAGGAAAATTCATCACAAGAAGCCAGATTGAATAAGGTTACCGAAGCAATAATCAATGGAAACAACGAGCAAAAAATGAAAGTGAGCAGCCAACCCCAAGGTAGTGTGTGTGTGTGTGTTTTGAATGTCCTATTAGTGTTGAGCTTGGTATTTGCGTTACTTCTATTACAAATGTGTGTGTGTTCTACGGATTTGCCACTTCTCTCTCACTCTTGCTCTCCGATGTCCGATCCATTTCTCTCTTGCTCTCGCTCTCGCTAGCTGCGGTGCTGCCTGCCATGGACTCCGACTCTGACATGTCTGACGAATTCTCCCTAGAGTGCTTCCGTATCATTCGCCACCGCCCAAGCCCAAGCAAGAAGCCATGACCAGACACAGATCAGGAAGGTGCTGATGTCGTGTATGTGCCCACTCCCACCATGGCTGCGCTGTCGCCGGACCCACCTTCTAGTCCTATGTTTGACGATGCCCAAAGACAGCTGGGACCAGGCACAGATCAGGAAGGTGCCGATGCCGTGGACGCGCCCATGGCCATGGACAGGAGGAGGTCGCAGGACCCTCCTCCTAGGTCTAAATCTGGTGCTCGCCGGAGGCAGCCGACCACAGACAAGGGCCATCTAGCACAGATGCAGATAGTCTTGTCCAGGCAATCCAACGCACTCATAGCTCTTTTGAATAAGCAACGTGGGGGTAAAATCCAAATGGCGACAACAACAAGGTGTGTGGAAGCTGTTCTACTAAGAAGGATGGCTCCTGTGACTGCAACTTCAGCTTTGAGTGTAATATCTGTCCTGACCTGGCTAAACAGCCCATGGTTACACCATGTGGCCACCTCTTCTGCTGGCCATGCTTGCTCCAGTGGCTCCATGCACAGTCACCCTTCTCTGAGTGCCCTGTCTGCAAGGTCAAGGTACTGATGGAAGCGAACGTCACTCCCATATATGGAAGAGGTGGTGAAGAAGGGGATTCCACCACCAACCCTGACTTGCCACCCACCAGGCCGGAGGTAACAAATGGTGGACACAAGAGGGCAGTTGATACAAAACTAGGGTGTAGTGAGAGGCCTCCCAATCCTAGCAGTGCATGTTACGATGTGTCCCCTCCTAGTCCGTCCAATACAGGAGCTGGCTCCTCTAACAGTGCATGTACACTGAGTTCATTAGAACAAAGTGCTGCAGCTTCTTAGTTACCAATTTCCATCCTTATTTTCTTGATATAAATATCATTTGTTTCCGTAAACTAAAGCTTCAGTAAGAATGGATCTGACAGTAAAGAAGTTTAGTGTCGATACATAATACATTTACCTTTGCTGATATATCCTCAACAGCATTTAATAATGTGTGTGGAACATAAATAAATTTCAAAAAAGAGATTGCAAAAGCACCGATCAAATGTTCCCTAAAAAAATCATACATCAATTTTGAGGATTCACTCGGTCCATTTGTGAACCTATGACATTTTGGACGATGGTGTATTACTGTTGAATATATAAAGTATATAACTCACTACTGTTGTATGCATGAAAATGATAGTAATATTCGTAGAAAACATTTTCTCAAAAAATTTACTAAGACTGGTTTTTTCATTTGAGAAATCCAAATAGTAGTCAAGAGTTACTGATAATATTATGGTACACGTATTTATACGGGGGCACGGATTCAACACACCACATGATGTTGATGATATGATCAGCTTTGCCATACCTTAATTTTATTCCGTCCTCTGCCACTAGCAGTAACAGGCATGATTGCACCATTCTGTACATAGTTTTGCTGTGTCTTTGGTGGATTATCTTCCACATGTATACAAATTTGAGAAACAACATGCCATTTTGATGTGCATGTGTTAGTTTAACACTCTGCTAGTAATGCTTAAAAAATTCAAAATTTTGCTGTCAGATTGACGTATCTATACTTGTACATAGAGAATGGAATTTCTTTCAACTGTAGCCCCAATGGGAGAACCAATTAAAAGACGAAAACAATTAACAAATGCACCAATGGGACAACCAATCAAACAATGAAAAGTAAACTTCTTTCATCTGGAGCAACTAACAAAAACATTTTAAACAAAAATTTGACAACATTTAGTATATATTACATACCATGCCATGTCCTGGCATTTAACATCAGAGTCTGTGCAGTGTTCACAGAATGAGAGTGTATATATTACACATCATGACTGTTCCCCGTTAGTTCCTATGGGTGTACTGAGTCTGTAGATGCCTCAGCCTTAGCTTCTTTCCTCTGTCGGCATTACGTTAGGAGTGTACCCCATGTCTGTGTGGCCGTGCTGTCGAGTATGCTGGCGAGTATGGAGACGGTATTGTCGGGTTTTTCCTGGGCCCTGCAATCAAATAGATGTAAAATGTACAGCAAAGCAGTACCATGGTTAGCACCGAGAGGGTTACTTAAGTTCGAATAGTACCAACTCTGTGTCTCCTTGTGATTGAGTGAGACATTGTGGTGTGCACCGTATATGGGACAACCCAATCTCGTGCTGACTCCATGATGTGTCTGATCCTTAATCCTCTGAGCTGGAGCTTTCCTACTAAAAGTTGACCACGTAGCTCTATATAGGGTCTCACTATGGCTGCATCCCCGCCTTGTCATGTCATCGCAGACATCTACAATGTCATCACCATCATCGGAGGAATCCTCGACTTTCTTGTCCGTGTATGGTGGCCTGATGTAGATCCTCATAGAGGAGTGGAGCGGCCAAACAAGGTATCGATAATCCAATTTGATTGTGTGCTGCCCCATCTCCTTGATCCCTATGCTTCCTGTCTTGCTAAAGCTGAAGAGGCTGAGTGGGGGTCATGCGCCGATCCTTCTTAGCGTAGAGCCTCCTCTGATCATACCTACATGGCGTCAAACAATGACACTTATTAACAAGTGTTGTAATTTACCAAACAAAGATGTTTTTAACAAACAAATATGTAATTTCACACAGTTATGCTAAGCTTGGCAAGTTGAAAACTCAATAGGAGGATACGATTGCGGCTTATTGCCAGATTGCATATGCACTCTACATGGCAGGTGTGCCTCAACGATGTGGAAGACGACCACTGGCATGTAGCAGTTCCAGAGCCTGTTGCCATGCTCGGTAATGTCACTCAAGCTGTATTCCTCCCACACATCCCGTGCTGAATGCCCCCACGCAACCTATATATATTCAGAAGTTAGTTCATTTGCATTTAATGAACAAAACTTGATGCCAAATGAGATGTTCCGACCTGGTGCTGCAAGATCACATCTAGGAGATCGATGTACAACCAATAGCGCATGTCTGGGTTCCCCAACCAGCTTGGTGTCCTTCCAAATATGCAGGCATAATGGTGTTAGTGTCTTGGTGCGGCCAATGCTGCAAAATAGGAGTTTATGTAGTGCCCAATTTTTATGTCGTCCCAGTTTCAGAATATAGGGTCTGTTTGGTAGAGATTCACCACCGAAAAAAGTGAATCTAGATGTGGGATTCACCATGGATCAGTTCGACCGTGGATATACCAGAGAACAGTTTGGCTACACAACAACTTCAGATCCACGAAACTGAGGTTTTTGTGGGAATATAGGTTAAATGAAGACTAGTCTTCCATATTCAGATGCAGCCACACCTGTGTAACATGCTTTCATTTGAGGAGAAGGTCATTCGAGTTTGGACATTAGAGTTTGGACTCCTAACAACGGCATGTTCGCGTCGCTCTCCACGGGTGGCTCGGGCGGCGCCGCTCTGCCCCCGCCTCCGAGCCCCTCCCTCACGCATCCATTCGTGGCCGCCACTGGGGCTCAACGCCAGCAATTCGGCAGAGGGCAAGGACAGCGGCAGCTGGGTCATCTTCTCTCCCCTCCTCCTCCTTCTCTCTCATGGAGGTGCTCCCGAGGCAGGACTGCATGGGGTGGTGACTGGCGGTGGGATTCCGGCCAGTTGCGCCCGGATCTGGCTTTCCCATGGCCAGATCTGGTCTCCTAGTGCGCCGATCCATGGTGTGGTGGTGGGATGTGGCTACGGCGGTGGCATGGTGGTGCAGTTGTGGTGCGGCCGAGCGGTGGTGGTGCAGCGGCTCGGGCCACACGGGTTGCAGCGGCCACGGTGGCTCGCTCGATTCGAAGCCTTGTCGCCCGATCCGGTGGGGCAGTGGGCGAATTTGGGGAGCCTGAATCTCAGGTGGGTCGATGCGCCTGGTGTCAGCAGGCAGTGGCCGCTGGGCGCCCAGCGTCGGCGGGCGTGACCCCAGGTTGCTCGGTCTGGCAAGCAGGCGACTCGTGGAGCGGCAGCGACGGGGCAGCTGTTGCTGAAGTGGATAGACCGTGGCCTTTGCTGTGCACGGGGCTGAGGTGCCATGGCGAAAGCTTTGCCCTTCTTGGGTTGATGATGGCGATGTCTCTAGACGCCGTTTTCTTCCTTGTAAGTGTCAATCGACCGGTCCTTTTCCCTTTGTGTGGCTTGCCTTCCCTGGTGAAAACCTGGACCTTCTGGTCAGGCGACGGCGGCACCAGTGGCGTTGTGTTCCTTCTTAGAGGCGTCGTTTTGGAAGCTCATGTTCGGTCAGTCTACTACAGCGGCTAGCGTCATGGCGATGAAGGTGGGGGCCTAGTTGAGGATTCAAGGTTGCAGTGTCAACGACGGAGTAAGGCGTTGGCATGGTGACTCAAGGGCCTCGCATGTGCTGGCAGTGGAGGGCGACGGTACGATGGAACCGTACGCCAGTTGCCACCACGAAGTTGGTGAGGAGGCAGGCATGGGAGGTGCCCACGAAGCTGGCAATGAGGTCGGCGAGGGAGGTGATGGCCTGCAGATTTGAGTTGCCGAGATGACCTACGTGGTATGGCGGCGGACAGTCCCGCATTGTGGCGGCTTTTTCTGGCGCGATGAGGCGTTCTGACTGATAGCTGGAGGATGTGTATGGCACTTCTATCTTTGTTGAGGCAACTAGGTCTAGGAGTTACCGTGTGAGTGTGTTGTGTTTGAGTTTGCGTGGTTTTGAAGTGCTTGTGGTGTAATAAGGAATAGCTATATGCATCGGTCGATGCAGAGGCTAGGATATTAATATATTCCATTTTCTAAAAAATGGTGACCACTACTATCTACAGTCATAGCTTAAAGACCAAAGAACCTCTCCTAGCACACCAACAGAAAGTTGTGGCTTGTGCAGCAAACTCTATCTAACTAGAATTAGTAGGTTCAAATAGATAGATAGATAGGCATATTTTTATTTTCACAACCAAATAATGCAGGAATAGCAATTTGTGAAGCCTAAATCTGACTGTATTATTCTGATGCCTATATCGTCCAAGGACTCCACACTACGACATGTAGGAACTTCAAAAATTAGTGATTATCAACCAGATACCACAGGTAACTGAAGGAAGTACTCTGTATCTTGGAAGAATCCAGTTGCTCTCACGACATATGTCATCCAGTTCCTACAATGACTACTATCAGACAGAGGATTGTAGGGGCACTCGAGATAATAATTTACATAAGATGATGTTTCTTTCCTAGCATTTGTTGCGTAGAAGTATGGCATCTTTTAGCTCACTAGCAGACACATGGACTTTAGTCCCGGTAGGTAACAGGCTTTAGTCCTGGTTTCCCAACCGGGACTACGAATCTGGGACTAAAGGCATGACACTTTAGTCCCGGTTGCCTTGAATCCAGACTAAAGGTCCTCCGAGAGTAAAAAACAATAATGCCTCCCACCTCTGTGCCTTGCGTGAGATTCAAACCCAAGACCTCGCGCGTTGCCTTGTGAGTACCTTTCCAAGCCACCTACATAGCACATGTGACTTTGGATGGGGTGCTTTCCTTTTGAACTAACCTGTCGGAGGACTTTTAGTCCAGGTTGATAACACCAACCGGGACTAAAAGGACCTTTAGTCCGGGTTGATAACACCAACAGGGACTAAAGGGTCTACTTTTAGTCCGGTTGGTGTTATGAACCGGGACTAAAGGGTCAAGGCTCTTTAGTTCAGGTTGGTAACACCAACTAGGACTAATGTAGACCTTTTAGTCCGGGTAGGTGTTAGCAACCGGGACTAGTGCTCACATTAGTCCCAGGTCCAATTCTAGCCGAGACTAATGTGATGAACCGAATGTCTTCTCTCTACTTGTGGTTTCTTCCTCTTTATGTTTCATGGTTTGGCATCCTTCTACAGAGCTAATTGGATTGGCAACTTCCATCATGTTCCAACTATTCTCATATTTCTTTAGGATATATTGATGTTACTTTAGGAATCTATCACTATTTCTACACAAGGATTGAAAATGATACACGCTCCTTTGATATAACTTGAAGGCCTGCTTGCCGGGAAAGGTGGACTGGGAGCTGGCCATGGCAGGATGGAGCCTGGCTACATACAGCGACCTAGGCGCCAACTGGGGTGGGATGGGTGCTGACCAAGGCGCCCCGGGCAACTGCCCCACCGGCCTGGGTGGCCGCGTGCCCAGTCGTGTCGCCATCCAAGGGGTTTGTGAGGATGGCCTGAGACTGCTTGACACCGCTTGTGCCGTAGGGAGGTGGAGTTTCAGTGGTTGTAGTACAGAGTTGACACGAAAGCCACTTTTCCCCATGGTTATGTAAGGAGGGGGTGGTGGAGTTGAGGAGGACTGGATCTACCAGATCTGACCTTGGGAGGCTCGCCGAAGTGGAAGAATGGATGGAGAAGGTGCGTGGCGTGACCTCCTGCCCGTGATGGAAGACAATGCGCGTGCACTTTTTTCCCATTCGACGAGTGGGGAAGATGAAGAGAAATAGAAAGAACCGATACTAGAAGATGAGGGTGTGTAAACCGTGGTAATAGTGGGTAATTTTGACCCAACTCCATGAGGAGGTATGAAACACCCTTTTGTGGAGCACCCCCTAAGGAGCTCCACTAAAATGGTGAATCTGGCACCAGATCCACTATTTTGGTGAATCTGAATTTAGTGGATGTAGAGCATTTGGGAAATTTTCAGTGGAGTGGAGCTGTTTTTGGTGAATCTAGAGCTAGTGAATCTCAACCAAATAGGCCCTTACAAGTATAAGTATATGTAGTTCCCCAAGTGCCGGCCTGCTAATGGGTCAACGCTCCCAACGCCAGATCTACAGTAGGTAGATGTAACCTCCAAGACTGGAGTTCCTCGTGGTCCACTAGCATGTCTCACAAAGCTGCCGATGGAGCCAGGCAAGAACGGCAGAACTCCAACTGTAGAGGTGAATGTTGTCCTAGAGCTGGCCGAGGATCGGTAGAATAGGCTAGCCAATGCTGTTGCCACAGGCATTAATACAATGCCACAGCCACACTCTGGCATACCTCTCTACTACCTCTTTAGGGGCTCCTAGTGGGCAGGTGTTGAAGTTTGTTGTGATCCAACCAGCGGGAACTTCGGTGATTTTCTGCAATTTCAATGACATGGAAGTACTAAGCATTTATTTAGTGGGGCACCTAACGTGCTGATTACCAAACATTTATAAAGTTAGCTACATGGACCTCACTGCGTCAGCCGTGTCTGGGAGCCTGACATCCACCACCTACTCCACCATGTTGATCCAACTATCATGGTCCAAGATCCTCATGGCTGTGCCCCCTCCGAAGGAAGCCCCAAACCAAAGGGTCATGTCATGTACCATATGATAGTCATCTTGCCATAGGGGAGGTGGAAGCTTTGGGTCTAAGGACACTATCTATCGATCATAACGATGATAAGAAGCCCATCCATGTCAGGTAGGCCATTGTTGACAACCTAAGCTAGATTGAGAAAACCGACAGGTTCTATGTACAGGACGCCATATGTACGACACGTACCTCTCGTCCCACCGGCATGAAATGTGGAGTGTTGGTCCAAACTGTGAATGTAGATCCACATCTGTCAGCAACTGGATCCAGTGCTTGTTGTCTTAGAACAACTTAAGCAGTGGGTACCTGTGGTGCACCATCCTACATGACAAAAAAACAGTAGAACAATTAGAGTAATAAACAATAGTAAATGAACCATGAATATGTAAAAAACAATTATCTGTAAAGCTACTTTTACCGGCTGCGCTATGCCAAAAAAGCTTATCAGTGACGCGTCTAGACAGTCATCAGTGACGCGGAAAAAACACGTCACTATTCTTGCGTCTGTGATAAGGGCAAATCAGTAACGCATAAAAACGCGTCACTGATAACCCTCTATCGGTGACGCATGTACCCAAGACGCGTCACTGATAACCCTCTATCGGTGACGCGTGTACCCAAGACGCGTCACTGATAACCCTCTGTCGGTGACGCGTGTACCCAAGACGCGTCACTGATAACCCTCTATCGGTGACGTGTGTACCCAAGACGCGTCACTGATAACTATTTCAGAAAAACAAAAAAAGCTACAATGATCCTATATACATATAGGATGATCCTATAAACAATGATCCTATCAGACATGTTCCATGATTTCAGCAATCAATTCTTTATGAACTATTTAGATACAAGTTATACTACAAAATGTGTATCAGCCATGGGTCATTGTTTACAAGGTACAAAAATGGGAGAATTTACATATCTAGAAACTATCAAATGAAATCTTCCATCCGCAAATGTGTATTGCTTCCTATAATATACTTACAACATCCCTACGTATTTCTTCCAGTAGGAGAGCAATTGTTAAATCTCTAGTTCCCTGCATAGCATTATGGAGCCAGGTGAAAATTTAATTTATACTAGACAGAACCCCACGGCAATTGCCGTGGGCTAGGCAGAGCCAACCGACATTATATGTACAGGTGAGTAATTGATTGTGTGCACACGTATACATACAGAAGAAATAGAGAATGTACCGTCCACCCATAGCTTCTTCTAGCGCGCCATCATCCTGAAACCATTGATAAAGCTGGGCATTTGCCTTCATAAAGGCGCTACCCTATTACACACGACAGTAACTAACAATTTCGGCATGCACCTGTTGGAACATAAGGAACCACCTCAGTATTGCAGCCATGGCATACTTGCTGAAGAATCTTCGACCAACTCTTCTAGGGTGTCGTTTCCGTACGCTGGTCAAAAAGTACATGTAAATAATTTTAGCAATTCATGAAATCAAAGCTGATAATGGTAACAAAAAAACAAAAGAGCAAGATTTCACAACAAAGTGATGGCAAAGCAGGTGATATGGCTAAGTCCTGGTACAACCTTAATTTGGAGTTTTCAATTTCGAAATAGATAGTATGCTGAAATTTCAATTTCTCGGTCTTCCATAAATAAGGCAGCCTACAGATATACTTATCATCTTGAGACATGAATTTGGTCGAGGTGCCCTGAATGGAGTGGCATGAAGACTGGAAAGTGATGACAGTTTGGCCTCAAATGCATCCACACCAGAGGAAACCAGCGAGCCACAGCATCAGATTGGCTGATGACAGCCATGTTGACCTTGCATTGTCATGATGGAAAGAAGAAAAGTGAAGACTACAACCAGCAGGAGGTTAAGTAACTAACTCGAATAGAATAGAGGCCACCACTATTAATCTTGCATTCTCATGATGGAAAGAAGAAAAGTGAAGACTATAACCAGGTACTGCTTATGTCTGTAGAGAAACAACATATAGAAGTTGATCCCTATACTCACCTGGATATCCACTGAGTCTGCTCGTATGATCTTGTGGACAAAATAGTCAGCAGTCGACACTATTGCAGCTGTGAAAACCCAACACACTAAATGGAAACCAGAATAAAGGTACGACATCTAATAATCTCGAAAGAAAAACAAAAAGAATGAACTTAAATTTGTTTTAACAGCATCCATGGTCGACCAATAAGCTTGACCTTCTTGAACCTACATGCAGATAAAAATTGCTTAGTGCAAAGAAAAATGCCATGGTACACTGAGTAGCCAAAAAACAACAATGACAAAAGGCAGAGCTGCTTTGATTCATGAAATCCTGTGCGTAACAGTGTAAATAATCAAATAGTATTACCTCACAAAGATTAAACTGAGTATCACCATCAATTGGCAGATTTTCTGAAAGCCAGAGAACTGATATCCCAAACTCTGTGAGGTAACCTAAGACAACAATTCTGCAGGAGCCAAATAGAGAGGCATCACATACTCTTGTGCATGGTCGCTGAGGTGACTAGCAGGGCAAATAAACATCTGTGCATCTAGGCACGCGTAAAGTACTATTGTTGAGTTTCTAGAGTATATTAGGTGCCTCCCTGTGAGTTTGTCGTGAACGAAAATAGCATTTATAGGCCACATGAATGTCTGGCTATGCCATGTCTTTATTTCCCGAAAATGAAAATGGCACTGTCGGCGTTGGGCCGGCCGGCACGCGGCGATGCGAGGGGGAGGAGGAGGGCGAGGGCAGGCATCGCCGCCGCCTGCTGGTGCAGCCGCCGTCGCCTCGCGCCCGTCGCCGCCGCCGCGGGAGGGAAGGGGAGAGAGGAAGAGGAGGAGGAGGAGGAAGTGGAGGAGGAGGGCGGCCGTGGCGCGCCGCTCGCGCCCGGCGCCGTCGCCGTGGCCGTCGCCCCTGTTGGCGTCGGAGAAAGAGAGAGGGAGCAGAAGAGAAGAGACGGGAGAGAGAGAGAGGAGAGGAGAGGAGGAAATATGTCGTCGCCCTGTTGGTGTTTTTTTTGCTGCTACAGTAATCCGGATGCCGTGGCTACCCTGAGGTGCTGGAGAATGCCTGCGGTTTGACGGGGGTAATCGGTGACGCGTGTATACAATACACGTCACATTTATTACCTGTGACGCGTTTTGTCAACAAGAGTCACTGATATGCCTTCGTATCAGTGACGCGTCCAGATAAAACGCGTCACATTCCTTATCAGTGACGAGTCTTGTTAACCCGCGTCACCAATACGTCCATCTATCTGTGATGCGCCTCAGAAATACGCGTCACAGTTTTAATCAGTGACGCGTTTTCTGTTCAAGAGTCACTGATATATGTTATTAGTGACGCGTCTTGTTCCTAGACCATGGGCAACAACTAATCAGTGACGCGTATTGTTAACCCGCGTCACTAATATTCTTTTAGTGACGCGTTTCTTTTCTGAGTCACTAATTGAGGCTTTTCTGGCATAGTGCTGGAAAGCACACATACACTTTGTAGTGCTGCCTAACTTATTTTGTGAGGGACATATATTGCACTTCTACCCTTATCCAATGCGTATCATGACTTGGAATTGTGGACATTACACAAAACTAAATTATTGAGGTTACTAAATAACTGTGAGGCCATTTCCTTTTCCCTGAACTATATAACTGTACACAGAATAAGGTTTTAATTAAAATATACTCTTAAATATTTTGTTGATCATCCTTCTCCAATACAAGTCCAACAAGAGCCCACACATGTCTAGGTTTCCACCCCCCTTCCATAGAGTATTCACACCTTTTCCCCATTCCCCATTTTCTTCTTTTACTCCCCATATCTTTTTCATTGGAAGAAATAGATCTACAAGGATCAAGGTGGGATTTCAATCTAGAGGGAAACAACATAGGTGAGAACTCGTACATCCAAGATGCATCAGCTTGACTTCCAAATTGTATGTCCCATCTTGAAATAGTTTCTATTTTGTTTCCGTTGGCAATAATCAGTCTGCACATAAGTTAATCTCCGTCACCAACCATTCTTAAGGGCATTTTTTTGGTTGTATTCCTGATCTAAGCAGACCTAAATTCTTTGAATGTCACAAGTGTTTGACCTTATCACTAGGGCATTTTGGATGGCCTTATCCTGAGGCTTATGTTTTTAGAAGGATGGCTGGAGACGGCATTGCGCTGAGCATGGAGGTAATCACCATGTTAGAGAAGTGATGGCTGGTGGGTTAGAAGTGGGGGCAACTAGCAGAACTAGTGGAAGCAAGGTACGGTTGTCAGCAGCCACAGTTGAGAACCAGCAAACAAATTGTATGTGTGGCTCACCGGAATTAGATTCAGGGAAAAGGCAGGGGTAGAGGGGGTTACAGCCATATGTTCTGTTTACATGTATGGGTTGTACAATACCTAACGCATCACTTTCATTCATGCCACTTTTTCTTACAATTAGAATTCTTAATTTTAAACTTAAACAATTCTGTATTGTTTCATTACATATGAGAATGTGTCTCATACATATTCCCACAGCTCCTGCATCGTCCACTCCTCATGCAGCTTGGGCAATCCAGCTCCATTCCTCGTCCACCTACTCACCCATCCAAACCATGGCAGCGTCGTCTCATGGCTTTCCATGCAAACCAACTTCACCAAGTTGCTGCCGTTGACGACGCTGCAGCAGTCAACCCTCTACAGTGTGCTGGCTTTGCTTATAGCTATACTTCAGTTTCTACTGGATGAAACCACTGAAGAATTGCCCATAATTTTTCAACTGGTTTTGAACCAAAAGTCAACTTGGATTCTTCCAAAAAAAACTGAGAGAAACCATGACACCCCCACCCGGCCCCGAAGCAAAGACACAACTAGGATGATGAGCGCCATTGCGAGCAGTGTTAGAAGATTGAAGTGGATGGCGGCGTCTTTCCATGAGGCCGTGCTGTAGTTGAAGGGTTTGGCACCCGAGGAGCTGGGGGTAGATGGGCCTAGGCCTCCTTTATTTTAATTCAGTAGCGAACAGGTGAGCCCAACAGGCAGCCCAATATGCAAGCCTTTACGCAGCAAGTTTAGTGTCAATTACACAATCTTGATGAATAGTGTAGCTTTCTAGTCTTTCTATCTGATATATGTTTTTTTGCACAGTACAAGGCTAAAACCGTCTAGCAACTCCAACTCTATTCATATGCATGATCACATTAGAGTGTGTTATTCTGAATCCATCTTTCGATACATCTCATAAAATTGGAACAATATAGGGCATAGTGGTGTGGTATCTAGTTCTGTTCATATCTCTACATAGTTACTATAGGGCAATCCAGCTCCCTTGCTTGACCACCT
>CM036184.1:13910045-14026367 GCA_020631735.1 Saccharum officinarum | reverse complement strand
TTGTCCCATTGGGGCTACAGATGTACAAGTATAGATACCTCAAACTGATAGCAAAATTCTTAATTTTTTAAGCATTACTGGCCAGAGTGTTGAACTAACACATGCACATCTAAATGGAAGATAATCCACCAAAGACACAACAAAAATATGTAAAGAATGGTGCAATCATGCCTGTTACTGCTAGTGGCAGAGGACAGAATAAAATTAAGGTATGGCGTAGCTGATCATATCATCAACGTCATGCCTGTTACTGCCACTGGAGCAAGCATGGCCAGCAGAAGAGGTGGCCACAAGGTGCAACCACGCGCTGTTTAGCCAGGTCAGGATAGATATTACACTCAAACTTGGAGTTGCAGTCACAAGAGCCATCCTTCTTAGCAGAACAGCTTCCACACACCATGTTGTCGTTGCCATTCGGATTTTTCACCCTCGCTGCTTGTTCAAAAGAGCTATGATGTGTTGGATTGCCCGGACCAGACTATCCGCATCTGTGCTAGATGCCCCTTGTCTGTGGTTTGCTGATCCTTGCGTCACAATGTTGTGTTGCTGGCTGATTTGTATCGCGCTCAGAAAACGGAGCTCAGGAGCTGCTGCGTCAATTGCAGTTGCAGCAGCCCCTTGAGTGGACTGCCCAAGTATGCTTGTGTTGACCATTTCCATTCCGGCAGCAGCAGCTACCCGACTAGGGTGCACAGACCTTGCTACCAGAAGATCATCCCCTTCCTACCCAGTGGCAAATCCAAGACACACACACACACACACACTTTTGTAATAGAAGTAACGCAAATCCCAAGATCAACACTAATAGGACATTCAAAACACACACACACACATTACCTTGGCGTTGGCTGGTCGCTTTCATTTTTTGCACGTTATTTCTATTGGTTATTCCTTCGGTGACCTTATTTGAACTAGCTTCTCGTGATGAATCTTTCCTCTAATTGTATTAGGATTCATAACTATCGGATGGCCAGGACCAGCAAGGGTGCAGACAATAATTTTTCTCACTGATCTCCCTGACTGCATCCTATACTAGATTCTCCCAATTCCACTCCTCCGGCTCCAACCTGTTGTGGCGTGCAGGACAGAAATTCATCACAAAAAATTGGGAGAAACGGAGAGATCGAACCAGAAATCACATGTACGAAGGAGATGTCTAGGAGACTCGTGCAGGCCCGCCATGGACGTCGTCAATGCTGGCGCTGGGGGCAGGGAGGACTGGGACAGGGTTGCCTGCTGCAACGTCATCAATGGCAGCAACTTGGTGAAGTTGGTTTGCAAGGAAAGCCATGACAGCGCTGCTAGGGTTTGGATGGGTGAGTAGGTGGATGAGGAAGGGAGCTGGAATATTGCCCTGTAGTAACTATGTAGAGATATAGTTTCAAAATAAAAAACTATGTAGATATATATATGAAAGAACTGGATCCCACACCACTATGCCCTATATTGTTCCAATTTTATGAGATGTATCAAAAGATAGAGTCAGAATAACACACTCTAACGCGTGGACATGCATATTCATAGAGTTGGAGTTGCTCTACAGTTTTAGCCTTGTATTGTGCAAAAACGTATATCAGATGGGAAGACTAGAAAGCTACACTATGCATCAAGATTGTGTGTTTGACACTAAATTTGTTGAGTACAGGCTTATATATTGGACTGCCTGTTGGGCTCGCTTGTTCGCTACTGAATTAAAATAAAGGTGGCCTAGGTCCATCAACCTCCAGCTCCTCGGGTGTCAAACCCTTCAACTACAGCATGCTTCACGGAAACACACCGCCATCCACTTCAATCTTCTCCAACGTGGCTCGCAATGGGGCTCGGATCATCCTGGTTGTGTCTTCGCTTCGGGGCCGGGGAGGGGGGCCACGGTTTTCTCTTAGTTTATTTGGAACAATCCAGGCTGACTTTTGGTTCGAAACCAGTTGTAAAACTATGGGCAATTCTTCAGTGGTTTCATCCAGTAGAAACTGAAGTATTGCTATAAGCAAAGCCAGCACACTGTAGAGGGTTGACTGCTGCAGCGTTATCAACGGCAGCAACTTTTGGTGAATTTGGTTTGCAAGGAAAGCCATGACGGTGCAGCTAGGGTTTGGGTGGCTGAGTAGGTGGACAAGGAAGGGAGCTGGATTGCCCAAGCTGCAGGACGAGTGGACGACACATGTGCTGTGGCAATATGTATGTGACACATTCTCGTATGTAATGAAATAATATTGAAGTATTTAAGTTTAAAATTAATAAATCTAATTGTGAGAAAAAAGTAGCATGAATGAAAGTGATGCGTAAAGTATTGTACAACCCATACATGTAAACAGAATGTATGGTTGTAACCCCCTCTAACCCTGCCTTTTCTCTGAATCCAATTCCAGTGAGCCACAAACACAATTTCTCTGCTGGTTCTCAACTGTGGCTGCTGACAATCATACCTTGCCTCCACAAGTTTTGCTAGTCGCGCCCACTTCGACCCCACCAGCCATCACTTCTCTAACAAGGTGATTACCTCCATGCTCAGCCTAATGCCATCCACAGCCACATCCTTCTAAAAACATAAGCCTCAAGATAAGGCCATCCAAAATGCCCTAGTGATAAGGTCAAACACTTGTGACATTCGAAGAATCTAGGTCTACTTAGATCAAGAATACAACAAAATGATCCCCTTAAACATGGTTGGTGGCGGATATAAACTTTTGTGCAGATTGATTATTCCCAAAAGAAACAAAACAGAAACTATTTCAAGATGGGACATATGAGCAATTGGGAAGTCAAGCTGATGCATCATCGATGTACGAGTTCTCATCTATGGTGTTTCCCCCCGGATATTGAAATTCCACCTTGATCCTTGTAGTTATATTTCTTCCAACAAAAAAGATATCGGGAGTTGAAGAAGAAAATGGGGAATGGGGAAAAGGTGTGTATACTCTATGGAAGAAGGGGTATTTATTGTAGGAGGGGGGTGGAAACCTAGACATGTGTGGGCTCTTGTTGGGCTTGTATTGTAGAAGGATGATCAACAAAATATTGAAGAGTATATTTAAATTAAAACATTGTTGTGTGTACAGTTATATATAGTTCAGGGAAAAAAGGAAATGGTCTCACAGTAATATAGTGACCTAATAATTTAGTTTGGTGTAATGTCCACAATTCCAAATCATGATACACATTGGATAAGGATAGAAGTGCAATATATCTCCCTCAAAAAATAAGTTAGGCAGTATTGCAGATTGTATGTGTGCTTTCCAGCCAGTAAAAGAAGCTTTGTAGTTAATTGTTTTTTACATATTCATGGTTCATTTACTATTGTTTATTACTCTAATTGTTCTACTGTTTTTTTTGGTCATGTAGCACGGCGCACCCCAGGTACCCACTGCTTGTGTGGTTCTAAGACAACAAGCACTGGGCCCACTTGCTGACAGATGTGGATCTACAACCACAGATTGGGCCCCTTGAGGCTTCGGGCCCACGCTCCACATTACACACCGGTGGGTCGAGAGGTACGTGTTGTACATACAGCAGGCTGTACATACGACCTGCTAGTTTTCTCAAGCTGGCCCAGGTTGCCAACGATGGCCTACCTGACATGGATGGGTCTCTTACCACTGCTGCGATCGATAGATAATGTCCTTAGACCCATAGCTTCCACCTCCCTGGTGGCGAGATGACTATCACGCTATAGGACATGACCCTTTTCTTTGGGGCTTCCTTTGGAGGGGGGCACAGTCACAAGGATCTTGGACCATGATGGTTGGAAGAACATGTTGGAGTAGGCATTGAGTGTTAGGCCCCCAGACACTGGTGACGCGGTGAGGTCCATGTTGTTAGAATTAATTGCTCATTTACTGTAATCTCCTAGCTAACTGTGCAGGCACCAGCTATACTGGCCCTTTCACACTGCTGGCCCCTTGGGCCATCCCCTCTCTCTCCTATATAAGTGTAATCCCTTCTGTAATCTATCATTAAGGAATATACAAAGCCTAATGGCCTTTATCTAATATGGTATCAGTCTAATCGTATCCCCTGCTTCCGCTACCTTCTGCCGCCGCCCAGCCCGACCCGCGCGTGCCTTCTCCGGCCGCCGCGCTCAGGCTGCTGCGCCCGCCCCGACAGCCGCCGTGTGCCCTCCTTCGGCCGCCGCGCGTGCCCCGCCGGTCCCCGTACCATGGCTGCTCCTTCCTCCGGCGGCGATTCCGGCTCTGGCGCCTCGGCTGCTGCCGCCGCGACCAAGCTCCGCGACGAGGCGCTCGCCGCCGCCAAGGCTCTGGAAGTTGAGGCCGCCTCTCTGCGCGACTCCAACCAGGCGCGCAGCGCCCAACTCAAGGAGGAGGCGGACCTCCTCAAGTCCGCCGCCGCTGCCCAAGAGCGGGTCCGCGCTGCTGCCGCCGCTCTCGACTTGGAGCGCGAGCAGGCCGACCAGCTGGAGCAGCAGGCCGCGGCCCTCCGCGCGCGGCTCCACCCCGAGCACCACCGCGACGACGACTCGGAGGGCGACGCCGACTCCATCTCTACTGAGACCACAGCTGTCGCCCATCTTCATAGCCAGGCGGCCGCTGTGGAGAACATCAAGAACCTCATCCCTATTGTTCTTGATCTGCAAGCCTCAAACTACTCCAAATGGCGTGGTTACATCCTGCTCATCCTCGGCCGGTTTGCCCTGAAGGACCACGTCCTCAGCGACGCCATCCACCCCCACGATGCGGCATGGTCCTGCATGGATTGTGTTGTCGTCTCATGGATCTTCAACACCATCGCCCCTGACCTCCTCGACGTCGTCCACGAGCGTGATGGCATCACTGCTCGGGCGGCGTGGCTCGGCCTCGAGCAGTAATTCTTCAACAACCGTGAATCACGCGCCATGCTCCTCGACGCCGAGTTTCGCACTCTCTGCCAGGGTGCTCTCTCTGTGGATGAATACTGTCGCAAGATGAAGAACATGGCGGACGCGCTCGCCGACCTTGGCGAACCCGTTCTGGACCGGACCCTGGTGTTGAATGTGCTACGCGGCCTCAACGAACGCTTCCAGTTCATGTCGCAGCTCGTCACGAGGCAAAAGCCCTTCCCATCCTTCATCGACGTCCGTGCTGACCTGAGGCTGGCCGAACTCAACATGGTGTCACCTTCAGCTCCGCCCTCGGCCCTTGTCACCGCGCCGTTCAGCAAGCCGTCTGCTCCGTCTCCAGCTCAGCGCCCTCCACAGCCTGCTGGGGGACAGCAGCTCGGCCACACCCCTGCTCCCCCACATCACCCTCAGGCTGCTGGGGGCCAGCAGTCCGGCAACAGCAATAACCGCGGACGATGTCGCCGCGGTGGACGCGGTCAAGGCGGCGCCCAAGCCGGCACTCAAGCTGGCCCACTGAGTGGCCAACAGTGGCCATCCTTCTTCAACCCATGGACCGGGTCCATCCAGATGTGGCCTGGGTCCAACCCAGGCGCTCTCGTGGTCCACCGCCTCACGTGCCCCCACCTCCACCGCCACAGCAAGCTCTCATGGCCGGGGCACCTCCGGGTTACTTCTCCCCTCCGCCGGTCCCCGGGGCATACTACCAGGCGCCCCAGTAGGTGCCCACCTCCACCTGGTCGCCGTCGCCATGGACTACTGAGGGCCTCGCCAATGCCTTCAGCACCATCAACCTTACTCCGCCGTCAAGCACCTCGAATTGGGTCTTCGACTGGGGTGCTTCCTCTCACATAGCCGGCACTCCTGGTATGGTCACCATGTCACCAACCTCCTCTTTTCCTTCTTCAATTGTTGTGGGAAATGGCGCCACTCTTCCAGTTGTTGGCACCGGCTACTCAACCATCCCTGGCCCATTTCGCCTCAACAATGTTCTCATTGCCCCTGACATTATTAGAAATCTCTTGTCAATTCGGCAATTCACCACTGATAATCTTGTTTCTGTCGAGTTTGACCCTCTTGGTGTTTCTGTGAAGGATCTCCGTACCAGGAACCTCCTCCTTCGCTGTGATAGCTCGGGACCCCTCTACACCTTGCAGCTCCTGACATCACCGTCCAGTTCCTGTGCTCTCGTGGCCACTCCCTCTTCCACTACTTGGCATCATCGGCTCGGTCATCCCGGGAAGGCTACTCTTCAGACTCTTGCCAAGTCGTCCTCCATCATCTGCAGCAAGCCCGACAATGACACTCTCTACCATGCTTGCCAGCTTGGGCGTCATGTCCGCTTGCCTTTTACCAATTCCTTGTCTCGTGCAACTAAAAATTTCGATTTGATACACTGTGATTTGTGGACTTCCCCAATCGTCAGTGTATCCGGTTTCAAATATTATCTAGTCATTATTGATGATTGCTCGCATTTTGTTTGGACTTTCCCTCTTAAGCTAAAGTCTGACACCTTTAATGCTCTCTCCAATTTTTTTGCCTATGTGCTCACTCAGTTTAGTTGCACCATCAAGTCTGTACAGTGTGACAACGGGCATGAGTTTGACAACTCCGCGTCTCGCGCTTTCTTTTCTGCCAAAGGTGTCACCCTTCGCATGTCATGCCCCTACACCTCGCAGCAAAATGGCAAAGCCGAGCGCATGCTTCGCACCGTCAACAACGTCACCCGCACCTTGCTCTTCCAAGCATCCATGCCCCCCACTTACTGGGCTGATGCCCTTGCCACCGCCACTCTCCTCATCAATCGCCTCCCAACCAAGACCCTGAACATGAGCACTCCCTTCTTTGCCCTCCATGGCACTCTCCCCTCCTACCATGACCTTTGAGCTTTCGGGTGCACCTGCTACCCCAACCTCACCGCCACCATTCCTCACAAGCTCGCTCCATGATCTTCCTTGTGCGTCTTTCTTGGCTATTCTCCTGACCACAAGGGGTATAGGTGCCTTGACCTCGCCACAAACCGCGTCATCATCTCACGTCACGTTGTCTTCGACGAGACAACATTCCCTTTTTCCCTCCGTCGACCTTCGCCACCCACACACGAGCTTGATTTTCTAGCTAACGACGATTCGTCGTCAGTTTTACTTCCACCTGCAGGTACACCGTGGGCTGCTGGCCCTCTGCCAGCCCGTGTGCCCTCCCAGCAGGTGCCCACCTTGGGCGCATCGGCCCTCAGGCAGCCTCCGCCGGGCTTCGTGCCCCGGTCGATGGTCCCCTCTCCAGCTCGACCTGTACAAGCGCCCATGGCGCCCTCTGTATAGGCGCCCACTTCGCCGTTGCCCATGGCGCCCTCGGGACAGGCGCCCACTTCGTCGGCGCCCATGGCGCCCTCTGTAGAGGCGCCCCCGGCGCCCTCTGCTCTAGTGCCCACGGGTCCTCCTATACAGGCACCCATGGCGGCACCCCCTGTACAACTACCTCCGGCGCCCTCCTTCAACAAACCACCAGTCATTCATGTCTACACCCAGCGTCCCCCCGCCCCCAGCTCGCCACCTGCGTCCACTATTGGACTACCTCCTCGATGCTCCAACATGATTCCTTCACCACCGCGCTTCGTCAAGAGTGACCCTCCTCTTCCAACAGGAGCTGTCCCCATCCCGCCAGTCGCCAACACTCATGGCATGGCGACCCACGGGAAGTCCGGTTACCGATAGCCGCGCCTCGCGCTGCACACTGAGGCTCTATCACCTCTGCCACGCTCCTGTCGTGACGCCCTCGCCGACCCACACTGGTGTCGGGCCATGGAAGAGGAGTATGCTGCCCTACAGGACAACAACACTTGGGATCTCATTCCCCGTCCTGCCAAGGCAAATGTGGTCATCGGAAAATGGATCTTCAAGCATAAGTTTCATGCAGATGGCTCCCTGGACAAATACAAGGCTCGCTGGGTGCTTCGCGGGTTCACCCAACGTCCCGGCGTTGATTACGACGAGACATTCAGCCCCGTCATCAAGCCTGCTACCGTCCGGACTGTCCTCACCTTGGCTCACTCCCGGGATTGGCCAATTCATCAACTTGATGTGAAAAACGCCTTCCTCCACGGGACCCTGTCAGAAACAGTCTACTGCTCACGACCCACTGGTTTTGCTAATCCTGCACTTCCTAGTCATGTATGCAAGCTCAACAGATCCCTCTATGGACTAAAGCAGGCTCCACGGGCGTGGTACAGCCGGTTTGCCTCATTCCTGCTTTCTTTGGGTTTCAGTGAAGCAAAGTCAGATACATCCCTCTTCATACTTCGTCGTGGCACCGAGACAGTCTACTTGCTTCTCTATGTCGACGATATCGTCCTCACTGCCTCCTCTGAGCAGCTACTGCATCGCCTGATTGCAGCACTCAAGAACGAGTTTGCCATGAAGGACCTTGGCCCCCCTTCACCATTTCCTCGGTGTGGCAGTTCAGCGCCACAAGGATCACCTCACCCTGTCACAGCGTCAGTACATCCTGGACATTCTTGCTCGCCATGGGATGAGCGACTGCAAGCCTTGCTCCACTCCTGTTGACACCTGTGCCAAAGTTCCTGCAGATGCCGGTCCTCCTGTTGCTGATCCCACTACCTACCGTAGCCTTGCAGGTGCACTCCAGTACCTGACATTTACTCGACCCGACATTGCGTATGCTATCCAGCAAATCTGCCTTCACATGCATGATCCCCAGGAAGTTCACCTTGTGGCTGCCAAGCGGATCCTTCGGTACCTTCAGGGCACCCTCAACTTCGGTCTGATTATTCCTCAGTCTGCTCCATCGCAACTTGTTGTGTATACTGATGCGGATTGGGCCGGCTGCCCTGACACCCGACGCTCCACCTCTGGCTATGCTGTCTTCCTCGGGGGCAGTCTCATCTCCTGGTCCTCCAAGCGGCAGCCCACTGTCTCTCGGTCGAGTGCCGAGGCTGAGTATCGGATTGTTGCCAACGGCGTTGCCGAAGCATCCTGGTTGCAGCAACTTCTACAGGAACTGCACCACCCTTTACAGACTGCCTCTCTCGTCTATTGCGACAATGTCAGCGCCGTCTACCTCTCCTCCAACCCCATCCAGCATCAGCGCACCAAGCACGTGGAAATCGACCTCCATTTCGTCCGAGAACGCGTTGCTATTGGTGATGTTCGTGTGCTTCACGTTCCCACCACCTCACAGTTCGCAGATGTCTTCACCAAAGGGCTTCCGTCTTCTGTGTTCATGGACTTTCGCTCCAATCTGAACGTTCGCTCCACCGACGTTCCGACTGCGGGGGGTGTTAGAAATAATTGCTCATTTACTGTAATCTCCTAGCTAACTGTGCAGGCTCCAGCTATACTGGCCCTTTCACACTGCTGTCCCCTTGGGCCATCCCCTCTCCTATATAAGTGTAATCTCTTCTGTAATCTATCATTAAGGAATATACAAAGCCTAATGGCCTTTATCTAATACATGTAACTTCCTGCTACCAGACGCCTCTGGCAACACCATTGGCTTGTCTATTCTATTGATCCTCAACCAGAACTGGGACAACATTCGCCTTGATAGTTGGAGGTCTGTCATTCTTTCCTGGCTCCATCGGTAGCTTTGTGAGACATGCTAGTGGGCTGCGAGGAACTCCAGTCTTGGAGGTTACATCTACCTGCTGCAGATCTGGTGTTGGGAGCGTTGGCCCATATTAGCAGGCTGGCCCTTGGGGACCTACTAGTACTTATACATGTATGGACCTGTTTGATAGAGATTCATCATCTCCAGATTCATCAAAAATAGCTCCACTCCACCAAAAGTTTCTAAAACGCTCTACATCCACTAAATTCAGATTCACTCAAATAGTGGATCTTGGGCCAGATTCACCGTTTTGGTGGAGCTCCTTAGGGGTGCTCCATAAAAGGGTGTTTCGTACCTCTCGTGGAGTTGGGTGGAAATTATCCACCATTGCCACTAGTTACACACCCTCATCTTCTAGTACCAGTTCGTTCTATTCCATTTTGTCTTCCCCACTCAACGGATGGGAAAAAACGCACGGGCGTTGTCTTCCGTCGCGGCTAGGAGGTCGCGCCACCCACCTTCTCCGTCCGTTCTTCCTCTCTGGCGAGCCTCCATGGCCGTGAGGAGTTTAAGAAAACACAGGAGAGCTATTACACAATAGATAATTGCACAACAAAAAGGGGCTTCAAGAAAACCCCTCCCGCAAGGGACCATAAAAGGTAAGTAACCTTGATCCCGTTGAAAACAGCATGCTCCACTTTCCTGCAGTTCCTTAAGATTTTCGCATTCCTCTGCTTCTGTATGCTCCAGCGAGTCATAAACACCAAACTGTGGCCATCTTTGCTCCCAACAATCACCAGATCGTAGAACCATACTTTGAGGTCAGCTACCTCCTTCCACTGAGATGGATTCATATTTTGACATCTACTCTGAGAGGTGACTAGTACCGAGCTGCTACCATACCTTGGTTCCAGAAAAAACAACCAAACTGAAACACCACCCCAGCTTCCTTGCAGCTTACATTTCTTCTTCGACAGCAACAGAACATCACACCAGAAAGGGAAACCTAACTTAACCAGTCGGCCAGTCAGCGCTGGCACTAAACAAACACACATCGAAAGCTAAAACTGCAACCTCCGTCTTTGCTGGACAGATCGTTCACTGGACATCCATCTCTGCTGCATCAGACTTCTCTGCCATGGCTGCAAGGACCTTGGCCAGCTTCTTGTTGCCCATGCGTGTAGCAGCTTGGATGGCCTTAATAGCCTGCTCAGGGAGGTCACCAGCATACATATCCACGTATGCTGTCACTGCTGCGTCAGGCACCGAAGCTTGGGAATTGATGAAGCCGAGCTCGCGCATCAACTTCTGCTAGGCGTGCTGGGCCACCGGCACCAGCGAAGCTCTAGCTGCTAGGCGCACGCTGGAGCGGGTGGGGACCATGGTCCTCCACGGTCTTCGAGTGCCACTGCTGCCCGCTCGTGTCGGTGGAGTTCTCGGACACGAAAGCAGTGGCATAGGAACGCTCTTGAAAATGGAGCTGCATAAGTCATGGGCCGCATCCGCCAGGTCCGCATGGAAGTCGTCAACCATGGTGGAGTCGTCTGCCAGCGCCTCCTTCTCGTACCCCGTCGTCGTGTCGATGTCCATGTGGGTGACGCAGTCGGAGGTGTCGTCCACCTGGCCATCATCAGAGGCTCTGGCTGAGACGAACGGCTCGACTCCTGCCCCCTTGACCATCTCCTTGTGCCCAGCCTCGATGTCGCGCTCCTCCGAGCCTTCCAGCTGGACTCGTGGTCCGAAGCACACCTCTTGGTGGGCTCCTGTGGGCTTCTCATGCTGGTTCTTACCCATAGCCCCTAGTGCGGAGACCGGCTCGTACACCAGGGAAGCCGACGTATCGTTGCCACCATCCGGGGAGTAGCTAGGTTAGGCGGCAGCAGCTGTCCAGGAGTAGAGGGATTCCTGGAGCATAGGGTCCTCCTCCGGGGAGTGGTAGTCTCTAGAGTGGATCGGCATCCTGCAGAGATCAGCAATAGGGTCTGAACTAACCAGGAGCGGGGGGCTGCTGGCAAAGCTGATTGTCCCAGGAACGTCATCAGTTGTAGCTGAAGGTGCTGAAGGTGCTCCCTCTCCCGCGCGGACCGGGAAGGCGAGCGGGACCAGGAACGCCCGCGGTCCATTAGCTCCATGTCTTCTGCCCAGCGGTCCATTGGAAGACGGGGGTGAGCGCGCTGCCTCAATGTAGCCTTTGCAAAGAGCATGGTCACGCTCCGGCGACATCATGAAGTCCACAAGGAAGAGTCTAGGCCGCAGTCGAGAGACGCGGATGTTGTGCCGCGGGACATGGAGCTATTGGGACAAGGCGTAGGCAACCTCCAGGGTGCTAGGGTGATAGCCATCCGGCGGTGAGATGATGGTGACCGCGTGGAGCTTCAGGCGGTTTGCCTCACGGGTCATGGCCTCCGAGGATACAATGGCGATGCCGTCGTGCGTGGGGCAGTTCAGAGCTTACCCCGGGATGTGCTCCATCTCAGTTGGGTCAGGGGTTGATGTGGGCTTGGGTGGAGGAACTGCTTTGGTGGTTGATGCAGGATTGGGGAGTGGGGGAAAGGCAATGCGACTGTGGATGTTTTCTGGCGGGAAGATGAGGTGCGTGCGAAGCTCAGCGGATATTTGGCGACGGCAGCGGGATGGGCAGGAGCGGGAGATGTGCCCCAAACCCCTGCATGTGAGGCAACAGATTGGGTCACGACACTGGGCGACGCGTTGATCTGTGGCGAGGCATCGGAAGCAGCGGCCGGCGAGCCGATTTATAGGAGCGTCGTGGGAGACCACCCTGGTCACCGCTGGGAAGCTCATCCTTGACGTCTTAGCTGTAGCTTCGTCTTGTGGCAGAGGAGCAAACTTCCTCCACCAATGCTTCCGTCTGGCTTCTTACCATTCCGGTGAAAGAGCGTCCGCCTGCTTCTCATTAACTCAGGATGGCTCGTCGTGTTCCCAGCAGCCAGCAGAGGCGGTTAGTGTCGCTGCTGCCGGGGAGCCCGAGACGGGAGGGGCACTCAGATCCAGACGCCTCCAGACCAGTTTACGATGACGGCCTGGTGGTGTGGCTGCGCGGCTGGGAACCACCAGAACCGATTTTAACTTGGCCGGTGCGGCTGATCCAGCCCGAGCAGGCATCTTGGGGGCGCTGCTGAGGCCGATGTGGATGGAGGCGACCAGGACGAGGTCGATGTCGGCTTGACGTCGGCAGATCTGGTGCATCTTAGTGGCGGCGTGGAGTCCAGGGGTGCCCCTGAGCTTGGCTGTGGTGCTTTCAGGGCCGGCTCCATGGCCCCAGTCACAGCCTTGTCTCCCGCTTCCTCATCAATGGTGCAGTGGGGGAAGTCTTCAATGGCGACAGGTTCTTCTGGATCTCCCCAATCTAGCAGCTCCTCTTCCTCATGCTTGGCCGCCAGATCCGCCGTCTTCTCCTCTTCCTCGTCATCAGTTGTAGCTGGGGAGGCACCATCGGTGCTGCCTGAGTCGTCGCTGCCACCCCAATCCAAGAGCTCTTCCTCGTCGGTCTCGTCAAACGAGGAGATCAGGATGGGTGGCTCTACGTATGGGGCTTCCGAGGGATATCCGAGGGCTTGGGGGCTGGCTAGGGTATGGGCTTCGGGGATGGCTGGTGGGTGGGCACCGGAGCCAGGGTGGCGGCCAGCGGCGGCGGGGGTGGCGGCGGTTTAAAATTGATCAGTTAGATCTACTAACAGTGAGATTAATCGATACTTGACTAAAACGAGAGGAAGAGCTTGTCCTTTATGCAAGATGAGAAAAGAAGGAGATAGGGAGAAGTGTCGACCGTCAGTTTTAGGCGCCGAGGTGCTAGAGTCCGCCATGGCGAGGTTGGAGGCGCAGTGGCGGCGGAGAAGGGCTTCCCGTCACTTGTGCGGTCCCTGTAATCGGAGTAGGGTCTAGGGTTTTTTAGGTGGGAACAGTGGCGGCGGTGAACCTTATGTTCCGTGCCCCGGCCTCCCACCTCTATTTATTTACCGCACGTGACAGGGGCCCTCCAACCATAGGTGGGTTGGGCTCCCCCGATCAAGGAGCGGATCAAGGTCCCTAATGGGCCGTTGGGTCCAATAGGAGGAGAGATCAAAACCCTAACATTCTCCCCCTTGATCTCTTCTAATAACTTATCTTAACCTTGTCTTATTCTTAATTTAAATACTTAACTCCGTCTCATTATAAAGAAATGCGCAGAGCGCGTCTCGTCGTCACAGAAACAATTTCTGTTGGACTTGACGACTACAGTACATCTCTCTAATTTGAGATAAAGTTCTAACTAAAGGGCCCTAAGTGTTCAGGAATCATAGGCTTTCCCTTAACCCCATGCCGGCTAGGTGTTTTCTAAACACGTTGGGTGGTAGGCCTTTTGTGAGCGGATCCGCTAACATATTATCCGTCTTAATATACTCAAGACTTATAACATGATCCTGAACTTTCTCTTTCACAACATAGTACTTGATGTCAATGTGTTTGGCAGCACCACTTGACCTATTATTGTGAGCATATTCAACTGCGGGATTATTATCGCAGTATAACTTAAGTGGTCTCTCAATGCTATCTACCACTCTTAATCCGGGCAAAAACTTCTTAAGCCAACTCACCTGCCCCGAGGCCTCATAACATGCTACAAACTCAGCGTACATCGTCGATGATGTGACGAGAGTCTGTTTGGAGCTTTTCCACGATATGGCTCCACCTGCGAGGGTGAATATGTAGCCTGACGTGGATTTCCTTTCATCCCCCGCATAATCTGAATCTGAGAACCCCACTATCTCAAGTGAGTCCGTCTTATTATAACTTAGCATGAAGCCTTTAGTGCCCTGCAAGTAATGCAAGACTTTCTTAACTAATTTCCAGTGTTCTGCACCTGGATTTTTCTGATATCTGCCAAGTAACCCGGTAACAAATGCTATGTCAGGGCGAGTACAAATTTGAGCATATTGTAAGCTTCCGACGGCTGAAGCATAAGGTACTGATTTCATTTGCTCGAGCTCGATCTGATTCTTGGGACACTGGTGTTCTCCATACTTATCGCCCTTGACTATGGGTGCAGGTGATGGACTGCACTTATGCATACTATATTTCTTAAGAATCTTTTCTATGTATGCCTTTTGTGACAGCCCTAATACCCCTCTATTTCTATCACGGTGAATTTCAATCCCCAGAACGAAAGAAGCTTCACCGAGGTCTTTCATGTCAAAATGCGAGGACAAGAACTTCTTAGTCTCTATTAGTAGGTTGACATCGTTGCTCGCTAGCAAAATATCATCCACGTATAGAACTAAGAAGATAAACTTAGAATTCTTAAACTTTACATAAACGCAATTGTCCTCTACATTTGCCTTAAACCCAAACTTTCTTATTGTATTATCAAACTTCAAATACCACTGTCTTGAAGCTTGTTTTAGTCCATAAATGGACTTCCTTAGGCGGCACCCCATGTTCTCTTTTCCTTCCATGACAAAACCTTTCGGTTGTGCCATGTAGACATCTTCCTCAAGATCCCCATTTAGGAATGCCGTCTTAACATCCATCTGATGTAATTCTAAATCAAAATGTGCTACTAGTGCCATTATTATTCTAAAAGAATCTTTACATGAGACCGGAGAAAAAGTCTCATTGTAATCAATTCCTTCTCTCTGAGTAAAGCCTTTTGCCACGAGTCGCGCCTTACGTCTTTCAACATTCCCCTGGGAGTCATACTTAGTTTTATAAACCCATTTACAACCAACCTTCTTAGCTCCCTTAGGAATTTCCATCAGTTCCCAAACTTTATTGGAATCCATGGAACTTATTTCATCTCTCATTGCTTCTAACCACTTCTCACAGTGTTCGCTTCTCATGGCTTGTTCATATGTAGTGGGATCATCCTCCATATGAAATTCTTCGGTTTCATAAACCTCATAATCATCTGAAATAGCTGATCTTCTAACTCTTTCTGATCTTCTAAGATTCTGATTGTTTGGCGCTACTTGGGGTTGTTGTTGTTGTTCTTCCTGATGCTCGACATGTGGTTCTAATGGATCCTGAAGGACAGGTTCCAGATTTTCAGTGGATGTCGGCAACGGAGAACTAACAACCGGTGCTGGCACTACAGTGTCTAACACTGTTGGTGCAACAGCTATGGGTAGCACAAAGAATTGTTCCTGAAGCATTGGAGTAGGGGCATAAACTCTTTTCTCCTCTAAACTAATCTCTTGTGCTACCTTGCTCCCCCTTATCAAATCATCTTCTAAGAACTCAGCATGTCTGGTTTCCACAAACTTAGTATGCCTGTCAGGGCAGTAAAAGCGGTAACCTTTTGACCTATCTGGGTAGCCAATGAAATGGCAACTAACTGTCTTAGGATCTAATTTTCCTAAATTTGGGTTAAATATCTTAGCCTCAGCAGGACAGCCCCACACCCTTAAATACTTAAGTGAGGGTACTCTGCCGGTCCATAGCTCGTACGGTGTTTTAGGCACCGACTTACTTGGAACACGATTAAGAATGTGAATGGCGGTTTTCAACGCCTCCATCCACAAACTTACTGGTAGGGTGGAGTAGCTAATCATACTTCTTACCATATCCATTAAGGTACGGTTTCTTCTCTCAGCCACTCCATTCTGCTGAGGATCCCCTGGCATGGAATACTGGGCAACTATGCCATTTTCCTGAAGGAACTTTGCAAAAAGTCCCGGAACTTGGCCATACGGGGTATGTCGCCCATAATATTCCCCACCACGGTCTGATCTTACTATTTTGATCTTCTTATTATGCTGATTTTCTACTTCTGCCTTAAATATCTTAAACTTATCTAATGCTTCTGATCTTTCTCTTATTGGATAAATATAACCAAAACGCGAATAATCATCAGTGAAGGTTATGAATGAATCATAACCATCCACACTCTTAACAGGAAATGGACCACAAATGTCTGTGTGGATTATTTCTAAATTCCCTGCACTTCGTTTGGCATCTTTCTTAACTTTCTTAACATACTTACCCTTAATACAATCAATGCACTGATCTAATTCTGAGAGTTCTAATGGCGGAATAATTTCAGCCTTGACTAATCTATCAATTCTCCCCCTCGAAATGTGGCCTAATCTACAATGCCACAGTTTTGAAGAGTCAATCTGAATATTCTTACGCTTTCTATTTACATTCGTAGACGATGGAACTTTTTCATTCTCAACAGATATAGCACAAATATTCTCAGAGACTGATAACAAATAAAGTTTGTCTTGTCGGAAGGCAAGACCAACACACTTATCATTAGAAAGTATCTTACATCTGCCATTTCCAAAATGGCAAGCCAATCCATCATCATCTAATTTACTAACACTTATTAAGTTTCGATGCAAAGAAGGAACATAGAGTACATCAGAAAGCCTAAGTATAAAACCATCTAATAATGCTAAAGTCAAATCGCCGGTGGCTTTGACGTCGGCTTGTACTCCATTTGCCACCTTAATTGTTCTTACCTCAACAGGAATGGTGAGGATTTAGTTACATTTATAGATGAATCCTTATATATTAGTTATGCTAAATCTACTTGGTGGATTGACTCAGGTGCAACAATTCATGTTGCCAATTCTTTGCATGGTTCTCCTCGTATGGAATCCCTGTAAAGAATTGGCAACATGAATTGTTGCACCTGAGTCAATCCACCAAGTAGATTTAGCATAACTAATATATAAGGATTCATCTATAAATGTAACTAAATCCTCACCATTCCTGTTGAGGTACTTCAAGAAACCAAGGCAATCCTTTTGCATGTGACCTGTTTTCTCACAGAACATGCACTGATCCGGTGCTAGCCAGGGCTTCTTGCGGAGTGGGTTTTGTGGCCTGTTCTGGTCCTGAGCCCCGTTGTTGTTCTGAGAATTCTGAGTCTGAGGGTTCTGAGGGGCTTTACTCAGAGAGTTTGGTGCCTGAGCGCTGGAGGAAGAGCTGCCATCCCACTTTGGTTTCCCTTTTGGTCTGGCATTCTTATGGTGAAACTTCTTATTGTTGTTATGCTTCACGAAAAGAGCAGAGTCTCCCCGTGATTCCTTAAGTCTTTCCTCCTCCTGAGTGGCTTGTCCAAGAAGCTTCTCAATGTTCCAGTCCTCAGGTGCCATGTTGTAGTGCACAACAAAGGCTTCAAACTCCTTTGGCAAAGAAGCTATGATCACATGAACGACAAATGGATCTGGAAGAACCATCTTCATTGATGCGAGCTTAGATGCCAAGGTGTTCATCCTCAGTATGTGCTCTCTAACACCACCACCAGTGTATTTCTTATTTATAAACTCTCTAATAAGCACACTGGCTTGAGTCTTAGTTGTACCATGAAACTGAGTTTTGACTTTTTCTAAATACTCAGTGATGGTGGTGCACTCAGGCAGTGATCCTCTGATGGGCTCAGAAATAGTTGCTTTAGCCAATGTCAGACATTTCTTATTGGAGTTGTCCCATTTTTTCTTTGCAAGATCATAGGACATCCTCACTGATGCATGTTCACGCTTGCGTGTAGCAAACGCTTCATCAGTCTCATTTTGTGCAATGACCGGTTCCTCAGGTTCCTGAGGGCACGGTTCATTGAGAGCTAAGTCATTGTCAGTCATGACAAGGGCTAATTCATACTGCTAATTCATACTGCTCATACTGCTCACGCCACGTCTCAAGTGGGAGCCGCGTGGCACTGGGTCTGCCCTTTTTTTTATGTGTTCAGCTAAATTAAACTTCTTCCCCAAAGATGCATTTGTAAGTTCAGTTCACCTTGAAAGGTACAAGGGTTAGCAATTTTCAGTTGTCTGCAAACTGGGCATATGCATGTTTATTATTTCCAATCACAGCAAACTGCTTGATCACTTTCTAGTGTTTGTTTCACTGATTAGGCTTGCCTACTGTTTAGGCTATCTCTACTTAACAGACTATCCCAAAAACTTAACCTTTTTACTACCCAGTACAGTTGTATATTGCTTTACAAAGTTTCTCTCTTTAACTGAGCATTTTTGACTTAGATATGGTGGAAAAGTATATGTGCTTAGATACGGTGTGGTCTGCTAAACAAAGGGAGCATACCACTTGGAAGATGTAAATAGCACTCAAGAGCTAGCTCAATCTTAGTCAAATGGTACTTATTTTCAATTTCTAAGAATTTCTCCTGTAAATAGAGTGTTGTTGTTTCCAGATGACAGTACCTACATATATAATATACTTTATCATGTTGATTCATTCAGATTCAGTATTGAAGAGCATATGGAAGAGTTCATGCCTGCCGTTAAGCAAATCTACGGTGAGAAAGTTCTCATTCAGGTGAGTTGGACTCAATATTGTACTTTTGCTATGCCGGACCAATTTTACTCTTTATCCCAAATTGTAACACTGTAAATTGTGTACAGTTCGAGGACTTTGCCAATCATAATGCCTTTGATTTGCTTGAAAAATATAGCAAGAGGCATCTTGTTTTCAATGATGATATCTAGGTAAATGGAACCACCATGGTATTTTTATTTTTACTGATACCAGGGGGCAACCTTAATTAATTGAGATCATAATCCTTCAGTTTATTGCCTTTTGGGATTGGTACCAATTTGGAAATATGAATGTTTGCAGGGCACAGCATCTGTGGTCCTTGCAGGTTTGTTAGCAGCACTCAAGATGGTTGGTGGGACCCTGGCAGAGCAGACTTATTTGTTCCTTGGTGCTGGGGAGGTTAGTTAAAACATCTCCTTGTGAACTGTTATTTCTTTGTCACCCAACTGTTGAAGCATACTGTACTAGTATCTTTTGAATTGAGATTGTGACCATTAGTAAGATTCTATTTTATCAAGGAAAGTAGACCCATCAATAAGATTCTGATAATGTATTTGATTTCAGGCTGGAACTGGTATTGCAGAACTCATGCATTGCCCTTGAGATTTCAAAACAGGTAACTAGCTACATTGTTCTAGTATCTGAATGTGTGGAAGGTTTCGTTTGTCCATGTTCTTACTATTACATGTACTGGTCGGGTCTATTTATAGACGAAGGCTCCAATTGAAGAGTGCCGCAAGAAGGTTTGGCTGGTGGACTCAAAGGTGTGTAACCGAAGGAATGGTGACATCTGCTCGTCCGGAATTTTGATTCGGTAATCTTGTTTTTCTTATTGTAATTCTACATTTATCACATAAGACTAGTGAAAAAAACTTAGACTGAAAGCTTCTCCACCATGCAGTGTTCTTAGTAATCATGTATTGTATCTTTTTGTTTAGCCTCTGACAACTATGAACTCTGCGCTTGTGAACAATGCGAAAGCTATGGACATAGAGTATATATATATATATATATATATATATATATATATATATATATATATATATATATATATATATATATATATATATATATCCTCTGTTATACTTCTGCTTTTACAACTTTGGCTTCTAGGTTTCTAGTAGTAGTGGCTACCATCTGATCCAATAAACCTTGTCATCTACTCATGTTGCAGGTACCAAACATACTCCAATTATTTAGCTGAGTCATTTACATTTACATGAAAAGATGTATATCAAGTAGCCATCCATTTAATTATTCAGTGCAACAGCCCAATATGTATGTATTTGATGTACGTGAACTATCATATGGACTGAATCTGATGCATACAAACCTACATGTATAAGGTTATTTTTTTTATTGCTAAGAGCCGGTTTCCTGACGGCTAGCCGTCAGAAATTTCTTTCCTGACGGTTATTCCTGACGGCCAACCATCAGGAGTGAGCCTGCACGCAGGCGCACGTCAGCCGTCAGGAACTGCCGTCAGGAAAACATTCCTGTCGGCTGGCCGTCAGGAATAACCCATTTTTCCTGTCGACCTGGTCCTGTCGGTTGTTTCCTGATGGCTGCCCGACAGGAACATAATTCCTGACGGTTTTTCAGGATTTCCTGACGGTTTCTGGCCGTCAGGAAAAACCTCCAGTCTGGTAAATATGCAGAATTTTATGAACTCAAATAGTCAAATATACAAAGGCTAAATTGCCAAACCCAGGCATGCTAATTTCCTAGGCTGGTGTGATTTAAGATCATGTACGATAGCCAACTATGTTTGGGAAAAAAAGATATGCCTTTAATTAAAGATTATCTGACTCTTCACAGCCGGTACTGTGTGTTTTGGGGGTAAAAGAGATTATTAAAAAAAATTAATTATATTTATATTAAAGATATGAGTAGATGTCCTCGTCATCACGTCACCACCGGCTGTACGTTGATCTCGCTTGTTACTAGTTGCGTTGGGCGTTGGCTACTTTTTCTTTGCTCCAGCATACCAGCTTTCTCCCATTCCCAAATCCCAAGCCCGTGAGGAGGGCGAGCCTGGCGAGAGCTTGAAGGATGTGGGATCTCTCGAGGGATGTGCAATGGTGGGAGGAGTGGCAGCTGCGTATCCTCGTCTTGGGCAGCCTATTCCTGCAGGTTCGTCCTCTTCTCCAGCCTCTTCCTGCGTATCCACTTTTGCGCCTTCAAGTCGTGCATGTGGCTTGCCTACATCGGCGCCGATGCCGTGGCGATATACGGCCTCGCCACCCTCTTCAACAACCGCCACAACAAGCTCCCGACCGCCCGAGGCGGCGGCGGCGGCGGCGGTGTGAGCGGCAACGATCGACCGGAGCTGGAGGTCCTGTGGGCGCCGGTCCTCCTCCTCCACCTCGGCGGGCTTCACACATTCACCGCTTATAGCTTCGAGGACAACGAGCTGTGGGGACGGGAGCTCGTGAGCGTGGTGTCTCAGGTCACCGTCGCCTTGTACGTGTTCTGCACCTCGTGGTCTGTCTCCGGCGGCGACAAGAAGCTGCTGCAGGCATCAGTCCTGCTGTTCGTCATCGGGATTCTCAAGTCCGTGTCCAGAAGACATGGGCTCTCAAGGGCCAAGGCTGGAAGCTTCAACACCTTGGCGACCTCGTCAGCCGTGTACCCTCAACGTCGAGCACAAGGAAGAATAATTGATGCATATGTTTCCATAATGGGCCTAACTACAGAGGATGCAGTATCACTGAGGGATGACGAAGATCATGATCTTTCGCTTGAAGAATACGTGGAGAAGGCAAGGGAGCTCACCCAGAAGACGGAGGTGGACCCTAAGATTTGGGTAGCACAATCTACCATCATAGGGCCGCCCATGGCCAAGCAATTTGTGGACCTATCAGATCCGTACCTTCGTCGGGTCAAACACCTGCAAGCTTTCCTCAAGATGGATCACCGAGTGTGATGGTTACGTTGTGGGCAAGGATGGGTCTCTCGTTTCTGATGATCTACACCGACTTAAAAATGGTATTCATGGTTCCTAGCCTCTTTGTCAAGCTGTTGCTTCCGCTCCTTTCCCTTGTTTCGGCGGTGCTCTTCGACCAGAGCCATAAAGATGGATACAAAGAAAAGGATATCAGAGTGACATATATCCTGTTGTGGTGCACAACCTTGCTAGCATTTTTACCCTTCACCTTGTATCCATTCTTCTTCGTATATAAAACATCGTCCGTCAAATTCAAGGATGTCAAACACACCCTCGTCTCAAACTCTGCAGTCTTCATATCATCCATCACGGCTGCCCAACACAGCCTCCTATCCTGCTCCACTCGACGACGAAGCAGGTCGATGACGCCCTTTGCCTTAATAGGTTTGGATGACTACATCACCAAACATTGGGGCATAACACACACGTCATCGATTGAATGCTCTGGGGTTATAAGCTTGGTCCATGACCATGCGAAAGACGGCTGGAAAAAATACATAACCGATGGCGCCAGTTACAGGAGCTTCCACTACTACAATATTTTTAACCGAGAGCAGGCAAAAAGGGTTTACCGAGGCGGTTTGTGCAACCGCCTCAGATCAAAGGTCACGGTTAATGTGACCTTTTCCGAGGCGATTTGCTGTCTGCCTCGGAAAATCGAATAAAAAAACAAAAAAAAAAGTTTGTGGATAAGCCCAGCAAGCCCATCCACGGGCCAGCCGAGCCCATCCACACGCTACCGCGGCCGTACCTCACCGGATCCGGGCACCCACCGCTAGATCCGGGCACCTGCTCACGGGAGAGGAAGGGGGAGGGCAGATCCACCTCCAGGGAGCCGCTGCAAGGCCCTCATCGCCGGATCCGGTCTCCATTGCTGCTGTGCCGCTACCCGCCACCCGCTGCCCAGCGCTGGAGGAGGGGGTGGGCCCGCCCTGCTGTCGCCGCCACCGAGGCCGCGCTGCCGAATCCGAGGACGCCAACTGCATCCACCATGCCGTCGTCGGAGAAGAGTGCTGCCGACCTAGATCCCGTTGGAGAAGAGTGCAGCCGTCGTCGTCGCTCGCCGGATCCAGCCACCCCGGCGCCGGATCAGGCCTCCACACCACCGGATCCGCCCATCCTGCCACCAGATCCGGCCTCGGTGACGCCGGCCCTCCTCTCTTGAGCCGCCCGAGGAGCGCCGGATCCGCCTCAAAGAGAGAGAGAGAGAGAGGGAGAGAGAGGGAGGGAGGAGGTGGCAGGGAAGGGAGGGTGGAAGACGGAGGCGCGGCCAGCAGCTCGCCGCTTGCTCGGGCACTTCACGGTGGGAGCGAGGGCGCCGCTCGGGAGGGAGATGGAGGGAGCGGAGGGAGAGGAGTGGGACAGATGAGGGATTGAAACCCTAAGTCACGGTTTTATACCTGTCGCGCCTATCGGGCCTCATCTGGGCCTCTTGGACCTCGACCATATTAACCAAGGCGGGCCATTTTAAGAGGCCCGCCTCCGAAAATGACCTGATTTTCCCAGGCGGGCCACTTATAAGACCTGCCTCAGTTAATTGATTTTAGGAGGCGGTTGCTTTTTAACCGCCTCGGTTTTTCCTTGCCAGGCACTATGAACCATTCCGGTTGGTCCATGTATATGTCCTCCTCTAGCTCTCCATGCAAAAACGCAGTCTTCACATCTAACTGCTCAAGCTCAAGATCATGTGAAGCAACAATACTCAAGAATGTACGAATTGAACTGTATTTTACCACTGGAGAGAACACATCATTATAGTCAACACCCGGAATTTGACTATAGCCTTTTGCAACTAACCTTGCCTTATACTTTGGAGGCTCGCTTGGAGATAAACCCTCCTTTCTCTTGAAGATCCACTTGCAATTTATGGTCTTCTTGTTCTTAGGCAAAGGAACAACCTCCCATGTACTGTTCTTCTCAAGAGACTGCATCTTCTCATGCATAGCAGAAATCCAATTCTCACTATCAGCACAACGAACAGCTTCTTTATAGGTTGCTGGCTCATGAACATTCTCCACCTGTTCAGCACAACTCAAAGCATAGTAAGACAAATTACATTCTTCGATAAGACGTTTAGGAGGTACAACTGTCCTTTTTGACTTGCGTTGAGCAATAGGTAATTCCTCCTCTAGCTGCAAAATAGGAGGAGTTTGCTGAACATCATCATGAGCATCATCATCAGCAACATCATTATTATGGTCATCCTGCTCATCAGCAGGCTCCACCTGCACACCTATATCATCATCAACATGCTCCACCTGTATGCGCATACTCTGCAGCTCTTTTTCTGGAACATGATCTGAGGGCAAACTGTCAGTAAACATCACAGATTCATTGAATACAACACTCCTGCTCATAAAAGTCTTTCCTGTTTCAGGATTCCATAATTTATAGCCTTTGATTCCCGAACCATAACCAAGGAAAAGACACTTAATAGCTCTAGGCTCTAATTTTCCATTGTCAACATGAGCATAAGCAGTGCATCCAAAAACTTTTAACTGTGAATAATCAGCAGGCGTACCAGACCATACCTCAATAGGAGTTTTCTTTTTTTTGCGAAAGAAATAACTTTATTAAAAATTAAGTAACATCCTTACAAGAGAGGGACACAACCCACTCTGGGAAACAAGCAAAAAAACACTGACACTCCCTAGACCTAGAAGCAAAACGTGCCAACTCATGCGCCATATTATTCTGATCCCTACTAATCTTAATAACCTCCAATTTGCATAACTGGCTACCGACATCATGCATTTCTGCGATGACATTCCATAGAGCAGAACGATCACAACCCTTGATGTGAAACTTGGCGACCACCGTTTGACAATTAGATTCCAAGATCATCGGAATTTCCGGCCATCTCAGCGCCATGTGAACACCCTCCAGGCATGCTAACGCCTCAGCTTCCTCAGCATCCCTGCAATGAGATAAAGTACGCCAGGAGGTTAGTTTCAAGGAACCCTGCCAATCTCGGATCACAATCCCCACTGCAGCATCTCTGGATACGGGATCAAAAGCAGCATCAACATTAATCTTGAAGGTACCCTGCGATGGTAACACCCAACACTTCCTCCTCTGAGTTGCAGTTTGCCTCTGAACATTACTAGCCACAGACTTCGCACAACGTTTTCCTTTGGGATCCATATGAACAGGCTGTTGTCGGATATTCTTCAGGGATGTCATATACCTGGTTAGGAAGGTGACCGAGCTGGCAATAAATGGGCAAGTATCCTCCTGGATCACCTTGTTTCGTATACTCCAAGTATGCCAAAAGAGCATAAAAACATTTGCCAATACCTCCCGAGTATTATTGTGAATCAGCATCATCAACCATTCTGGATCAGCCTTGGCTAAAATCTGCTCTGACGGTAATTCCCAGTGCTCCCTCATAGCATGGCGCAGGACCACAGCATGTGGGCAAGCCACCAAGGCATGGTAAACATCTTCAGCATGTTGCCCACAAATCTGACATACATCCTGCTCCTCAAGATGGCGGTATTTCTTATTTACACGAGTCGGCAGATCATCATTAACAGCCTTCATAGCAAACACGCTGACTTTTGATGGTACATCAACCTGCCACAATTTCTTCCAACCGACCCGGCCTTGATCAGGACTGGAGCTGCTCCCAATGTTGCCGGCCCCGTAGAAATTCCGGACAGCTAACCTATAAGCACTACGAACTGAGAAGATGCCCGTTTTCTCATAATGCCAGGCCACAAAATCTTCAGTCTCCTGAACCGGCAACTTGATTTTAAAAATCTCATCAACATCACAAGAATAAAAATACCTCCGGATGGCCGTTTCATCCCAAGATCCACTATCATCAATGAGGTGATGAACCCATCTGAGCCGACAAGAACGCCTAGGACCAATCGGTTTTAGTCCATGTCCTCTTGGTAGCCAGCTATCTCGCCAAATCTGAGTGGATTTACCGTTACCAATCCGATGGATGACGCCCTGTTTTAGCAATTCCAGGCCATATTCAATAGCTCTCCATGTCTGTGATGCATCACCCGCCGGTGCCCGATCTAGCAGTCTACTGTTCGGGTAGTATTTAGCCTTCAGCACTCTTGCACAGAGACTATCCGGAAAAGCCACAAGTCTCCAGGCTTGGCGGCCTAGCAACGCCTGATTCATCAGGCGCAGATCCTTGAAGCCCATACCGCCCAAACCCTTCGGCAGCACCAGTTTGTCCCATGGTATCCATTGCACCTTTCGACGACCCTTCTCAGCTCCCCACCAGAAAGCACGAATCTGCTTCATGAGTTCATCACACAGGGTTAGAGGAAGCTTAAAAATACTCATAATATAAACTGGCAGAGCCTGAGCAACCGATTTGATCAACACCTCCTTCCCTGCTGCAGATAAATATTTTTCCTTCCATGCAACCATTCTTTTGTGGAAGCGCTCCTCAAGAGGTTGGAACAGCCCTCGTCGAACCTGGCCCTTTGGAGTTGGCAGGCCCAGATACTTGGCCTCAAAATCAGCTCTCTCCACTCCCAAAATTGAACGCACTTGGTCAGTGATCTCCTCATCCAGGTCTTTATTTACCAGCAAGGAGCATTTGTTCGGATTTAGTAATTGTCCCGAACACTTCTCAAAAGTAGAAATCACCGACTTGACAGCATGGGCCAGGTCCACAGTTGCCTTGAAAAATAGTAAACTATCATCTCCAAATAAAAGATGAGACACACTCGGTGCCCTCCGGCAAACTCTTAGGCCATCAATTCCACCAAGCCCTTCATTATGTTTCAACAAAGTAGAGAGACCATCAGCTACTAACAAGAACAAATATGGTGAAAGTGGATCACCTTGTCGCAGACCACGTGATGGGGAGAAGGAGCGCGATGGCACCCCATTGAAGCGTACTGAGTAGCGTACAGTTGAAACACAGGTCATGATCCACTGCACCCATTGACTTTGAAAGCCCAGCTTCTCCAACAAACTTTTTAAAAATCCCCAATCAACCCGATCATACGCCTTCGATAAATCCAGCTTATACGCACAAAAATTCTTGCCACTGCCTCTCTGTATCGCATGAATGCATTCAAACGCAATCAAAGCATTATCCGTGATAAGCCTGCCTGGAACAAAAGCACTTTGCTCCACTGATATGATACTGTCCAGTATAGGTCGAAGTCGATTCACCAAGCACTTTGAGATCACCTTATATATCACGTTGCACAAACTAATCGGCCTGAAATCTTTGAGCTCCACTGGTTCTGATCCTTTAGGAATAAGCACAATAGCTGTATCATTGACTCCAGGGGGCATATAACCATCCCGAAAGAAACCCTGCACTGCTGCAACCACATCACCTTTAAACACATCCCAATGTCTCTGAAAGAAACGTGCCGGGAAACCATCAGGCCCCGGAGCTTTGAGTGGCCCCATCTGAAACAGGGCATCCGATATCTCTTCTGCTGAAAAAGGCCGACATAATCCCTCATTCATCTCTTCAGAAATTTTTGGCTCAATCAGGTGTATAAGCTCATCTGGTTCCACACTCATATCAGCTGTATATAGGTCAGTAAAAAATTCAGTCGCCATATGCTGCATTTGCTTCAGGTTATCACACCATTCTCCAGTTGTATCCTTCAACTTTTTAATTTTATTTTTGCGAGCACGCCAGACTGCCTGTCTATGAAAATAACTTGTGTTTTGGTCACCTTCCTTTAACCAGGCAATCCGGGAACGTTGTAACCACATCATCTCCTCTCTATACAACAGTTCGTCCATTCGATCAATAATCTGACGCATATCAGATGAGCTACAGGATGAATCAGATTTTGCCTCTTCTAGCTTCACCCGCCACTCCTCCAATTCTGTGGTCATGCTGCCAAAAGTGTTCTTACTCCAGGAGCGTAGGGCAACTTGAACACGTCTCAACGCAGCAACCACACCCCCCAGACCTTCTCTACTTGAGTCAGTACACCAAGCTGTCTTTATTTCTACAGCAAGGGACTCGAGCCGCTCCCACATAATCTCGTACCTGAATATTCTTGGCTTATGGCGTTCCCAGCTCTCCTTACGAATTTCTAGAAAGAGAGGGCAGTGGTCTGATCGAGAGGAAACAAGATGATGAAGTACAGCATCTCCAAACATATCCCTCCAGTCAGAGCATGCAACTGCTCGATCCAACCTAACCTTTACATTGTCATCACCATCGCGCCGATTATCATAAGTATAAGGCAGGCCAGAGAACCCCAAGTCTGTAAGCCCACAGTCAGCCAAGGCGTCATGAAAGCCAGCCATCTGACGCTCTGGCCTGGGACACGCCGAGAAATGTTCAAAGCCCCACATAGCCTCATTAAAATCACCGATCACCAGCCAAGGCTCCGATGATCTGCCATGTAAACGTCGCATCAGTTCCCACATAACATGTCGCTGATCAGTACGTGGTTCACCATACACAAACGTGATGCGCATCCTGACTGCCTCAGCATTTTCCTTCACATGAACATCAATATATCTCTGATGTTTTTCAATCAGCGAGACATCAACAGATTCATGCCAGAAGAGCGCTAAACCACCACTTGTACCCATACTATCAACAGTAATGCAATTTTTTAAGCCCAACCTCCATCTCAAATTTGCCACACGACTACCTTTCATGCGTGTTTCAGAAAGGAAAACCAACATTGGACTTTTTGCTCTTACGAGAGCTACAAGCTCTTGAACTGTCCGGGGGAGTCCCAACCCCGGCAGTTCCAGCTGAACAGATTCATGGCTCCTGACGGGCCTCACCCTGAGGACCCGTCAGGTTGATAGATAGCTGGACGCCCTCCTCCTTACTGTACACAACATTATCCTCCTGTACCTTCCTCCGTTTGCTAGAGTCTTCCTGTACTTCAGAGCTAGCACTGAGATCCTGGTTAACCACATTGATATCCAGGTGACGCCTTTTACCAAGAATTCCCAAGTCATGCTTTAACAATAGAGCATTATGTTGCACAATTTCTCGCAGCTCGGGGTCAAGGTAATCACCCCGACAAACTTTGACAAGTCGTTCAGCCTCACCATCTGACATCGTTGGGCATTCATCTCGTGCCCTTCTGACTTCCTCTGAGAACGAACCAAGGTCCACAGCAGCATGATTCATTGCTGCCATAGGCATTAGGGAACTATTGTCAGACGAGAAACAGTGTCTCACCTTGAATTTTCTCTGAGTGGTTGGATGCTTGGTCTCAGCCATATGATCCTCCCACTCCTTCGCAACACCTCGCGCCACCTCAGACATCTTATTATGTAGAACAGATTGAACTGGAGCCTGAGGAGCAAGGCCATTATCTCCTACTTCCTCGCCATGTATACCATCTGCAGGTGTTTGCGAACAACCACCCTTGAACACTATAGGGGGTATAACCGGATGTCTGTCAAGCAGCCCCAAAGCCTGCACCTTACGAGCGATATCATGCGTCGCATCGGCCTCTTTTGAACCACCTCCTTCATTAGCATTAGGCTCAGTAGACTTTCCTGCAGTAGGCTGCTCCTTTGCCCTATCAGTCTCCTTGCCCTTACCATGTTTATCAGGCTGCAGCCTATCATCATCCTGCCAATCAAACTTCAGGTTTCTTTTGGCCAGTGCCAATTGTCGATCCGGGTTTGGAGTCACAAATTTCTTTTCTGGAGAAGCACGGAGATGTAGACCAAATCTCACTCTTCGGTCTTTTTTCGGGAGCAAACAGTCCTTCTCCACATGCCCCACATGCCCACAATATCTACAGAATTTTGGGATTCGCTCATACTTGACATGGAGACGCAGCATATCTCCAGAATCCTTATCTTTCACCTTCAACCACCTCGTCAATGGTTTATCTACTGGCATAAGAACCCTAATCCTCATATGATCATCCCAGAACCGCCCTTTACCAGTCGGCTCATTCATTAAATTGAGAGGAATGTCCTCAATATTTATCCATACTGGCATCAAATTAAGCACAACATCCGATGGCCTAATCTTGCCATCATAAGCAGCAGTGAGGAAAGGATCACCACGATAGATCCATGGCCCCCCTTGTAGCACATAACTTTTATCCCCATTTGATCTCAACTCAATAAGAAAACAATTGTCTTTCAGCCTCTTGACATCAGGAACATAATTCAGACGCCAAGCTCGTTTCATAGTTTCAAACAAACCCATGAAGTTGTAACCACGTACCGTAAGAAAGCGACCGATTATCACAAACTGGTGGGCTGTCGCAGCATCCGCCGCATCGAAGTCAAGGACAATCGGTGGTGAGTCGTCGTCCTCTTCCTCTGAGAGCAGCCCCTGATCTTCAATTTCCTCCTCCTCCATGTCGGCTCCCGCCTCCAACAGATCTTTTTTCGCATGAGAACCCTCAACTCCTGTCTCCATCACCGCGACTAGAGTCAAGAGGACACTGCCACAAACGATTTCAGGTGGGAAAGATCACCAAAGATCCCCCTGATCACCCCCCGTCGTTGTGGACAAAGGATCCGCAAAACCCTAGATGAAACCGCAGCGAGGAGAGATTTGCCAAAACCCTCCAAAAGCACCGAAGGGACAAACCACGTAAAGGATAGCCCGGCGGAGAGATGTAGGACTCTCCCTGGCGTGGGGAAGATGGACTCCCCCAGCAGCTCCCGTCCTGCCCTAGTCACCGCCAGGAAGTCGGCGAGTCAAGGGAGACGTAGCTGCAACTTTGGAGTTTTCTTATTTAGTGGAATAGAAGGTGACCTGTTTATCAAGTAACAGGCAGTATTAGCAGCTTCAGCCCAAAAACGCTTGCTCATCCTTGCATGAGACAGCATGCAACGGGCCCTGGAGATAATGGTCCTGTTCATTCGTTCAGCCACACCATTCTGTTGTGGAGTATGGGGTATGGTGTGATGCCTAACAATGCCTTCCTGTCTGCAATAATCATTAAAGGCATGCGAACAAAATTCTCCACCATTATCAGTACGAAGCAATTTTACCTTCCTTTTAGTTTGTCTTTCTATCATTACTTTCTAGTTCTTAAAAGCAGCAAAAGTATCATCTTTGTGTTTTAGAAAATAAGGTCAAACCCTTCTAGAGTAATCATCAATAATTGCAAGCATGTAACGAGCACCACCTAGTGAGGGCTTCTTAGAAGGACCCCATAAATCAGCATGAACATAATCAAGAGTACCTTTGGTGGTATGAATAGAAGTGTTGAACTGTACCCTCTTATGCTTGCCGAAAATGCAATGCTCACAAAACTTGCTCTTACTAGAAGTGCAGCCTTTCAGCAGGTTTCTCTTCATCAAATCTGCCATACCAAGGTGACTCATATGTCCCAAACGCATGTGCCAAAGATTAGTTTTACTAGGTTCATCATTAGTAACAGCAGCAGCGGAATCAGAACCATGTAAAGTACACCCTCTAAGGACATATAACTTTGCAGAATTAAGATCACCTTTCAAACAGATAAGAGAACCTTTTGATACCTTCAGAATGCCATCTGAACCGGAATATTTATAACCTTCTGCATCAAGCGTGCTCAATAAGATAAGATTCCTGGACATCCCTTGTATATACCTGACGTTTTTCAGCGTGCGTGTCATGCCATCATCAGTCTTGATCTGAACTGATCCAATCCCCACGACATCACATGGGTTATCATCTCCCATCCGCATAACATCCCCTTTCTGCACAGACTTATATGAACTAAACCATTTTTTGTTAGTGCAAATATGAAATGAACATGCGGAATCTAGAATCCATTCATCATGACCAGCAACACAACTAGCAAGCACTACCAGACAATCTTCAGAATCATCATCAGACGCAGCAGCAGCAACAGAGACCTTACCAGCCGACTTATTTTTTCTCTTCTCCTTATTCTGTACTTTTCTGCAATCCTCAACATTATGAGTTGTCAGCTTGCAATAAACACAGAACTTTTTATTATCATGCGGCTTGGACTTTGAACGGCCTCTCCTCTCGTAGTTCTTTCTACCATCATTGCTATCATATGAGGATCTGTTATCAGTTCTGCCTCTCACATGCAAAGCTTCGCCCTTTGAGGACGACGTTCCATCATTCTGCACCATAACTTTCATCTTCTCCTTAGACTGCAGAGCCTCATAAACTTCCTTTAGGGTTAGTTCATCACGGCTCAAAAGTATGGTGTCACGAAAATTTGCATACGAATTTGGCAAAGAACATAGCAGTAAAAGACCTAAGTCCTCATCATCATACTTCACCTCCATTGACACTAGGTCGGCCACGATCTTCTTGAATTCAGCGATGTGGGTCATCACCGAATCCTCCTCCTTCATCTTCAGAATGAACAACTTCATCTTCATCTGTATCTTACTGGTTAGATCCTTGCACATACAGATCGATTCCAGTTTCAGCCATAGTTCTGCAGCAGTTTTCTCTTTCAAACACTCCTGCAAAATATCATTATGAAGATGTAACTGAATTAGGGCGAGAGCCTTCTGATCCTTGCAGATCTCCTTAGGAGTCCAATCGGCTTTACTCTTGCCGAAGTTATCCAACGCCTCATCGTAGTCATGAGTCTGCGCCAGAATTCCCCGCATCTTGACTTGCCATAGCGAGAACCGCGTGTCGTAGTTCAGCAGCGGAAGATCAAACTTCATCGACGTCGTCATGAACCCTACAGCAACCGAAGCTCCGGTACCACTTGTTATGCACGACGTATGGAATATGAAGTAAAACAAGATCAATCACAGCGGAGACACATGATTTAACGTGGAAAACCCCTCCAATGCGATGGGGAAAAACCACGGGCACCAGCCAGCAACAATCTCACTATCTCAAGAGTTTTGGGTTACACGCCTGTGGCGGCTTACAAGAGAATCAAGTCTCCATGAAACCCTAGCAAGGGTATATGTCCTGCCTATATCCTGGAGCCCGGCCTATATCCTGGAGTGAATTTGGAACAACTCCAACAAGGTGAAGGCGTGAAGTTCCTCACCTATGTCTGGTTTCTCTTGTCAAGCATGGGGATGGAGACCTTCGCTGACAAGTTTCAGAGGCCCGACCCTACCCAAGGAGAAGAAACTGAAATCAACATTGATGCAGGCGATTCTTCAGCTTCCCAAGCCCAAGACAGAGCTGCTGAAGAGGCGATCACCATTGCTGACGAGTCAGAACCCATCTGTGTTTAATTTTGGTTGCGATGTTGTACCTTTAGCTCTAGTGTTTATGTATCCCTTTCATTGCTATTCTTGCTTCTCTTGTTCTATATCAATGTATGTAAACTACCTGCCCCATCTGGACAGCAGGCATCAGTGTACGTGTACCGAGCTGGCGGGGGTAGATATGGACCTAGGGCCACTAAAGCCATGGCCCGTGGGCCCTAGGCGTGGCCCAAAATCTCGACATACCCCTTTTATGACCCACTTCATATGGCTCTAGGACTGTGGTCAGCCAGAGCCTAGCAAGGAGCATGTGCGGCCTGTGTCGCCCTTTCTCCGCTCGCTAAGCTGGCACAAGATGCCAAATCGAGGCGGCGCCCTCTTCCCTATCTTCAGTCACTCGCTAGGGTTCGCTGATCATGGAAAAAACCAATCAAAGGCATGGCCACAGATCCATCTGCCACCACACCGGGGCTGTGATGACAAACGATTTGGCCATAGTGGCTTCATCACCACCCGCTGCTACAATGGTTGCTTTGTAACATGATGAATTGGCGAGGATCAACATTGTCGTTGTATCTTGGAAGGTTTTGTGGGTTGTAGGCTGGTGGTCATCTTTTGGTCAGAAGGATTTATGTTTAGGGTGATTTTGGGTCGTAGGGCATTAGCAGTGTGGTTGGTTCCTTTGGATTAGTGGTGGGTTGATGATATCTGGGTAAAGGTGATGGAGGCGGAGGTTGTGGGTTGTTTCGTAGCTCAGCAGCGCCTTGATCGTGATGAGGCTGATGGGGTTCCAGGTTCAGACCATAGTTTGGGTTACCCTCGGCGGCGGCGAGGTACTCGTCCATTCTTCTCAGTTGTTCCCAGGCCTCGACCATTTTCTATCTAATCGCTTAAATGCGGGCCTGCCTTTCCAATACCTTACGCGACGCCTTTTCTCCTGCAACTCCTCGTGCATTTGGTTTAGGGCGGTGAAGCCTCTCTCTTCAGCCTCATCACCGTCCTCCATTTCTTGCTCGGTAAGACTGTCGGGGCGCTCCATGTTGGGCGGAGGTTCCATCACGAGATTGTGCCTGCTAAGACCACCGCACCTGAGGTTGATGGTGCGCCCGACGGCGGCAATGTGCGTTGCATGGTTTGATTGGTTCTCTGGCCACCGTGTCAGGGGTTGGTGGAGGTTCTTTGGCCTGGTTTCTCCATGTCTCTGCCATATGGGCTGATTGAGTGTGGTGCAATGGGGTCCCCACACACAGCGCCAACTGTGGGGTTTCGCTTGACCTCCTGCCCTCTCTAAGAGTTATGGAGGAGGTCGAGGGTGTCCCACAGGAAAAGTAAAGCGAAGGTAAGACAACGGTGGACAAAGTGGAGTTGACAATAAATTCATGAGTAATTGGTCATTAATTCACCATCTATTACAGTACCACCCATCGGGTACTTATAGGGCATACCTGACGACATGACGAAATTAAAAATTACCCTTGTTGGGCAGGCCATCATTCTACAGGGGCACGGGGCACCTTTAATCATTCTGCACACCGGTTACAACCACTCCTCTAATAGCACGGGGGAATGTTGTCTCAAGGGACCATTGTCTTCTATCCTCCATCTCACGGTGTGCTGTTGGGCTCGCGAGGGTCCCTTCCTTTGGCCGGAGCGCCGCTAAGCAAGGTGGCGAGGGTCTCGCCGAGGGTTTCCCTTGGGCCTAGGCTCCACCTACGGCTTCCTTAAGGGAAAGGGGAAAAAGGCGGTCAAGGGTTCAGCCCTTTGGATAAGGCTAGGTCAGGGTGGCGCATCAGAGGTGTCCCCAACAGAAAACAAAAGATAGATCTTAAAAATCCTGATAAAGATCTAAAACATTTGACCATTAATTCGATATAACCTAATCACCATTGATCATAATACCTATTGGATCTATTCTATTTCGTAAATAATTATTAACCTCTGCTATTGCTTATAAAACAACATAAAGTAATATATGACTATATATTTAAACTACCCACTATGCCATTAAGAAACTTGATCTAAAGTATAACCTAAATTTGCATCTAATAACCTACATACTCTTTCTATGATAGATAATTTACATAACCAGCAAATTCATCTCATTATTAGAAAAATTAAATATTCTGTCAAATCTACATCTAAAACTTATCAACATCTTTTATTAAAAAAATTGTTTAATAACCATAGAGTATGTATATGTTTCTATATTACCTATTTCTAACAATATTAAAAAATAAGATTTGATTAAAGTAAGTATACACATCATGCAAGCATGCATATGGTGACAAATATATATGTTATGTTTCATCAAAAAAGTATTTCCTTAACAACTCATATACTAATGGTACTAACAAATTGTTTAAAACCATATTAGAAACCATGACATATAATTTGTGTAGGTTGTTACTTTAGATATATTAATATATTTTAGCTAAATATTTGACGTGTCTATATTGATAGTATAACCATAACTCACAGATAATTCCTTGATAGGAAATTCAATCATCTTGAGAAGTTTGGGAGACCACAGGTGGCAATATTTTTTGGCCTTTTAAGATTATTTTAGAGTAAAATGTCGATAGCTATAAAGCTTATTAAAGTATTAAAACTCTTGAGGTTCACACTGCTACCCCATATCAAGCTCTATCACTTATATATCTTAAGTGACATGATGCAGGTTCTAAATGACTGCTTATGTTATTGTAGTATTTAAGAATGTACTCTACGACCTAAAATCCTGAAAAAAAAAGTGCAAAAAAACAAAATTTAATAAAAGATACAATAAACACAAGAGTTTCAACTTGAGGACAAAAAAATTTGTAGCATTTAATAAGAATAAAATTTGAAAATCAAAATATAGATTCATAACTTCATAAGTTTATGAAAACAAAGGCCACATAGTTAATTGCAAGGTTTCAAACTAATTGCATATTTAAAATATACAGAGGTGTCATGCAAACTAAAAATATGAATATGGATAAAAAACATATAAATCAGTCCGCAAAAAAAGTAATTAACAAGTTTATGATAATTGGATATAGACTATGAAATATTTATTATTTTTAAGAGACAAAACATATGATTTAATGTAAAATTCTTTATTCATCAAATATATTAAATAAATTCTAGCCCATGAGAGAGCACGGGTTGATGGACTAGTAAAGTAAATTGGTGGTAGGTGGATCTGACACAAAAAAAAAGGCAACAATAATGTTACATTTTCTCTACTGGCCGATCAAGCTGACAACCGACAGTGATATGTCTATTCACTGTCGGTAAGGATCTTCAAACAGTTTACCGGTAATGTTTTGTCATAGTGTATCTAGTTAAAACAGGCCCACTAACAAATCTGAGTAAGGTAAAATACTTAATATATATACTTTTATAAAAAGTAGCAGAGTAACGTATATGAAAAGAGACGAACTAAGCATGGTAGCTTTGTTGATTAAATGTAACTTACCCACATATTCGAAACTCCGACTTTAGCACATGTGCTTCTATGTTTAGAGAAAAAGCAAGCATGCATGAGTCGCTAGCTAGTTGGTACCATTGATAAGCACGGAGATCAAGGTGCTTTATTCTTGAGCACCGGAGATTAAGAAATTTGTATTTAAAAGGAGCAGAGATGTCCTCATCATCACGTCTCCTGTTGTGATCTCGCAGGTTATTACGTGTTGCTTTCGTTGATTGTAGTTGGAAGATGCGAGATCTCTCGAGCGAAGTGCAATGGTGGGAGGAGTGGAAGCTGCGCATCCTCGTCTTGGGCAGCCTCTTCCTGCAGTTCGCCCTCTTCGTCGGCGCCATGACGCGCCAGGTTCGCGCCCTCAAGTCGTGCATGTGGCTTGCCTACATTGGCGCCGACGCCGTGGCGATCTACGGCCTTTCCACCCTCTTCAACCGCCACAAGCTCCCAACTGGCGGGGGTGGGAGTGGCCACGCTACGAGCAGCAGCCCACTTGAGATCCTGTGGGCGCCGGTGCTCCTCCTCCACCTCGGCGGGCAGCACACGTTTACGGCCTACAGCTTGGAAGACAACGGGCTGTGGGGACGGCACCTCGTGCCCCTGGCGTCCCAGGCCACGGTTGCCCTCTACGTGTTCTGCAAGTCGTGGTCCGGTGGCGACAAGAAGCTGCTGCAGGCGTCCATCCTGCTGCTCGTCGTCGGGATCCTCAAGTCCATCCACAAGACATGCACTCTCAAGGCTGCAAGCTTCAACAGCCAGATGACCTCTTCGGCTGTGTATCCGCAAAGACGAGCACCAAGGGCAACATTGTATATGATCATTCGTAACTATCTCGCGGATAGGGCTTTAGATGATGCAGTATCACTGAGAGACGAGGAAGACCACGATCTTTCGCTCGACGAATATGTGCACAAGGCAAGGGACCTCGCTCGGGAGACGAAGGTAGATCCCAAGTATATAGTGGAAGAGTATAACTTTCAGGTCAAGGAATTTGTGGACCTGTCAAATCCGTACAGCCATCGGCTCAGAGACCTGTCATCTTACCTGAAGATCGATCTCCAAGGTGTGAGCAGGCCGTGTTGCGGCAGAAGCTCGGTTCCTCATTTGTGAGGATCTACACCGACTATAATACGGTAATAGTCAGTTTTCCCGGTTACCTTCTCACGTTGTTGCTTCCGTTCATCACCCTGTCTTCCGGGGTGCTCTTCGGCCTGAGCCATAAACATGGCTACAAGGAGGAGGACGTCAAAGTAACATATATCGTGTTGTGGTGTACAACCTTGCTATCGGTTTTGCCCGTGTTTTCCTGTCCTTGGCCCTTTGGGGCTCATATATGGTCCACTACGGCTGCGCAACACAGCCTCGTATCCTTCTCCGCTCGAAGAAGAAAGCCCACAGTGTTGATGAAGTTCTCTGCCGTCATGGGTTTCAGTGACTACATCAACAAGCATTGGTACATAAAACGCGAGTCTCAACCTGCAAGCCGTGGAGTTATAGGCTTGGTGCTTCAACATGCGAAAGATGGGTGGAAAGAATACATAGTGGATGGCGCCAGTTACAGGAGATTCAACAATCTGAGGGGGCAATGGGCCATCAGCAAGCACAAGCAGGCATGCGACCTACGGCCGCGGCTGCTGTGGAGCTTGCAGGTGCCGTTCGACCACAGCGTCCTCATCTGGCATGTTGCCACTGAGCTCTGTCTTCACCACCCGAAAACGTCGCCAGCAGCAGTATCCACCACCGCCCGTCAATACAGCAAGGTGATATCCAACTACATGATCTACCTGCTCCTCATCCGCCCAGAGATGCTCATGCCGGGGACCCGGCAAGCCCTCTTCACCAACACAAGTGATGACATTGAGGTCATGCTCAAGCACGTTGACGACAGGGCGCCATTGCTGAACGAAAGAAGCGTGGCGCAGCCGATCCTTCGTGCAGCACAGTCTACGTCATTGGACACCGGGCGCATGGAGCCATGGATCCTGAAGGCGTGCAAGCTTGCTGAAGATCTGATGGAGCTGCTGGGTGATGACGAGAGGTGGTTGGTGATCCAAGGCGTGTGGGTGGAGATGCTCTGCTATTCGGCCGGCAGATGCAGGGGCTACTTAATTGCATGCCAAGACCATGGCCGAAGGCATAGAGCTCCTCACTTTTGTTTGGTTCCTCTTGTCGCGCATGGGGATGGAGACCTTCGCTGATAAGTTCCAGAGGACCGAGCCTGCACAGGCAGATGAAACTGAAATCGACATTGATGAAGGCGGTTCGGCTTCATCACAATCCCAGGGCACAAATGCTGAAGAAGAAATTAAAGTCGATGCAGTTGATTCAGCTTCTGAACCCCAAGATGGACCGGTTGAAGAGATTGTCATTGCTGTCGAGTGAGACAAACAGCCATCTGTGTTTGACGTCATCTTACTTACCCATCTGTGTCATCTGTGTTTGTGTTTGATGTCATCTTACTTACCCATATGTGCAAGCCTTACGGCTTTGGTTTGTAATCGGACTATCAGCTGTGTACCACCTGCGGGTGGCAGAGGCTGGAACTTTGTTCCCTTATCTAAAAAATCTGCCATCTGTGTTTGATGCTTGTTGCAATGTATTCTACGTTTATTTGATGCGCTCCCTTCATTATATTGCTATTTGTGCTACTCTTGTTCTGCAGCAAAATGAACTGCCCTACGCCCCTTGGACAGCAGGCATTCACTGTTTAGTAGCCTCATGCTGCTGAACAAGAGCTATCAGATATTCTGTGCTGCAGGAGACTCGACACGCCAACTCGCCATGTTGAAGACATCAACATTGCTGTCGAGTGAGAAAACTACCATGCATCTGTGAATCATGATCCATCTTCATCTTACCTTATTTTCCACTGCAATGCGGTACCTTCATATTGACCGAAGATTTTTAGTTTTTAACTTCGAACTTAGGTGGCTTATTAGTTCAAGGTTATGTTACATCATTGAATACTTCACAATGAAATCAAAAGTATGTTAGAGCTAAACACATGCATATTTCTTCATTACTTTGTGCTAAATGGTGAGTAATCCTAACTTGTAGAGTTTCAGGATGTCAATGTTCAAAAAACATGGTATCTCTTTCCGTGCACATATGTGTCCTATTTTCTGATTTCTTATGTTAACCAATGCATATCTAGTCTTAAGTTTGAAACCCTACCCATTGAAATTACATTTGGCCAGTTTGTAAACACGCATATAATAGAGTTAGAGTTGCAAGGTTGTATCATCTTAGTATTGTGCTAAAATGATTCATATTTACAAATAACAACAAAAAAATCACACTATACACATCAACACTAGGGAACACTAAACTCGATCAAGGTGCAGACTTGTTTGCCAACCATCACTCTTAATATTAGTAGAAATGATTTTTCATCGGGAAGATGTTCTTGATGCAACAATTTCTAGAATTAAAATTGGAGAAAATTGTAAATATGTTGTTATGATAATCTCCATATCGTCTTTGATCAATAGTATGTGATAAATATTTTACCATAATTATAGGTAGGCATTACCAATTTACCGTACTTATCCCCATTGATGAAATTGAGCAGATCATGTACCTTAGCTATCGGTCTATTTGGTTGCCCACATTAGTTTGTATCTAGGTTTGTGTAGTGTAATTCTCCCATGTTTTGTTGGCCGTAGATGCTCTTATGCAGGCTTGTACAATGCTCAAAGCAGGCCTAATACAGCATTGGCTAGTATGCCAGATTTGGTCGTATTAGGCAATGCAGATTTGCACAAGCCGATACGCACACAAAAATGAAATCTTCTCACCTCCCCCACCTACAATATAACATTAGACCTCTAATATAACATGTAGGTGAACACAATGTAAGCAACCAAACACAATTTTACTAAAACCAGCTTGCCTATGCAGGACAACCAAACAAGAACATTGCGTATGTTTATACCATCATAGATTGTGTTGAATAACGTATAATGTAGTCTAAGACTCATGGAAGCAACAAATCACACCATATATTACCTAGCTAGTTCTGAATAGGGTAGGACTATCCCATTCCTTATTTGCCTTGAGAACATTCAATCGATCGATTTGTATATATCTTTGAGTTGTCCAAAATGGGTTGGCTTGTAGCTCATGGTTTGAAAATATCTTCGTTGTTTAGGAAATTGCATCTGTGTTTCTATAAATGACATGTTCCTATAGTTACCAATAGAAATACGCCTATACACCAACCAAACAATATAGTAATCATCACATTGACTCCATCCAGCTCATGTGATAACCATTTGTTGTTGAAAAAAGGCTAAATGTTAACTCATTCCACAATGTGCATATAGAAGTTTGAAATGTTAGGTGTCAAGTATGAACTCAACAATCACAGCTTCCATCCTTATTTTTTCTCATGGTATGAAAAGGCATGATTCGTTGTTACACTAAAACAACAAAGGGACTCCCTAGGCATTCCGATAGGATAAAATAATTTCACAACTTTCTTTGAATCCTCTCTAGCTTGGGATCAAAACCATTCTATTGGATTCTCATTATTTATAAATATTTAGTTTTCCTTTTTTCACATAATAAATGAGCTTGAAACTAGTAGAAAAGGAAGCAAAAGAAACAAGAAGATATCTAATTTGACTAGCCTGGACCACATTGTTCTCATCTGGTCTTTGCTTCCCATGTGCCCATACCATTATCCCCCCTCGTTCACCTCCCTTGGTGACACCTTGACATATCAAAAGCACAAATGGGAAACAAATCTAGAAGGGCGATGGATGGTGCAGATGGAGACTCTCATGAAAGAAGATATGATCTTTCTAATGTTGTTGTGTACATCATGTCCATGGACAGAGAATCCACGTCAACTCAGGATAGAACAAGGATCCATATGGAACCCACAAAGTTAGCTAAACATCTCTTGTTCCACATCAGTTCAGGATAGAATAATGATCCATATGGAACCTTCAAGTAGTAGATATAGAAAATTATATGTATGGCCCTGTGAAACTCAGTTATTCCTTGTATGGCCCTGCAAACTTCGAAATTCCTTGTATGGCCCTGTCTTTGAATTTTAATGACCCATATGACACCACCGTCAGTTTTGGACCCTAACACCGTTAAGTGCCATGCGAATTGTCCATAATACCCCTATTGCAGAAAAATGCGCTGATTACTTGTATGGCCCTGCTTCATCTGATGTTTACAATATTACCTCTATGACACTGAGTATTTGTATGGTTTGTTTTGACATTAAAATTCATCCACATTATATTATAATTTGGAAATAATTTTGTTATGATAATATAATTCATCCATATTATCTCTTATCTACTTGTTGATAACCAAAATTGTCCATTATGCGAAGATCAGAACTTCTGACCCCCTATTAGAACTTCTGACTTTCATATAGAAGTTTTGGCTTTGTACGGAAAGCAGACCTTCTTATCCCTTACTAGAACTTCTGACCTTCGCTTGGGAGTTCTGGCTATGCGAAACTTAGAACTTCTGACCCCATGTTAGAACTTCTGATTTTTGCAGTCCGAATCAGGGAGAGTCCAAACTGGTCCAAACAGTTCATTTCATGTAGCAAATACAAATGGTCCATAGCTACCTACACTCTTAATGTTCGTGTACATATATGTTCAAACATTACATCAAGTCAACATGCATACATATCATAAGTTTTTGGCGAAAATCACAAGTTGAGTCTCCTTTTGCTTCTAGTACCCATGGTAGGGCTTGCTAGATCGGTTTTCTTGCTTCTAGTGCTCATGGCAGGGCTATCTAATGGTGCCATAGGATAGATCGGAATCTTTTTAGCAATTTGTTTCTTTTTCCCTTTACCATTTTTCTTCACAGGTACAACTGTTTGCTCACCGGCCAAAGGGATTTCAGTGGAGACCGGCTCCGACTGCTTGGAGCCACTTCTTAATCTGCACTTGTACATCTCAAAGAACAATAATTTTTAGATGAAACACATGGGACTAAAACAACAGCAATGCTGGACTCTAGGGAATGGACAGCAGCTATACATATAGGAACGGAGAGAGTTACCTTTTCGATGTTTCAGAATCTGAGTTAGCATGTTTTCTCTTATTAGTACTTGTGGTTTCTAAGGTTGGACTGTAGGAAAAAGCAAGCAACTTAGAATTTCCTATATATTTCTTGTATCATAGTATATATTTCAGAATTAAAGTATTACCTTCTTGAATATCCAGAACCAGACCTATCACGGTTTCCCTTCTTCTTACTTGTAGTTCCCTGACTTTGACTATGAGAAAAATATAAGAAACTTAGAAATCAAACAAGTTTTCATGTGTCATTATATAAATTTGAAAAGTACAGGTAGTGACCTTTTCGATGCCTGAGAAGTAGCATTAGATTTTTTCCCCTTTTTCTTATTTGTAGGTTCCAAATTTTGGCTACGGCAACAAAATAGCAATCTGTTAGGACTAAAATAGTTATTTAACCATAATCATAAGTTTATAGCTTGCTAGCCTTGGTGGAAAAGACATAGATGCTTGTGGTGCTTCATGCTCAATAGGGTTAATGGATGACTAAGCTGATTTGGCTTTACTTGTTCTTTTTTTGGGTTCTCCTCTACATAAGCAGTAAGGAAAAAATTATCAGCTGCATTAACTTGCATAATACAAGAAAAAGAGAACATTACTTAACCCTCTTTTTATTACCTTATTAGCTTCATAGCTTCTATATCCTCTTGTTTACCCTTCTTGCAATTGTGCCAATGATGGCCATAGTCTAGGCAAATAGGATATTTATGTTGGCATTTAATACCTTTCTTTGCAGCATTGCCCTTCAACCTCTCGACTCGGGGCCTACCAGCAACAATTATTAGTAATGGTGGGTGCATAAAAAATTCATGTGTTGCTTTAGGCCATTGTGACTTGTCAGGCATTGTAGGGATTAGTTGCTCATATGCTATTCTGAACTTTCAAATGGAGTAATACAAGTCCACGTAACTCTCTAGAGATGAATTGGTTTTGGCTACGATGAATGCTATAGCATGTTTGCAAGGAATGCCAGATACCTACCATTGTCTATAAGAACATGTCCTGTCATTCAAGTTTACCACAAACCTGAATCCACTCCCTCCTAATGCAGTAATTTCACCAACATCTTCTGAGCATTCCTCAACCTCCAAGTTTAGCTCTCTACTCTTCTCATTCAACATCTTGATTATGTGGGGTAGAATGAACCCACCAAGCTGTCTTGATATCTTCCTCCTTTGGTTCCACTTTTTCATAATCATTTGCCTAATCTTGTCCATGAAGTCATCCAAATTCATTGACTTGTGTTCCTTAACCCAATTGTTAAAGGATTCTGCCAAATTATTTGTTACGTAGTCCACTTCGCAAAAGGTTGAAAATTGACTCCTACTCCACAATTTCTTGTGAGACTTCCTAAGATATGCAGTTGCTGCTGGAAATGAGAGGGTTTTGTTTTAGGAAAGGGAGTCAAAATCTATAAGGACTCCTTGATAGATTGCTTGGTGTACAAGTCCATTAGGGACTACAAATATAGGGGCATTGTAACTATTCCATCTCAAGAAGGAAATAGAGACTTGCTCTTTAAACAAATCTCTCTCTATCTCTTGCTCCCAAGCACCGCCGCCTCTCTCTAGCACCTAGCGCCTCCACCGCCGCACCTACACTCGCCGTCACCCTAGCACGCTGCTATGCCACCTCCACCCTACCATAGCCGCCCCCTAGCCGGCCACCCCCAAACAAGCCCTGACATCTAGTATCTGAAGACCAGATCGATCCTATGGCCACCTCCACCATGATTGCCGAGACGAATAAGATGATGAGAATCTTCTCTGTCAACATGAGCAACCGCTTTGATGAGATCAACGCGAACTTCATGATGCTCAACGCTTGCCTCGCCAACATTGAGCATCAATGCTGCCCTAACGCACATGAGACCATAGCAAAGGAGCTTGAGGAGGAACTAAGCGCATCATGGAGGATGTTGGACTCATGTTCCTCAGGAGGAAGCCAGAGGCGCCCACCACCACCACACCTCACGATCTTGTGGACATCGTGGCGAGCAAGCTATTCACCACAGCTTCCCCATCTATGGATCCACCGAGGAGCATTGCCGACACCACCACTACAACTCCATGGTCTTCATCGCTGATCATCATCTATGACAATGACGACGACGACGACAGCATCGACATCGACCCTCGCATGATGATGCTGATAGGCACCCTAAACTCAGGGGTTCGAGGAGGATGTACCATGATTTTGGTGGGAGCTATCCTCAGCCAGGGCGTATGGATCCTCTTCAACATTGGTGCCACCCACAATGTCATTGACTCCAGCATCGCCCGTACCATCGGCCAAGCCGAGTGTCGCATCACCACTACCGTGCTCATTGATAGTGGCACAGAGCTAGCCTACCAAGGAGCCTGCTTCACTGTCCTGCTCCACATCAATGGTGAGACATTCTAGACTGATGTCTTCCTCCTCTCCATCGGTGACAACATCGATGTCATCTTGGGAGCCCATGGCTGACACGCGTCGGCAACGCCCTCTGGAGTTTTACATCCCTAGAGGTGCAATTCCAGTGGGACAATCAGAAGGTCACCTTCTCTAGAATCCCAGACCACCGAGTGCCACCACGGCACCTCGCGAACCAACACCACCTACACCGACACCGATACCTCCAGCAGCAACGCTGGCACCAGCATCGGCCACATGGGCGGCAGCACCAACGCTGGCACACGGGCAGTGGTAGTAGCGCTAGCCGCATGTGTGGCACCACCAGCACTGGCCGCATGGGTGGCAACACTAGCACCAGCCGCATGGGCGGTGGCACCACCACGGCTCCCTTCCCCGACTTCGACAACGACGACACCCGGACCAGCCGCGTAGCATCCACTGTCCCTGGCCTCCACCATCAGCGCCGGCGCACTACCTCCTAAGCCGAGTGACATGGCCTCGATGACCAAAATACCTCGCCAACATCAACACAGAGGCACCAGTCTTCGACGCACTCCATCAAGCAACCTTGCATGAGGTCACTATGCGAACTGTGCGACGTCGCCATCACACTCCATCAAGCAAACTGTGCGACGTCGCCATCACCATCATCAACAAGACGATGACCAGAGCATGGTCACTAGAAGCCGGCTACACTTCTTCAACAAGCTCCTCTACATACCAGTGGCTTCACCTCTACTTCTAGCCCTCATCGACGCACTAATTAGCGGCAGCCATGTCCACAACCTCAACTATCTAAAAGTGGGGTTCCATACCCTCCCAATGTCAGCAACATAGACCTATAGCTTGCCATCTAGCATATTTCTCACTCGCCCATGGGCAAGGGGCAATCCACTCTTGGCAATGATCACCTTCCTCAACAACAAGGGGTGTCGATGCTTGACCATCACCAACGTTGTCATTGACATCGACACCAATGTCAACAATTATCGCCACTTGATCTCGCCATATGACCTCAATGGCATCGGCTTCATGTTTAGTGAGATGCTCTACTTGACAACCATGCCAACAATTCATGAGCCCTCCACCATCTGTCTCAAAATACCTAGCTTCATCCTCCTCAACGCGAACAACAAGGAATGCGGTTTTGAGCAACCTCCGCAGGGACTAGACCACTTCCACCTTGACGCCGGCATTGCCAGAGCGACCCTCATCCGAGCTCAACAGCCGCTCCTCCCGGGGCGGCCATGGGAGAGCACCACTACTAGCTCCATGGCTATATCGGCAATCTCCAATATTGCTTTGAGTTCATCCTCTACCGGGAGCAACGCAACCTACTATTCATAGGAGTTCTCCATGGTGATCTATTGGTCCACATTGAGCGAGTTGCCAGATCGACTACACCACCGAAAGGCATCGATGACTAGCTAATGATTCGGCTTGTGGACGAGCCAAGCAAAGACGGAGGAAGATGTCACACTCCCAAAGGGAGTCCTCCATAGCGGGCCTAGCAGGCCAGCAGGAGCTCGAGACCCAGCGGCGCCCAAGGCCACGGGGCACACGTGCATGCCAGGAGGAGGTGTGGCAAGGGGGGCGGGGCCCTCCACCTCCACGTCATCCTGAATTTTGGATGATTTTGGAGAATAAATATATTTAGTAAAAATAGGTGTAGATTTTGTTTAGGGAAGGAATTTAGATTTCTTAGGAAAGGAGAGAATTTGGTTTTAGGAAAGGGGGTCCAAATCTATAAGCACTCCTTGATAGATTGCTTGGTGTGCAAGTCCAATAGGAACTATAAATATAGGGGCACTATAACTATTCCAACTCGAGAAGGAAATAGAGCCTTTCTCTTTAAACAACTCTATCTCTCTCTCTTGCTCTGAAGCACCATCGCCTCTCCCCTGAGCCTAGCGCCACTGCCGCCTTACTTGTACCCGCCACCACCCTAGCATGCTGCCACCTCCACTAATGGGGATGGGGTTCTCGATCTTCCGTTAGGTTCAAGATAACTATCGAATTGGTCAGAAAGTGACACACCGATGAAACGGATCTAAAATTTTCTGGTGTTCTTCATAGATATAAAATTGCCCCCGTTTCGAGTTTGAATGCAAAAGTTATGACTGTTTTAAGGAAGCTACTCGAATTAGGGTTTTAGTGGAGACAAGATGCAAACCGATGGTGATACGGGATGACGGCGGGTTGAGGGATGAACACAAACTAGAAAAGAACACAATCTAACCCAGCAACAAGACCTTGACCTAGGACACAAACTCAACATGGCGGACTCTGAAACTAAAATATGCAAAGACTATGGCACGGTGGTTGTAGGATAGGAAACAAATATGGTGGTGGACTATGGGATGAAGGCAAAAACTCTCAAACTAAGGGTAAGATGCGAAACTGACGGTATACCTGAAGCTTTGATACCACTTGATGGGGACGGGGCTCCCGATCTTCCGTCAGGTTCAAGATAACTATCGATTTAGTCAGAAAGCGACACACCGATCCGGCTTCAGATCATAAAGACCCCAACCTTGCAACCTTAGTACCAAGTCTCCTCTAGTTATCAACCGTTTCACAATCCAGTTGACCTCACTAAGAAGGCTAATCCCTAACTGCGAATCGAAGAACACAAGCAAGAACAAGATAACACACAACTCAAGTATAGTGACAATTGTAGATATATGATTAAGATCTCGAATATGGGGCTTCACAAATCTATAACAGCATCTGTTCAAAGATAGATTGATCTAAAGCAAAACCCAAACCCTCATGAGGCTGGTATTGGAGGCCGAGGTAGACTCGAACTCGAGTTGGACTGGGCCTCCGGCATGGCTTGGACGCCCTTACTGGCCTCCTAAGGAGGTGTCCAAGGAGGAGGACGTCCAAGGGCTTCCTTGGTGAGTTCTCCAGCTCCTTGGGGCATGCTTCCACTTGGACCAGGGTTCCAAGGATGAATAACAAGCCCATGACGACGATGTAGCTCCCGGTAGAAATAGCGATAGAATATCTTGATAATTTGGAGGCCTTGCCGATGTGATATTGAGGTGGAACCAGATCTATTTGAAAGCTTATCAAACAAGCTTTCCATCAAGTGCTCATTGAACTTGATCACACTCCGGATGGATGAGTTATAGCCTTCTCAATGAAGTATTGTCGGGCCACCGATGAACTGAAAGTTCAACTTCGATGGACTTGGAATTTGAGACACATTTGCACCTACAAGCAAATAATGACATGTACATGTGGAATCAAGTGAATTGTACCAAAAATCACTATGCAAATGTAGGAACGAGCTCACATTATAATCAATGGTCGTATCCAAAGGTGTCATGTCCTCATCATCCACCCTGCCCTAGTCGCCCCCTAGCCGACCACCCCCGAACAAGCCCTGACATCAACACTAGGGATTCATACTCAACTCCAGTGAGGTGTAGAATTGTTTGCTAACTGCTCTTGCAATTAGTGAAAAAATCTTTCATTGAGAAGATGTTCAAATTTTAGATGCGCTGTTGTATTGATGCTTAGATTGCCTTTGAGCTATAGGACCTATTTTTGGCATAGTTCTAGCCTTCTAGGCTTCTAGCTCCAATAGTTCTTGGAGCTGGTCACCCAGATCTAGAAATATTTGGAGCTAGAGCCATGGGTACTATGAAGACATTTTAATTGAGAAATTTTGTTAGTAATTTGGACTAAATATACATTTAAATGATTTTATTTATCCAACAACTCAATCCGGAAGACCTGGCAGGGATTTTGTTAATTAAGGACTAAATAGTTCTTAGAAATTTTGTTAGTAATTTTGACTATTTTGGCCCAGAAGCAATTAAGGAAGGAGATCTGGCAGGATTTCAATGATTTTGTTTGTTATTTTTAAATTATTAATTAATTACTTAACTATTGTATATATTTTAAAAATTAAAGGCTGAGATTTATTTAATATCTTACCTTTTTTTGAGAAATACACAATACAACGCGGACGCCCATAACACGCACGCACACTCACTCCATGAACACGATACGCAAACCCTACCCATATGAGCATCTCCGAAGGACTGAGCCGGCAAATCTCGAGATTCACAAAGTCACCACAGACGTCTCGCTGTCAATGGGGACGTCACCTAGGGTAATGGAGTACGGCAGCAAGGCCCTTCAGTCTTTTGTGATCAAAACCATTCTATTAGTCTTATTATATATATATTTATATATATTATATATTCATTAATTCTATGTTTATAATAATAATAATAATAATAATAATAATAATAATAATAATAATAATAATAATAATAATAATAAACGAGCTAGAAGATACATGGTTTGACCGGCGTGGACCCCATTGTTGTCACCAGGTCAGCACTTGCCATACCACAATCCGATCGACTCCCTCGCAGGTACCTCCACACAACAGATGCACCAACAGAAAACAAATTGGGTGGCCGATAGATACTGGGGATGGAGACTCTCGTGAACGAAAAAGCAGGTTGGAGGTCTCCAATTGCGTCGTGCATGTACGCCAAGGTTTTCTGTACCGGTATTTTAAAAATCTCGGTGGTCACCGATAAACGGGAATATCGGATATATCGGAAATTTATCGGCGATAGAAATAAAATTTCGGAAGAAATTTAGACAAAAAATGACTCATTTTGTTCAGGAAAGCGCATAGATCATTTCTAAACAATCTAACATAAAAAACTAAATAAAACATATTATCAATTGCTTATTCAATGAGGAAGGCAGTGACATGGCTGGAGCGTGCTGAGTGTGTTGCGGCGGTGGCAACTTGAACTTAGAAGAAAAGGGAACAGAAAATTAAACATGGATTAAGGTTAGAGTATTGAGTGGGCTTTGTCGTCTATTTAGATGACAAAATTTTAAAAATATGAAAATTTCGGACGATAGAGGAAAAATTTCGGACCTAGCCGGTAAACGGGATATCTCGGAAATTTCGGATTGTACCGGCCGATATTTTTTTCCCTGATGTACGCCATGGCCGCCGAATCCACATCTCGGGAGGCTCCTCCATCAGGACCGGCGGTGAAGATGGGTGAGTCAAGCCATTGCAGACCGCAATTCTTAAACCATGGGCGATTCTTGGGTGGTTTGGCTGGTTTTCCATCCATGAAGAAACTGAAGCGAACCACAGCACACAAGCGACGAGCAAACCCAGCAAGTCTGGTGGTGGAAGCACAGGATAACTGAAGGCAAGAATTAATGCAAGGGAAATTCTAGATCGCAAGGGTGAACACCTTCCATCTTTGCAGCTGCGCGCATCCATTCCGATCCGCACTCCTGCCCCCAATCCCCCTTGCCCCAGCTATAAATCCCCCCTTCCCCTCGCACTCGCTGCATTGCTCTTCTTCACCCGGAAATTGCCTCACTTTAACCTCTGTCTCTGTTGCTCCCCAGAGGTTCTTGGACGGAAACCATTGCAGCAGGTAAGAATGTTCTAGTCTTCTCGGATTCCTTGCAAGGATTTGGTGGTCAGCGGTTGCTTTCTTAGAACTGATCATGTACGTTTTCGATATAGAGGATTGGAAGAGATGGACGCGGACACCTTCCCAGCGGGGCTGCGCGTGCTCGCCGTCGACGACGACCGCGTCTGCCTCAAGATCCTAGAGAGGCAGCTGAAGTATTGCAACTACAACGGTGTGTGTTCTTGCCTTCTTAGCCGCCCCTATTTCCCTGATTCCATTGTGATAGAATTTTAGGCCGGACGATGAAATTGTTTTGGAATTCTGGTGGTGCGATGCAGCAACGGTGGTGACGGACGCCAGGACGGCGTTGGACATGCTCAGGGAGAGGAAGGACGGGAACCAGTTCGACCTGGTGATCAGTGACGTCGTCATGCCCAACCTGGACGGCTTCAAGCTCCTTGAGCTCATCGGCCTGGAGATGGATCTCCCGGTCATCAGTAAAGCCCTTGATCAAACTCATTTTCCCATTTTTACGCATGGCATTCTTCAATTCTGATCGTACAGAGAATAGCAATCATGAGAATTTGTTGTACTACCATTTTTTTAACACTTTGTACTACCATTTTTGGATGTTGTTCTAGATAGATGCATTGAATGGATTGCTTATTATAACTCGGTAGAGCTGCTGGTTATGAATGCTTGGGGTAGGATATCATTAAAGTCTGATACATATGCCAATCATAAAGTCTTGATTTTTGTGGTTGCATGTGTTCAAGCTAATTACTGTTTGTGTTCTAGTTTTGTATGTTACCGCCTGTTCCTAAGTGCTAAGTACAGTGGAGCTGGCTACTTATTTTTGTCATTTGTAGCTTCATACTCACAGTTTGTTTGTAAGCATTGCATGGAAACTAAAATTTTGTCTGTTTTCAGTATGCGTTATTAGACTGTTATTGTTTGTTCATAAGCGCTAGATGGTGTTGATTGACTTCTTAATGATATTGTTTTTAGTTTTAGACATTACGGCGTACATTAGCCCTATGGAAAATAATTGTTTTTTTGTACTTGTGTGTGTTACTGTTTGTTCATAGCCAAGTCGACATCTCATTGTTTTCAGTTTTAGTTACACATATGTTATAGTTTTCCCTATATGTAATTGAATTTTGTTATTTGTGGTTTTGTGCACTATCGTTGGTTCATTGACAAAAAGAAAATTATTTCACCAAAAAATTCCTTCTGAAGTACTACCTTTGGACAAAAATAATTGTCACATTTGACTTTGCACGATTCTTGATGCATATCTTTTTTTCCTAAAATGTCAATGTGTATCTTTGACCTCTAATTTGTTCTAGAATATTTCTTAAAATTGTTCAAATTCATGAGGCTTTGCAAGTGTTTTGAATACAAATGTATACATATAACTTATATGTCTTAAAACCCATTAATTTAAAAGTTAATAATGTTTGTAATTTTTAAGCTTTGACCAAAGCTTTCCCAAAATGACATGTTTTTGTGACCAGAGGGAGTATCTTTCTTTTGGAATTGTATTGTTGTTATATACTTTGCTGATGCGATAAGAACCCTTACCTGTGTCTAATTGGTCTTGGGTAGATTTATCGTCTAAACCATATTTTCCTTCAATTTTCTTTCATCTAAGAGGGGATACAATTACTGTGCTATGGTTCAAACCAGCCACCCATTGTAGTCGTAATTGAAGCTTGTCCACTAGGCTGTGGCCTACGGCTAAGTTGTAAATGCAAAGTAGGAAGCATATTAGTGAGCCATTTAGAAATTCACATTTTTCAGATTTCATCTAACGTTTTTTACTGCAATTTGGATCGAAACTTCTGAAACTTTGTGGATTTCATTAATTTCAGCTACAAAAGAAATTTCTAATAAATCCAAATCCAAATCGCTGAATCAATCTAGCTACTGATCTGTTGTTTGTAGTTCATTTCATATCCTACCGTTTGTTCATATGTAGTAGGTGCCATCAGTACCTACTAAATATTGTTTCTTGTAGTTTCATGCGCTACCATTTGTTCATATTTAACTAACAGGAGCAATCAATCTAACAATTGAATCCTGTCATTTATATACGGTTTTATGTATGGTTTTCATAATAACTAGTCGTTTCCATAAGAATGTGGACAATGCCCCATTCTAATAAATTTGTAAAGTTTCTTTTATGAAATTATTTGAAATGGCAAAAGTGGAAATGATAGAGAATTGCATTTACTATGTGTATGACATGTTTTCTTAAAAATGAAAGTAAATGACACATGTAATGCCTAAAGAAACGGAAATTGTGAAAATGTGCCTAGTCTAATGAACATGAAGGCCACTAGATCATTCATTATCTAATCGATTGAGCTTGTTGACTTCTATATATTATAACTGACTTATGTTGCTTTATGTCATCCAGTGCTATCTGCAAACAACGAGACACAGACTATAATCAAAGGGATAAAGCATGGGGCATGTGATTATATTGTAAAGCCAGTGCGCCTCGAACAGCTTAGGGGCATATGGACACATGTGGTAAAGAATGGTAAGACTGATCCACGGAACAACATCAGTAGTGGCAGTGATGATGATGTTCAGAAGTTGCCATCTGGGGATGCTGATAAAGGTGAGAATGTTGCAACAAACCATAGAAAGAAGTATTCAAAGAAAAACAAAAGGGTTGTGGATATTGCTGAAGAGGACAACGAGAACACATCAGCCCAGAAGAAGCAAAGGGTCCGGTGGTGTGGTCAACTGCACCGGAAGTTTGTAGAAGCTGTCAGTCAGATTGGCATCGACAGTAAGTTCTCATGTTTCATGGATTTATCTATCAACAATTGTTCTGTTAAATATGTTTCTCTTAACAAATATTTTGTTGTTGTAAATGCAGGGGCTGTTCCAAAGAAGATATTAGAAATCATGAATGTGGAAGGCCTTACAAGAGAGAATGTCGCCAGTCATCTGCAGGTTTGGTTTATACTCTTATGCTCGGTCACTATGCTTGTGTTCCTATCAACTATGTTATTGTTAAAGATATACGCACAAAGCTCTAGTCGCGTACACACATGTATTGAGTTTGGTATGTTATACACATGTGCACTTCTAGAGTTCATTTTTCTTGCCCTGAATTTTTTTTGTTTCTTCCATGATTAAGAGCCCAGTTCATTCATTTTATGGATTTGTCATTTTTTCTTAACAAAATGTTTTTTCTATTTTGTGATTTTAGAAGTACCGAATCTACCTAAAAAAGCTCAGCGACGGCACACTGACGAATTCTAATCCATTTGCTGATGAAACTAAAGCATTGCGGAGAAACATGAATGTCCCATCCTTCATTGGCTCTCCGAGCTCAAGCAACCATTTTGCAAAGATGAATTCCTCGTCTACAATTGGAACGCAAACTTTGCTGCCCACACAGTCAGTTCATGTCATGAGCTCACACAAAAACTTGGGCATTCCTCGATCAGACATGGAAACAGACCACGGTGTCAACCTGCCCAAAGATGTTATGCCTATGCCAGTGCAGGATATCAGCAGATTCATCTCTTCTAGCAAGTCCAATGCACCTGTGTCGAGTGGTGGGCTGCCAGGTGCAAGCCAGTGCTTCCCTTCTAGTCCTTCTGGCAACTCCTTTGGAAATGTTTCAAATGGTGTGCTATTGAAAGCAAGCAAACCTTTCTCTGTTGATATTTCTATGAGTTCATTTGCAAATAGCTCAAACGACAGTCCACCATTGACCTCGAACATGTGCTTTTCTTCGTCTCGTTCTTGCAACTCCTATGCGAGCATATTGCGTGGCAAGATTTTGGGATCAAGCAGAGGTATTCCTTTCGAAGACATAGCAAATGGTGAGATGCTGGCTCCTAGTCATTTACCATTGCAGTCTCCTGAGTTGGTGAACCAGCCTTCGGTTCAGCCTCAATCATGTTCTGCTAGCTTATTTAACAAGGTTGCTAGGGAAGTTCACCAATTTGTAGGACCTAGCAACTCCTGGAAAGCTGCTATGCCATCAAGGTTTTCTGATCCTGGTCATAATGTTGGAACGTCTGAAGATCCTTCGCAGGGTAACATTTTCAAGATCAACCGGTTGTCAAGACTTGCACGCTCCTCTAGACAGGTTCCAACTTTCGGAAATGAGTATCAAAAGAAAATCACAGGAGTCATGGGGAAAGCCATACCAGTGGTAGGTTTCAGAGAGCAAGTGGCACCATTCAGCTGTGGAAACGACACACACTCTACATTGACGCCGATCGGCAATTATGCTTTGGCTAGCTCTTCAAGCACGAGACCTAGCCAAATAGACAATTCTGGCATGCTGACCCAGGTGCTGAAGGGCGGTGGTGCAAGTGACAACCTCCATGAAGGTAGCACTGTTAATCAGCAAGCAGTTCATGACCAAGTGAATAACATCAATGAATTCCTCATGGGAACAAGTGAGGCACAGAATGCGGAGAGTGATGACTTGGATGATTGCCTTGCTAACTTGGTTAATCAAGTAAGATCCTTTCTCCTCTTTTTTATGCATAAAATATGTATCTGTCCTCATTTTCATTGTATTCAATTTTGCATTTTGTGCAAAAGTAAATTAACACATGAGGAATTTCCTAACTGATGTTGGTTTAATTACTTCTAGTTGTTAGTACTTAGTGGCTCAGTGCATTGCTCAGATTCATCATGCTTGTTCATGCATAACCCGACCATAAGACATGTTAAATTGCTAGCTTATTTTAAATTTACTGTCTAGACTAAGGCTTTGCATGTGGAATTGATGACTACTACTTATATGATGTTTATCTATCTAAACTTGTTTTCTTTCAACAGGATTTCGTCAACAACGGTGATTCTTTCATCGACGGGGACTGGGAATTTGCCCCTTGACTCTGGAAGAGAGATGTTTTTGCATCGCCTAGCTGCTGACCAATTCATGGTTCTCGCATGTTGTATGCGCAAATTTGTACTGTTTGTAGTAGGCTACTAGGAGCAGGCAATCTTGGATGGAATCCCCATGTTTCTCTAGTGTAGTCATGCCTGTGGTGTTAAGTTTGGCAGGAGGTGTGGATGTGCCACCCCTGCCAACCCGACCTATGTGTTCCTCTTCGGCTTGAATTTTGGTGGTGATTTCTATTTTTACATAAAACAACCTAGCCCCTCTTAGGGGTCCTTTTTAAAGTTGTGATCATAGACGAAGTTATGTTAGCTTTTCCATGTATGTTTTAGCTATCCAGTGGTATGATTTTCATGAACTACTTGAACTGCTGTATTTCATTTGTTTTTTAATCAGCTTCCAAGTATGTTTTAGCTATCCAAATGTAATTGCTCCTCTAATATACACATCTTCTTTTTTGTATGTATGGTTTTCAGTTCAGCAGTAGTAGGGCTGCGGACAAGCAGCTTGTAGTTTGCGAAGCAGGAGCAGCTTCCATGTTGTTCGGTGTATCTCTAAAGGTTGGTTTGTACTCTCCAATCTGATGGGATTAAGGGGATTTTTATCCTCTACATGTAAAAATCCCCCTCTATCCCTTTGGACTGGGATTAACCGAACAAGCCCCGAGGTAGCTTCAGTTTTGCTTTGCGTGATCTTAAGTTAGTAGATGACACCAGCAGCTTTAGCAGTTTAATTTTCTTGTTTACATACCGGTGAGTGAATAGAGAACGAGGAGTATTAGTGCAGCTTTGTTCAGCTAATAGTAAAAGGACAAGGAGTACTTCGTCGCTTCCTACAAGTGTGATTGGCACCAGTAGCTGATTATTATTTCCTCTAGATCGGTGAAAACGAGTAAACCTATCATTTTCGTGCATCAACTGTTACAATTAAACGACCAACGATGAGAGAGAGCCACCCCCAGCCCGGCGACGCTTGCCCGTCTGGCCACACTTCTTGTTGTGTATGATAAAATGACTGCCCCATATTGACCGCAAATCATGTGTACTGTGTACCCCTGCGGCCTGCCCTTTCAGACCTTGTTCATTTCTACCCCAAACCAAGGGGTTTAGAGGGGATTGAGGGTTTAATCCCCTACCAGTCAAAATCCCTATCAATCCTCTCTAACTCCCTCCAACAACACCCTTGTGGTTTGATGTAGAAACAAACAAGGCCTCTCTAGTATGACAGATACTAGATTATACAAGGAAATAAATAAACATGAAACTCATGCATCCAGTATCCATCATCCATACGAAATAGGAAGGTAGGTAGATTAACAGCAGAATAAACAATCTCGCATGCCGATGGGGGAAACACTGCGCTACAAAGTGTAACTTCACTCGCTTAACCTAGCTACAAAACCACGAGCGAGCCACAAAACTTGCCCAGACGAGTTGCACAGGCACAGTAGCTGAAGTAAAGTAGCACCTGGAAAGGCCTACGGGATAATTCCGGTCCGGGGTCGGAGCTTCATAGAAGAGCACAGAGCAAACGCTAAAAGATAACTAAGCATGCCATTGCTAGCTTCAGCACACCCATTTGGCACGTCGCATTTCTTGTCTAGTAGTAGCCTCCTCGGCCGCCACGCAGTGGCCCACGCCCACCACGCCCACGCCAAGGCATCCCCCTTCTTCCCCTGCCACGCCCTGCGAAACCAGCAGACCACAAGCCATGTGAAGTTGGGAATGCAAAGCAAAATCCACATCAACATGTGATGTCATCAATCTGGGGCTTACCACGGCCAGGGGGAGGAGCATATTCTTCGGGCTCATCATAGTATTCTTCTTCTTCATAGTACCCGCCTCTCCCGCCATAGCCATAATCATAACCATAGCCACCACGCCTCCCGCCTCCATAGTATCCACCACGCCCTCTCCCTCCTCGTCCACGTGACCTTCCTCTCCCACGCCCTCTGTTGTAATAATCTCCTTCCTCCTCCCACTCGTCATTGTAACCATAAGCAGGTGGAGGAGGGCCATTGCTCATACCTGTGCATATTCAAATGCAAGAATTAATAAAAATACATTCCTTTTTCAAACTCTACTGATTTCAGGAAATAAAATATATGTGCTGACTTAAGTTATAGATATCCCAAACTGAAACCTGGACAGCAGCTGCAGTTGATTAGTTTTACATATTGTGCATGCCTAAAAACAGCTATTATGATGAGCATAAAAGCAGGCGTAAGTACCAAGTACAGGACTGAGTGTAGTGTGATCATAACTCAACAAGTCAGCATTATAAAATTATAAGAGATACTGTCCAGAAAACTATGACAATTGCCTTTGCTATTCATATAGACGACAAGAGAACATACCTCTTCCCCTGCCTCTTCTCCCACCACCACGTCCTCTTCCACGACCAGTGGGATACGATTCTAAAAAACCATGAACAAAATGGTGGTTATGAGGTGATCCTAACTACAGCATTAGGTAGAGAAGATCAACTGAGAATATCACCTTCATGATCATAGTCAAAAGCAGGTTTCACCTCTTCAGCTGGGATAGGTGGTTGGTATCTAAGTACAATATCAAACATAACCAATAATGAGCAGGCAAGCTGACAGAAGGTTTCAAAATAATGAACATCCATTTACGAATTAGGGAAGGAAAAGTGATCAAGCCTGAATTCTTCTGTGTTTGTAGCCAGAGGACAGGTTTTTGACTTACCCTGGAGATGACGTATCCAGAGGCTTCTTTGACAGTGTCACAGTGATCATCGACACATGGCGAGTTGTCTCTAGTCTGTGTAAAGAAGTGTGTTAGTGTTTCAATCTCCATCTGGTTGAAGGAATATAAGAATATCCTTACGGGAGAAGGCCTTCTTCCAAAGGTTCCCATGTGTCTGTGATATCAACAGATTCAGTAACAGTGTTCTGATGAAGACCTCCAACCCTTCTCTGGATGAATAGTCAAGTGCCAGATAAAAAAATGAGACACTAATAAAAATTCCAATAGCGGCATTATAAGGCAAGAGAGGCTACTACTACCAACCTTGATCAATTCAACAACCATAACTGTCTTATTTATGGCCCGGCCCATGGCCTTGATACTAATCTCATCATGTCCATTTTCCTGTAAAAGTGAAAGAGAATAAGTTCATAATAAGAAAAGTTGGATCAGGTATCAATTCAACTGTGGTAAGATTACTGCACAAAGAGAAGTGGCAAAGGTAGTGTGGCATCTTTGGCCTATAACCATTAAAAGAATGGTCAGAAGAGGATGCTATATATACTGAAGAAACAACAAGTGCAAATAATAATGGCAGAAATTTCTAAGTGCTCTGAACTATATGTGAATTTGTCTACTTTGTATCAAACCAATAAGCTTCATAGCAGCTGAAACACAAACTCTGAACACAACACAAGGATAGCTAAACAGTCACCAGGAAGGGGCAAAGGGCTAAGAATTCTTATGTATCAGAATGGAAACAGGACAGGAACTATCATAAAAGCAAAATATCAGACTGAAAATGGAAAGGTGTCTCTGATTAAGGTGCCGTTTGAATCCCATGGGATTCTAAGCATCCGGATGAAAAGATCACGACAGTTTTGAGATTATACGAATCTATGAGTTAAAATTTCTCTAGAATCTATACCGTTTGGATGACACACTAGGGTTCTGGGATATTTTTTATCCGGATTCTCAGAATCCCATGGCATTCAAACGCAACCTAAGATGTGCATTCGATGTGTGAACATTGAACAAAATGAGGATGTTAGATGGAAGATTTAATGGAGTAAACTTACCATTTGATAATATGTATATATTGTGAATGTTAAAATGAAGCAGGTGCACAATTTTCAGAAGAAAAATGAACAAGATGAAGAAACAATACGAACACATGGCATCAGCACTATTATTTCTTAAATAATGTGAGCTTCACATAATTCAGGTGAAAAGGCCTAATCAGAAATAGTGCAAGGAAAAGTGCACTAGGACATTAGGACATAAGAGGAAAAAGAACTTGTGAAGGGAGATGAAAGTATTGGCAATGCAACTAACCATGTACTATACCACAACAAACAAAATAGCAGGCTTTCCATTCGATAGGTGTCTCTGTTTAAGTCGTGCATTGATGTGTGAACAAAATGAGAATGTTAAATGAAGGCATTTAATCCCAAAAAATTTATCATTTGACTAATGTACATTGTAACAATAAACAATATAGACAAGCAGATGAGAGATTTAATGGCTTATTACAATCATAAAAAGAAAAGGCTACTGACAAATAAAAGCACATACATGCTCACACCAAAACAAACTGTTGCCCCTAACACTATACCCACTTCACATAATTTCAGATTGCAAACACTTCCCAGCAATAGTTAAATATGGCAAACAATATGAACGCTTATTTCAATGACAGGTAACAACAAGTCAAGATTGAATCACAGCACGTCACCTCAAGCAGCGACATCCCATAGCTGATATAGTTCCTCATCCTCCCCTGAGTAGTGATCCTGATCTCATTCTGACTGATTGGTGTGTCATTCCGAGGCTTCTCTACCCTGTGGTATCTATCCATTTTGCCTATAAATTGACAAAAATCTCAGTACAGTATATTCAATGTACCATCAACAGGTAAATTTCAGAAGAGAGTAACCTAAATCATGCCGAAATAATACAGGCAAAATTCATCATATCAAAAACAATTGGGGCATCAAAAAGGCCATGAAATCTAAGCCATACGTAAGAACAGGTTAAATACGAAAGGTACAGACACTGCTCCAAGTAACATTCTGTCTCTTTGAAGAACAAAGAGTGGAGAAGAAAGTTACAAAAATGCGGCAAATTGTATCTACAGTACAGGCAACAAGGCAAACAAGATTTAGACTTTTCCTCGAACCCATAATGCATATCTAAACTACGACAGACTCAATAAGAGCTGATTGCATTTAGTAGGACGGCAAATGAAGGAAAAGAGCAAATCCTGTTTACATACTAAAAGTACATATTGACACTACAACAGCCTCTTCTGATGTCTTTAAACCAGAACATCTTGAACCTAAACAGGCGAAGACAAATCTAAATAGACAATAAACATAAGCAAACCATACTGCTATGGTGAAATCATTCAAAAGGTAAAGTATGAATCAGAATCGATCTGAAAAACCCACATCCATAATTCACAAGATAAGAGAATACTAACAGTACGCTGTCTCAAGGCTCGAATTTCGTTGTTCATTTTTTTGGTAGATAGAAGCCTTGATTCTGGTGTAAAAAAATAATTCAAAACAGTAGAGCCTATTTTGACCGTGACATGTTCCAGACTAGCAGTGGAAACCGAGGGCAACATATATCCTACCGAAACTGACATGCTAGAACAACAAAGGGCAGGTTGTTTGAGCACCTCGTCAGATAAGCTGCAAAGCCCTTATTTATGCTGCCTAAGACAGGTACAAGTATCCAGAACCCCACACCAATGCGCAATGGACCAAGGAAACATAATAAAGGAATAATATATAAAAGGATCGACTTTTGCCATTTCCGAAGCACCAAGGGTGTGTTCACTTCCCATGCAAACCCAAAATATTTCCTCTTCCACCCATCACATCGAATCTTTGGACGCATGCACGAAGCATTAAATGTAGGTAAAAAAGATAACTAATTGCATAGTTTGTCTGTAAATGTCGATACGAATCTTTTGAGCCTAGTTAGTCCATGGTTGGACAAATTTTGCCAAACAACAACGAAAGGTGCTACAGTAACTTTTCAGCCACTTTTCATCACCAGAACACACCCCAAATACACAGCTTACACCACGCATGTATCAAACAGTGCAGTGACGTTGTAAGACAGAGTGAAATGAACCCCGACCCAGGCAAACTCCCAATTGTATCCAATCCCCACCCCACGCCACCCAAAAATGGGGCGGGCAATAAATCACAGAATGATGAACACACGATTTGGATACCAAAATCGATCCTCTGGAGCGACGCGGCACACCTAGAACGACGAATCCATCACAGCAGAGCCAGAACCGGCGCCGGCCGCGGCCCCTAAAACCCCCGAATCCATTTGGGAAAAGGGGTAGAAACCCGCATCACCCTGAGCCCCAACCGCTCCCGTGACAACGACGCCGCGAATGGGAGCGGAGCGGAGGCGACGACCTAACCCCTGTCCCCACCCCGCGCCCCGCAGCCACAGCCCGGTCAACCCCCGCGCCTCCCCCGACCTCGGAGCCTCCACCCGCCGAGCGCCCCGCCGCGCCAAGCCGGCCGTCCCCCGAATCCCACGAAGCCGCGCCGAATCGAGACGGGGCGGAGGAGGGAGAAGGAACAAAAAAAAATCTCACCTCGCGTGCTCCGCCCTCGGCCGCTGCGGCTGCCGCTCCCCCGTGTTCCTCTTCTGACTGGCTGGTTGGCTTGGCTGGCTCTGCGGCGCTGCGAGAGGGAGAGGTGGGGGCGTGGGGCGGTTTCAGGGCTTGCTGCGTGCGCCCGCGTCGTCCTCGTCCTCGCACGCTGGGCCGGGCCGCGTGGCGTGCTGGCGTGGGGAGACGGCTCGGGGTTATCCTCCGGCACCCGCCTGGACCCGGAGCACAGGGGGTGTCCGTTGCTCGGATGCGGCGTGGCCCGTGGCCGTGCGCGCGCTGTGGATCGCGGCGGGATCGTTCGTAGACCGGGTGCGGGGAGCGGGTAGGATAAGAGCGCCTGGGCTTGGAGGCTAGGAGATAAGGGGAGGGGCTGTACTTCGCTGGCAGGTGGGACCGGGCGAGCCGTGCCGTGTTAACTGTGCCGGGCGACTGGTGTGTGTAGTTACGAGTAGGTTGCTTGGCCGGGCCCCTAGTTTGTTTGACCCAAAGACAAGCTGAGGCTGGCGCTGGCCCCTAGTGTTTTTAGTTTGTGAAATGGTTTTGTATGTGGCTTTTATAATCCGATTTTAAAACCATATCTACTATGCTAATTAGTTGTAAACTGATATATATTTCTTATAAATACTTTAAGTTTTTTGGTTGATTGATTGATGTATACGTATACATTTTAAAAAAAATTATGAACTTAATGACATAATTGAAATGATTCTTATTACGACTTCTTACTTATTATTTAGAAGTAAAGTACGCTAGCTGACCTTAAATTTATTGAGTTGTGTCAACCTGGTCCCTAAGCTACCAAATCGCACATTTAGCTACCTGAACATTGTTCGGGTTTCGCTTTAGTCTTATGAGGTTACAATCTACGACCCAATGACGACGTCGAATCTAGGAGGTCCACCGGTCCACCCCAATCCCGAATCGGTTGTCCACTGCCGCTTCTCTTTTGTTGCCGCCATCAGACAATTCCTCCCCGTCCAGCTCCATCGCATGCGCCCTCCCTATCAAGGTCCATCGCACACCCCCTCGCCGTTGTCGCACCCTCCCCGTCTAGCCATGCCGCGGCGCTGCGCTCGTCCTCTACGGTAGCTCTTCGCGCTCCCCGTCTAGATCTAGCAATCTTACTACTTGAAGGTGTCATATTCCAATTTCCAATCCTTCTAAACAATTCGACCAAAGCCGGTAATACTCATCTTGTCATTGGCTCTGAAATAGTCCACGTACTTGTCTGCCGGCCATCTAGAAGTGCATCTCTAAATTCAACACCCACTCCTTCTTACAGTTGTGACTCCCACAGTATGTCTTCACGAGAAATGATTTAACCATGTTGTCCAATGATGCATATAGATTCCAGGGGCATCCTTCAGCACAATGAGCCCTCAATCTTCCCTTGTCATTCCTAGGTATTTTGATTTCTACTCTGTTTCTCAGACTATACTTTGTCATTGCCTCTCTAAGCTTCTCAACTATTGGGAAAACAAGCCGAATGTTGGGTTGCTTATGTCCTCTGGATTTCATGAATTGAACCTCAGCCTCTGTTCTTCTTCCCCATTTGATTGCGGCAGTTCCAGTCCCTCGTCCTCGGTGTCAGTTTCTTCATGAACTTGAGGCGGTTTACTGATCACAGTAGCCTTCACCTAGCTACCTTTTGCCTTTTTGTTGCCTTTGACCTGTTTGGCCTCCAAATGAATAGCATCCTCCATGAGATCATCATCCCAACCACAGATTTCATTGTCACTATCTATGAACTCATGAACTTCAGATCCATTGTCAGCTTCATGATCAGGTTCCTGGCTTGGTCCAGCTTGATCAACTCTTACTTTCTTTAGATTAGTATAGAACATACGTAACTTGTCTCATGTCTTCTTTTCAGCAAACAACTTTATGGTGGCTCAATACCTTAGGAAATTCATTCATTGGATTGGCAACAATGTCATCCCAGTCAACACTTACCAAATTGTCATCATGATCAACATACACAACCAGATTCCACCTTTCAACCACACTGACAATCATATTTGTATCATCATCATCTGATGCAATCACCATCAATCCATCAGCAAGATTTTTCCTTGGCACAGCCAATAGATTGATGTTTCTATTGTTCTCATATATCTAGTCGAACTAGTCAATTTTCTCATCCACATATGACCTGAGATGACCAAATCCAACAAAGAAAACCCTCCTGGTGTAACTCAATCAGAAATTCATCAACACCACAACCTACATTAGCAGTGCACCTTGATCAGTTTATCACTCAAATTCAAAACCCTATCAATTTCCCCCAAAACCACAGTCAATAGACCAAGAATAGTCCTTATCTACCCTTACCACTACAACTCCGAAATCAATATCCATAACCCAGAAATTGACAAAGCGGAGGGGATGTTTAACTCACTGTATGGCTGCAGCACCTCCACTTTCCCTTGCAGCATCGACACCATCCTCACCCAGTGGTTGTGGCTCTAGTGTGTGGCTTTGTCCTGGCCTCCTTTTCTCCTCAATTTGGCAACCTCCTTCTACCACTGATCGCTGCTAGAGCCAATCTTGTCGCCATCGTCAAGATGAAACAGAATAGCATGGGATAAAACGTGGAGGAGCTGGTTTCCACTTTCCAAATACTCATCCAAGGGGGATTTTGGCAACAACATAAGAGCTCAAATATTGAACCGTCATTATGGACCACGCGTCCAGATCTGATAGGATTAAAGCAAAATCCAAACAATGTTCAGGTAGCTAAACGTGCAATTTGATAGTCTAGGGACCGAACCGTTAGCATACTTTACTCTATTATTTATATATATACTCATACTTTGATCACCAATTTGTATATAAACCGTAAAGCAATCTAACAACCAGACCACCTAATCGACAAATTGTCCATAAATGTCACAATGTAGATCCAAGTTTCGAAGTATCCAAGTCCACAGTCACAATAAGAATAACTAAATATATGGTATTTTGTCTTTGTTACCCGTAGGCTCACGGCCCGCACGCCCAACTCATCTTTGTCAGCACACACGCGCCCTATCTCCTCTCTCCCTCCCCTTTCTCTCTCTCTCTCTGTGGGGGGATAGACCCCGTATACCCTCATAGGTAGTCTCGGGCTACTCGGCAAGACGGCCCAGATCAGGCGAAGCCCAGCTTGCTGCCAACCAGGCTGGTGGGCTGGATATCAAGACGGAGGTGTGGTCCGTAACCGACCTCAAGTCGGATCACGTACAAAGGAAGCTTGTCCCGCAAGTAGTCTTTATCGGTTAGGATAGCTCGAGTCCTCTTAGGATACGACTTGGTGTAACCGACCTCTGTAACCCTGGTGGCTGACTATATAAAGCAGCCAGGGACCCCCCTAGAACGCATCTAATCTTCAACTCAATCAGCCCTAGATTGGTCCTCAGATCTATGAGCTGAGCACCTCATTATATTCCGATACTTGAGAACACAGATAACACGAGAAGCAGGACGTAGGGTATTACGCTTCCAAGCGGCCTGAACCTGGGTAAATCTTTTGTCTAGGTTGTCGTCTTGCTCCTCAACATCCAGATCGCGGTCTAAACGTAACCCTTGCCGAAACTCTACTACCGTGGGGCATCCCGTGGTAGACTGAAGATTATCCGTAATCAACAGTGGCGCGCCAGGTAGGGGTTGGTGTTTTAGATCTTGAGGCGATCCAGATGGTTTCCTTCCCCGCTTCCATGGATTTCCAAGCCGGCTACACGCTCACCGTCGGATCCTTCACCTGGACCTCGAGCGTAGCTACGGCCCTCACGTCCTCGGGAGCGTCCAGGATGGTCCCAGCACCACCTGCTGTTCAGCCGGTCACAGCACCGCTTGCTGCACCTTCGGTCACAGCGCCAAGGTCATCGCCGCTGGTCCCAGCACCAGTTGCGCAAGATTCCATGTTGCCCTCAGCGGCCACGGAGAGGATGGCCGCCCAGGCCCCCCGGAGACAGCTTCCTCGCTACCAGAGGAGGCACATTGACAAACTCAGATCTGATTGAGCTAATCTACCGACAGGGTCGTGGTTTGGTGGAGATGTTGGATCTAGTCGAGACTGCTCGCAACCAGCTTCACCAAGAGCCAGATTTCTCTGGCTTCACCCCTGTCCGACCACGACAGCGCAGCCACGTCCGCCGAGCACGCGCTGCAGATCCAGTTAACGGCCCTCGTTGGTTTCTACTGGCCTACAGCTGTTACTGACGCCAAAGATTATGTGCGGCGATGCGCAAACTATCAAATGTTTGCTAAGCAGATCCATGTCCCAGCACATGATTTGCAAACCATTCCATTTGCTTGGGTCTTCTCGTGCTGGGGCCTAGATATGATCGGTCCTTTCAAAAAAGCACCCGGCGGCTACACTTCTGTTTACGTGCTCATCGACAAGTTCTCCAAGTGGATAGAGTACAAACCAGTCAAGCAAGCCACCGCTGAGAAGGCCGTACAATTTCTAGACGAGGTTATCCATAGGTTTGGCATCCCAAACTCTATAATCACCGATTTAGGGTCACAATTCACAAGCGATGCTTTCTTCAACTTTTGCGAAGACAACTGCATCAAAGTTAAGTATGTCTCCATCGCTCACCCCAGAGCAAACGGTCAAGTAGAACGAGCAAATGGAATGATCCTCGACGCTCTCAAGAAGCGAGTCTACCAGGCGGACAAGGCTCTCAAACCTGGTCGGTGGCTCCAGGAGCTCCCTGCTGTGGTCTGGGGACTGCGCACCCAACCCAGTCGAAATACCGGAGTATCACCATATTTCATGGTATATGGCTCCGAGGCTGTCCTACCAGCTGAAGTCGCATTCAGATCACCACGAGTCGCCTACTACGACGAAGACGTTTCCAACTCTGCCAGGGATGTCGACATCATCGCTAAAGAAGAACAGGCATTGGATTCGTGTGTTCGGACCGCCAAGTACTTAGCGGTCGTACGTCGCTACTATAATCGCAACGTCTGAGGACGCTTGTTCGTGGTCGGTGATCTCGTGCTCCGTCAGATTCAAAAGACCGATGGCCTCCATAAACTGTCACCAAGGTGGGAAGGACCGTTCAGGGTAAAGGTCGTCACATGCCCAACATCCTATCGGTTGGAGACATTAGAAGGTGTTGAAGAGCCTAATTCATGGCACATAGAGCTGCTCATACGCTACCATGTGTAAATCCTAAGATATGTATTTCATCACCTCTAATTTATTTCTTTTATATAATGGAAGTTTTCGTCTCTCTCTGCTTTCTAGTTGCAATCTTCTTTAAAAGGATTTTGTACAAACCTTGCATACATGCACCCTGCATATCTCACATCTAAACTTTATTCTTGCTCACCGAGAACGACTTGACAAGACACCACGTCTCGGTCCTCTGTCGATGTGCTACAGCTCCGCGCTACTCAGCACTAGGAGATCCGGTGGTTGTCCTCTAACGGTACTTAGGATCGTACCTAGTGATCCTGGCGCATCGCGCTGTTCACTAGTGCGTCCCTGGGTCACCTAACTGAGCTAGTCGCTTCGAGAGCAAGGATAAAACTTGGATGTCGACACATACTTTCGAAATAAACTTTATGTGTTTAGTTATGCATAAAGTAAAACTTAGAAATGGCAAAATATTTATCAAACGCTTAAGTAAACTCCTGAAATATACATTGCCATAACGAGTTTCTGCAGCACCTCGTGCTCTGTTTAACTCCTAAACATATTGTTCATACATAATGTTTCTACATGGCTGCCTACTGACCACCGTCTGTCATTGCAGGATCTTCGATCAGCACCATGTATTCTACCAAGGCTGCGGCGGTAGGAGCAGAGGAGGCCCGGAGCTCTTCAGCAGCGTCGTCGTCCAGCTCCGGAGCGATCCCAAGGGACACGACGGCAGGATCCACTTCCCTATAACGGGAACGGACTACGGCCAACGCGATGGATATCGCATAGCTGCCAGCCTGAGCGACAAAGCCTTGCAGAGCAGGCCATAGCCTCCTGCACTGGTCAGCTACCACCACGTCGTTCCCTACCGGGTCCTTGGGATGCTCTTCTTCGGGGAAAATGGCCCTCAGCACTGGTTTGATGTATTCAACCATGGCGTCCAACTTCTAGGGTCCATATTGCATATGGAGATCCCCCACCATATGCAAAGGTCCCGAAGGAACCCGTTGACTGGTTGCCCCAATCCCCGCAACACGCAGTCTCAAACACAACGAACTCACCCGGCTGTGGGTGAGGTTCGTCTTCGCTGCGCGGCTCCCGCCAGACTCCCATCTCTGATGACGGGAGCAAGCCCTGGGCGGCGAGTCCCTCCAGCGACTTCCGGGTGGATGTCGATTCGACCCACCACGACCCGCTACGGGTGCCCTCCTGCCTGCATTCTTTGTCGACTTCCTCGCCATTCCTTCTTCAACGGATGTGAGGGGGTGTGCGGTGGAGGCCGGACTACAACCAAACCGGTTAGATCCCGGTGTGGTTGGCGAGCGTGGTGGAGGCGGACGAAGCGGAGGCGGTTTTCGCTCAGAGGAAGACGAAGCGACTGGAGCGACGTGCGTATGGAAGTGAAAGAGACGCGAACCGTTTCTCGCGGCGGCGGATCCTTTATATACCATTCGGTGCCCGACCCTTCGACTTCTAGGGTTGGACCGGCCTTTGACTCGTGTGAACGATTCAGTTAACCCTAGTGGGCCACGGTAAATGGGCCGCACGGTCACTTTACGCACGTGGAGCCTACGGTTAATTTATTTCACATGGTGGGCCACTTGACTTAATCTGGGGACTGACCAACAGCTCTTAGGTAAGTTTTCCATTCATGATTCAACGTCCTCGATAAACGACCTACTGGAGCGTCTGTTTCCTAAGCAGAAGGCCGTAGGCTCGACTAGTGCTAGGGGATTGCCTCGATCACTCTCCGACCACGACTCGGGGACTTCGTCGCTCGCTACTCGACTGCTCTCCGACCACGGCTCGGGGATTTCGTTGCTCGCTCCTTGACTAGTGCTCGGGGACTGCCTCGATCACTCTCCGACCACGATTCGGGGATTTCGTCGCTCGCTACTCGACTGCTCTCCGACTATGGCTCGGGGATTTCGTCGCTCGCTCCTCGACTAGTGCTCGGGGACTGCCTCGATCACTCTCCGACCACGACTCGGGGACTTTGTCGCTCGCTACTCGACTGCTCTCCGACCACGGCTCGGGGATTTCGTCGCTCGCTCCTCGACTAGTGCTCGGGGACTGCCTCGATCACTCTCCGACCACGGCTCGGGGATTTCGTCGCTCGCTCCTCGACCTGTGCTCGGGGACTGCCTCAACCACTCTCCGACCACGGCTCGGGGACTTTGCGTCTCAACTACATGTGACTGACAACTCGCATATAGTTGGGATATTTTTTCTCACTTGGACCTTGCTACAAGGCTCATACCTCGCCTTCCAGCAAGCTCGGGGACTACGTGGGCCCACATCACCTTGCGGTGACTTTGGGCTCATTGTTTTGTCTTCAATATTTGGGAGATACCTCTGCCACTGGTTCACGTTATGCATGTTCCGACGAATTTTTTGTCACATGTTAACGTGGGCCCACGTCCCAGGACGTAAAAAGAAAAATTCTTTTCTTTTTAGAGCATCATACATCTTTCGACAAGATCAACTGCCTTGACAAAAGCAGTGGTCAGTTTGAAGACTGCTCAGCCACAGGTGCTCTGAGTCGAGTGCTCGGCAACCACACTCCTCAACATTATGTGGTCAGTACCTGTACTGATCAGCAAGGCGTAGTCTGCAACAACACTGCTCGGCACAGGTCAAGACGGTGACTTCCTCAAGATACATGGTGATCGGGGACTAGCTGTGGGGGGATAGACCCCGTATACCCTCATAGGTAGTCTCGGGCTGCTCGGCAAGACGGCCCAGACCAGGCGAAGCCCAGCTTGCTGCCAACCAGGCTGGTGGGCTGGATATCAAGACGGAGGTGTGGTCCGTAACCGACCTCAAGTCGGATCACGTACAAGGAAGCTTGTCCCGCAAGTAGTCTTTATCGGTTAGGATAGCTCGATTCCTCTTAGGATACGACTTGGTGTAACCGACCTCTGTAACCCTGGTGGCTGACTATATAAAGTAGCCAGGGACCCCCTAGAACGCATCTAATCTTCAACTCAATCAGCCCTAGATCAGTCCTCAGATCTATGAGCTGAGCACCTCATTGTATTCCGATACTTGAGAACACAGATAACACGAGAAGCAGGACGTAGGGTATTACGCTTCCGAGCGGCCTGTACCTGGGTAAATCTTTTGTCTGGGTTGTCGTCTTGCTCCTCAACATCCAGATCGCGGTCTAAACGTAACCCTTGCCGAAACTCTACTACCGTGGGGCATCCCATGGTAGACTGAAGATTATCCGTAATCAACACTCTCTCTCTCTCTCTCGGTGACCTCCTCCCCGATGGCCACGCCCGTGCTCCACCGCGCCATGGATGACGCGGCTTCGGGCGGATCCGAAGTCGGCAGACATGGAGGCTTCGGGCGGATCTGGTGGCGGCCATGGCGGATCTAGCGAGCGGCCGCACCCACGCTCGCGCCCAACCGTGGAGTCGGCGGACATGGAGGCTTTAGGCAGATCCGGTGGCAGCCATGGTGGATCTAGCGAGCGGTCGCGCCTGCGCCCAACCGTGGAGTCGGCGGACATGGAGGCTTTAGGCAGATCCGGTGGCGGCCATGGCAGATCCAGCTATAGGTATGTTGCCATCCTCCTAGATCTACGAGTTAGGTTCCGATGAGCTCTCTCTCTCTCATCTTCCACAAACTCCAGTGGGCTTAGAAAGGGAAGGTTTGGGGGAGGAAGGCCGGCCAGACAGTAGGGATGGCTAGAGGACGGTTAGAGGCCATGGCGGCAATGGAGACGGCCGAGCTAGGTCGGGGCAAAGGCGTTGCGACGGTGGAGCTAGGGGAGAAGGTCATAGCGGCGACGAGAAAGGGGAGGCTGCCGTGGGCAATGAGTAGAGCGCGCCCACCAGCGAGGAGGAAGAAGGGGAGGGGACGGGAGGACACACGCAAGATTCAAGACGGTCTTGCATCGCATGGCCGTAATTTAGCTACGTCCATTATATTTTATATTACCCAGCTGAAAATTTAGATGCATCCATTTTATATTAACCAGGTGAAAATATTCTGACCTTAACGCATACATTAGACTCATTAGGTTCTGGCTGCATAAGGTTCTTAAGGATACAGATCCACGAAATGCCATTTGATCAGAAGATACTGGTAGGAAATAGTATGACTAATTGTTCACATTCCCAGCACGCAGCTTAGAACAGCGAACAAATGGAAGTGCTAGACATAGCCCGCAGTTTCGTAATCTATATGCAAAGATTTGGCATTCAACTAGCAAAAGAGCACACGAGTATCACAAATCCATAAATCCATAGAAAGCCAGAACATGTTCCCAAAACATCCGCTACAAAACTTAGTACGGCAAGGTAACACTATCACAGGTCGATGGTTTTAACAAATGAGACTTGTCGCTGCAACGCAACACCAGCACCAGGACAAACTTAGGCCTTGAGCTTGCCATAGTGCCTCTGCTTCTCGTCGGTGGTCTGGAAGCGGCCGTGCCCGAACTTGGATGAGGTGTCAATGAACTTGAGCTTGATCTCCTCCAGGGCCAGCCGAGAAGTCTGCTTAAGCAGGGACTGGCGGAGGGTCACCACCCTCTTCTTCGGACCCACGCAGCAGCCCTTGATCATCAGGTAGTCGCCCTTCACTATACCATAGTGGGGGAAGCCACCCATGGGAGTGATATCCTTCTCAGTCCTGCAGATACCAGCCATTCATTAGCAACAAGAGCAACGAAGGTAAAGCAGATTGTGCAAGTTACTACAGATTCATGCGGCTCTCAATTAATGAAATAGTGCTTCAGAGAAGCTCAGAAATAGTACCTGTCAAACTCTGTGGAGGCATCATGGGTCTCTTGTCCAGCCTTGCCAATCTTGTAAACCTTCTTGTTCATCTCAGTACGGTGGTGGTACCCATTCTGACCAGCACGGGCAACAGTGTAGGATACCCTAGCCGGATGCCATGCACCGATACAAGCAACCTTGCGCAGACCCCTGTGGGTCTTGCGAGGAAGGCGGGTGACACCCCAACGAGTGACCACACCCTCGTAACCCTTACCCTTGGTCACACCAATAATGTCAATCATCTCATCCTTCTGGAAGACAGCGTCAACAGGGACCTCCTTCTCAAAGAACTTGTAGCCATAGTCCACCTTGTCAGCAATGGTACCACCATTGACCTGAATCTCCATGAGATGAGCCTTCTTCTGCTTCAAACCCTTCATCTTCTTAATCTGAAAGATAGAAATACACAAGAGGTGAGATTTTGCTAATACCAAGTGCCTCAACAGACCAAAAAACAGTTCATTTTTCCATTATATGAAAGATAGGCCTACTTCCCTGCAGGCACTGACATACACTGAAAGTCGAAATTTAATAACAAGACAAGGATTGTTAACATACATAAAAAACTCAACATGATCATGACAGATAATACAATGAAAATTGAAATTTAATAACAATAAAAGGATTGTAACATATATATAAATAAAACACAACATGATCATTGACATATAAACAGTCATTTGACTACACAAAGATTGCATAAACAGGACTAATGAAGCCAAATAAGAGACCAATAGTAATTGCATTATCAATCATTAAGAAACCTTGTTCCTACAAAAATGAATGAGCAACACAGCACAATTAGGCTTCTTACCTGGGTATGGGCAATGACACGGACAACAGAAGCATATTTCTTCATCTTCTCAAGCTGCAGCTGAATTTCCTTCTTGCCAGCATCACTGTCATACTTGAGTGCATACTTGGTGAAAGCCTTCTTCTTGCTCTTGCACCAGTTCTTGTAGAACCTTCTCCTCACTTCTTCGCTAAGATGCTGAGCCCAAACAGTGTTGAGTGTGCGGAGGCCATGAGGAGTCTTCACATATGCCACAAGCCCAACAATGACAAGAGGAGGGGTTTCAATGATGGTAACAGCCTCACAGGTTTCCTTCTTGTGGAGTTCTGAAGAAGATCAAATAGGCAGAGCAGTTATGACCATGGAGTAACACACGTACTCAACATTCATGAGTGTAACAAGTTGTGGATATTCAAAAACAAAAAACTATGTCTTGAGTCTATGGGCCTGTCAAGAAATAGTTGTGTGGTTTATCATCTAAAGTTAAGTGCTTTCAGATACATAAAAACTTTAAAACTGGACAATGTGATCAAATCAATTGGTTAATAAAAAAAAGAAGAAGGGGGTGGACATACTGGATCCAGGCTTCTCGACCTCACGCACAATGTGAGTCATGCCAGCCTTGTAGCCAAGGAAGGCAGTGAGGTGGCAAGCCTTCTTGGGGTCATCCCTGGGGAATGACTTCACTGCAAAAACAGGGAAACTAGTATCAGATTGTCTGGACACGAAGTAAACCTGCCAAAGGAATGTGCGTATCATACTAAATAGGTAAAAAGCACTTAGTGCAGCATGACCAAAACAAACTAGTATTCACAGCAACATAATTCAATTGTACAGCACGTTTTCAGATTATAGATGGTGACAGTGTTGGATTGCACTTACATATGCAAAAAGACAATCTTTCACAGAAGCAAGACAAACCTATGAAAATTATTACATGACGAATAACAATACCACAAACGCAGTACAAGTGGAACATCACTGAATGAGTTGTTTAACTAGAAGTAACATAAATAATACTTCAGTTCTACAAGCTGAAGAGTAGAGCATATCAAATCACCATGTATGGAGACAAGGCATGTCAAAGCAGCGGTGGCAAACTAGAGAGACCTAAAGATACACGGACTACAGAATCGGAAGGCTCACGCAAACGAATCTAACAACCGTGGGGAAACACGAACGACGGAACCATCGGACAGGAGAGAGTGAGAGAAGCGTACGTACCCTTGCCGCGGTGGCGGGAGGACCGCTTCCTGGGGAGGAAGCCGAGGGAGCCGTGCCTCGGGTGCTCGAACTTGCGGTGAGACATCCTCGCCTCCTCCTCCTCCTTACCTGCAGGACATCACAACAAACCCATCAGATCCACCGCGAGCACAACGTGGGCTGCTCGCCCCCGCGGCGACAAAATGGACGCCGCCGGCGAGCGAGCGAGGCGAGTCGAGGCGGGAGGAGATTACGCCGGCGGCGCGTTCGTTACGCTCACCTGTGGGGGGGCGGCGGCGCGGCAGGGACGGGTTGGGTAAGTGAGGAGCCGGATGCACGTAAACCCTAGGAGAGGTTTATATAGGAGGGTCCCGGGTGCGAGGGTTTCGTTCACGCAGGACTGAAATGCCCCTGTTGAAGTATGGGCTGTTGGTCTGGCCTTCTGGGCTGAGGTATTGTGGGCTCGGCCCAGTATTCTGTTTTCTTTTACATATCATTTCTCTCTATTTAAAAATGTCCCTATTTCTCGTTTTTACTACAGTTACTTCAATGATACCGTTCTACTTTTATTATGATGATGTCAAAAACACCTTTTTTTTAATTTTTGTGCAATTATTTTGGTTGATTCAGTTGGCACCAACTAGTATTTCAAGCAATGATGCGACAGAAAATAGCATCCTTGATATGCTTAGGCTATTGGCTTCAATCAGGTTTAGTAGCATAATAATAGGTGACATTCTTATCTTAGTTGTCAACATTCCGAACAGAACCATGTATTTCCGTGATTGTTGTAATGGAATTGGGCAGCGAGCCTCATCTTCTCAAAAGAAAAAAAAGACAGAAAATTTTTATTCAAAAGAAAAAAGATACAGAGAATTTTTGTATATAGGATGCAGAATAGCTTCAGCTTCACATGTTCTTTAGCATTCAAGCGGCCAAAAATGGGGAAAAAATAGCTTTTACATGGAGGAACCTATCAAATGTAATCTTACAAACATGTGCTTATGTACTGTCTGCACACTGCACGTGTATGATCTGTATGAATGGCTGAGATTCTGCCTGCTCTTCCAGCACCGTTTTGAACTCAATAGGGTACAAAATTACAAGCCACGAACATATCTCAAGTCAAAAACACCAAAACGAAAAGAATGATGAAAAGAATCACGAGGAACGCGATCATCATGATCTGCCCTTTCCAGCTGGCCTTCTTCATGACCATGGCCACTCTTTTCTGCACAAACAAAAGGGAAGAAGTTTGAGGATGTTGAACTCCCAAGTCAGACGAAAGCAGGTGAAACATATTCCCCCAGATTTGTAATCGTAACTGGTAATACATCGGCAAAAATGAGATTTCATAATATGCATGTTGAGCTGTTGAAAATGAGGGGGAAAGGGCAGGGTCTCCTAAGAAAAGTAAACTGCTGCCTGCTGGAGCAGAAAGTACAGAACACACCTGCACAAAGTCAAGCCGATTCGTAGTAGTTTCCATATCGAGGCTAATCTCGCCCAGAAGCTTCTCCTGTACAACGTGCAAAGGGAGCATAAATATCAGCATGAGAAAGGGTATGAAATTTTGACATAAATATCGTGTAAAAAAGGAAGGTGGGAATGGAGTTCATAGGAATTATTGTACATACAAAAAGGGAATACCTGCCCGACAAGCTCATCATGAATAGTGAGACCTACACCTCCAATTCGCTGTACACTAGCACTAAGCGCATCCAACTCCTCATCTTGTCGCCTATTGAAGATGTACATAAAACTAGTATTAAATCAAAGCATAATGTATTATGAAAGGTGTCATTCAGTTCATCCAACGATCATGTTTAGCATTCATCATCTTCCATGCATCAGAAGTTTAGTTCATTTAAGCTTGAATTGCTGGATTAAGATTGGGTACTAGAGCAGCATAACACTTAGGAAAAAAGCTAAGTTTCATGGAATTACTTTATCAGGAGCATTTGCTGATCAGATTCTGAAGCAATGAAATCATCATTGTCTTGTGCAATATTCTTCTTGGATCTGATTGATTCAGAAGGATTGGTTGAACGTCCAAAGACACTCTTCTGTCTTCCACCCTCAACATTTCGCTTTAAAGCAAGAACCTGTGTCATGTGAAACCGCATGTGATGCCCCGTAATACTTGGATATGTTATTGCAGTGAAATTATGGTTTAAATGCTCACATCACTAAAAACTATCCTGTGAAAAATACCTGGTTACGTGCAGTGCTAGTCCAGCTCCTTCTTCTCCCAATTTCGGCCTCATTAAGTCCGTAGTATGCTGGATCTCTCTCAGCAACTGAAATTGCCTTCTCCAATTCATCCACCTTTTTGTAAAATTACAGGTTGCAACAAGTGAGTAATGGACCATGGCAATAAGACAAAGGAAGCAGACCATAATTTACTAAAACCATTCTGGTGGTACTTAACGTAACAGGACTACATGAGTGATTGATACTGCCTGAGATGTGGCAAGCATGTAAAGGAAAAAGTCTAACACGGATTCCTTCTTTGTAGCATGGATTGGAAATTATAATGACAATAATACAAATGGTGAGAAAATTCCGTGCACCTGCCACTGGATACTTTCGCAGCTGGTTAGTAGTTCTTTGGTCAGATGAACATACTCTCCAGTATTTTCAGGTGTCTGCTTCCATTGGAGGAAAGTATCTTGCACTTTATCAATCTATCGAGTAACATGAAAAGAAGCAAATTTTAGTCATATGCATGATAAATGAGTATGATATGTAACAATTCTGGGATCAAAATATGACTAGTAGTGTAACAGCCAATATTTTGAGCCACATATATATAATCAGCATATGCTTCTGACATCTGTCAGTATAATAGAATGCATCATTGTAGAATACGTTAAAATTTATACTAAACCAAGCAACTGGGTTGGACATTATTAACAAGTTTCCTTTAGAATAATGGTAAATATTTGGTTCAATGACTATGTGCAGCATCAGCGCAACACTCAAGTAGCGCCAGGAGTACATGCTTGATTTTGGACTGAATTATCTTGCGAAGTGCTCAAGCCTTCTAGACATTGGACCTAATGCTATATTGCAGTCTTTGCTTCGTCAGCCCAGCTGCACCACTCCTTAATTTTAGTCCTTCCTCTGCGGCTGTGCATCAGCATATACACTAGTACTTCACAGTCAACAAAAGCAGCTCCCCACCTCAGATCCATGTAGATGTATCCTTATGATTTACCTACCTACATTACATTCTCTGCAATTGCCTCGCACACATGTACAGCAATGAGCCAGAACAACCTAGGAAGTGGGTCCAGAGCTGCAAATTGTTGCAAGTAAGATCCAAACCCCTATGCCAATACCCAATGACCTACATTTAAGCAGCCAACGACACAATAAACTGAAAGAAGGCATGTAACCGCAAGAAGGGGAGTACAGCTATTCAGAATTTCAGATTCATAACCATCCTGATGTTTGTCACAAGGCGGTAAATTTCCATCACTTCGTCACAAGCGGTGCATCAGATTAGAGAAAAATGCCTGATTCACTGCTCCCTACGGCCTACGGCCTGTGCGGCGGCTGTGCCACGGCCCGGCCACGCGACAGGCCGGCATGCGCACAAGCTAAGATGCTCACGAATGACAAATTTGAGCATCAAACAAGACTCGCGGATGCAAGTAACGAAACAGACTAACGGGTGGAGCAATGGGGGGCGGGCGGCAGGAGAGCAGCAGCTCACCGAGTCCTGGATCTCGTCCTTGACGATGTAGAAGGGATCCTGCGCGGGGGTCATCTTCTCATTGCAGTGCCGGAGTGCCCCAAATCGAGGGCACCTCGATCGAGTCGAGGTGGACTGAATCCGGCAGAAATGACACCGATGAATTCTCAATTGGCAGGAGCTCGGTCGAGACGAGATCCCGGCTCCATTGAGGATCCCCTTCCTTCTCCGCTCGGTTTGGTGGCATCGCCAACACGAGAGAGCAGGGAAGAGGACAGGAGACCGGTAGCTGACGTGGGCTTAGATCTTGGTGTACGTTGGGCCAGAGAAGTGAGAAGCGGGCCTTCACGGCCTGTGAACTCCGTGCCATTTCTGCCTGGTTCGTATCGTACGTGAGCAAGCAAACCAGCTCGAGCGAAGTGGTCGGTTTCTGTGTAAACCATTTTTTTTTGGGCTAGCGCTAGACGTCCGGACGGACAGGCTGGACGGCCGTGCCTGCAGCCCGTTTTTCACGCCGTTTTGCACGTCCACATAGGCCTATGTCGTCCTGAAAGTTACCAGCATGACAACATAAGAAAAGGGGAAGGGGCGGTAGATGCCCAGTCGGTGCCGGGAGGAGGAGGAGACACCAAGACGAGGCGACAGAAAGCGAGGACGAAGATGTAACACCCGATCTACTTTTTGAAACATCTAGATACAACACTTGCAAAATACGTCTGAAGGTAGATGAAACACATAAAATATGTATCTGAAACACTTATAAAAATACCTAAAAAACACATTAAATCATTATAAAACATACGCAACCTCAAATACTTGCAACATATGTAGAAAACCTATCTTACAATAACGAAATCTGCACCATGGCATCGGCCTTATTCACCTGCCACGTGTCCCCGCAGCTCCTGCCGGCCGTGACGGCTCCAGCAGGGCAGACGCCCGCGGCAGCCGGCCCCGGCCCCTCCCTTCATCGTCCTCTCCCACGCGACGCGCAGCACGCGGATGCGGCTGCCATGGCCGTCGCCGAGCAGTACGGCTGCAAACCGTCGGTGCTCGTGGCCGCGCGCCCAACAGGCCGCGGCTTAGCGAGAGGACCGGCCCCAGGACCGCGTGGGCCCGTCGCAGCTCGCCGGCCAGCCAGCCGCCGCCGCCGCCACGGCCGTCCCCGGCCTGGCCTCGAAGTTTTTGCGCCCTCTCGAAGCCCTCTTACTTTTCCCATGCATAGTCGAGACCGACACAGAAAAAGAAACTCCAGCCACCTCACCCCCCTCCCCATCCCGATGCTTCCTCTCCCGCTGCCTACGCACCTCCGCCGAGGCCACCCCCGCCGGTCCCGGCGCTGCTTCTGCGCCGCTCGCGTCCCCGCTGCAGCCTCTCCCTCTCTCCCAATGTGGTGGCGCTGTGGGAGGCCCTGAGCGAGGCCACCTCCGCAAGCTTCGCGTGGCCGGGCCGGCGGCGCCCAGGTGGCGTGACGCAGCCCCCTTCCCCGAGGCCGCCACGCCGCCGCTGGTAGCCGTGAGGCCGTGATCCGCTCCCTGGCACCGGCCGCCGTCTCCTTCGCCGCGCCCGCGCCCGCGCCTCGGCAGCACCGACGCACCTGGTGATCCCGTGCGCATCCCCTTCTCACACTCTCTTCCCCTGCACACAAGCCCACAAAGCAGGTATGGATTGATATGAACATCGGTTCTCTTCTTGGAGATCTAATGTTCTCTGATCGACCTCTGCACAATTCCTTTGGCCTGTGTTCAGATGACCATGCCATCTTATATTTCCTGGTAGCTGTGAACGACTCTACAAGAGTTGCATACCATGTGCTCGATGGAATGCCGATGTGAGATATGGTTAGTAGCTTTCATTTTGCTGATCTGGTCTGCTAACCTGTATTACATCTGCAAAAGTGCCTCTACCTGGAGGCCACTCCAAGGTCTATATTTATAAACCTAAACTCTGACTACTCCAGGATTTAGTTTCAAGAAGATCATCTTCTACCTGTGCCTATGCTGGAGGATTGGTTTCAGGTACTATTAGCAAGTTCCGGAGGATGAGCTATGCACATTACTGGAATTGAGGTAAATACTTTGTTTTCCACTTCTTTTTAAGCATGATTCTTATATACAGTTCCTAATCTGATTATTAGTTTCAACATATCTAATATATTCACTTCAACTTGATTCTTTTAACTCAGACAAAACAGCTCTTGCCTAATACTCTTCAATGATGTATGCATATTCATATACTTCGGTTTCTGTTTCCTCATTGCTCGAAAAATATTGGCATGCGCTCCTACAACACCCAAAATGCTCGGTGCAACACAACAATGCATATGTGCTTTCAGATTGCTTTTGTCCATATATCTAATATTTTGAGTCAATGTAGAACCCTGTTAAATATCATGAATTTGACTGCAGTACTGCCTTTGTGCAATGGCAATCACCACAAAGATATGGTAATGTTTTCTTTGTCAATAATTTCCATTGCAGGAGGCTGTCATATGCATACCATGTATGTGCACTAATCGGTCCCAGATATCGACATTAGGCTAAGATGTACGTGTGGCACAAAGAGACTCTATGCTCATAACTACTGTAGCCTTTCCTTTTACTAATTATATGTTTCGCATTTGTTTTAACATCCTTTATTGGATTGTCATTACTAAGGCACACATCTTATCATTGTTACCCCATCTGATGTATACGTGCTAATAGCATTGGTCAACTACCTAATGAAGATGTTGTTTCCCATATTACCATGATACCATGCTGCAGATCTTCCATGGAGCTAACAATGATGTTCTTTGGCTTCCAACATATTTTCATATCATCTTTGTAACTGCTGGCAGTGGTAAGCCGTTTATTTTTCATGCCAAAGTACTACTATCCTGATGATCTGGTTTGTGATATGAACTCGAGCTTCTGCTCCTTTAGCAATGCTTTTTTTAATAAAAAAACAATTGCGTATTTAGCTTTTGGAATTATCTAAATCTTCTATGTTATGAACTTATGATGAAACAATAGCTACAATTTCATCAACCGAGTATCGGTTCCACAACCAGCAACAGCTCAATGGAAAAAACATAAATGTTTCCATGTCCTCGATGCCTCCACCGTGACTTTCTCGCTCCACTCAGTCCCTATCTCCACACCACCACCATCCTCGATATACCGTAGGCTAATCCTGCCGCGCCAGTTTTTCTAGTGTAATATTAAAATAAACACACTTCCAACATATGTCTGGAAAAACAGATGAAACATTGAGAGCAAAAGGTTGAAGCATACGTGTATAACCATTGAAACATATGTAACATCCCGATCTACTTTTGCAACATTCGCTTGAAACACTTGCAACACACCTCTGAAACATATGCTTGCAACATCCGTTTTCACCCTATCATTCTTCTTCCGGACAATGCAGAGCAGAGCGGGGAACGGTCGGTTCCAGCCAGACGGCGTCCGAGGATGGTGGCACGGCCTGGTAGTGGCCAGCTACGCCTACACTTGGATTGGACCCGCCCAGCGACGACACTCTCTCCTGGCCGCCTGGCCACACACGGTGCCCGGAATGAGCTGCTAATCTCGGTGAGGTCGAAGAGGATGCAAAAGGTCCTTGTTTGGTTTTGCTAATTGAGTGACAACCTAGGTGAACTAATATGTGTTCATGTGAGATACAAAGGTAATTAGTTCACATGAACACTCGTGTGAGTAACACATGCCATGGAGATCGAAATAGCTAGGATATGTTGCAAGGCTCACACGTGTGATGAAGGAGCTCATTGCATATGAGACATGACATGGAGTCATATGACTAAGGTGGAGAAGATCAAGATCAAACTTGGCTTGATGGACCGGTTGCAAGTGTGATGGGCAAGTTGGAGGCTTTGGAGTGATGGACCGCATGGCGGTGAAACTTGAACAAGACTTGGCGCCGATGAATGAAGGCAACGGTGAAAAGCAAGTGAGGTCAAGATCGATGAAACAACAAGGTCACGTGATGATATGAAGTGGATCATATCATTTGTGATATGGTTGGTGCATGTGTTGAATCAATACCGAATGAGATGAAATGGAATGCACAATGCAAAGGTATATTTGTAGGCCATTTCATTTCACCGGTCATAGGTGTATAGAGAAGTTTATGACCGGGTTTAGGATATATGGTCATACAATCAAGAGGGCAAACTTGTTTGCATATCGGTCATCTAGTGCCACTCGAGTGATCTAACTTTGCATCGTTGATAGGATCGAGTGATGTGGTGAATTAAGTGACTAATCCTTTGAAAAATGTTTGTGAAAATACTAACACACTTGCACATAGTGGTGAACAATTGGTGATGTTAGCACATTTGCAAGGGTGGTGAAAATGGAGAAGAAATAACACTTAAAATGGTGAATTTAGTGGTGCTAACTCTCAACCAGCAATTCTCTTAGCTCAGCAAGAAATTTTGGTTGAGGAATAGTGTACAAGAGAGTGTGACCAGACACTGGCTTCGCTGTGATCGGACACGTCCGATCAGTGTTCGTAGGCATGGGTAGCTTGGCCAGGGCGACCGGACGCGTCTGTGCCACTGTTCTTCGCCTAGCACGCGCTGCAGAGTATTGACAGGACGCTGGACAGAGTTCGGTCAGTGGTGACCGGACACGTCTGGTTGCTAAAATTCATCTCTGGAACCTCTCTGGACTCGATCGGACGCTGAAGTTTGAAAGTCCGGTCATTTTGATTGGCGACTCCGGTCAGTTGCCAACTGTGCGCACACGAAGAGAGCCGTTGGGCGGCAACGGCTAGTTTCAAACGGTTGGGACGTGTGGCCGCCTAAGAACGACCAGACTCCGATGACCTGACACGTCTGGTCATTACACAGAAAAGGTATAACGACTCTATTTGGCCTTTGGGTTATAAGTAGAGGGGTGTCTCGGCCATGGCTGAGGTTGAGCACCTTGGGGATGTGTGTGCCCTTATGTGTGTTTGGTTTGAGAAGCCTCTAACTCACTTGTGCTTGCAAGAAGTGTGAATCCATTGCGAGTGAGTGATTCTAGTGCGTTGCATTGTGAGATTGCATCAAGTGACACTAGATGATCGAGTTGCAAGCCGGTGGTGCTTGTTACTCTTGGAGGTTGCCACCTCCTAGACGGCTTGGTGATGGTGAAAGCCCAAGTTTGGTTTTGGTAATTAATGACACCAAGTTGCTAATGCCATATGTTAAGTGGTTTGAGTTAGGCATAAGCAACACACGTGATGAAGGAGCATGTGACATGAAGTGATGGCCACAAGGTCACAAAAAGGTGGAGATGCACATACAATGATGATCAAGGTGATCAAGCATGTGGAGATGGACATGGAACAAAGTGATCAAGGCAAAGGTATAAACCATAGGGTTTTCCTTTTACCGGTCTAAGATGAGTAGAGAAGTGATTGACCGGGTTTAGGATACATAGCCGACTATCAAGAGGGGCAATCATGGTTAGCTCGGGAATCAAGTGCCACTAGATCAATGACTTGAGCATATGCATTAGGATCTAGTAGAGAGCTAACATAACACCTTAAAAATTGTTTATGAAATGCTAACACACATGCACATAGTGGTGAACACTTGGTGGTGTTAGCACTTTTGCGAAGGCGGTGGAGTTTGAGCGGTAGAGAGAGGTTTGGGTTCCTCTCTCCCTCCCGTCGAGAAAGTGAAATGCCTATTTTCTACTGCGCCAAAGGCGGAGAAACGGAGGCGTAAGTCCGGTGTGTTTCTCACTGAAAAACAGTGACCGGACACTAGATCAGACGCGGTCCAGGGTGGACCTGCGCGTCCGGTCAGCTCAAGTCGAGGGCAGAGGCGCAGCGCGCCTAGGGTTTGTGACCGGATGCTGGTCTAGCCTGACCAGCGCGTCCGGTCAGTTCACCTAGGCGTAGAGGAAAGGCGCGCGGCCAGCGCGTCCGAGGGTCCCCGGGATCAGCGCGTGGTGTAGAGCTGATCGGACGCGCGGCGCGTCCGGTCACATGCGATCGGACGCGTCCAGTCATGGTGGGAGCTCTCTAGACTCCGATCGGACACCGGGTGCAGCGCGTCCGGTCATTTGGTGAAGCGCGTCCGGTCGTGGCAACGGCTCTCTCTGACGCACGCTGTTACTGTTTGTCCTGTAGTCCAGTCACCCTGACCGGTGCGTTCGGTCATCACGTTTTTCACTGTAACGTCTTGTAACGGCTAGTTGCTTACCCCTTCGCTATAAATAGTTGGTGACCGGGTTTGGGGGGCAACTCTTGCGCATTTGAGATCTTGAGACATCCTTTGAGGTAGAGAACAACCCCTCCACTCATCTCTTTGCTTGGTTGCACATCTTGAGTGAGATTGAGTGAGATTCAAGTGTATTACTTGAGAGTTGCATTCTAGAGGCACTTGATCGTCGAGTCACTGTGGATTTCTTGTTACTCTTCCGTATTTCCCGACGCAGTAGACGACTTGGAGCAGCGGAGGTGATTGAGCTCGCAATTGGAGATTGTTGAAGCCCTCACCAAGTGTTGTAAGGGGTTCTTGATCCTTCCCCACGGGAGTTCGCGAATTGGATACTCTAGTGGAGCTCATGGCTTGGAGGATCCCCATCTTGTGTGCGGCTGTCCAGCGCCCGCTGAGGGCTCGACTCTTGATAGTCGATTAGCTCACGAACCGACAAGTGGGTGTATCGCAACAACGGGGAGTAGCTTGCCGGGAAGCAAGTGAACCTCGGGATAAATTCTTGTGTCGTTCTCTTCCCGAGGATTTCTCTTGTGTGATTAATTGGTACTTCTCATCTCTACACGTCGGTATAATCACTCGAAGCTCTTCTCTCATATTACTTCTTGTATCTAACTTGTAGTTGTTGTTGTGTTTAGTGGATAGCCTTGTACTAGACTTGTGTAGGTGGCTTGCTTAATTAGTTAGAGCTAGTGCATTTTGCTTCATCACCTTTCGTACTAACTTGTGGTTAAGTAATTCTTGTAGAAGTTTTAATTAGGCTATTCACCCCCTCTAGCCTTTTTGGACCTTACAAGTGGTATCAGAGCCGAGACACCGTTTATTTGAGGCTTAACAACCTGTGGTGAAGAAGAAATGGCTCAATTAAGTTTGCACATCAACAATACTAAGAAGGCACCTCACTTTGATGACACAAATTATGCATATTGGAAGGTTAAGATGACCGCACACCTCAAGTCAATCAATAGAGAAGTGTGGAAGGTCACTGAAACCAAATTTGAGGTTGCTAATCCGGAAGCACCAACACCAGTGGAGGAGAAGAAGCTCCAATACAATGACATTGCCATTAGTGATCTTCATGAGGCACTAGATGACAAGACATTTGACCAAGTGAAGAACATTGAAATTGCTCATGATGCTTGGGCAAAGCTAGAAGAAACTTATGAGGGCACCGAAGGCACCAAGACCACCAAAGCATACATTTTACAAGAAAAGTTCTCTAGCTTCAAGATGCAAGAAGATGAGAGTGTGCCGGAGATGTTTCATAGATTGCAAGTCATTGTGAATGAACTCAAGGCACTTGGTGAGGAGGTCAAGGACAATCAATTCTCCATGAAGTTCTTGACAAGCTTACCCAAGAGATTTGACATGTTGATCACTGTACTTGTGAGGACAATATTGAAAGATTCAACTCCTCAACAAGTATTCCAAGAAGTGATGACCGATGATTCATATAGAGAAGATGATGAGAAAGAGGAGTTGATCAAAAAGAAGAAGAAAAGTGAGAAGAAGGATGATGAGAAGAAGAAGAGTGTGCCATTCAAAGCCACCACATCCAAGGGCAAGTCCAAGATTGAATCATCAAGTGATGAAGACTCAAGCTCTTGTGATAGTGATGACATTGATGAGAAGATGTCTCTTTTTGTCAAGCAATTTGGCAAATTCATGAAGAAGAAGGGCTATCGTGCAAGGAGGAGGAATAACTCATCTAAGAAGAATGAGCATACCATGAGATGCTTTAGATGCCATAGCAAAGACCATCTCATTGCAAAGTGTCCTTATGATAGTGATGATGAAGATGCTATCAAGAAGGAGAGGAAGAAGCAAAAGAAGCAAGAAAAGAAGGAGAGCTCTCATAAAAAGAAGAATGATTCTCATGTTGCTACATGGGGTAGTGATGATTCCTCAAGTGATGATGAGGATAACAACAAGAGCAAGAAGAAGGGACATGCTAGCATTGCTATTCAAGAGAAGAGCTCCATATTTGACACTCCATCATGCTTCATGGCTAAGGCCGCTAAGGTATCATCCGAAGATGAGAGTGATCATGATAGTGCTAGTGATAGTGATAGTGATGATGATGATCTAACTAAGGATGAACTAATCACTATGCTAGAAGATTGCACTCAACATTTCAAAGAATTTAGAAAGGAGTGCAAGGGCTTGCTTAAGAAAAAGAAAAACCTTATGCAAAAACTTGATGAGCTTAGGGCATCTTATGAGAGATTAAAGGTAGACCATAAGAAGCTTCAAAAGTCTCACACTAAGCTTGAAGAAGCTCATTCCTCTCTAGTTGAAAAATGTGAAAACATGCCAACTAATATTGAGAAAGCTAAAACTTGCAACATAGGCATATCATGTGATATAATTGATGAATTCTTTTATAAGCCTATTGTTGTCGCTTCTACTAACCCTTCATGTAGCATATCCACATCATCCTCACCTAGTAGTGACGGTCTCACTTATGATTCTACACTAATAGTTGAGAATGAGAATCTCAAGAAGGAGGTAAAAGAGCTCAATCACACCTTGGCCAAGGCTTATGGTGGTGAGGACCGTTTGCTTATGTGCTTGGGTAGCCAAAGAGTTTCTCTCTACAAAGAGGGATTGAGCTATAACCCCAAGAAAGGCAAGGTCGCTTTTGCTCCTCACAGGACTCGTTTTGTGAATAACAATTGTAGCTATTATAAAAGTTGCAAGCAAGTTGGTCACATAGAGCAATATTGCATGAACAAGAAATCCAATGCTAATGTATCATCAATTAAGTTTGATTCTTTCTATATGCTTACTAAGGGTACTAATGGTGTTCATGCTAAGTTCATTGGTACATCATGGATGGGCTCAAAGAAGAAAGCCATTTGGGTAACAAAGAGCTTGGTCGCTAACCTTGGAGGACCCAAACAAGTTTGGATACCTAAAAAGAATTGATCTTGTTTTGTAGGTCAATTACAAAGCCAGAGAAATGCATTGGGTGCTTGATAGTGGGTGCACTCAACATATGACCGGAGATTCTTGTATATTCAAATTAATTGATACAAGTCAAAATGGTGGTTTTGATGCTATCACTTTTGGCAACAACAAGAAAGGCAAAGTCAAGTGGCTTGGTAAAATTGTTATCTCAAATGACATGAGCATATCTAATGTATTGCTAGTTGAGAGCTTGGATTTTAATCTTTTGTCGGTGGTGCACTGTTTCGACCAACTTAACTGCAGAATTTGGAAAAGTGTTCTATAAGTAAGTTGTAGAGAATTTGATAAGCTTTCCAACGGTATAAGGTTCAACTTAATTGGATTAACAAAACTAGAGATAGGGATATTTTATTGTGCTGCTGTTTTTTTTCTCCTCGTGAGGAATTTCGAAGTACTTGTTCTTGTTTAGGCATATAAGTTTCTATTGAAGATTAGAAGGTCATCATGATAGTAAACTCACTTAGAAGAAGGTTCAGGCTACTCTTTTATTCCCCTAGTTTCTCTTTTCTTAAGGAGGGTAGCCAAAGTTAAAGAAGTTGCAAGGATCAGTGCCTTGTTGGATCATCTACGAGAAGCTCAGGAACATACTTAGTACAAGTTGGCGATTATAACATAGGGATGTGGTGTTGGAAATCTATAGTTGGTTCCACGGGAACTTAGAAGACATCACTACCACATCAAGTATGGCTAGTAAGTTTTAAGTGGAGGAAGTCTTCTACTTGGATAGGTATTCCCTTGTGGTGGAGTTATTATGTAGAAGAGCTTAAAAGAGTTGAATGTGTGGGATGCTCTTAAGGCTATAAGAGTGACATTTACGCGGATCACAAGAATCTGAAGAGCGTCCTTACTAAGTTGGTTTGAGTTGCGGTATCATTGTCGGTTTGATCCTGATCAAGACCTTTCTGACTTGCAAAAGTGTTATCATTTGGAGAAGCAAAGTAAGAGTCACTGTCGATGCCCTTAGCAAGGGAGAGTTATGCTAAGAAGATTTGGACGACACCAGGGACTAAGCATTGTTCTTAAGCGTTTAACAACTTAACCTGGACATGAATGGACATATGTTTTCAAGACCGGTGATAGAACCTACTTTGGGCAAAGAAAGTAAGGAGACTATGTTGGAAGGTGAATGTACGAAGTAGGAGGTCTCATAGTATGGATTAAAAAGGGATATAGCCAATCATTGTGAAGAGTTATTGCAATGCAGTTTGGATCTGTGGGGACAAGAGTTTGTTATACAAGTGATTGCAAGATGTTCCATGTGAGAAGTGTAAAGAGTGTTGATGTGAAGAGTAAGCTAGCACCCCACCGCTATGGTTTATCAAAGGTACTAACAAGAAAAACAAGGAGTGACCTAATAATTGGAAGTTACCCAAGAATTGGTTTGGAGTTATCTCAAGGCTGATTGGAATACCTGTCAAAATCTCAGAAATAGTGAGCCAATAACTCAAAGTAAGATTATCAAGGTATGTAGAAACAATGGAGTCACGCTAAGAGGATGAGGCTACTCGATCAAGTGAAGAAGATATATAGTCAGAGTTTCCATATATCTTGGATCACTATCTTCCGAATCTCGGGACGAGATTCATCTTAAGGGGGGTAGAATTGTAACACCCTAAAATTTGCTTCTTTGGAAATAGAGCTAAAATGAGTTAATTTTGAATATTTGTGCCCATGAAAATATAGTGAAATAATATTTTTCACTAAATTGAAATTTATCATAAGGTTTAGCAACTTGTTGATGCATTCATGCTGATGTATTTGTGTTTTTGTATTGCTTGGTTTTGACCAAAGATCAAAATGAATTCAAGTTGTTCTTTCAAAATGCGTTTAGGTCAATTTTCCTTCTCCGATATACATATATCATATTTCTACAATCAAATCCCTTGTTTCTCATCTGTCAATCAACATCTACAAACTTCTCGGAAATTTTTCTGACTTTTTCTGTTGCTTGTTTCTACTTGTCTGTGAGCATAGTCTAATTTTTAGATGCTCTAAAATATCTTATCATGAGCTCCAAATACTTTATTTGGATTCCTCATATTCCATAATGTCTCTGGAAAATTTCCCCGAATTTTCGGAGCTTTCAGAGTATTTTTCACGGCTTAAATAATAATTCTGGACTTTTCTAGAATTATTTTATCCATGAAAATAATTAATTCCGAAAATAATAAATCTCTCATTTTCCCCGACGCTCAAAGCCCATGTGCAATAATCTTAATAAATCTCAAAGACCCATACATTTGTTTACTAATGGGCTTTAATAATTAATTAGGCCTATTAGTAAAGACGGAGGGTGCAACTTCAATTAGTACCATATTGCTAGTTGATGTGAAGGCGAGGAGTTTTCTCCCAATAAGTATGGACCTACCCCTTGGGCAAAGCACACCAAAACTACCGTAAGATGAGCCCCTAGTTTGGGAAATCTCTCGTGTAGTAAATTATATATTTCTCCTCTTTCTCTCGCCGTCGCCGTCGCCGTCGCCGCCGCGCTGCCTAGCCTGGCCATACTCTCCTCGGCAACAAGTAAGTCCGCCGCCGTCCCTGTATTCTTGGAAAATAAACCCGCAGTCCAAAACATGTTTACAGATTTTGTTTTCTTCATTTGAAAGCGTATTTTGTTTCGGTTAAGAATAAATTACGTTTTCAACTATTTACAGAATTGCTACTGATTTTGTTTTAGCCATAACTTCTCCGTTTTAACTCCGATTTGATCCGTTCAACATGCGTTAGGTTCGTAATTTCATAATCTACATGTTAATACTACTGTTAAGTAGGTTTTCAACTTTTAAAATTCATGATTAGATTTACTCTATTATTTTAATAGAGGAAATCTTGTTTATTTCATATCTTCTACGTTTCAACTCCGTTTTGAGCCATTCAAGTTGCGTTAGATTCATAGCAACGAGATCTACGCATTTGTAATAGTGTTTATCATGTCACTAATATTAGAATTTCATGGTTTGAATCATATCTTAAATAACAATTATGTAACTGGGTTTTGTAAATAAAATATGATTTGGTTTACTTTAGTTTTATAATTTGAATCTAAATTTGACTTAAATTATATTCTCTATAAAATATCTTATATATGTTTTTATACCATTAAGATACATGAAGCTAATAGTTTTATGGGTAAATCTATCGGTAGTTGTACCTTTTCAACCGTAGCTCCGATTAGCGTGCTTTTCGCGACTTTGTGTTCGTAGCGATGCGTAGAATCGTGTTTCAAACTCTTTTACTTATTTTTGTATGATTGGTGTACTGTTCTAATATAGATCTATTGTTTGCTTCGTGTATTATTGTATGGATGCTTGTGTGGTGCTATATGGTTCAGTCAATCGGTGAGGTTTACGTGGTGATTAAGAAGCTATTCTCTAAAGACTAGAAGCTGATAATTGGAAGGAGAAGATTGAAAGTTGAATACTAAAGGCTTTCGAGCGTATTGCTTTGGGGGAAAAGTAGGTTAAGGCAAGTATAGCATGGGATCATCCTTGTTACCTAATCACTTTTAAAGCACTTGAATCACTATGCATGTGTCTCCTTGTTAAGGATGTCTTAGAAATTGATCTTGTACCTTGTCGCCTATGGTTTTGCATTGGGTAGCTATTGCTAGTGCTCAACATAAACCATGATCTTATAATTTGACTAATGGAATATGCAAGAACATTAAAAGATGATTTTTTAGTAACATAATGAAAGAGGGCTAGAGCCTTGGGCTATCTTTTGGTGCTCTAGTTTCTCTCCATAAGGACTTATCTGTAAGCGAACATTCGGGACTTACAGTACAGCTGTGAGGGCTACATGGCTCTGGCTTTAGTCATATAATAGGATCTTTTCTAGCTTGTTAGTGGTTACCTTTATGGCGCAAGAGGGGTGTGTTTCGAGTTAGGTGTAGTGCGGCTTCTGTCCTTATGAGTATAGGCTGTGTGTCATTGTGCCATACGGAAGGGGAGCTCTACATTTGCGGGGCATAGAAACCTAGCAGCCCTAACTTGTTAGACGAACCTTAGAAAGACTTCATAGTGAAACCTATCTGTCTATTGAGGCCTTGCAAACCTCGGGCTTACGGGGATTACGACTCACAGTGAAAGTGTACAACCTCTACAGAGTGTAAAATTAGTATATCAGCCGTGCTCACGGTCACGAGCGGCCTTGGACCCTTACGGAATAGAAGATTACTATTGAACTATAATATGCTTATGTTTTTGCTATTCATTCTTCATATTACCTGATCATATGTTGATTATAGGATTAAAGACAACTTGATGCTACTCATATGCTAAAACTTTGCCAACTAAAAGCTACATGCAGTTAAACCCGTGTCATGCCTCTTGAGCCTCATAAACCCCATGTTATGCTTGTTGAGTTTGACATAGACTCACCCTTGCTATTTCCCCCACATCTCAGGAAGGGTACCAGACTGCTAGATTCTAGAATTGTTAGGCTTGTGATCAACCAGTCAGTTTGATCCTGGAGTGAAGGTTACACCCGGTGTTCGGAGTTGTCTTTCTGCTGTGTTGTTATCTAAGGTTATATCTTATACTATTGCGTTATGTTTAATAAGCATTTGTCTTTTGATATTACACTTATCTGCAGCTATATATGAGATTTGACCTCTTTATTTCACATATAGTGTATATCTAATTTTGTCCTTAAAACCGGGTGTGATAGAGTGGTATCAGAGCAATACTGACTGTAGGACGCAAGCCTAGTTAGAAAATGGTCGTCTTAAGGTTTTAAACTTGCTATAAAATCTTTGTTCTATAATCCTTGACATTTTCTTCTCTACTATATATCTACCCTTGATATTTGTCTCCTCCTTGATGCTTATTTTAAGCCTTTGCTCTCATCTATACTCATTGTCTTGATATGCTTTTAGAATCTTCTCTTACCACCTTCTTGCGTAATCAGAATAAGAGCTTTAGGATCCTTACCCTTGGTATGAAGAGAACGATAGTATCGCCAATTGACTCAATGTTTGAAGTGTGAACCTTCAGTGTTCCGTTGATTGTCATTATGTTTATGCTTGATTTGGATCTATGTAATGATTGCAATGATCTCATGGGATTTCTCATAATTTTATTTAGATATAATTGTAGGGCATAGGGATTAATGAATAGATAGCCGGGTTTTGGTTTCTCCTGTTTTTTCTATCCTATCTTTTCGGAGTAGCCTATCCTCCTCGGATTATATCTATTTTCTTAGACGACCAAAAATGATGGAAACATTTTGGACAATAGTAGACTTTGATATCTTTCTCAGACCACAAGAATTACCCTCATAGCTGTTTTGGATTGGGAATTATGAAATTCGCAAGACAATGTATCTGTGCTGTCAGAAAACTAGGACACGTTCGGTGGTGCACTATTTCGACCAACTTAACTGCAGAATTTGGAAAAGTGTTCTATAAGTAAGTTGTAGAGAATTTGATAAGCTTTCCAACGATATAAGGTTCAACTTAATTGGATTAACAAAACTAGAGATAGGGATGTTTTACTGTGCTGCTGTTTTTTTCTGCTCGTGAGGAATTTCGAAGTACTTGTTCTTGTTTAGGCATATAAGTTTTTATTGGAGATCAGAAGGTCATCATGATAGTAAACTCACTTAGAAGAAGGTTCAGGCTACTCTTTTATCCTCCTAGTTTCTCTTTTCTTAAGGGGGGTAGCCAAAGTTAAAGAAGTTGCAAGGATCAGTGCCTTGTTGGATCATCTACGAGAAGCTCAGGAACATACTCAGTACAAGTTGGCGATTATAACATAGGGATGTGGTGTTGGAAATCTATAGTTGGTTCCACGGGAACTTAGAAGACATCACTACCACGTCAAGTATGGCTAGTAAGTTTTAAGTGGAGGAAGTCTTCTACTTGGATAGGTATTCCCTTGTGGTGGAGTTATTATGTAGAAGAGCTTAAAAGAGTTGAATGTGTGGGATGCTCTTAAGGCTATAAGAGTGACATTTACGCGGATCACAAGAATCTGAAGAGCATCCTTACTAAGTTGGTTTGAGTTGCGGTATCATTGTCGGTTTGATCCTGATCAAGACCTTTCTGACTTGCAAAAGTGTTATCATTTGGAGAAGCAAAGTAAGTGTCATTGTCGATGCCCTTAGCAAGGGAGAGTTATGCTAAGAAGATTTGGACGACACCAGGGACTAAGCATGTTCTTAAGCGTTTAACAACTTAACTTGGACATGAATGGATATATGTTTTCAAGACCGATGATAGAACCTACTTTGGGCAAAGAAAGTAAGGAGACTATGTTGGAAGGTGAATGTACGAAGTAGGAGGTCTCATAGTAAGGATTAAAAAGGATATAGCCAATCATTGTGAAGAGTTATTGCAATGTAGTTTGGATCTGTGGGGACAAGAGTTTGTTATACAAGTGATTGCAAGATGTCCCATGTGAGAAGTGTAAAGAGTGTTGATGTGAAGAGTAAGCTAGCACCCCACCGCTATGGTTTATCAAAGGTACTAACAAGGAAAACAAGGAGTGACCTAATAGTTGGAAGTTACCCAAGAATTGGTTTGGAGTTATCTCAAGGCTGATTGGAATACCTGTCAAAATCTCAGAAATAGTGAGCCAATTACTCAAAGTAAGATTATCAAGGTATGTAGAAACAATGGAGTGACGCTAAGAGGATGAGGCTACTCGATCAAGTGAAGAAGATATATAGTTAGATTTTCCATATATCTTGGATCACTATCTTCCGAATCTCGGGACGGGATTCATCTTAAGGGGGGTAGAATTGTAACACCCTAAAAATTGCTTCTTTGGAAATAGAGCTAAAATGAGTTAATTTTGAATATTTGTGCCCATGAAAATATAGGGAAATAATATTTTTCACTAAATTGAAATTTATCATAAGGTTTAGCAACTTGTTGATGCATTCATGCTGATGTATTTGTGTTTTTGTATTGCTTGGTTTTGACCAAAGATCAAAATGAATTCAAGTTGTTCTTTCAAAATGCGTTTAGGTCAATTTTCCTTCTCCGATATACATATATCATATTTCTACAATCAAATCCCTTGTTTCTCATCTGTCAATCAACATCTACAAACTTCTCGGAAATTTTTCCGACTTTTTCTGTTGCTTGTTTCTACTTGTCTGTGAGCATAGTCTAATTTTTAGATGCTCTAAAATATCTTATCATGAGCTCCAAATACTTTATTTGGATTCCTCATGTTCCATAATGTCTCTGGAAAATTTCCCCGAATTTTCGGAGCTTTCAGAGTATTTTTCACGGCTTAAATAATAATTCTGGACTTTTCTAGAATTATTTTATCCATGAAAATAATTAATTCCGAAAATAATAAATCTCTCATTTTCCCCGACGCTCAAAGCCCATGTGCAATAATCTTAATAAATCTCAAAGACCCATACATTTGTTTACTAATGGGCTTTAATAATTAATTAGGCCTATTAGAAAAGACGGAGGGTGCAACTTCAATTAGTACCATATTGCTAGTTGATGTGAAGGCGAGGAGTTTTCTCCCAATAAGTATGGACCTACCCCTTGGGCAAAGCACACCAAAACTACCGTAAGATGAGCCCCTAGTTTGGGAAATCTCTCGTGTAGTAAATTATATATTTCTCCTCTTTCTCTCGCCGTCGCCGTCGCCGTCGCCGCCGCGCTGCCTAGCCTGGCCATACTCTCCTCGGCAACAAGTAAGTCCGCCGCCGTCCCTGTATTCTTGGAAAATAAACCCGCAGTCCAAAATATGTTTACAGATTTTGTTTTCTTCATTTGAAAGCGTATTTTGTTTCGGTTAAGAATAAATTACGTTTTCAACTATTTACAGAATTGCTACTGATTTTGTTTTAGCCATAACTTCTCCGTTTTAACTCCGATTTGATCCGTTCAACTTGTGTTAGGTTCGTAATTTCATAATCTACATGTTAATACTACTGTTAAGTAGGTTTTCAACTTTTAAAATTCATGATTAGATTTACTCTATTATTTTAATAGAGGAAATCTTGTTTATTTCATATCTTCTACGTTTCAACTCCGTTTTGAGCCATTCAAGTTGCGTTAGATTCATAGCAACGAGATCTACGCATTTGTAATAGTGTTTATCATGTCACTAATATTAGAATTTCATGGTTTGAATCATATCTTAAATAACAATTATGTAACTGGGTTTTGTAAATAAAATATGATTTGGTTTACTTTAGTTTTATAATTTGAATCTAAATTTGACTTAAATTATATTCTCTATAAAATATCTTATATATGTTTTTATACCATTAAGATACATGAAGCTAATAGTTTTATGGGTAAATCTATCGGTAGTTGTACCTTTTCAACCGTAGCTCCGATTAGCGTGCTTTTCGCGACTTTGTGTTCGTAGCGATGCGTAGAATCGTGTTTCAAACTCTTTTACTTATTTTTGTATGATTGGTGTACTGTTCTAATATAGATCTATTGTTTGCTTCGTCTATGATTGTATGGATGCTTGTGTGGTGCTATATGGTTCAGTCAATCGGTGAGGTTTACGTGGTGATTAAGAAGCTATTCTCTAAAGACTAGAAGCTGATAATTGGAAGGAGAAGATTGAAAGTTGAATACTAAAGGCTTTCGAGCGTATTGCTTTGGGGGAAAAGTAGGTTAAGGCAAGTATAGCATGGGATCATCCTTGTTACCTAATCACTTTTAAAGCACTTGAATCACTATGCATGTGTCTCCTTGTTAAGGATGTCTTAGAAATTGATCTTGTACCTTGTCGCCTATGGTTTTGCATTGGGTAGCTATTGCTAGTGCTCAACATAAACCATGATCTTATAATTTGACTAATGGAATATGCAAGAACATTAAAAGATGATTTTTTAGTAACATAATGAAAGAGGGCTAGAGCCTTGGGCTATCTTTTGGTGCTCTAGTTTCTCTCCATAAGGACTTATCTGTAAGCGAACATTCGGGACTTACAGTACAGCTGTGAGGGCTACATGGCTCTGGCTTTAGTCATATAATAGGATCTTTTCTAGCTTGTTAGTGGTTACCTTTATGGCGCAAGAGGGGTGTGTTTCGAGTTAGGTGTAGTGCGGCTTCTGTCCTTATGAGTATAGGCTGTGTGTCATTGTGCCATACGGAAGGGGAGCTCTACATTTGCGGGGCATAGAAACCTAGCAGCCCTAACTTGTTAGACGAACCTTAGAAAGACTTCATAGTGAAACCTATCTGTCTATTGAGGCCTTGCAAACCTCGGGCTTACGGGGATTACGACTCACAGTGAAAGTGTACAACCTCTACAGAGTGTAAAATTAGTATATTAGCCGTGCTCACGGTCACGAGCGGCCTTGGACCCTTACGGAATAGATGATCACTATTGAACTATAATATGCTTATGTTTTTGCTATTCATTCTTCATATTACCTGATCATATGTTGATTATAGGATTAAAGACAACTTGATGCTACTCATATGCTAAAACTTTGCCAACTAAAAGCTACATGCAGTTAAACCCGTGTCATGCCTCTTGAGCCTCATAAACCCCATGTTATGCTTGTTGAGTTTGACATAGACTCACCCTTACTATTTCCCCCACATCTCAGGAAGGGTTCCAGACTGCTAGATTCTAGAATTGTTAGGCTTGTGATCAACCAGTCAGTTTGATCCTAGAGTGAAGGTTACACCCGGTGTTCGGAGTTGTCTTTCTGCTGTGTTGTTATCTAAGGTTATATCTTATACTATTGCGTTATGTTTAATAAGCATTTGTCTTCTGATATTACACTTATCTGCAGCTATATATGAGATTTGACCTCTTTATTTCACATATAGTGTATATCTGATTTTGTCCTTAAAACCGGGTGTGATAGAGTGGTATCAGAGCAATGCTGACTATAGGACGCAAGCCTAGTTAGAAAATGGTCGTCTTAAGGTTTTAAACTTGCTATAAAATCTTTGTTCTATAATCCTCGACATTTTCTTCTCTACTATATATCTACCCTTGATATTTGTCTCCTCCTTGATGCTTATTTTAAGCCTTTGCTCTCATCTATACTCATTGTCTTGATATGCTTTTAGAATCTTCTCTTACCACCTTCTTGCGTAATCAGAATAAGAGCTTTAGGATCCTTACCCTTGGTATGAAGAGAACGATAGTATCGCCAATTGACTCAATGTTTAAAGTGTGAACCTTCAGTGTTCCGTTGATTGTCATTATGTTTATGCTTGATTTGGATCTTTGTAATGATTGCAATGATCTCATGGGATTTCCCATAATTTTATTTAGATATAATTGTAGGGCATAGGGATTAATGAATAGATAGCCGGGTTTTGGTTTCTCCTGTTTTTTCTATCCTATCTTTTCGGAGCAGCCTATCCTCCTCGGATTATATCTATTTTCTTGGACGACCAAAAATGATGGAAACATTTTGGACAATAGTAGACTTTGATATCTTTCTCAGACCACAAGAATTACCCTCATAGCTGTTTTGGATTGGGAATTATGAAATTCGCAAGACAATGTATCTGTGCTGTCAGAAAACTAGGACACGTTTGGTGGTGCACTGTTTCGACCAACTTAACTGCAGAATTTGGAAAAGTGTTATATAAGTAAGTTGTAGAGAATTTGATAAGCTTTCCAACGATATAAGGTTCAACTTAATTGGATTAACAAAACTAGAGATAGGGATGTTTTACTGTGCTGCTGTTTTTTTTCTGCTCGCGAGGAATTTCGAAGTACTTGTTCTTGTTTAGGCATATAAGTTTTTATTGGAGATCAGAAGGTCATCATGATAGTAAACTCACTTAGAAGAAGGTTTAGGTTACTCTTTTATCCTCCTAGTTTCTCTTTTCTTAAGTGGGGTAGCCAAAGTTAAAGAAGTTGCAAGGATCAGTGCCTTGTTGGATCATCTACGAGAAGCTCAGGAACATACTCAGTACAAGTTGGCGATTATAACATAGGGATGTGGTGTTGGAAATCTATAGTTGGGTCCACGGGAACTTAGAAGACATCACTACCACGTCAAGTATGGCTAGTAAGTTTTAAGTGGAGGAAGTCTTCTACTTGGATAGGTATTCCCTTGTGGTGGAGTTATTATGTAGAAGAGCTTAAAAGAGTTGAATATGTGGGATGCTCTTAAGGCTATAAGAGTGACATTTACGCGGATCACAAGAATCTGAAGAGCGTCCTTACTAAGTTGGTTTGAGTTGCGGTATCATTGTCGGTTTGATCCTGATCAAGACCTTTCTGACTTGCAAAAGTGTTATCATTTGGAGAAGCAAAGTAAGAGTCATTGTCGATGCCCTTAGCAAGGGAGAGTTATGCTAAGAAGATTTGGACGACACCAGGGACTAAACATTGTTCTTAAGCGTTTAACAACTTAACCTGGACATGAATGGACATATGTTTTCAAGACCGGTGATAGAACCTACTTTGGGCAAAGAAAGTAAGGAGACTATGTTGGAAGGTGAATGTACGAAGTAGGAGGTCTCATAGTATGGATTAAAAAGGGATATAGACAATCATTGTGAAGAGTTATTGCAATGCAGTTTGGATCTGTGGGGACAAGAGTTTGTTATACAAGTCATTGCAAGATGTTCCATGTAAGTGTAAAGAGTGTTGATGTGAAGAGTAAGCTAGCACCCCACTGCTATGGTTTATCAAAGGTACTAACAAGGAAAACAAGGAGTGATCTAATAGTTGGAAGTTACCCAAGAATTGGTTTGGAGTTATCTCAAGGCTGATTGGAATACCTGTCAAAATCTCAGAAATAGTGAGCCAATTACTCGAAGTAAGATTATCAACGTATGTAGAAACAACGGAGTGACGCTAAGAGGATGAGGCTACTCGATCAAGTGAAGAAGATATATAGTCAGAGTTTCCATATATCTTGGATCACTATCTTCCGAATCTAGGGACGAGATTCATCTTAAGGGGGGTAGAATTGTAACACCCTAAAATTTGCTTCTTTGGAAATAGAGCTAAAATGAGTTAATTTTGAATATTTGTGCTCATGAAAATATAGGGAAATAATATTTTTCACTAAATTGAAATTTATCATAAGGTTTAGCAACTTGTTGATGCATTCATGCTGATGCATTTGTGTTTTTGTATTTGTCACACCCGGTTTTAAGGATAAAACCAGACATACACCAGATAAGTGTAATATCAAAAGACAAATGCTTAATATACATAACACAATAGTATAAAATATACCTTAGAGAGCAACACAGCGGAAAGACAACTCCGAACACCGGGTGCAACCTTCACTCCAGGATCAAACTAACTGGTTGATCACAAGCCTAACAATTCCAGAATCTAACAGTCTGGTACCCTTCCTGAGATATGGGGAAATAGCAAGAGTGAGTCCATGTCGAACTCAGCAAATATATCATAGGGTTCATGAGGCTCAAAAGTTTGACACGGGTTTACTGCAATAGCTTTTAATGAGTCATCTTTTAGCAATTGAGTAGCAACAAGTTTACCAAAATCCCAAATAACCTCATGATCATGTAAACAAGAATAATGTATAGCAAGAAACAATAATCATTAGTGAGCATCAATGTCATCAGTGTTATCATTATCATTAGTGTTCATCATTTATTCTGTAAGGGTCCAAGGCCACTCGTGACCGTGAGCACGGCTGTTATAACAGTTTTACACTCTGCAGAGGTTGTACACTTTCACTGTGAGTCGTGATTTACCCTTTCGCCCGAGGTAGCTAATCTCTTGACCCACTTCCAAGGAAGGTCGGCAGGGTTCACTATGAAGCCTTTCAAAGGTTCGTCTAACAAGTTAGGGCCATTAGATTCACTCGGCAAACAGATGTAGAGCCCCCCTTCCAAATGGCACAATAACGCGCAGCCTATACACATAAGGACAGAGGCCGCACTATACCCGATTCGTCAAGCCGTTCTTACGCCATGAAGGAATACCTCTAACAAGCTAGAAAAGGTCCTCATACTTGACTAAAGCCAGAGCCATTTTAGCCCTCACAGTTGTACTGTAAGTCCCGGATGTTCGCTTACAGATAAGTCCTTAAGGAGAGAAACTAGAGCACCAAAAATACCCCATGCTCTAGCCCTCTTGAGCCATGTTGCTATAAAACATCTTTTAAACGTTTATTGCATATACCATTAGTCAAGTTACAGATCATGGTTATTTATCTTGAGCACTAGCATAAATACTACCCAATGCAATGTCCCATGGGTGTCAAGGTACAAGATACAAAAGCTAGGATATCCTTAATGGTAACAAGGTAGACACATGCACATGAATTAAATATATTAAAGGTGAATAGGAAACAAGGATAATCCCATGCTATACTTGCCTTAAATCAAGATCCTTCCTCTGATCCAAATCTTCAATTAATAGCTTCTTGAATCTCCACGTAAATCTCACCGACTGGACTTGATCAATAAATCACCACACACACATCGAGCAATCATACACGAAGCAAACAATAGATCTAAATTAGAACAGTACACCAAACATAAAATTAAGATGAAAAGTTTGTAGAACGAATCTACGTCTCGCTACGAATACACAGACGCGAAAAACACACTAATCAGAGCTACGGTTGAAAAGATACATCTACCGAAAAATTTGCTCATAGAAGAAAATATAAAACTATTAGCTTCATGAGTTTTAATTATATAATAACATATATAAAATATTTTATAAATACTATATACGGAATTAAGTCAAATTTAGATTCAAATTATAAAACTAAAGTAAAACAATTCATATTTTATTTACAAAACCCAGTTGCATAATTATTAATCAAGATATGATTTAAACCATAAAATTTCAGAATTAGTAATATGGTAAACACTATCACTAACGCGTAGATCTCGTTGCTATGAATATAACGCAACTCGAATGAGCTAAAACGGATCTAAAACGTAGAAGATATGATTTAAACAAGATCTACTTTATTAAAGTAATAGATTAAATCTCACATCGGAACTTAAAAATAGAAAACCTAACCAACAGTAACACTAACAGTATAACAAGTTTGTAAAACTCTTCTACACGTTACTACGATCACATAGACATAAAGATCACAAAATTTGGATTTAAAACGTAAAAGTTATGAATTTTCTAAGATTTCCTATAGATAAATAATTATTTTAATATAAACTCGAAAATAAATTATCTCAAACCTACTGTACAGTTCTATCATCATGTAGAGCTTGCAAATACGAATCTAACGCAATTTGAATGGATCAAATCGGAGTTAAAACGGATAATTTATGACTAAAACAAACTCAGTGGCAAAACTGTAAATATCAGAAAACGTATTTTTCAATAACCGAGACGAAATACGCTTTCAACAGATCAAAACGAACGCGGGATAATACGTTTTGGACTGCGGGTTAAGAACTTAAAAACTTCAGGGGCTCTTTAGCAAATTTTCCGGCCGAACGGGTATCTTCTAATATCAGCCGTTGGATTCAAAATCAACGATCCAGATTGGATCGGGGAGGGAGCCGGCGGCGCTCCGGCCGAGTTCTTCTCGACGGCAACCTCTCGCGGCGGCGCCATGGCCAGAGAAGCCTATCTCGCGCTACGAAGCACGAACTTACGAACGGAAAACACAGAGAAAGAGAGAATGGCATGGCGAGCTCACCCCACGCGAAGATGGGACCGGAGGATGACCGGAAGACGGCGGCTAGCTCGCGGTGGCGGACGGTGGAGGCGGAGCTTCGACGGTGGCGGCGCTAGGCGATTGCGGCTGCTCCAAAAGGATGGGATGGGAGCGGAACAATGCGGGGGTCCCGTTTTTATAACCCGAAGGCGGTTCTAAGAAAGGAAGGAGGGAGATTTGGCGGCGGATTCGGTCGGTGGAGGAAGGAAAGCTTCGTGCCGGCAGCTTGGGGAAGGGGACGCGACTGACGCGTGGGCCTAGGCTGTCAGCGACGCGAAGGAGAGAGGAAGGCGCTCGCGCGATACTGGGCCGGCGGCTGCGGCTGGGCTCGGCCCATGCGGGAGCGGACGCGGGAGGAGGAAGCGGGCCGCGCGCGGGGAGGGCAGGCCGAGCTGTGGGCTGCGGTAAGAAGCGGCCCGAGAAGAAAAGAAATTCATTTCCTTTTCTTTTTCTAATTTTTCAAAGCAAATTTTCAAATGATTTTCAAATCCAAATTTAAATTTGATCAAACCACTCATCTCAAAAATTTAAATGCAACAGCATGAGTGCACAAACATGTTTCTACTCTTACATTTGATTTTAAATTTATAAAAATTATCCTTATCCTAAATTTGCATGCTCACAAAATTATATAAAAATCATATTTTTCCTATTTTTCATTTCTTCAAAATTTTTAGGGTGTTACAATTCTACCCCCCTTAAGATGAATCTCGTCCCGAGATTCGAAAGATGATGACAAAAGAGATAATGACACTTTGTCTTTATTTGATCCTCATTTTCCAAATTACTCTTTCATGCAGAGTCATGAGACAGTTTCTCATATCCCGACTGACTAATCTGCCTAAACATGATCATCTCTCCTATTGAGCTCCTCCAAAGTTATTTGTTCCTCTGTTATGACTTCAGTAAACTCATGGTCCACTTTGCTATTCTTGGTGTACCTATCTTCTAATTGATCATTCTCATCTCCCTCAGGTAAAAGTCGACCACCTTGATACTCAATTTTTTTCCCTGACGGTGTTGTTAAGAGCATGGTGCACCGAGTACTATAAATCACTCCTTTGTGTGCACAGAGCCATCCATTACCATGAACCATGTGAATTTTAAGTGACTCCAACACAATGAGTGTCGCGGTGAAGTTTTCTTTGTTTATGACAAGACTGACATTCGGGCATATCTGATCTGCCTGCATTTTTCCCACTGGGGTTTGAACTAGCAAAGGCCTCCTCATTGGACACTTCACCATCTTGCACGTCTCTTCCATGTCGGCGGAAATGAAAGAATGCGAAGCACTGGGGTCAAATAGAGCAAAAACTTGTACTGAGCTTACTTGAATATAACCTCCCACTACTTTGGTAACTCCATGAACTTTATTCATATCCACATTGCTCAGTCTTCCATTGACATAGTTTTGCTGCGCTTAGCTTCCTTGAGCAGGCTTCTTATGGGCTTTCCTTTTTCGCTTTCGTTGTTGTGGATTCTGACTTAGTTCACTCCCAACTTGCTCTTCAACATTGTTGTTTTGATAGTGCTCGGCTTCATCATACCCATAACATCCTTCAATGGCAGAAACATCAATCTTTTTCCACATATTAGTGCGAGACGTCATATAGGGCTCCTGAGTCATGAGACACTACACTTCCTGTCATCAAGTGACCAACATCAGCAACACGAGCAAGTATAGATGATCATAATCATGAACTATCCAAAAGGACAACTCTCGTCTCCATGGATCCAAAATTATCAACCTTGTTCACAGAACATTTTTGCTCAAGAGTGGAAACTCAATCATGGAGACTAACCAATACTTCCAACTAAAGAATTCAATCTTAATAATCCTTCTTTACATTGGCTACCCCCCTTAAAATAAGGGACACCAAATAGGGTAGCTCGAACCCTTCTTCTAGATGAGCTACTTAGCATAAAAGTGTTCTGACATCCCAATAATACTCTTGTGCATGGGTAAGAACAAGAAATCTAAAATTTCTCACGAACAGAAAATCAGCAGTGCAGTAAAACAGCTGTAACTCTCATTCTGTTAATCCAATGAAACTATAGTTTACACCGATGGAAAGCTTATAAAATTCTCTGCAACTTTCTTATAGAACACACTTCCAAATTTTGTAGATAACTTGGTCGAAAACAGCACATAACAGATTCTGTTCCAGGTTTCAGACAGCACAGTTGCATTGTCTTGTGATTTTTGTATCTCCCAATCCAAAATAGCTATGAGGGTAGTTCTTGCATTTAGAGAGAGATGTTGAAGTCCACTCTTGTCCAGAGTTTTCTCATGATTTTTGGTCTTTTAAGAACAGAGATATAAGTTGATAAAGACAGGCTGCTCCGAAAGACAAGATATAGAAAGCAGGAGATAACCAAAACCCAGCTATTTATTTCATTAATCCTTATAACTTATACATATAAACTAAATGAAATCATGGTCAAAACCCACGAGATCATTCCACTCATTACAAAATTCCAATCTCAAACATAAACATAAGCACAAAACAACTAAACACTTAAATGTTCATTAGCCACACATTAAGACGACTCAACTTGCGATACTATCGTTCTCTTCATACCAAGGGTAAAGATCCTAAAGCTCCTCTTTCAATTTCGCAAGAAGGGGATGAGGAATGGTTCTAAAAAGCATATCAAATCAAGGAGTGTAGATGAGATCAAAGGCTTAAAACAAGCATCATGGAGAAGATGAATATCAAGGGTGGGGATGTAGTGGAGAAGAAATATCAAGGTTTATAGACCAAGGAAGTTATAGCAATTTTAAAACCTTAAGACGACCGATTTCTAATGAGGCTTGCGTCCTACAGTCAGCATTGCTCTGATACCAATCTGTCACACCCGGTTTTAAGGATAAAACCAGACATACACCAGATAAGTGTAATATCAAAAGACAAATGCTTAATATACATAACACAATAGTATAAAATATACCTTAGAGAGCAACACAGCGGAAAGACAACTCCGAACACCGGGTGCAACCTTCACTCCAGGATCAAACTAACTGGTTGATCACAAGCCTAACAATTCCAGAATCTAACAGTCTGGTACCCTTCCTGAGATATGGGGAAATAGCAAGAGTGAGTCCATGTCGAACTCAGCAAATATATCATAGGGTTCATGAGGCTCAAAAGTTTGACACGGGTTTACTGCAATAGCTTTTAATGAGTCATCTTTTAGCAATTGAGTAGCAACAAGTTTACCAAAATCCCAAATAACCTCATGATCATGTAAACAAGAATAATGTATAGCAAGAAACAATAATCATTAGTGAGCATCAATGTCATCAGTGTTATCATTATCATTAGTGTTCATCATTTATTCTGTAAGGGTCCAAGGCCACTCGTGACCGTGAGCACGGCTGTTATAACAGTTTTACACTCTGCAGAGGTTGTACACTTTCACTGTGAGTCGTGATTTACCCTTTCGCCCGAGGTAGCTAATCTCTTGACCCACTTCCAAGGAAGGTCGGCAGGGTTCACTATGAAGCCTTTCAAAGGTTCGTCTAACAAGTTAGGGCCATTAGATTCACTCGGCAAACAGATGTAGAGCCCCCCTTCCAAATGGCACAATAACGCGCAGCCTATACACATAAGGACAGAGGCCGCACTATACCCGATTCGTCAAGCCGTTCTTACGCCATGAAGGAATACCTCTAACAAGCTAGAAAAGGTCCTCATACTTGACTAAAGCCAGAGCCATTTTAGCCCTCACAGTTGTACTGTAAGTCCCGGATGTTCGCTTACAGATAAGTCCTTAAGGAGAGAAACTAGAGCACCAAAAATACCCCATGCTCTAGCCCTCTTGAGCCATGTTGCTATAAAACATCTTTTAAACGTTTATTGCATATACCATTAGTCAAGTTACAGATCATGGTTATTTATCTTGAGCACTAGCATAAATACTACCCAATGCAATGTCCCATGGGTGTCAAGGTACAAGATACAAAAGCTAGGATATCCTTAATGGTAACAAGGTAGACACATGCACATGAATTAAATATATTAAAGGTGAATAGGAAACAAGGATAATCCCATGCTATACTTGCCTTAAATCAAGATCCTTCCTCTGATCCAAATCTTCAATTAATAGCTTCTTGAATCTCCACGTAAATCTCACCGACTGGACTTGATCAATAAATCACCACACACACATCGAGCAATCATACACGAAGCAAACAATAGATCTAAATTAGAACAGTACACCAAACATAAAATTAAGATGAAAAGTTTGTAGAACGAATCTACGTCTCGCTACGAATACACAGACGCGAAAAACACACTAATCAGAGCTACGGTTGAAAAGATACATCTACCGAAAAATTTGCTCATAGAAGAAAATATAAAACTATTAGCTTCATGAGTTTTAATTATATAATAACATATATAAAATATTTTATAAATACTATATACGGAATTAAGTCAAATTTAGATTCAAATTATAAAACTAAAGTAAAACAATTCATATTTTATTTACAAAACCCAGTTGCATAATTATTAATCAAGATATGATTTAAACCATAAAATTTCAGAATTAGTAATATGGTAAACACTGTCACTAACGCGTAGATCTCGTTGCTATGAATATAACGCAACTCGAATGAGCTAAAACGGATCTAAAACGTAGAAGATATGATTTAAACAAGATCTACTTTATTAAAGTAATAGATTAAATCTCACATCGGAACTTAAAAATAGAAAACCTAACCAACAGTAACACTAACAGTATAACAAGTTTGTAAAACTCTTCTACACGTTACTACGATCACATAGACATAAAGATCACAAAATTTGGATTTAAAACGTAAAAGTTATGAATTTTCTAAGATTTCCTATAGATAAATAATTATTTTAATATAAACTCGAAAATAAATTATCTCAAACCTACTGTACAGTTCTATCATCATGTAGAGCTTGCAAATACGAATCTAACGCAATTTGAATGGATCAAATCGGAGTTAAAACGGATAATTTATGACTAAAACAAACTCAGTGGCAAAACTGTAAATATCAGAAAACGTATTTTTCAATAACCGAGACGAAATACGCTTTCAACAGATCAAAACGAACGCGGGATAATACGTTTTGGACTGCGGGTTAAGAACTTAAAAACTTCAGGGGCTCTTTAGCAAATTTTCCGGCCGAACGGGTATCTTCTAATATCAGCCGTTGGATTCAAAATCAACGATCCAGATTGGATCGGGGAGGGAGCCGGCGGCGCTCCGGCCGAGTTCTTCTCGACGGCAACCTCTCGCGGCGGCGCCATGGCCAGAGAAGCCTATCTCGCGCTACGAAGCACGAACTTACGAACGGAAAACACAGAGAAAGAGAGAATGGCATGGCGAGCTCACCCCACGCGAAGATGGGACCGGAGGATGACCGGAAGACGGCGGCTAGCTCGCGGTGGCGGACGGTGGAGGCGGAGCTTCGACGGTGGCGGCGCTAGGCGATTGCGGCTGCTCCAAAAGGATGGGATGGGAGCGGAACAATGCGGGGGTCCCGTTTTTATAACCCGAAAGCGGTTCTAAGAAAGGAAGGAGGGAGATTTGGCGGCGGATTCGGTCGGTGGAGGAAGGAAAGCTTCGTGCCGGCAGCTTGGGGAAGGGGACGCGACTGACGCGTGGGCCTAGGCTGTCAGCGACGCGAAGGAGAGAGGAAGGCGCTCGCGCGATACTGGGCCGGCGGCTGCGGCTGGGCTCGGCCCATGCGGGAGCGGACGCGGGAGGAGGAAGCGGGCCGCGCGCGGGGAGGGCAGGCCGAGCTGTGGGCTGCGGTAAGAAGCGGCCCGAGAAGAAAAGAAATTCATTTCCTTTTCTTTTTCTAATTTTTCAAAGCAAATTTTCAAATGATTTTCAAATCCAAATTTAAATTTGATCAAACCACTCATCTCAAAAATTTAAATGCAACAGCATGAGTGCACAAACATGTTTCTACTCTTACATTTGATTTTAAATTTATAAAAATTATCCTTATCCTAAATTTGCATGCTCACAAAATTATATAAAAATCATATTTTTCCTATTTTTCATTTCTTCAAAATTTTTAGGGTGTTACAGTATTGCTTGATTTTGACCAAAGATCAAAATAAATTCAAGTTGTTTTTTCAAAATGCGTTTATGTCAATTTTTCTTCTCCGATATACATATATCATTTTTCTACAATCAAATCCCTTGTTTCTCATCCGTCAATCAACATCTACAAACTTCTCAGAAATTTTTCTAACTTTTTCTGTAGCTTGTTTCCACTTGTCCGTGAGCATAGTCTAATTTTTAGATGCTCTAAAATATCTTATCATGAGCTCCAAATACTTTATTTAGATTCCTCATGTTTCATAATGTCTCTGGAAAATTTCCCCAAATTTTCGGAGCTTTCAGAGTATTTTTCGCGGCTTAAATAATAATTCTGGACTTTTCTAGAATTATTTTATCCATGAAAATAATTAATTCCGAAAATAATAAATCTTTCATTTTCTCCAACGCTCAAAGCCCATGTGCAATAATCTTAATAAATCTCAAAGACCCATACATTTGTTTACTAATGGGCTTTAATAATTAATTAGGCCTATTAGTAAAGACGGAGGGTGCAACATCAATTAGTACCATATTGCTAGTTGATGTGAAGGCGAGGAGTTTTCTCCCAATAAGTATGGACCTACCCCTTGGGCAAAGCACACCAAAACTACCGTAAGAGGAGCCCCTAGTTTGGGAAATCTCTCGTGTAGTAAATTATATTTTTCTCCTCTTTCTCTCGCCATCGCCGTCGCCGTCGCCGCCGCGCTTGAAAGCCCAAGTTTGGTTTTGGTAATTAATGACACCAAGTTGCTAATGCCATGTGTTAAGTGTTTTGAGTTAGGCATAAGCAACACATGTGATGAAGGTGTATATGGCAAGGAGTGGTGGCCGCAAGATCACAAAGAGATGGTGCATGGATATGAAATGATGATCATGGTGGAGATGCACATAAAAGGAAGGACATGATGATCAAGTGGAAGAGAAGGATCTAAGAGCGCAAGGCAAAGGTATAACCATAGGGTTTTCCTTTTACCGGTCTAAGATGAGTAGAGAAGTGATTGACCGGGTTTAGGATATATAGCCGACTATCAAGAGGGGCAATCACAGTTAGCTTGGGAATCAAGTGCCACTAGATCATTGTCTTGAGCATATGCATTAGGATCTAGTAAAGAGCTAACATAACGCCTTGGAAAATGTTTGTAAAATGCTAACACACATGCACATGGTGGTGTACACATGGTGGTGTTAGCACATTTACGAAGGCGGTGGAGTTTAAGCGGTAGAGAGGGGTTTGGGTTCCTCTCTCCCTGCCACCGAGCTTGCGAGGCGGGATTTGGCGCTTTTTGGGGAAGTGAAATGCCTATTTTCTACTGCGCCAGAAGTCGAAAAAGAAACGGAGGCGAACGGAGGTCACAGAGATGACCGGACGCTGAATCGGACATGGTCTCTGTATGACCGGACGCGTCCGGTCAGCGTTCAGCTTCTGCGCGTGTTTCAGCTTGATGATCGGACGCGCAGCGCGTCCGGTCACTGATGACCGGACGCGTCCGGTCGTTTAGGGAGCTTACTGGACTCTAATCGGACGTTGGCACTGTGGCGTCCGGTCAGTTCAACAGCACGTCCGGTCGTTGTTTCGTTGTGCGCTACTCAGGCCTGACCAGCGCGTCCGGTCATTTACGGGACCAGCGCGTCCGGTCACACCCAGCGCGTCTGGTCAGTTTGACCAGCGTGTCCGGTCAGTGCTTCGGAAATTAGCCGTTGCGTGACCGGCGCATCCGGTCAGTTTGACCAGCGCATCCGGTCAGTGCTTCGGAAATTAGCCGTTGCGTGACCGGCGCATCCGGTCAGTTTGACCAGCGCGTTCGGTCTGTGCTTCGGAAAGTAGCCGTTGCGTGACCGGCGCGTCCGGTCAGTTTTGACCAGCGCATCCGGTCAGCGCGACTTTGGCTGTTTGAGTTCCTAACGGCTAGCTGCGTATCCCTTCGTTATAAATAGATGTTAGCCGGGGTTTGAGGGCAACTCTTGCACATTTTGAGACCTAGAGACATACTTTGAGCTAGAGAACAACCCCTCCACTCATCTCTTTGCATAGTTGCATATCTTGAGTGAGATTGAGTGAGATTGAAGTGCATTGCTTGAGAGTTGCATTCTAGAGGCACTTGATCTTCGAGTTGCTGCGGATTTCTTGTTACTCTTTCGTGTTTCCCGACACGGTAGACGGCTTAGAGCAGCGGAGGTGATTGAGCTCATAATTGGAGATTATTGGAGCCTTCACCAAGTGTTGTAAGGGGTTCTTGATCCTTCCCCGCGGGAGTTCGCGAATTGGATACTCTATTGGAGCTCATGGCTTGGAGGATCCCCATCTTGTGTGCGGTTGTGCGGCGCCCGCCGAGGGCTCAACTCTTGATAGTTGATTAGCTCACGAACCGACAAGTGGGTGTATCGCCACAACGGGGAGTAGCTTGTCGGGAAGCAAGTGAAACTCGGGATAAATTCTTGTGTCATTCTCTTCCCGAGGATTTCTCTTGTGTGATTGATTGATTGGTACTTCTCATCTCTACACGGCGGTATAATCACTCGAAGCTCTTCTCTCGTATTACTTCTTGTTTATAGCTTGTAGTTGTTGTTGTGTTTAGTGGATATCCTTGTACTAGACTTGTGTAGGTGGCTTGCTTAATTAGTTAGAGCTAGTGCTTTTGCTTCACCACCTTTCGTACTAACTTATGGTTAAGTAATTCTTGTAGAAGTTTTAATTAGGCTATTCACCCCCCCTCTAGCCTATTTGGACCTTACAAGTGGTATCGGAGCCGAGGCACCATTTATTTGAGGCTTAACAACCTACGGTGAAAAAGAAATGGCTCAATTAAGCTTGCACATCAACAACACCAAGAAGGCACCTCACTTTGATGGCACAAATTATGCATATTGGAAGGTTAAGATGACCGCACACCTCAAGTCAATCAATAGAGAAGTGTGGAAGGTCACCGAAACAAAATTTGAGGTTGCTAATCCGGAAGCACCTACACCGGTGGAAGAGAAGAAGCTCCAATCCAATGACATTACCATTAGTGCTCTTCATGAGGCACTAGATGACAAGACCTTTGAGCAAGTAAAGAACATTGAGATTGCTCATGATGCTTGGGCCAAGCTAGAAGAAACATTTGAGGGCACCGAAGGCACAAAGACCGCTAAAGCATATATCTTGCAAGAAAAATTTTCAAGCTTCAAAATGCAAGATGATGAGAGTGTACCGGAGATGTTTTATAGGTTACAAGTCATTATCAATGAGCTCAAGGCACTTGGTGAGGAGGTCAAGGATAATCAATTCTCTATGAAGTTCTTGAGAAGTCTACCTAAGAGATTTGACACGTTGATCACCGTGCTTGTGAGGACAACTTTAAAAGTTTCAACTCCTCAACAAGTTTTCCAAGAAGTGATGACCGATGATTCATATAGAGAAGATGATGAGAAGGATGAGTTGGTCAAGAAGAAGAAGAAGGAAAATGAGAAGAAAGATGATGAAAAGAAGAAGAGTGTGGCATTCAAAGCCACCACATCCAAGGGCAAATCCAAGATTGAATCATCAAGTGATGAAGACTCAAGCTCTTGTGATAGTGATGACATTGATGAAAAAATGGCTCTCTTTGTCAAGCAATTTGGCAAATTCATGAAGAAGAAAGGCTATCATGCAAGAAGGAGGAAGAACTCATCCAAGAAGAGTGAGCATACCATGAGATGCTTTAGATGCCATAGCAAGGACCATCTCATTGCAAAGTGTCCTTATGATAGTGATGATGAAGATGCTATCAAGAAGGAGAAGAAGAAGCAAGAAAAGAAGAAGAGCTCTTATAAGAAGAAGAATGATTCTCATGTTGCTACATGGGATAGTGATGATTCCTCAAGTGATGATGAGGATGATAACAAGAGCAAGAAGAAGGGACATGCTAACATTGCCATCCAAAAGAAGGTCTCCCTCTTCGACACTCCATCGTGCTTCATGGCTAAGGCTGCTAAGGTATCATCCGATGATGAGAGTGATCATGATAATGCTAGTGATAGTGATAGTGATGAAGAAGAATTCACTAAAGATGAACTAATCACTATGCTAGAAGATTGCGCTCAACATTTTAAAGAATCTAGAAAGGAGTGCAAGGGCTTGCTTAAGGAAAAGAAAAACCTTATGCAAGAACTTGATGAGCTTAGAGCATCTTATGAGAGTTTAAAGGTAGACCATAAGAAGCTTCAAAAGTCTCACACTAAGCTTGAAGAAGCTCATTCCTCTCTAGTTGAAAAATGTGAAAACATGCCAACTAATGTTGAGAAAGCTAAAACTTGCAACATAGGCATATCATGTGATATGATTGATGAAACTTTTCATAAGCCTATTGTTGTTGCTCTCACTAACCCTTCATGTAGCTCATCTACATCATCGTCATCTAGTAGTGATGGTTTCACTTGTGACTCCACACTTATAGTTGAGAATGAAAATCTCAAGAAGTAGGTAAAAGAGCTCAATCACACATTAGCTAAGGCTTATGGTGGTGAGGACCGCTTGCTTATGTGCTTGGGTAGCCAAAGAGCTTCTCTCTACAAAGAGGGATTGGGCTATAACCCCAAGAAAGGCAAGGCCGCTTTTGCTCCTCACAAGACTCGTTTTATGAAGAACAATGGTAGCTATTGCAAAAGTTGCAAGCAAGTTGGTCACATAGAGCAACAATGCATGAACAAGAAATCAAATGCTAATGTATCCTCAATTAAGTTTGATTCTTTCTATATGCTTACCAAGGGTACTAATGGTGTTCATGCTAAGTTCATTGGTACACCATGGATGGGCTCAAAGAAGAAAGCCATTGGGTACCAAAGAGCTTGGTCACTAACCTTGGAGGACCCAAACAAGTTTGGGTACCTAAAAAGAATTGATCTTGTCTTGTAGGTCAATTATAAAGCCGAGGAAGGCATTGGGTGCTTGATAGTGGGTGCACTCAACATATGACCGGGGATTCTTGTATGTTCAAATCAATTGATACAAGTCAAAATGTGGTTTTGATGCTATCACTTTTTCGGCAACAACAAGAAAGGCAAGGTCAAGGGCTTGGTAAAATTGCTATCTCAAATGACATGAGCATATCTAATGTGTTGCTAGTTGAGAGCTTAGATTTCAATCTTTTATCGGTGGCACAACTTTGTGATCTTGGCTTCAAGTGCATATTTGGTAGTGATGATGTTGAAGTCATAAGTGTTGATGGATCAAATTTGATATTCAAAGGATTTAGACATGGTAGCTTATACTTGGTTGACTTCAATGATAGTGAGACACAATTGACATCATGCTTGCTTAGTAAATCTAGTATGGGTTGGTTATGGCATAGAAGGCTTGATCATGTTGGGATGAAACAATTGAACAAACTTTTGAAGCATGTCTTAGTTAGAGGCTTAAAAGATGTCACCTTTGAAAAGGATAAACCATGTAGTGCTTGTCAAGCCGGCAAACAAGTTGGAAATACACATCCTAGAAAGAGTGAAATGAGCACATCAAAGGCATTTGAGCTATTGCACATGGACTTGTTTGGGCCAACAACATACACTAGCATTGGTGGCAACAAGTATGGTTTTGTGATTGTGGATGACTACACTAGATACACTTGGGTGTTCTTTCTCTATGACAAGAGTGATGTTTATGATCTATTCAAATCTTTTGTCAAGAGGGTGCAAAATGAGTTTGAGACTACCATCAAGAAGATTAGAAGTGACAATGGTAGTGAGTTCAAGAACACAAGAATTGAAGATTTGTGTGATGATCTTGGTATTGGACATCAATTCTCACCAACATACACTCCTCAATCAAATGGTGTAGTTGAAAGGAAAAATAGAATCTTAATTGATATGGCTAGATCAATGCTTAGTGAATACAATATGAGTCATTCATTTTGGAGTGAAGCTATCAACACGGCTTGCTATTGTAGCAACCGTCTCTATTGCCATGGAAAGCTTGGGAAGACACCATATGAGCTATTGAATGGAAGAAAGCCCAACATTGCATACTTTAGAGTGTTTGGTTGCAAATGCTATATTCTTAAGAAAGGCACTAGATTGAGCAAGTTTGAAAAGAAATGTGATGAAGGGTTCTTACTTGGTTATTCTACCACAAGCAAGGCATATAGAGTTTGGAATCTCACAAATGGCACCTTGGAAGAAGTTCATGATGTTGAGTTTGATGAAACCCAAGGATCTCAAAATGAAGCTCAAAACCTTGATGATGTGAGAGGAGATCAATTGTCAAATGCAATGAAGAACATGGACATTGGTGATATAAGGCCGATGCAAGTTGATGATGATGATATTCATGTGATCAACCAAAGTGTGCAAATTGATACAAACCAAGCAAGCTCTAGTGGTACTCATGATGAAGCTCAAGTTCAAGGTCAAACAAGTGGAAGCAATCAACTCCCAATACTCCAACCTACTAGCATTGCAAGAGATCATCCATTTGATCAAATCATTGGTGGAATTCAAAGTGGTGTTCAAACTAGATCAAGGCTAGCATCCTTTTGTGAGCATTACTCATTTGTGTCACTTGAGAACCTAAGAAAATAGAAGATGTCTTGAAGGATTCCGATTGGGTAAATGCCATGCATGAAGAACTAAACAACTTTGCTAGAAATCAAGTTTGGAAACTTGTTGAGAGGCCAAAGAACTACAATGTGATTGGCACTAAGTGGGTCTTTAGAAACAAGCAAGATCAAGATGGCATGGTTGTAAGGAACAAAGCAAGATTAGTAGCACAAGGATACACTCAAGTTGAGGGTCTTGACTTTGGAGAGACATATGCACCGGTTGCAAGATTGGAAGCAATTAGAATCTTATTAGCATATGCTTGTGCACACAACATCAAGCTCTATCAAATGGATGTCAAGAGTGCATTTCTCAATGGCTACATCAATGAAGAAGTCTATGTTGAGCAACCTCCTGTTTTGAAGATGACAAGAAGCCCGACCATGTTTACAAGCTAAAGAAGCATTGTATGGTTTGAAGCAAGCACCTAGAGCATGGTATGAGAGATTGAGGGACTTTCTTCTCTCTAAAGGGTTCAAGATGGAAAGATTGACACCACTCTCTTCACCAAGAAGCTTGGAAAATGACTTGTTTGTATTGCAAATCTATGTGGATGACATTATCTTTGGATCAACCAACCAAGACTTTTGTGAAGAGTTTGGAAATATGATGGCTAATGAGTTTGAGATGTCTATGATTGGAGAGCTTAGTTACTTCCTTGGACTTCAAATCAAGCAAATAAAAAATGGCACTTTTATCAGTCAAGGCAAGTACATCAAGGACATGATCAAGAAGTTTGGATTGCAAGATGCTAAGCAAATGAGTACACCAATGGGCACTAATGATCAATTGGGTATTGATGATAGTGGAAACATGGTAGATCAAAAGTTATACCGGTCTATGATTGGAAGTTTGCTCTATGTCACCGCTTCTAGGCCGGATGTGATGTTTAGTGCGTGCAAGTGTGCAAGATATCAAGCTTCACCTAGAGAAAGTCACTTGAAAGCAACCAAGAGGATATTGAGATATCTTAAGGGCACTCATGATGTTGGTTTATGGTTTCCAAAGGGGTCTAATTTTGAGTTGATTGGATATTTGGACTCCGACTATGGTGGATGCAAGATTGATAGAATGAGCACAAGTGGCACTTGTCAATTGCTTGGAAGGTCTCTTGTTTCATGGTCATCAAAGAAACAAAATAGTGTTGCACTATCTACCGCCGAGGCCGAATACATTAGTGCCGGTAATTGTTGTGCATAATTGCTTTGGATGAAGGCCACCTTGAATGACTTTGGAATCAAATTCAAGAATGTGGCATTGTTTTGTGACAATGAAAGTGCTATCAAGATGACTCAAAATCCAGTTCAACATTCAAGAACGAAGCATATTGACATAAGGCATCACTTCATAAGAGACCATCAACAAAAGGGTGATATTAGCATTGAGAGCATTGGCACCGAAGAACAACTAGCCGACATCTTTACAAAGCCACTTGATGAGAAAAAGTTTTACAAGTTGAAGAATGAATTGAACATAATTGACTTCTCCAACTTGAAATGAGTGCAACCCCACATTCTTATATGACATGCCTCTCCTCCAACATAGCAAGGTAAAGTTGTTTGGCATATCATTCATACTTTGCTAAGGATATGGTTAGAACATATAGACATATTTGCATGACAAATGGGCTCATTCATGAAAATCAAATAATTTTGATGTATATATGGTACCACTATTGCTTCTATGTTTGATTGATCTAGTGGTAGCATATGACATGTTTGTGGGCTTGCAAACCTAGTGTTGAATCTAGAAAATGAGCTCATGATGTGTAATTCAACATGGTCAAGATAACCCTTATACTTTATGAGGTGTGAAAAAGCTTGTCCTTGGATCAAACCGAATTACATATTCTAGGCAAGTGATCTAGATTGAACCATAATTTGGACTCCCACATTTTGATTGACTTATCTCTCACTAAAATTGCACCTTTTTGGTGATTGTTGACAAAGGGGGGAGAAAAGAAAAGTTACAAAGATATTGTAAAGAGGGAATAAGATATAATAAGAGGGAGAGAAAAGTCACAAAGATAAAAAGTTAAGTTACAAAGGGATCAATTAAAATTGAGCACACAAGTAGGGGGAGCAAGCTCATGAATTATTTGTTGCATTTGTATGTGCACAAACATGATGATGTGTTGCATTGCAAACTTAAATTCATATTCATGTTTGAATGATGTTTGCTAGAAATAGAACTTAAATGATGATTGGTTAAAAGTAGCTTTACAAGTGGTAACTAGACACCTTTTGCTTATAATGTTGATCTCACGGGGTATTTTAGTGTTTGTGATCTTTACATGTGATGTATTACAAGTGGTGTCTAGCTACATCGATGCTAAGGATGGTATATAAAGGCAACTCCGATTGGTATCACGCTTCAAAGGTCCATTCTATATACCTTAGCATCAATTTAATAGTAGTAACTCTCCCAAAATTCAAATCCATACATATGTGCACATTTGAACCAAACTCATGGGAGCACATATGTAGGGGGAGCTAATACTATCGAAATTTGAAAAAATTGATTTCATTTCATATCTTTGTGATGGTTGTCATCAATTACCAAAAAGGGGGAGATTGAAAGCCCAAGTTTGGTTTGGTAATAATGACACCAAGTTGCTAATGCCATGTGTTAAGTGTTTTGAGTTAGGCATAAGCAACACATGTGATGAAGGTGTATGTGGCAAGGAGTGGTGGCCGCAAGATCACAAAGAGATGTGCATGGACATGAAATGATGCATCAGATGGGGAGATGCACATAAAAGGAAGGACATGATGATCAGTGGAAAGAGAAGGATCTAAGAGCGCAAGGCAAAGGTATAACCATAGGGTTTCCTTTTGCCGGTCTAAGATGAGTAGAGAAGTGATTGACCGGGTTTAGGATACATAGCCGACTATCAAGAGGGGTAATCACAGTTAGCTGGGAATCAAGTGTCACCTAGATCATTGTCTTGAGCATATGCATTAGGATCTAGTAAAGAGCTAACATAACGCC
>CM036184.1:13889800-13909945 GCA_020631735.1 Saccharum officinarum | reverse complement strand
AAGATCACAAAGAGATGGTGCATGGACATGAAATGATGATCATGGTGGAGATGCACATAAAAGGAAGGACATGATGATCAAGTGGAAGAGAAGGATCTAAGAGCGCAAGGCAAAGGTATAACCATAGGGTTTTCCTTTTGCCGGTCTAAGATGAGTAGAGAAGTGATTGACCGGGTTTAGGATACATAGCCGACTATCAAGAGGGGTAATCACAGTTAGCTTGGGAATCAAGTGTCACTAGATCATTGTCTTGAGCATATGCATTAGGATCTAGTAAAGAGCTAACATAACGCCTTGGAAAATGTTTGTGAAATGCTAACACACATGCACATGGTGGTGTACACATGGTGGTGTTAGCACATTTACGAAGGCGGTGGAGTTTAAGCGGTAGAGAGAGGTTTGGGTTCCTCTCTCCCTCCCGCCGAGCTTGCGAGGCAGGATTCGGCGCTTTTTGGGAAGTGAAATGCCTATTTTCTACTGCGCCGGAAGTCGGAAAAGAAACGGAGGCGAACGAAGGTCACAGAGGTGACCGGACGCTGAACCGGACACGGTCTCTGTATGACCGGACGCATCCGGTCAGCGTTCAGCTTCTGCGCGTGTTTCAGCTTGATGATTGGACGTGCAGCGCGTCCGGTCACTGATGACCGGACGCGTCCAGTCGTTTAGGGAGCTTACTGGACTCTAATCGGACGCTGGCACTGTGGCGTCCGGTCAGTTCAACAACACGTCCGGTCGTTGTTTCGTTGTGCGCTATCAAGCCTGACCAGCGCGTCCGGTCATTTGCGGGACCAGCGCGTCCGGTCACACTGTCACACCCAAAATTTCCTATTTTGGGTTGTGCATGAAAAATACTAAATAAAATAAATAATTTTAATATTTGAATAAATTTATTAGATAAGTTAAGTTGCTGCTAATTTAAATATAGATAATTGTGGTTTTAAACTTTTTTATATTAATTTGATAATGTGGTGTTTGTGTGATGCTTGTCTTTGGTGTTGGTGAGTGCTATTATTTTCAAAATACCATAGGACGACGTTTACTTCTCACCGGAAATTTTTTTAGCATTTTTCTAGATTTTTAAATTTTAATTCCATGAGCTTAATCTTTTCTTGATCTCTTCATCAATCTTTCATGAGCTCAAACTCATTTAGTTGAGTTCCTTATCTCTCCAAGAGTCTCCAGGATTTTTCCCGTGATTTTTTCTGAGCTCCGGACTATTTTTCACGGCAAAAAGGTAATTTTAGATTTTCTGGAATTATTTTATTCGCGAATTAAAATAATCCCGAAATTAAGAAATTCCGAAAAGTTTCCAAAACCCTACGACTATATGCCAGCGTAGCCCTCGACGCCCTGATTTCAGAAGTACAACCCTTATCGCGAGCCGCCGCTCGTAGCTCCCTCCACCTCTCGTCGTATCTTTTATATATATATATATGCGTGCATGGGCAATCTCCTGGAGGTGTACACGCCGAACACATTCAAAGACTCTACGACTCAATATCCATCATTGTTACTTGTCGTACCTATCTATAAATAGCAAACCGAGCCTGTATCCTTTTCCAAACCCCTGGAAACAAGTCGATTGATCCTGATCCAAGCTGCCTCTCCGCTCGTTGCTATCAGCCTCCACATGATCTCGCCAAAATCAGCAAAATCCATCTAGCTAGCTTCTGTTTCGTACAACAACGATGGCACTTGGCGCTGCACGTGTTCCACCACTTGCCGATGCCGTCGTCGATTACGGCCCGCTGCCACGGACATGTTGTACGACATCTTGCTCTGCCTTCCCTCCCACGAGGTCTGCCGCAAGCGGCTGGTGTGCCGGACATGGCGGTCGCTGACGTCCGACACGCACTTTGCCAGGGCGCACGCGCCACACCCCGTGCGGCACCGCACGTCATCGTCGTCTGCCACCACGATGAAGACAGGCAGCTGAGGTCCGCGTCGTGGACTTGCATAACAATGTCATCAAGTGGAGATTGATTCAATGGCCCATCGGCCACCTGAGCATGCACGTACGGCGACCTGCTTTGCACCTCCCATGGCTGGGGCCTGACCAGTGTGGTGGACATGGCCGCCGTGCCGTTTTCAACGTGGCTGCCGAGAAGAAAGTCAACTTAGCCTATGTGTTGTGGTTGTCGCCGGACTCGTCTACTTCCTTGCAGACGAACTCGATGTGGAGGCAGATCGCATAGCTGTATTTGACCTGGTGACGGAGGAGGTTGACATCGTCTACGCGTCCCTACTGTGGAGGAGGCCGTGCGTCCCTGCTGTGTATGGCCGTGTGATGTGCATGGGATGCACATCCTGCAACCACGTTCGATCTACATCCAAGCAAGCAAAAGCCAGGCATATGGGTATATGCATGCACGAACAAGCCATGCACTCCATCGAGCCGAGCGTACATCCTCATCTGTGGGCACATGACACGGCCAGCCCCTGCCGTGGGCGAGCCCAGTGCGCTGTCGGCCGCATGCCGCCGGCCGGCTGTCTCAGGCCCCTCCCTCTTGTGCACGAGCCCTGGAGCAGCACGTCAAGGTCCTGTCAGTTCGAGAGAAGCAGATGAGCTCAAGGTACAAGATGACGTATTTACAGTTTTGCCACTAAACTTGTTTTGATCATAAAATCTTCGTTTTAACTCCGATTTGACCCGTTCAAGTTGCGTTAGGTTCGTATTTGCGAGATCTACATGTTAGTATAGTTGTGCAGTAGGTTTGAAAGTTTAATTTTCGAGTTTATATTAAAATAATTATTTATCTATAGAAAATCTTAGAAAATTCATAACTTTCACGTTTTAAATCCGAATTTCGTGATCTTTACGTCTGTGTGATCGTAGTAACGTGTAGAAGAGTTTTACAAACTTTTTATATTATTTTGCTACTGTTGGTGTATTGTTTTAATTATGTCTCTTTGTTTGCTTTGTGTATGATTGCTCGGATGATTGTGTGTTGATGCTTGACGATCAAGTATAGACGGTGAGCAATTTCTTGACGATCAGAAGTATTATTTTGAGCCAGACCAGCAGTATCAACAGGAAAGCTTTGATCAAGGCAAGTATAACATGGGACCATCCTTGTTACCTATTCACTGAAATTATCATACATATGCATGTGTCCTCCTTGACAACCATAGAGATTATAACTTAGCTATTGATATCTTTTCCTTGTCACCTATGGGTTGTGCATTTGGGTAGCTATTGCTAGTGCTTAATTATGAACAATGATCTTGTAATTTGATTAATGGATTAAGAAACCAACCATTAAGATGATTTTATTACTGTTGAAAAGGGGGCTAGAGCAAGGGGTTATATTGTTGCTCTAGTTTCTCTCCATAAGGACTTATCTATACGTGATCATCCGGGACATACAGTACAGCTGTGAGGGCTATATGGCTGTGGCTTTAGTTGTTCAAGAGACCTTTTCTAGCTTGTTAGTGGTTACCTTAAATGGCGTAAGAAAGGCTTGCCACGTTGGGTGTAGTGCGAGCCCCTGGCCTAGTGTGTATAGGCTGCGGTTGTCACACCCATTTTTAAGGACAAAAATAGGATGCATAAAAGACTCATGTGCGCCCCAGGAAACAGTCGCACACATAAGTTGACAAATTTTACAAAGTACCATCACAGTGCTTATTACATAACGAATAAGTATTTAAGACATAGTCTTGAACGATAGGTAATAATAACTAATAGTAATTCTTCAGCGAAAACTCCACACAGGGACACGGTTGACTGGTTGACACCAAGACTAGTACTCATTCCGATAATCTTCCTCTATATCTTCATCTGTTATGGTGGAAATAGCAAGAGTGAGTTCATGTCGAACTCCACAAATATAACACAGGGTTCATGAGGCTCAATAAGGCTAGACACTGTTTAACTGCGTTTAGCTTTTAATTATATATTAGCAATTGAGTAGCATCAAGATAAACCACTTCCCATTAAGAACCAATGATCAATTGTAATAATGATAACGATTAGCATTAACATGAGCATAATAATAATCAACAATAATTAAACATGATATAGCAATGGTTATCATCTATTCTGTAAATGTTCCAAGGCCGCTCGTATCCGTGAGCACGGCTAGTATACCAGTTTTTAACTCTGCGCAGAGGTGTACACTTTCACTGTAAGTCATGATTTCCAAATGAGTGGGGAGATCAAGCCCAAACACCCGAGAACCATATAAAGCCACTCAAAAGTTCGTCTAACAAGTTAGGGCCATTAGATTCACTTGGCAGGCAGATGTAGAACCCCCCTTCCCTGTGGCACAACAACCGCAGCCTATACACACTAGGCCAGGGGCTCGCACTACACCCAACGTGGCAAGCCTTTCTTACGCCATTTAAGGTAACCACTAACAAGCTAGAAAAGGTCTCTTGAACAACTAAAGCCAGAGCCATATAGCCCTCACAGCTGTACTGTATGTCCCGGATGGTCATGTACAGATAAGTCCTTATGGAGAGAAACCAGAGCATCAAAATAATACACATGCTCTAACCCTCTTTTAACAGAAATAAAATCATCTTAATGGTTGGTTGCTTGATCCATTAATCAAATTACAAGATCATTGTTCATAGTTTAAGCACTAGCAGTAGCTACCATATGCATCCCCAAGGTTGACAAGGAATCAAGATAACAATCACTAAGTTATAATCTCTAAGGTTGTCAAGGTAAGCACATGCATATGTATGACGATTTGATGTATAGGTAACAAGGATAGTCCTGTGTTATACTTGCCTTGATCAAAGCTCTCCAAGTAATACTGCTGACTTGGCTCAAAGTAATACTCCGAATCGTCCAAATACTGCTCACCTTCTATATTCGATCATCAATCAACACATACATGCATCCAATCAAACATACACGAAGCAAACAAAGAGATTTAATTAGAACAGTACACCAACAGTAACAAAACAGTAATAAAAGTTTATAAAACTCTTCTACACGTTTCTACGATCACACAGACGCAAAGATCACCAAATTCGGAGTTAAAACGTGAAAGTTATGAATTTTCTAAGATTTCCTATAGATAAATAAATACTTAATTATAACCTCAAAAAAATAAATTATCAAAACTGACTATACAACTACACTAACATGTAGAGCTCGCAAATACGAACCTAACGCAACTTGAACGGATCAAATCGGAGTTAAAACGAAGATTTTATGACCAAAACAATTCTAGTGGCAAAACTGTAAATACCTGAAAACGTATTTTTGACTTATCCGGAAGAAAATACGCTTTCAAAACACGAAAACGGATTCAGGATAATGCGCTAAGGACTGCGGGTTCTATTATGAAGAAGTCCAGGGGCTCTTTAATAAATCTACCCCGCGAAAGGGTATCTTCTAATCCTAACCGTTGATCAGCGAACGGACGGCTCGTGTTCATCGGCAACGATACAGTGACCATCCGATCATCCCCTCCATGTCCGGCCGGCGGCTCCCCCATGGCCGGCGGCCCTTCCATGGCCGGCGATGGCGGTTCTCCCCACCGAGACCACCATTCAAGCCCGCGTTTGATCCTACGGAAAGAGAAACTTCGCGCGAACTCAAATACGCTAAGAAGAACTAACCACGTGAACCACACGCGACGCACGGCAACTAGGGCGGCGGCGCCATTGCCGCACCATCGGCGAGCTTCAAAACCACGATTAGGACCACCTCCACCCAAAGGAATAGCCTAGAACTAAAGAGGAGAAGAATGCGGTCTCACCAATGCCACGAAGTCGGCCCCGAATCCACCCAACGGCTCCACCCGCGAGCAACCGTCACCTCCAACCACCTCAACCCTAAACCTTCGATTCCTTGCGGTAGAGTTCACGGTTTAGATGAAAAATGGAAACTAGAGGGTCAAGGCGTCCTATTTATAGCCTCAAATCGTTGATTTTGGTTAGACCTGTCCGGAAATCTTGGAACCGACCGACATGGTCGTGTTCGGTTTGGAGTCCGGAACGAATACGAGAGGTAGAAGAAGACCGACGTCCGGGCCCCACCTGTCAGCGGTAGAAAGGAGGGAGGGCGCTGCGATACTGGGCTCGGCTGGCTCGGCCCGCAACGCCACCGAACGGCCCACGCGGCATAGTGAGGAGGAAGCAGACCTCCCTGAACGGGACACGGCCACCAGCTGAAGGTAAGTTGTTTCTTCTTTTTTTATTTTTCTTTCTTTTCTTTGTTTACTTGTTTTCAAAAAAAAATATCTCAAATAAAATTTTCTAATCCAAAATAAAATAAAATAAATCCACTCCACAAAATAAAATAAATGCAACAGCATGAATGCAACACCAAATATTTCTTAAATTTTAATTCCCTTTCTCTAAATTATTTAAAATTTATTACTCCTAAAATTTGGGTGTTACAGCGGTTGTTGAGCCACAGGGAAGGGGGGTTCTACATCTGCCTGCCGAGTGAATCTAATGGCCCTAACTTGTTAGACGAACTTTTGAATGGCTTTATATGGTTTCTTGTGCTTAGGGATTCATGACCCCTTAGCATACGGAAATCATGACTCACAGTGAAAGTGTACACCTCTGCGCAGAGTTAAAAACTGGTATACTAGCCGTGCTCACGGATACGAGCGGCCTTGGAACATTTACAGATAGATGATCACCATTGTTATATCATGCTTAATTACTGTTGTTATTATTATGCTCATGTTAATGCTATTCATTATCCTTATTACAATTGATCATTGATTCATTAATGGGATTTGGATTACCTTGTTGCTACTAAATTGCTAATTATATGATGATTAAAAGCTAAACGCAGTCAAACAGTGTCTAGCCTTTTTGAGCCTCATGAACCCTGTGTTATACTTGTTGAGTTCGACATGGACTCACTCTTGCTATTTCCCCAACACTCCAGTGTGTAGTAAGATGCTACTCGGAAAAAGGACAAAGGTGTAGTGGAGTTTCCAGAAGACTAGTAGAAGTGCTAGGCATATGTTACCCCCAGTCAGCCGTCCCTGAGAAGAATGGAGCCCGAAGTTTAGTCACCGTTCCGCGATACTCTGATGTAAGTGTTAATATAGCTATGTATACGTTATATACTAACATTGTTTCTAATACTTTTTCATTCTGGCATATGTGTGGACTTCCTGGGCACACATATGATTAGCCTGGTTTTGTTCTTTAGAAAACCGGGTGTGACAGAGTGGTATCAGAGCCAGGTTGACTGTAGGACGTATTCCAAGTAGCACTGGACGTATTCTAAAACTTATTTTACTGTAAAACTATTTTGTCATCCCATGACTCATTGATTTTGACTATTTCCTCTTCCTTGTCTTGTTGTATCCCCTCCTTGATATACCTTCCTTTGAGCTATTATTTCTTACTCCATTGGATTTTGTTTTATGTTGATTTTACTAAAAGTTTTCTGATCTTACCTTGTTCAAAAGTTCGATGGCCTTTCATCATCTCCAAGGTGCCATTAGGATGATCACCATTGTTGAAGAAGCACGTGTAGTATCGATGATGTGATGTGTGTTTGTTTTGCTTGATGTGTTGCTTGTGTGTTATCCTTGTTCTCATATTTCAAAGGTGGCTCGGAAGGTATAAGTCTTGAGGAGTAGCTTGATCTATGCTAAGTGGGGTAGGTTTTACGTAATACTCCGCATGCTGATTTCTATAGCAGTCTGCAATGTTTCTGTTATATCTCAAGATATGGACATGAGAAATTTATGAAATTTTACTGGGAATAACTATACTTCTGTATCTTTCCAAACCCATTGGATTTACCTTTTTATCTATTTTGAACTAAGAGATATACCTGTTCTAAGTTGAGGTTACTGCACAGTCTGGAATTCTGAAATAGTTTCGGTTAAGTTCAGTTTTTGACTAACTTATTGACAGAATCTGGAAAAGTGTTGTGAATAAAAGTCGTATATAATTTCGTAAGCTTTCCAACCATATAAAGATCACCTTAATCGGATGTCTGTATCTCGAGATATGCCAGATTTACTGAACTGCTGAAATTAGAATTCGCCCAAAAATTTTCTGCATTACTTCCTTATCTTGTATAAGTGAATATATCATTGGATATCTTTGAATCTCATTGATTTGCCTGGGAATCTTACATTAGAGATGATTATGGTTATCTAGTATAAAAGGGATGTGAGTTACTTTGGTGTCCCCTAGTTTCTTTTTCTTAAGGGGGTAGCAAAGTTGTGAGTGTTGCAAGATGAATGTTTCGTATGTCCTAGAGCTTCACTTGGAAGAAGTGGTTATCTCTATGATTGGAAGTCTATAGTTAGTTTCATAAAAACTTAGATGACATCACCCCCATATCAAGTATGTTTAGTAAGTTTTAAGTGAAGGACTTATCATTAGCAGCAAGCCTTAAAGAAAGTGTTGCCTTCAATGACATTGTCAGGTGGAACAAAATCTTTGTTAAGTGGGGTAGTGTCCGTTACCATCATCAATCTCAAGCGACGAGGTACCAAGAACTGAAGATCAAACCTTATCTTTCTTGTCATCTTTTGGCTATCCTTGATCCATGTCTTATATCTCATCAACATAAATCAAAGAAGCGTGAAGACTTGAAGATTAGTGTCATCTATCTCTCTAGTCTCTGAATCTCGTTTCTGCCTTATCCTATTTTTTTTTAGAACAGTCTGTCTTCCTTAGCTTGTACCTCTATTTTTGGATGCCCAAAAATCATGAATAAATTCTGGACAATAGTAGACTTCAATATCTTTCTCTGACCGTAAGAACCACCCTGATAGCTATTATGGTTTGGGATTTATGAAAATCACAAGGCGACGTATCTATGCTGTCAGCAATCTGGAATAGTTTCTGTTGTGCACAGTTTTCGACCACGTTAACTGTAGAATCTGGAGAAGTATTCTATAAGAAAGTTGTAGTAAATTTGATAAGTTTTCCAACGGTATAAGCTACAACATCATTGGATTCGTGGAACTTGAGTTATAACTGTATTTCTGCACTGTCATTTTTCTGCTCGCGAGGAAGTGCAAATTACTAGTTCTTGCATATGCTCATGAATATCTTTGAGATGATAGAAGGACATGATGGTAGTTATCACTTAGAAACACATGTAATCTATCCATTGGTGTTCTCCAGTTGATCTCTTCTTAAGAGGGGTTGCCGAACTAAAGGCGATACAAGATGGAGGTTTTATACGTTCTATTTTCGTCATCTGGAAGCATCAGCTATCTACATGGTTGCAAAGTCACTATCGAGCACAGGTATCCTTTCTCAGGGTGGGTAACCTGTTAGAACCATCTACAAGAATCATAAGGGTCTAAAGGAGACATTTACAAAGTTGGTTATGAGTTTGTGGCATCATCATTGGATAGGAGTTGACGAAAGAAAAGTGAAGACTTGCAGATCAACTTTATCTTTCTCCCTAGTCTCTCCGAATCTCGGGACGAGATTCCTGTTAAGTGGGGTAGATTTGTCACACCCAAAATTTCCTATTTTGGGTTGTGCATGAAAAATACTAAATAAAATAAATAATTTTAATATTTGAATAAATTTATTAGATAAGTTAAGTTACTGCTAATTTAAATATAGATAATTATGGTTTTAAACTTTTTTTTATATTAATTTGATAATGTGGTGTTTGTGTGATGCTTGTCTTTGGTGTTGGTGAGTGCTATTATTTTCAAAATACCATAGGACGACGTTTACTTCTCACCGGAATTTTTTTTAGCATTTTCTAGATTTAAAATTTTAATTTCCGTGAGCTTAATCTTTTCCTTGATCTCTTCATCAATCTTTTCATGAGCTCAAACTCATTTAGTTGAGTTCCTTATCTCTCCAAGAGTCTCCAGGATTTTTCCCGTGATTTTTCTGAGCTCCGGACTATTTTTCACGGCCAAAAAGGTAATTTTAGATTTTCTGGAATTATTTTATTCGCGGAATTAAAATAATCCTGAAATTAAGAAATTCCGAAAAGTTTCCAAACCCTACGACTATATATATGCCAGCGTAGCCCTCGACGCCCTGATTTCAGAAGTACAACCCTTATCGCGAGCCGCCGCTCGTAGCTCCCTCCACCTCTCGTCGTATCTTATACATATATATATATATATATATATATATATATATATATATATATATATATATATATATATATATATATATATATATATATATATATATGCGTGCATGGGCAATCTCCTGGAGGTGTACGTGCCGAACACATTCAAAGACTCTACGACTCAATATCCATCATTGTTACTTGTCGTACCTATCTATAAATAGCAAACCGAGCCTGTATCCTTTTCCAAACCCCTGGAAACAAGTCGATTGATCCTGATCCAAGCTGCCTCTCCGCTCGTTGCTATCAGCCTCCACATGATCTCGCCAAAATCAGCAAAATCCATCTAGCTAGCTTCTGTTTCGTACAACAACGATGGCACTTGGCGCTGCATGTGTTCCACCACTTGCCGATGCCGTCGTCGATTACGGCCCGCTGCCATGGACATGTTGTACGACATCTTGCTCTGCCTTCCCTCCCACGAGGTCTGCCGCAAGCGGCTGGTGTGCCGGACATGGCGGTCGCTGACGTCCGACACGCACTTTGCCAGGGCGCACGCGCCACACCCCGTGCGGCACCGCACGTCATCGTCGTCTGCCACCACGATGAAGACAGGCAGCTGAGGTCCGCGTCGTGGACTTGCATAACAATGTCATCAAGTGGAGATTGATTCAATGGCCCATCGGCCACCTGAGCATGCACGTACGGCGACCTGCTTTGCACCTCCCATGGCTGGGGCCTGACCAGTGTGGTGGACATGGCCGCCGGTGCCGTTTTCAACGTGGCTGCCGAGAAGAAAGTCAACTTAGCCTATGTGTTGTGGTTGTCACCGGACTCGTCTACTTCCTTGCAGACGAACTCGACGTGGAGGCAGATCGCATAGCTGTATTTGACCTGGTGACGGAGGAGGTTGACATCGTCTACGCGTCCCTGCTGTGGAGGAGGCCGTGCGTCCCTGCTGTGTATGGCCGTGTGATGTGCATGGGATGCACATCCTGCAACCACGTTCGATCTACATCCAAGCAAGCAAAAGCCAGGCATATGGGTATATGCATGCACGAACAAGCCATGCACTCCATCGAGCCGAGCGTACATCCTCATCTGTGGGCACATGACACGGCCAGCCCCTGCCGTGGGCGAGCCCAGTGCGCTGTCGGCCGCATGCCGCCGGCCGGCTGTCTCAGGCCCCCTCCCTCTTGTGCACGAGCCCTGGAGCAGCACGTCAAGGTCCTGTCAGTTCGAGAGAAGCAGATGAGCTCAAGGTACAAGATGACGTATTTACAGTTTTGCCACTAAACTTGTTTTGATCATAAAATCTTCGTTTTAACTCCGATTTGACCCGTTCAAGTTGCGTTAGGTTCGTATTTGCGAGATCTACATGTTAGTATAGTTGTGCAGTAGGTTTGGAAAGTTTAATTTTCGAGTTTATATTAAAATAATTATTTATCTATAGAAAATCTTAGAAAATTCATAACTTTCACGTTTTAAATCCGAATTTCGTGATCTTTACGTCTGTGTGATCGTAGTAACGTGTAGAAGAGTTTTACAAACTTTTTATATTATTTTGCTACTGTTGGTGTATTGTTTTAATTATGTCTCTTTGTTTGCTTTGTGTATGATTGCTCGGATGATTGTGTGTTGATGCTTGACGATCAACTATAGACGGTGAGCAATTTCTTGACGATCAGAAGTATTATTTTGAGCCAGACCAGCAGTATCAACAGGAAAGCTTTGATCAAGGCAAGTATAACATGGGACCATCCTTGTTACCTATTCACTGAAATTATCATACATATGCATGTGTCCTCCTTGACAACCATAGAGATTATAACTTAGCTATTGATATCTTTTCCTTGTCACCTATGGGTTGTGCATTTGGGTAGCTATTGCTAGTGCTTAATTATGAACAATGATCTTGTAATTTGATTAATGGATTAAGAAACCAACCATTAAGATGATTTTATTACTGTTAAAAAGGGGGCTAGAGCAAGGGTTATATTGTTGCTCTAGTTTCTCTCCATAAGGACTTATCTGTACGTGATCATCCGGGACATACAGTACAGCTGTGAGGGCTATATGGCTGTGGCTTTAGTTGTTCAAGAGACCTTTTCTAGCTTGTTAGTGGTTACCTTAAATGGCGTAAGAAAGGCTTGCCACGTTGGGTGTAGTGCGAGCCCCTGACCTAGTGTGTATAGGCTGCAGTTGTTGTGCCACAGGGAAGGGGGGTTCTACATCTGCCTGCCGAGTGATTCTAATGGCCCTAACTTGTTAGACGAACTTTTGAATGGCTTTATATGGTTTCTTGTGCTTAGGGATTCATGACCCCTTAGCATACGGAAATCATGACTCACAGTGAAAGTGTACACCTCTGCGCAGAGTTAAAAACTGGTATACTAGCTGTGCTCACGGATACGAGCGGCCTTGGAACATTTACAGATAGATGATCACCATTATTATATCATGCTTAATTACTGTTGTTATTATTATGCTCATGTTAATGCTATTCATTATCCTTATTACAATTGATCATTGATTCATTAATGGGATTTGGATTACCTTGTTGCTACTAAATTGCTAATTATATGATGATTAAAAGCTAAACGCAGTCAAACAGTGTCTAGCCTTTTTGAGCCTCATGAACCCTGTGTTATACTTATTGAGTTCGATATGGACTCACTCTTGCTATTTCCCCAACACTCCAGTGTGTAGTAAGATGCTACTCGGAAAAAGGACAAAGGTGTAGTGGAGTTTCCAGAAGACTAGTAGAAGTGCTAGGCATATGTTACCCCCAGTCAGCCGTCCCTGAGAAGAATGGAGCCTGAAGTTTAGTCACCGTTCCGCGATACTCTGATGTAAGTGTTAATATAGCTATGTATACGTTATATACTAACATTGTTTCTGATACTTTTTCATTCTGGCATATGTGTGGACTTCCTGGGCACACATATGATTAGCCTGGTTTTGTTCTTTAGAAAACCGGGTGTGACACACACCCGGCGCGTCCGGTCAGTTTGACCAGCGTGTCCGGTCAGTGCTTCGGAAATTAGCCGTTGCATGACCGGCGCGTCCGGTCAGTTTGACCAGCGCGTCCGGTCAGTGCTTCGGAAATTAGCCGTTGCATGACCGACGCGTCCGGTCAGTTTGACCAGCGCGTCCGGTCAGTGCTTCGGAAAGTAGCCGTTGCGTGACCGGCGCGTCCGGTCAGTTTTGACCAGCGCGTCCGGTCAGCGCGACTTTGGCTGTTTGAGTTCCTAACGGCTAGCTGCGTACCCCTTCATTATAAATAGACATTGGCCGGGGTTTGAGGGCAACTCTTGCATATTTTGAGACCTAGAGACATACTTTGAGCTAGAGAACAACCCCTCCACTCATCTCTTTGCATAGTTGCACATCTTGAGTGAGATTGAGTGAGATTCAAGTGCATTGCTTGAGAGTTGCATTCTAGAGGCACTTGATCTTCGAGTTGCTGTGGATTTCTTGTTACTCTCACCGTGTTTCCCGACACGGTAGATGGCTTGGAGCAGCGGAGGTGATTGAGCTCACAATTGGAGATTGTTGGAGCCTTCACCAAGTGTTGTAAGGGGTTCTTGATCCTTCTCCGCAGGAGTTCACGAATTGGATACTCTAGTGGAGCTCATGGCTTGGAGGATCCCCATCTTGTGTGCGGTTGTGCGGCGCCCGCCGAGGGCTCAACTCTTGATAGTTGATTAGCTCGCGAACCGACAAGTGGGTGTATCGCCACAACGGGGAGTAGCTTGCCGGGAAGCAAGTGAACCTTAGGATAAATTCTTGTGTCATTCTCTTCCCGACGATTTCTCTTGTGTGATTGATTGATTGGTACTTCTCATCTCTACTCGGCGGTATAATCACTCGAAGCTATTCTCTCGTATTACTTCTTGTTTATAGCTTGTAGTTGTTGTTGTGTTTAGTGGATAGCCTTGTACTAGACTTGTGCAGGTGGCTTGCTTAATTAGTTAGAGCTAGTGCTTTTGCTTCGCCACCTTTCGTACTAACTTGTGGTTAAGTAATTCTTGTAGAAGTTTTAATTAGGCTATTCACCCTCCCTCTAGCCTATTTGGACCTTACAGCGCTGCCTAGCCCGGCCATACTCTCCTCGGCAACAAGTTAGTCCGCCGCCGTCCCTGTATTCTTGGAAAATAAACCCACAGTCCAAAACATGTTTACAGATTTTGTTTTCTTCATTTGAAAGCGTATTTTGTTTCGGTTAAGAATAAATTACGTTTTCAGCTATTTACAGAATTGCCACTGATTTTGTTTTAGCCATAACTTCTTCGTTTTAACTCTGATTTGATCTGTTCAACTTGCGTTAGGTTCGTAATTTCATAATCTATATGTTAATACTACTGTTAAGTAGGTTTTCAACTTTTAAAATTTGTGATTAGATTTACTCTATTATTTTAATAGAGGAAATCTTGTTTATTTCATATCTTCTACGTTTCAACTCCGTTTTGAGCCATTCAAGTTGCGTTAGATTCATAGCAACGAGATCTACGCATTTGTAATAGTGTTTATCATGTCACTAATATTGGAATTTCATGGTTTGAGTCATATCTTAAATAACAATTATGCAACTGGGTTTTGTAAATAAAATATGATTTGTTTTACTTTAGTTTTATAATTCGAATCTAAATTTAACTTAAATTATAATCTTTATAAAATATCTTATATATGTTTTTATACCATTAAGATACATGAAGCTAATAGTTTTATAGGTAAATCTATCGGTAGTTGTACCTTTTCAATCATAGCTCCGATTAGCGTGCTTTTCGCGACTTTGTGTTCGTAGCGATGCCTAGAATCGTGTTTCAAACTCTTTTACTTATTTTTGTATTGTAACACCCTGAAATTTTGAAGAAATGAAAAGTAGGAGAAATATGATTTTTGTATATTTTTGTGAGCATGCAAATTTAGGATAATAATAATTTTTATAAATTTAAAATCAAATATAAGAGTAGAAACATGTTTGTGCACTCCTGCTGTTGCATTTAAATTTTGTGATGAGTGGTTTGATCTAATTCAAATTTGGATTTGAAAATTCTTTGAAATTTGGCTTTGAAAAAATTAGAAAAAAAGAAAAAAAAGAAAAGGAAAATCATTTTCTTTCGGTTTTCAGCCCAGCGCTCGTCTCGGCCTGCCTCCCCGCACGCGGCCCGCTTCCTCCTCCCGCGCCCCGCTCCCGCATGGGCCGAGCCCAGGCGCGGCCTGCCAGCCCAACTCGCGCGCGCTGTTTCACCGAGTCGCCGACATGTGGGACCCACCTGTCAGCGACGTGTCTCCTTTCCTTTCTTCTTCCTCCGGCTTCGCACCGCCTTCCTCTCTCTCTCTCCAATTCGGTGAAACGAATCCGCCGCAAATCTTCGTTCTTTCCATGTATATCGACGCCTCCGGGCTATAAAAATGGGACCCCTGTGCTGTTCCGCATCCAACCCGTCCCTTTTAAGCTGTTTTGGTCGTCTCGTCGAGCCACCGCATGTGCCACCGCCGCCATACCCGCCACCGTGAGCTAAGCGCCATCTTCGGTCCCTCAATCGACCTCCCTCTTGTGCGTGGTAAGATCGCCGTGACTTGCTCGTGCTCCCTGTACTTTCCGCTTGTTGAATGGAGGCCAGGAGCGCCGTTTTCATCAAATGCCGGCGAGTTCGGCCGGTTCTGGCCATGGCGCCACCGCACGGTCACCTTCTCCGGTGGAAGCGCCGCCGGCTCCCTCCCCGATCCAATCTGGATCGTTGATTTTGAATCCGACGGTCTAAATTAGAAGATACCGATTCGGCCGGCGTTTTTGCTAAAGAGACCCTGTGTTTTTCAATTGATTAACCCGCAGTCCAAAACGTATTATCCCGCGTTCGTTTTGATCTGTTGAAAGCGTATTTCGTCTCGGTAATTGAAAAATACGTTTTCTGATATTTACAGTTTTGCCACTGAGTTTGTTTTAGTCATAAATTATCCGTTTTAACTCTGATTTGACCCGTTCAAATTGTGTTAGATTCGTATTTGCGAGCTCTACATGATTATAGAACTGTACAGTAGGTTTGAGATAATTTATTTTCGAGTTTATATTAAAGTAATTATTTATCTATAGGAAATCTTAGAAAATTCATAATTTTTACGTTTTAAATCCAAATTTTGTGATCTTTATGTCTATGTGATCGTAGTAACGTGTAGAAGAGTTTTACAAACTTTTTATACTGTTAGTGCTACTGTTGGTTAGGTTTTCTACCTTTAAGATTCGATGTTAGATTTAATCTATTACTTTTAATAAAGTAGATCTTGTTTAAATCATATCTTCTACGTTTTAGATCCGTTTTAGCTCATTCGAGTTGCGTTAGATTCATAGCAACGAGATCTACGCGTTAGTGACAGTGTTTACCATATTACTAATTCTGAAATTTTATGGTTTAAATCATATCTTGATTAATAATTATGCAACTGAGTTTTGTAAATAAAATATGATTTGTTTTACTTTAGTTTTATAATTTGAATCTAAATTTGACTTAATTCCGTATATAGTATTTATAAAATATTTTATATATGTTATTATATAATTAAAACTCATGAAGCTAAATAGTTTTATATTTTCTTCTATGAGCAAATCTTTCGGTAGATGTATCTTTTCAACCGTAGTTCTGAATAGTGTGCTTTTCGCGTCTGTGTGTTCGTAGTGATGCGTAGAATCGTGTTTCAAACTCTTTTATTTATTTTTATATGATTGGTGTACTGTTCTAATTTAGATTTATTGTTTGCTTCGTGTATGATTGTATGGATGTGTGTGTGGTGATTTATTGATCAAGTCCAGTCGGTGAGATATACGAGGTTATCAAGAAGAAGAAGAAGAAGAACGTTGAAGATTAAAGCTTACCGAAGGATCGGTGTTTAAGGCAAGTATAGCATGGGATTATCGTTGTTTCCTATTCATCTTTAATATACTTAATTCATGTGCATGTGTCTACCTTGTTACCACTAAGGATATCCTAGCTTTTATATCTTGTACCTTGACACCCATGGGACATTGCATTGGGTAGTATTTATGCTAGTGCTCAAGATAAATAACCATGATCTGTAACTTGACTAATGATATATGCAATAAACGTTTAAATGATGCTTTATAGCAACATGGCTCAAGAGGGCTAGAGCATGGGGTATTTTTGGTGCTCTAGTTTCTCTCCATAAGGACTTATCTGTAAGCGAACATCCGGGACTTACAGTACAACTGTGAGGGCTATATGGCTCTGGCTTTAGTCAAGTATGAGGACCTTTTCTAGCTTGTTAGAGGTATTCCTTCATGGCGTAAGAACGGCTTGACGAATCGGGTATAGTGCGGCCTCTGTCCTTATGTGTATAGGCTGCGCGTTATTGTGCCATTTGGAAGGGGGGCTCTACATCTGTTTGCCGAGTGAATCTAATGGCCCTAACTTGTTAGACGAACCTTTGAAAGACTTCATAGTGAACCCTGCTGACCTTCCTTGGAAGTGGGTCAAGAGATTAGCTACCTCGGACGAAAGGGTAAATCACGACTCACAGTGAAAGTGTACAACCTCTGCAGAGTGTAAAACTGTTATAACAGCCGTGCTCACGGTCACGAGTGGCCTTGGACCCTTACAGAATAAATGATGAATGATATTGATGCTCACTAATGATTATTGTTTCTTGCTATACATTATTCTCGTTTACATGATCATGAGGTTATTTGGGATTTGGTAAACTTGGTGCTACTCAATTGCTAAAAGATGACTCACTAAAAGCTATTGCAGTAAACCTGTGTCAAACCTTTTGCTTCATGAACCCCATGTTATATTTGTTGAGTTCGACATGGACTCACTCTTGCTATTTCCCCACATCTCAGGAAAGGTACCAGACTGTTAGATTCTGGAATTGTTAGGCTTGTGATCAACCAGTTAGTTTGATCCTAGAGTGAAGGTTGCACCCGGTGTTCGGAGTTGTCTTTCCGCTGTGTTGCTCTTTAAGGTATATTTTATACTATTGTGTTATGTATATTAAGCATTTGTCTTTTGATATTACACTTATCTGTGGCTATATGTGAGATTTGTCTTCTTTATTTCACATATGGTGTATGTCTGGTTTTGTCCTTAAAACCGGTGTGACAGATTGGTATCAGAGCAATGCTGACTGTAGGACGCAAGCCTAGTTAGAACTGGACGTTTAGCATGTTCTCATTGTTGCCTATTTCTTGTTTCTCTTTAACTTTGTTATTTTCTCAAAGTTATGCTTAATTCTATCCCCGTTCTGTTATAAAAATCTTGTCTCTATTTTTGAACCTTTTCTCCTTGTCTATTAGACGGCTCGTGACGAGAAGACTGTGGATTTTAGAGGTTAAGAGGACTGAATTGTGTCGCTCTTGTTCACTTTTGACAAGAAACATTAGCGATGCAAAACCAATTACTAGAAGAAATGGCTCAACATGGGAATTCTCAACGATGCTTATCTCAAGGTCAAGCCACCTATCCAAGGGGTCAGAGAAGATACAAGTAGTAGAAGCTTGGAAGAATATGAAATCCAATAAAGATGTTGATAATAAGGCATTTGGAGAGCAGGAACAATGTCACTGCTGTAAGCATTATGGTTTTCCCTGTCTTCGAAACGAGTCTAATAAGGGGAAAGTCAAGGTGGATCCAAATTTTGAGATCAACATGGACAAGAAGAGAAAGGCAATCTCATTAGAACCACTAGTGGAAAGCAATGAGCAAGCGAGTTATACTACATTATCACATGCAGCCCTGATCCCCTGTCAAACAAATCCAAACCCTGAAGAGTTAGAAGCCCCTCCCGTTAAAACTACTCCCCATGAAGTAGTCATAGATGGATGGACAATTACCTATAAGGAGTATCAACCCCGAAAGGCCAAACAAGCTAGGAAACAAGCCAAAGGGACGAAGGTGAATTTTTATGGCCAGCAAGATAGCAACATACCAAACAACAGTTCCTTGGAGTATGACATCACAAAAGATCCAGCTAAGAGAAAGTGTTATCATTGCCAGCAGGAAGGACATTATATCAAATCTTGCCCACAGAAGAATCAACAACAGCGAGACCCAGGACAGGATGTCCAAAAGGAGCATGTGCAGGGAAATAAATTAAAGAGAAATTACATCCATGGAAGGTTGAAACATGTGGATATTTCCACCATTCCTGGAGCTAAGGAAGTCGTGTTTGGATCAATTCCAGTAAGTTCAGGAAATGCCAAGGTTTTGTTTGACCCCAGTGCCTTCACATTCGTTCATATCTAGACAATATGCAAAAGATCATAACATACTTATGCTTCCAAGGGGAAAACAGTTATGGTTGAAACTCCAAGAGGTGAAATAAAGGCAGACCGCGTATGCCCAAAAGTTAGTTTGGACATAAAGGGGGTAAATTTTAAGGTAAACCTCAATGTTTTGGAATTAATGGGCATTGATGTTATCTTTGGAATAGACTGGTTATCTACATGTAAAGGAGTGATGAGTATGCCCAATGTTCAGTGTTTCTAACTACACTTTCAGGAGAAAGGATTAAGTATGAGGGTATTAAATCTATACCTGAGGGATGCCAGGTTGACCCATCTTAGGGTATGAGTTATAAGAATGGTAGATGCAGAGATTCAGATGTCCATATGAAGCAATAAGGAATGTAAGAGATGTTATCTACTCTGGATGCTGCTACAATCACACCATGTTTAAGGAATAGGAGTTATGTCCCGTGTAATAAAACGTTAGTAGCCAAGTTGAGTCGTCTTAATGTGTGGCTAATGAACATTTAAGTGTTTAGTTGCTTTGTGCTTATGTTTATGCTTGAGTTGGAATTTTGTAATGAGTGGAATGATCTCGTGGGTTTTGACCATGATTCATTTAGTTTATATGTATAAGGTATAAGGATTAATGAAATAAATAGCTGGGTTTTGGTTATCTCCTGCTTTCTATATCTTGTCTTTCGAGCAGCCTGTCTTTATACTTATTATTCTGTTCTGAAGACCAAAAATCATGAGAAAATTTGGACAGAGTGGACTTCAACATCTCTCTCTAAATGCAAGAACTACCCTATAGCTATTTTGGATGGGAGATACAAAAGAATCACAAGGGACAATGCCCAACTGTGCTGTCTGAACCTGGAACAGAATCTGTTATGTGTTG
>CM036184.1:13875450-13889700 GCA_020631735.1 Saccharum officinarum | reverse complement strand
GTGTACTGTTCTAATTTAGATTTATTGTTTGCTTCGTGTATGATTGTATGGATGTGTGTGTGGTGATTTATTGATCAAGTCCAGTCGGTAGATATACGATTTATCAAGAAGAAGAAGAAGAACGTTGAAGATTAAAGCTTACGAAGGATCGGTTTTTAAGCAAGTATAGCATGGGATTATCTTTTTTCCTATTCATCTTTAATATATTAATTCATTGCATGTGTCTACCTTGTTACCACTAAGGATATCCTAGCTTTTATATCTTGTACCTTGACACCCATGGAACATTGCATTGGGTAGTATTTATCTAGTGCTCAAGATAAATAACCATGATCTGTAACTTGACTAATTATATATGCAATAAACGTTTAAATGATGCTTTAATAGCAACATGGCTCAAGAGGGCTAGAGCATGGGTTATTTTTGTGCTCTAGTTTCTCTCCATAAGTGACTTATCTGTAAGCGAACATCCGGGACTTACAGTACAACTGTGAGGCTATATGGCTCTGGCTTTAGTCAAGTATGAGGACCTTTTCTAGCTTGTTAGAGGTATTCCTTCATGCGTAAGAACGGCTTGACGAATCGGGTATAGTGCGGCCTCTGTCCTTATGTTATAGGCTGCGCGTTATTGTGCCATTTGGAAGGGGGCTCTACATCTGTTTGCCGAGTGAATTCTAATGGCCCTAACTTGTTAGACGAACCTTTGAAAGACTTCATAGTGAACCCTGCTGACCTTCCTTGGAAGTGGGTCAAGAGATTAGCTACCTCGGACGAAAGGGTAAATCACGACTCACAGTGAAAGTGTACAACCTCTGCAGAGTGTAAAACTGTTATATAACAGCCGTGCTCACGGTCACGAGTGGCCTTGGACCCTTACAGAATAAATGATGAATGATATTGATGCTCACTAATGATTATTGTTTCTTGCTATAATTTATTCTCGTTTACATGATCATGAGGTTATTTGGGATTTGGTAAACTTGGTGCTACTCAATTGCTAAAAGATGACTCACTAAAAGCTATTGCAGTAAACCTGTGTCAAACCTTTTGAGCTTCATGAACCCATGTTATATTTGTTGAGTTCGACATGGACTCACTCTTGCTATTTCCCCACATCTCAGGAAAGGTACCAGACTGTTAGATTCTGGAATTGTTAGGCTTGTGATCACCAGTTAGTTTGATCCTAGAGTGAAGGTTGCACCCGGTGTTCGGAGTTGTCTTTCCGCTGTGTTGCTCTTTAAGGTATATTTTATACTATTGTGTTATGTATATTAAGCATTTGTCTTTTGATATTACACTTATCTGTGGCTATATGTGAGATTTTCTTCTTTATTTCACATATGGTGTATGTCTGGTTTTGTCCTTAAAACGGGTGTGACAGATTGGTATCAGAGCAATGCTGACTGTAGGACGCAAGCCTAGTTAGAACTGGACGTTTAGCATGTTCTCATTGTTGCCTATTTCTTGTTTCTCTTTAACTTTGTTATTTTCTCAAAGTTATGCTTAATTCTATCCCCGTTCTGTTTTATAAAATTTGTCTCTATTTTGAACCTTTTCTCCTTGTCTATTAGACGGCTCGTGACGAGAAGACTGTGGATTTTAGAGGTTAAGAGGACTGAATTGTGTCGCTCTTGTTCACTTTTGACAAGAAACCATTAGCGATGCAAAAACAATTACTAGAAGAAATGGCTCAACATGGGAATTCTCAACGATGCTTATCTCAAGGTCAAGCCAACCTATCCAAGGGTCAGAGAAGATACAAGTAGTAGAAGCTTGGAAGAATATGAAATCCAATAAAGATGTTGATAATAAGGCATTTGGAGAGCAGGAACAATGTCACTGCTGTAAGCATTATGGTTTTCCCTGTCTTCGAAACGAGTCTAATAAGGGGAAAGTCAAGGTGGATCCAAATTTTGAGATCAACATGGACAAGAAGAGAAGGCAATCTCATTAGACCACTAGTGGAAAGCAATGAGCAAGCGAGTTATACTACATATCACATGCAGCCCTGATCCCCTGTCAAACAAATCCAAACCCTGAAGAGTTAGAAGCCCCTCCCGTTAAAACTACTCCCATGAAGTAGTCATAGATGGATGGACAATTACCTATAAGGAGTATCAACCCCGAAAGGCCAAACAAGCTAGGAAACAAGCCAAAGGGACGAAGGTGAATTTTTATGGCCAGCAAGATAGCAACATACCAAACAACAGTTCTTGGAGTATGACATCACAAAAGATCCAGCTAAGAGAAAGTGTTATCATTGCCAGCAGGAAGGACATTTATCAAATCTTGCCCACAGAAGAATCAACAACAGCGAGACCCAGGACAGGATGTCCAAAAGGAGCATGTGTGCAGGGAAATAAATTAAAGAGAAATTACATCCATGGAAGGTTGAAACATGTGGATATTTCCACCATTCCTGGAGCTAAGGAAGTCGTGTTTGGATCAATTCCAGTAAGTTCAGGAAATGCCAAGGTTTTGTTTGACCCCAGTGCCTCACATTTCGTTCATATCTAGACAATATGCAAAAGATCATAACATACTTATGCTTCCAAGGGGGAAAACAGTTATGGTTGAAACTCCAAGAGGTGAAATAAAGGCAGACGCGTATGCCCAAAAGTTAGTTTGGACATAAAGGGGTAAATTTTAAGGTAAACTCAATGTTTTGGAATTAATGGCATTGATGTTATCTTTGGAATAGACTGGTTATCTACATGTAAAGGAGTGATTGAGTATGCCCAATGTTCAGTGTTTCTAACTACACTTTCAGGAGAAAGGATTAAGTATGAGGGTATTAAATCTATACCTGAGGGATGCCAGGTTGACCCATCTTAGGGTATGAGTTATAAGAATGGTAGATGCAGAGATTCAGATGTCCATATGAAGCAATAAGGAATGTAAGAGATGTTATCTACTCTGGATGCTGCTACAATCACACCATGTTAAGGAATAGGAGTTATGTCCCGTGTAATAAAACCGTTAGTAGCCAAGTTGAGTCGTCTTAATGTGTGGCTAATGAACATTTAAGTGTTTAGTTGCTTTGTGCTTATGTTTTATGCTTGAGTTGGAATTTTGTAATGAGTGGAATGATCTCGTGGGTTTTGACCATGATTTCATTTAGTTTATATGTATAAGGTATAAGGATTAATGAAATAAATAGCTGGGTTTGGTTATCTCCTGCTTTCTATATCTTGTCTTTCGGAGCAGCCTGTCTTTATCAACTTATATATCTGTTCTTGAAAGACCAAAAATCATGAGAAAATTTTGGACAAGAGTGGACTTCAACATCTCTCTCTAAATGCAAGAACTACCCTCATAGCTATTTTGGATTGGGAGATACAAAAATCACAAGACAATGCAACTGTGCTGTCTGAAACCTGGAACAGAATCTGTTATGTGTTGTTTTTGGTCAAGTTAACTACAGAATCTGGAAGTGTGTTCTATAAGAAAGTTGCAGAGAATTTTATAAGCTTTCCATCGTTGTAAACTACAGCTTCATTGGATTAACAGAATGAGAGTTACAGCTGTTTTACTGCACTGCTGATTTTCTACTCGTGAGAAATTTCAGATTTCTTGTTCTTACCCATACACAAGAGTATCATTGGGATGTCAGAACACTTTTATGCTAAGTAGCTCATCTAGAAGAAAAATGTTCAAAGCTACCCTATTTAGTGTCTCTTATTTTAAGGGGGGTAGCCAATGTAAAGAAGGATTATTAAGATTGAACTTTTTAGTTGGAAGTATTGGTTAGTCTCCATGATTGAGTTGCCACTCTTGAGCAAAAATGTTCTGTGAACAAGGTTGATAATTTTGGATCCATGGAGACAAGAGTTGTCCTTTTGGATAGTTCATGATTATGATCATCTATACTTGCTCGTGTTGCTGATGTTGGTCACTTGATGACAGGAAGTGTAGTGTCTCATGACTCAGGAGCCCTATATGACGTCTCGCACTAATATGTGGAAAAGATTGATGTTTCTGCCATTGAAGGATGTTATGGGTATGATGAAGCCGAGCACTATCAAAATAACAATGTTGAAGAGCAAGTTGGGAGTGAACTAAGTCAGAATCCACAACAATGAAAGCGAAAAAGGAAAGCCCATAAGAAGCCTGCTCAAGGAAGCTAAGCGCAGCAAAACTATGTCAATGGAAGACTGAGCAATGTGGATATGAATAAAGTTCATGGAGTTACCAAAGTAGTGGGAGGTTATATTCAAGTAAGCTCAGTACAAGTTTTTGCTTTATTTGACCCTAGTGCTTCGCATTCTTTCATTTCCGCGACATGGAAGAGACGTGCAAGATGGTGAAGTGTCCAATGAGGAGGCCTTTGCTAGTTCAAACCCCAGTGCGAGAAATGCAGGTAGATCAGATATGCCCGAATGTTAGTCTTGTCATAAACAAGAAAAATTCACCGCGACACTCATTGTGTTGGAGTTATTTAAAATTCGCGTGGTTCTTGGTAATGGATGGCTCTGTGCACACAAAGGAGTGATTCATGGTACTCGGTGCACAATGCTCTTAACAACACCGTCAGGGAAAAGAATTGAGTATCAAGGTGGTCGACTTTTACCTGAGGGAGATGAGAATGACCAATTAGAAGATAGGTATACTGAGGATAGCAAAGTGGACCATGAGTTTACTGGAGTCATAGCAGAGGAACAAATAACTTTGGAGAAGCTTTTAAGTTCGTTTAGATCAAGAGACCTCAGGCAAATGTTTGAAGGAGTCTAAGAAAAGGTTGAAGTAAAACCCAAGTATTAGTTTTGTCAGATCCAGACAAGAGCCTCATATTTACAATGATGCACCTTATTAAGGTGTGGGATGTGTCCTTATGCAAGAAGAAAAATATAGTACCTTGTTCATTAAGTCAACTAAGGAAGTGTGGGTTGAATTACCTAATGTGTTATCTGGAGTTTTCCACTATGGAGTACTGTCTTTTGGAAGAAAAGTGACATATAGGAGGGTCACAAGAATCTACAGGACATCTTCGCTAAGTTGGTCTTGAATTTGTGATATCCTCGTTGGAATGAAATGGATTAGGACTTGGAAAAGTGCTATTACTTGGAGAAGTAAAAGTCGCAGCCGATGCCCTTAGCAATGGAGAATAATGCTAAGAAGGTTCGGGTGACACCAAGGATTAAGAATCGTATTCCAAGTTTGAGCAACTTGACCAGAATCATTAATGTTTTGAAGGTTGGTAGTAGAAATTCCTTCTGACTAAGAGATTCGTCAGGCTCTGTTGGAAGATAAGTATTTTAAGGAAGGAAATTCGTATTATAGGAAAGGTGCCTAGTGATTGGAGATACCAGAGTATTGTTAGAGCATTTGTCAAAAATCTTAGAATTAGTTACATGTATGCAAAGTAAGACGGAATTCTTATCAAGACGATGGAACTACACGATGAAGTAAAGAACAATCTAGAGACGAACTATCCCTATCTCTTTTGTCATCATCTTCCGAATCTCGGGACGAGATTCATCTTAAGGGGGGTAGAATTGTAACACCCTGAAATTTTGAAGAAATGAAAAGTAGGAGAAATATGATTTTTGTATATTTTTGTGAGCATGCAAATTTAGGATTATAATAATTTTTATAAATTTAAAATCAAATATAAGAGTAGAAACATGTTTGTGCACTCCTGCTGTTGCATTTAAATTTTGTGATGAGTGGTTTGATCTAATTCAAATTTGGATTTGAAAATTCTTTGAAATTTGGCTTTGAAAAAATTAGAAAAAAAGAAAAAAAAAAGAAAAGGAAAATCATTTTCTTTCGGTTTTCAGCCCAGCGCTCGTCTCGGCCTGCCTCCCCGCACGCGGCCCGCTTCCTCCTCCCGCGCCCCGCTCCCGCATGGGCCGAGCCCAGGCGCGGCCTGCCAGCCCAACTCGCGCGCGCTGTTTCACCGAGTCGCCGACATGTGGGACCCACCTGTCAGCGACGTGTCTCCTTTCCTTTCTTCTTCCTCCGGCTTCGCACCGCCTTCCTCTCTCTCTCTCCAATTCGGTGAAACGAATCCGCCGCAAATCTTCGTTCTTTCCATGTATATCGACGCCTCCGGGCTATAAAAATGGGACCCCTGTGCTGTTCCGCATCCAACCCGTCCCTTTTAAGCTGTTTTGGTCGTCTCGTCGAGCCACCGCATGTGCCACCGCCGCCATACCCGCCACCGTGAGCTAAGCGCCATCTTCGGTCCCTCAATCGACCTCCCTCTTGTGCGTGGTAAGATCGCCGTGACTTGCTCGTGCTCCCTGTACTTTCCGCTTGTTGAATGGAGGCCAGGAGCGCCGTTTTCATCAAATGCCGGCGAGTTCGGCCGGTTCTGGCCATGGCGCCACCGCACGGTCACCTTCTCCGGTGGAAGCGCCGCCGGCTCCCTCCCCGATCCAATCTGGATCGTTGATTTTGAATCCGACGGTCTAAATTAGAAGATACCGATTCGGCCGGCGTTTTTGCTAAAGAGACCCTGTGTTTTTCAATTGATTAACCCGCAGTCCAAAACGTATTATCCGCGTTCGTTTTGATCTGTTGAAAGCGTATTTCGTCTCGGTAATTGAAAAATACGTTTTCTGATATTTACAGTTTTGCCACTGAGTTTGTTTTAGTCATAAATTATCCGTTTTAACTCTGATTTGACCCGTTCAAATTGTGTTAGATTCGTATTTGCGAGCTCTACATGATTATAGAACTGTACAGTAGGTTTGAGATAATTTATTTTCGAGTTTATATTAAAGTAATTATTTATCTATAGGAAATCTTAGAAAATTCATAATTTTTACGTTTTAAATCCAAATTTTGTGATCTTTATGTCTATGTGATCGTAGTAACGTGTAGAAGAGTTTTACAAACTTTTTATACTGTTAGTGCTACTGTTGGTTAGGTTTTCTACCTTTAAGATTCGATGTTAGATTTAATCTATTACTTTTAATAAAGTAGATCTTGTTTAAATCATATCTTCTACGTTTTAGATCCGTTTTAGCTCATTCGAGTTGCGTTAGATTCATAGCAACGAGATCTACGCGTTAGTGACAGTGTTTACCATATTACTAATTCTGAAATTTTATGGTTTAAATCATATCTTGATTAATAATTATGCAACTGAGTTTTGTAAATAAAATATGATTTGTTTTACTTTAGTTTTATAATTTGAATCTAAATTTGACTTAATTCCGTATATAGTATTTATAAAATATTTTATATATATGTTATTATATAATTAAAACTCATGAAGCTAAATAGTTTTATATTTTCTTCTATGAGCAAATCTTTCGGTAGATGTATCTTTTCAACCGTAGTTCTGAATAGTGTGCTTTTCGCGTCTGTGTGTTCGTAGTGATGCGTAGAATCGTGTTTCAAACTCTTTTATTTATTTTTATATGATTGGTGTACTGTTCTAATTTAGATTTATTGTTTGCTTCGTGTATGATTGTATGGATGTGTGTGTGGTGATTTATTGATCAAGTCCAGTCGGTGAGATATACGAGGTTATCAAGAAGAAGAAGAAGAAGAACGTTGAAGATTAAAGCTTACCGAAGGATCGGTGTTTAAGGCAAGTATAGCATGGGATTATCGTTGTTTCCTATTCATCTTTAATATACTTAATTCATGTGCATGTGTCTACCTTGTTACCACTAAGGATATCCTAGCTTTTATATCTTGTACCTTGACACCCATGGGACATTGCATTGGGTAGTATTTATGCTAGTGCTCAAGATAAATAACCATGATCTGTAACTTGACTAATGATATATGCAATAAACGTTTAAATGATGCTTTATAGCAACATGGCTCAAGAGGGCTAGAGCATGGGGTATTTTTGGTGCTCTAGTTTCTCTCCATAAGGACTTATCTGTAAGCGAACATCCGGGACTTACAGTACAACTGTGAGGGCTATATGGCTCTGGCTTTAGTCAAGTATGAGGACCTTTTCTAGCTTGTTAGAGGTATTCCTTCATGGCGTAAGAACGGCTTGACGAATCGGGTATAGTGCGGCCTCTGTCCTTATGTGTATAGGCTGCGCGTTATTGTGCCATTTGGAAGGGGGGCTCTACATCTGTTTGCCGAGTGAATCTAATGGCCCTAACTTGTTAGACGAACCTTTGAAAGACTTCATAGTGAACCCTGCCGACCTTCCTTGGAAGTGGGTCAAGAGATTAGCTACCTCGGACGAAAGGGTAAATCACGACTCACAGTGAAAGTGTACAACCTCTGCAGAGTGTAAAACTGTTATAACAGCCATGCTCACGGTCACGAGTGGCCTTGGACCCTTACAGAATAAATGATGAATGATATTGATGCTCACTAATGATTATTGTTTCTTGCTATACATTATTCTCGTTTACATGATCATGAGGTTATTTGGGATTTTGGTAAACTTGGTGCTACTCAATTGCTAAAAGATGACTCACTAAAAGCTATTGCAGTAAACCTGTGTCAAACCTTTTGAGCTTCATGAACCCCATGTTATATTTGTTGAGTTCGACATGGACTCACTCTTGCTATTTCCCCACATCTCAGGAAAGGTACCAGACTGTTAGATTCTGGAATTGTTAGGCTTGTGATCAACCAGTTAGTTTGATCCTAGAGTGAAGGTTGCACCCGGTGTTCGGAGTTGTCTTTCCGCTGTGTTGCTCTTTAAGGTATATTTTATACTATTGTGTTATGTATATTAAGCATTTGTCTTTTGATATTACACTTATCTGTGGCTATATGTGAGATTTGTCTTCTTTATTTCACATATGGTGTATGTCTGGTTTTGTCCTTAAAACCGGGTGTGACATGTATGATTGGTGTACTGTTCTAATATAGATCTATTGTTTGCTTCGTGTATGATTGTATGGATGCTTGTGTGGTGCTATATGGTTCAGTCAATCGGTGAGGTTTACGTGGTGATTAAGAAGCTATTCTCTGAAGACTAGAAGCTGAGAATTGGAAGCAGAAGATTAAAAGTTGAATACTAAAGGCTTTCGAGCGAATTGCTTTGGGGGAAAAGCAAGTTAAGGCAAGTATAGCATGGGATCATCCTTGTTACCTAATCACTTTTAAAGCACTTAAATCACTATGCCTGTGTCTCCTTGTTAAGGATGCCTTAGAAATTGATCTTGTACCTTGTCGCCTATGGTTTTGCATTGGGTAGCTATTGCTAGTGCTCAACATAAACCATGATCTTGTAATTTGACTAATGGACTATGCAACAACATTAAAGATGACTTTTTAGTAACATAATGAAAGAGGGCTAGAGCCTTGGGCTATCTTTTGGTGCTCTAGTTTCTCTCCATAAGGACTTATCTGTAAGCGAACATCCGGGACTTACAGCACAGCTGTGAGGGCTACATGGCTCTAGCTTTAGTCATATAATAGGACCTTTTCTAGCTTGTTAGTAGTTACCTTTATGGCGCAAGAGGGGTGTATTCTGGGTTGGGTGTAGTGCGGCTTCTGTCCTTATGAGTATAGGCTACGTGTCATTGTGCCATACGGAAGGGGAGCTCTACATTTGCAGGGCACAGAAACCTAACGGCCCTAACTTGTTAGACAAACCTTGGAAAGACTTTATAGTGAAACCTGTCTGTCTATTGAGGCCTTGCAAACCTCAGACTTACGGGGATTATGACTCACAGTGAAAGTGTACAACCTCTGCAGAGTGTAAAACTAGTATATCAGCTGTGCTCACGGTCACGAGCGGCCTTGGACCCTTACGGAATAGATGATCACTATTGAACTATAATATGCTTATGTTTTTGCTATTCATTCTTCATATTACCTGATCATATGTTGATTCTGGGATTAAAGACAACTTGATGCTACTCATATGCTAAAACTTTGCCAACTAAAAGCTACATGCAGTTAAACCCGTGTCATGCCTCTTGAGCCTCATAAACCCCATGTTATGCTTGTTGAGTTCGACATGGACTCACCCTTGCTATTTCCCCCACATGTTAGGAAGGGTACCAGACTGCTAGATTCTGGAATTGTTAGGCTTGTGATCAACCAGTCAGTTTGATCCTGGAGTGAAGGTTACACCCGGTGTTTGGAGTTATCTTTATGCTGTGTTGTTCTCTAAGGTTATATCTTATACTATTGCGTTATGTTTAATAAGCATTTGTCTTTTGATATTACACTTATCTGCAGCTATATGTGAGATTTGACCTCTTTATTTCACATATAGTGTATATCTGGTTTTGTCCTTAAAATCGGGTGTGACAGTGATGAAGTTGAAGTCATTAGTGTTGATGGATCAAATGTGATATTCAAAGAATTTAGACATGGTATCTTATACTTGGTTGACTTTAATGATAGTGAGACACAGTTGACATCATGCTTGCTTAGTAAATCTAGTATGGGTTGGTTGTGGCATAGAAGACTTGGTCATGTTGGAATAAAACAATTGAACAAACTTTTAAAGCATGACTTAGTTAGAGGCTTGAATGATATCACCTTTGAGAAGGATAAACCTTGTAGTGCTTGTCAAGCCGGCAAACAAGTTGGAAATGCACATCCTAGTAAGAGTGAAATGAGCACATCAAAGGCATTTGAGCTATTGCACATGGACTTGTTTGGGCCAATAACATACACTAGAATTGGTGGCAACAAGTATGGTTTTGTGATTGTGGATGACTACACTAGATACACTTGGGTGTTCTTTCTCTATGACAAGAGTGATGTACATGATCTATTCAAATCTTTTGTCAAGAGGGTGCAAAATGAGTTTGAGACTACCATCAAGAAGATTAGAAGTGACAATGGTACTGAGTTTAAGAACACAAGAATTGAAGATTTGTGTGATGATCTTGGTATTGGACATCAATTCTTACCAACATACACTCCTCAATCCAATGGTGTAGTTGAAAGGAAAAATAGAACCTTGATTGATATGGCTAGATCAATGCTAAGTGAATATAATGTTAGTCATTCATTTTGGAGTGAAGCCATCAACATGGCTTGCTATTGTAGCAACTGTCTCTATTGCCATGGGAAGCTTGGAAAGACACCATATGAGCTATTGAATGAAAGAAAGCCCAACATTGCATACTTTAGAGTGTTTGGTTGCAAATGCTATATTCTCAAGAAAGGCACTAGATTGAGCAAGTTTTAAAAGAAATGTGATAAAGGATTCTTACTTGGTTATTCTACCACAAGCAAAGCATATAGAGTTTGAAATCTCACAAATGGCACCTTGGAAGAAGTTCATGATGTTGAGTTTGATGAAACCCAAGGGTCTCAAAATGAAGCTCAAAACCTTGATGATGTGGGAGGAGATCAATTATCAAATGCAATAAAGAACATGGACATTGGTGATGTTAGGCCAAGGAAAATTGATGATGATGATGATGCTCATGTGATCAACCAAAGTGTGCAAATTGATACAAATCAAGCAAGCTCTAGTGATTCTCATGATGAAGATCAAGATCAAGGTCAAGCTAGTGGAAGCAACCAACTCCCAATACTCCAACCTACTAATATTGCAAGAGATCATCCATTGGATCAAATCATTGGTGGAATTCAAAGTGGTGTTCAAACTAGATCAAGATTAGCATCCTTTTGTGAGCACTACTCATTTGTGTCACTTGAAGAACCTAAGAAAATAGAAGATGCTTTGAAGGATTCCAATTGGGTAAATGCCATGCATGAAGAACTAAACAACTTTGCTAGAAATCAAGTTTAGGAACTTGTGGAAAGACTAAAGAACTACAATGTAATTGGCACCAAATGGGTCTTTAGAAACAAGCAAGATCAAGATGGCATGGTTGTGAGGAACAAAGCAAGATTAGTATCACAAGGATACACTCAAGTTAAGGGTCTTGACTTTGGAGAGACATGCACTGGTTGCAAGATTAGAGGCAATTAGAATTCTTTTAGCCTATGCTTGTGCCCACAATATCAAGTTATATCAAATGGATGTGAAAAGTGCATTTCTCAATGGGTACATAAATGAGTTGGTCTATGTTGAGCAACCTCCCGGTTTTAAAGATTACAAGAAGCCCGACTATGTTTACAAGCTCAAGAAGGCATTGTATGGTTTGAAGCAAGCACCTAGAGCATGGTATGAGAGATTGAGGGACTTTCTTCTCTCTAAAGGGTTCAAGATGGGAAAGGTTGACACCACTCTCTTCACCAAGAAGCTTGGAAATGACTTGTTTGTGTTACAAATCTATGTTGATGATATTATTTTTGGATCAACAAATCAAGACTTTTATGAAGAGTTTGGAAAAATGATGGCTAATGAGTTTGAGATGTCTATGATTGGAGAGCTTAGTTACTTTCTTGGACTTCAAATCAAGCAAATAAAGAATGGCACTTTTGTAAGTCAAGGGAAGTACATCAAGGACATGATCAAGAAGTTTGGATTGCAAGATGCTAAGCCAATGAGTACACCAATGGGCACGAATGATCAATTAGGTGTTGATGCTAGTGTCAACATGGTAGATCAAAAGCAATACTGGTCTATGATTGAAAGTTTGCTATATGTCACCGCTTCTAGGCCGGATGTGATGTTTAGTATGTGCAAGTGTGCAAGATATCAAGCTTCACCTAGAGAAAGTCACTTGAAAGCAACCAAGAGGATATTGAGATATCTTAAGGGCACTCATGATGTTGGATTATGGTTTCCAAAGGGGTCTAATTTTGAGTTGATTGGATATTTGGACTCCGACTATGGTGGATGCAACATTGATAGAATGAGCACAAGTGGCAGTTGTCAATTGCTTAGAAGGTCTCTTGTTTCATGGTCATCAAAAAAACAAAATAGTGTTGCACTATCTACCGCCGAGGCCGAATACATTAGTGCTGGTAGTTGTTGTGCACAATTGCTTTGGATGAAGGCCACCTTGAATGACTTTGGAATCAAATTCAAGAATGTGCCATTATTTTGTGACAATGAAAGTGCTATCAAGATGACTCAAAATCTGGTTCAACATTCAAGAATGAAGCACATTGACATAAGGCATCACTTCATAAGAGACCATCAACAAAAGGGTGATATTAGCATTGAAAGCATTGGCACCGAAGATCAATTAGCCGACATATTCACAAAGCCACTTGATGAGAAAAGATTTTACAATTTGAAGAATGAATTGAACATACTTAACTTCTCCAACTTGAAATGAGTGCAACCCCACATTCTTATATGACATGCCTCCCCTTCGACAATGCAAGGTAAAGTTGTTTGGCATACCATTCATACTTTGGTAAGGACATGGTTAGAACATATAGATATATTTGCATGACAAATATGCTCTGTCACACCCGGTTTTCTAAAGAACAAAACCAGGCTAATCATATGTGTGCCCAGGAAGTCCACACATATGCCAGAATGAAAAAAATATCAGAAACAATGTTATTATATAACGTATACATAGCTATATTAACACTTACATCAGAGTATCGTGGAACGGTGACTAAACTTCGGGCTCCATTCTTCTCAGGGACGGCTGACTGGGGGTAACATATGCCTAGCACTTCTACTAGTCTTCTGGAAACTCCACTACACCTTTGTCTTTTTTCCGAGTAGCATCTTACTACACACTGGAGTGTTGGGGAAATAGCAAGAGTGAGTCCATGTCGAACTCAACAAGTATAACACAGGGTTCATGAGGCTCAAAAAGGCTAGACACTGTTTGACTGCATTTAGCTTTTAATCATCATATAATTAGCAATTGAATAGCATCAAGGTAATCCAAATCCCATTAATGAATCAATGATCAATTGTAATAAGGATAATGAATAGCATTAACATGAGCATAATAATAATCAACAATAATTAAGCATGATATAACAAATGGTGATCAACTATTCTGTAAGAATCCCCAAGGCCGCTCGTATCCGTGAGCACGGCTAGTATACCAGTTTTTAACTCTGCGCAGAGGTGTACACTTTCACTGTGAGTCATGATTTCCATATGCTAAGGGGTCATGAATCCCTAAGCACAAGAAACCATATAAAGCCATCCAAAAGTTCGTCTAACAAGTTAGGGCCATTAGATTCACTCGGCAGGCAGATGTAGAACCCCCCTTCCCTGTGGCACAACAACCGCAGCCTATACACACTAGGCCAGGGGCTCGCACTACACCAACGTGGCAAGCCTTTCTTACGCCATTTAAGGTAACCTCTAACAAGCTAGAAAAGGTCTCTTGAACAACTAGAGCCAGAGCCATATAGCCCTCACAGCTGTACTGTATGTCCCGGTTATCACTTACAGGTAAGTCCTTACGGAGAGTAACTAGAGCATCAAAATAACCCACATGCTCTAGCCCCCTTTCA
>CM036184.1:13489370-13875350 GCA_020631735.1 Saccharum officinarum | reverse complement strand
CATATGCATGTTCTTCCTTGACAACCATAGAGATTATAACTTAGCTATTGATATCTTGTTTCCTTGTCACCTATGGGTATGCATTTGGGTAGCTACTGCTAGCGCTTAATTATGAACAATGATCTTGTAATTTGACTAATGGATTATGCAATCAACCAATTAAGATGATGTTATTTCTATTTGAAAGGGGGCTAGAGCATGTGGTTATTTTTGATGCTTCTAGTTACTCTCCGTAAGGACTTACCTGTAAGTGATAACCGGGACATACAGTACAACTGTGAGGGCTATATGGCTCTGGCTCTAGTTGTTCAAGAGACTTTTCTAGCTTGTTAGAGGTTACCTTAAATGGCGTAAGAAAGGCTTGCCACGTTGGGTGTAGTGCGAGCCCTGGCCTAGTGTGTATAGGCTGTGGTTGTTGTGCCACAGGGAAGGGGGGTTCTACATCTGCCTGCCGAGTGAATCTAATGGCCCTAACTTGTTAGACGAACTTTTGGATGGCTTTATATGGTTTCTTGTGCTTAGGGATTCATGACCCCTTAGCATATGGAAATCATGACTCACAGTGAAAGTGTACACCTCTGCGCAGAGTTAAAAACTGGTATACTAGCCGTGCTCACGGATACGAGCGGCCTTGGGGATTCTTACAGAATAGTTGATCACCATTGTTATATCATGCTTAATTATTGTTGATTATTATTATGCTCATGTTAATGCTATTCATTATCCTTATTACAATTGATCATTGATTCATTAATGGGATTTGGATTACCTTGATGCTATTCAATTGCTAATTATATGATGATTTAAAAGCTAAACGCAGTCAAACAGTGTCTAGCCTTTTTGAGCCTCATGAACCCTGTGTTATACTTGTTGAGTTCGACATGGACTCACTCTTGCTATTTCCCCAATACTCCAGTGTGTAGTAAGATGCTACTCGGAAAAAGGACAAAGGTGTAGTGGAGTTTCCAGAAGACTAGTAGAAGTGCTAGGCATATGTTACCCCCAGTCAGCCGTCCCTGAGAAGAATGGAGCCCGAAGTTTAGTCACCGTTCCGCGATACTCTGATGTAAGTGTTAATATAGCTATGTATACGTTATATAATAACATTGTTTCTGATATTTTTTTCATTCTGGCATATGTGTGGACTTCCTGGGCACACATATAGCTAAGTTATAATCTCTATGGTTGTCAAGGAAGACACATGCATATGTATAATAATTTCAGTGAATAGGTAACAAGGATGGTCCCATGTTATACTTGCCTTAATCAAAGCTTTCCTGATGATACTGCTGGTCTGGCTCAAAATAATACTTCTGATCGTCAAGAAATTGCTCACCGTCTATACTCGATCATCAATCAACAACACACATGCATCCAATCAAACATACACGAAGCAAACAAAGAGATACAATTAGAACAGTACACCAACAATAAAAAGATTTGAAAACTAGTCTACACGTTGCTACGGACACACAGACGTGAAAAGCACGCTAATTTGAGCTACGATGCAAAAGAGATGATTACCGAAAGATTATTCTTAAGAGAGAGAAATAAACTAGCTTCATTCACTTTAATTATATAAAAGTTTTAATAGAATATTCTAGAGAAATATCATGTGAAGTCAATTTGTATTTTGAGTTAGAAAAACAAGATAAGTTAATTACATTTTAATTGTATAGTAAATTAAACCCTTAACTTTACATAAAAGAAGTAACGTGTGGGAATATCTGTTGGAATTATGTATGACACATGTTCAAGTTAAGCGATTTATAATTTAGAAGCACGATCATGCTAGTAATTAATTATATTTAACATTTATATATCAAATACCGTAGTATAACGCCTGTATTGTTTTTAGATTAGAAAATGAGTTTCATACAGATTAATTAATATTTAATTACAAACAAATAAGCATGTAGGATGATAAAGCGTCACTGCTAGGCCGTAGATCACAGCAATATGAAACTAGTTTGATTAAGATGACTATATAAACGAACTAAAACAGATAAGATATCGATGTGAATTGGACAAGTGCACGTGTGATTGGTTGCCTTGCTTTGCTTCTGCATTGCATGTCTAGCTGTGTTCTCTAGATGATGAATGTGCTCTTGAAAAGCACAGGTGGGTAGAAGATACGTACAGATGCATTCATATGCACTTGGTGACTTTGATGCAGAATCCTTGCATGCTGGACAGGAGGCGTCTCTTGATTTCCTCCCCGGCAATGATGAAATAAACGTGCAGGAGCTGCTGGATATGGCGAAGATAGAAGCATGAGCCTGGCTTGCTCGACGAGAGGGCAGCAGCTGGCAAGGACGCTGGTGTCCTGAGGTGGATGGCTGGCGTGCAGAACAGCAAGATTTCCGAAGGCAGATGTGCGGCAGACGAAACAGTGGTGACTTCCAGAGTTCTGACTGGAGGCCGGCCGGACTCCACGCCGGCAACAAACTCGATCTGGTGCCAAGGAGATGAGAACGACAGCTTGATGACGGTGCTGCTTCTCGAGATAGTTTCCCTCCGGCTTTGGTTTCGGGGGTGCTGCAGCAAGGTTCACGGTCGGCAACGAGAGAACACGAAGGCAGGAATACGGGATCGAACAGCAGTATAGGATCACTTCGATCGAGCAGGACAAGCCTCACCTCTCCAACAACGAACGACAGCGCGTGGCTCGGTCAGGGCAGGGCCCGTGGCACTCGATCGTTTTCTCCATGCTTTGCTCGGCGTCGACTTTTCAACATCATAGGAACGAAGGATCGATGGCGCCGGGAACAGGAGAACTGGAATGGGCGGCGTTCATGATGGGCTTCGATGCTCGATCGGCGGATGTTTGTTGGTCCACGTCGGCCACACTTCTCGACGGCTATGGCGCACGGCTCTCGGATCTCCAATCTCCGAACAGTTGGACGTCGGCGACAGCGCACAACCCTCGGATGCTTGATCGGCGCACTTGTGGGTGAGCGAGGGCCTGCGGGCACTCATGCTTGAAGAACTCCGAGTACTTGGACGCGCGGCAAGTTGGCGGAGGCTGATTTGGCGGCGGACGGCGGCGGGGTTGCACGGTACGCGGCTTAGGAAAAAGGATTTCAGATCACAAGATCAAAGAGAGAAACGTGGGCATGTATTTATATACTCTAGGTTAAAGCCAAGTTGGAATAGGATTAGATTTTATTATATTCGGAATTAATGAATTTCATGACTAGAAATAATTCTAGAAAATCTAGAATTACTATTTGAGTCACATAACTACTCTGCAAGATGTACGTACAGAAACAGGATTTCTTTCCTTACATGTACAGCCGCTCAACATGCATGCACGTATACATATATATGTATATCTAAGATACGGCGAGAGATAGAGGGAGCTACGAGCGACGGCTAGCGATAAGGGTTGTACTTCTGAAACCAGGGCGTCGAGGGCTACGCCGGCATATATATAGTCGTAGGGTTTGGAAACTTTTCGGAATTTCTTAATTTCGGGATTATTTTAATTCCGCGAATAAAAGAATTCTAGAAAATCTAGAATTACCTTTTTGGCCGCGAAAAATAGCCCGGAGCTCAGAAAAATCACCGGAAACATCCTGGAGACTCTTGGAAAGATAAGTAACTCAACTAAATGAGTTTGAGCTCATGAAAAGATAGATGAAGAGATCAAGGAAAAAGATTAAGCTCATGGAAATTGAAAATTTTAAATCTAGAAAATGCCAAAAAGTTTTCCGATGAAAAGTAAACGTCATCCTATGATATTTTGAAAATAATAGCACTCACCAACACCAAAGACAAGCATCACACAAACACCACATTATCAATTTAATATGAAAAAGTTTAAAACCAAAATTTTCTATATTGAAATTAGCAACAACTTAACTTATCTAATAAATTTATTTAAATATTGAAATCATTTATTTTATTTAGTGTTTTCTAAGCACAACCCAAAATAGGAAATTTTGGGGTGTGACATGCTCATTCATGAAAATCAAATGATTTTGATGTATATATGATACCACTATTGCTTCTATGTTTGTTTGATCTAGTGATAGCATATGACATGTTTGTGGGCTTGCAAACCTAGTGTTGAATCTAAAAAATGAGCTCATGATGTGTAATTCAACATGGTCAAGATAACCCTTATACTTTTGAGGTGTGAAGAAACTTGTCCTTGGATCAAACCGAATTACATATTCTAGGCAAGTGATTTAGATTGAACCATAATTTGGACTCCCTCATATTGATTGACTTGACTCTCACTAAAATTGGCACATTTTTGGTGATTGTTGACAAAGGGGAAGAGAAAAGTCACAAAGATAAAAAGTTAAGTTGTAAAGGGGAAAAAGATATAGTAAGGGGGAGAGAAATCAAAGATATGACATTGGAAAGAGATCAATTAAAATTGAGCACATGTGTAGGGGGAACAAGCTCATGAATTATTTGTTGCAATTGTATGTGCATTAACATGATGAATCGTTGCATTGCAAAGCTTAAATTCATATTCATGATTGTATGGTGTATGCTAGAAATAGAACTTGAATGATGAATTGTTGAGAGTAGCTTTACAAGTGGTATCTAGACACCTTTGCTTATAATATTGATCTCATGAAGTATTTTAGTGTTTGTGATCTTTATAAGTGATGTATTACAAGTGGTGTCTAGCTATATTGGTGTTAAGGATGGTATATAAAGGCAACTCCGATTGGTATCACGCTTCAAAGGTCCATTCTTTATACCTTAGCATAAATTTGATAGTAGTAACTCTCCCAAAATTCAAATCCATACATATGTGCACAATTGAACCAAACTTATGGAAGCATATATGTAAGGGGAGCTAATACTATCGAAATTGAAAATTGATTTCATTACATATCTTTGTGGTGGTTGTCATCAATTACCAAAAAGGGGGAGATTGAAAGCCCAAGTTTGGTTTTGGTAATTAATGACACCAAGTTGCTAATGCCATATGTTAAGTGGTTTGAGTTAGGCATAAGCAACACACGTGATGAAGGAGCATGTGGCATGAAGTGATGGCCACAAGGTCACAAAGAGGTGGAGATGCACATACAATGATGATCAAGGTGATCAAGCATGTGGAGATGGACATGGAACAAAGTGATCAAGGCAAAGGTATAAACCACAGGGTTTTGTCACACTCCAATTAAAGGACAATATAGAGTGTATACATCTTATGTGCGCCCCAGGAATAGTCGCACACATAAGCTGACAAATTAACAAAAGTATCATCACCATGTACATACATATCGTTATTACATCACGTAGTTCTTACATAACAAGCGGAAAAGTAAATAGCAACTCTCAGGCGTAGTGTCTGATCCACAGGGAAGGACGACTGGTTGACTCAAACCTAGAAATCTTCCGGGAAGTCCTCGTAGAAACTGTCATCTGTTACCCATCCGGGATTTTTATCCAAAAACAATATAGCAACAAGTGTGAGTACATTTGTACTCCGCAAGTATAGTATGAGGATTCATGAGGCTCAAAAAGGATAGACACGGTTGACTGCAGTTAGCACTTTTAGTAGATCAACATTTCATTATTAATCATTATTAAGTTATGCTCAAACTCCCATTTAACCCACATGATCCACTACTAGAATTAAGAAGAGAAAGCAACAGTGTGATCTCATCATCATCATCATAGTTCATCCACATATCTAGTAACCATTTATTCTGTGAGTTTTCCGGGCCGCTCGTGTCCGTGAGCACGGCTGTTATAACAGTTTTTAACACTCTGCAGAGGTTGTGCATCTTTACCCGTGAGTCGTGTTACCCGTATGCCCGGGCCCGTCGACCCCCTAACACTTCCAAGGTGAGCAGGCAGGGTACACTATGAAGCCTTCCATAGGCCTCTTCTAACAAGTTAGGGCCGCGAGGTTTCCTCGGCAGGTAGATATAGAGAACCCCCCTTTCGATGGCACAATTCCCGCAGGCTATACACATCAGAACAGAGGCAGTTCTATACCCAAAGTGGCAAGCCCCTCTTGCGCCCTTTCGGGTAACCTCTAACAAGCTAGAAAAGATCCTATTACTGAGCTAAAGTCAGAGCCATATGACTCTCACGGTTGCACTGTATGTCCCAGCTTTTGCCCTACAGACAAGTCCTTACGGAGAGTTTAGGGCAACGTGATCGACATCATTTGCACCATCACCCTATACTTCAATTATTACCATCATGTTTATCCGTTTGTTCCATTAATCATAGTATTGATCATGTTTGAATAGAGCACTAGCATTCTACCCATATGCAATAAAACCCATAGGTATCGAGATATAAGTCATAAATGGCTAGGATGTCCTTATAGTCGAGCAATATTAGACACATGCATAATGAGTAGATTATATAATGAATAGGAATCAAGGAAGGCCCATGCTATACTTGCCTTGGTTCATGAACTGCTGCTGGTCCTGCTGCTCCTCGCACGCGTCCGGATTTCCGACGTACTCCTCACCGTCTGAACTCGAACGACACAAAGTACAACACGCAATTCGGAGCAGACATACAAGCAAAACATAGCTACTATTAGAACAGTACACCAACAATAAATAAATCTGAATAAAATGTTTACCAAAATCATCTACGTCTCGCTACGATCACATTGACGCGAATTGCACGAAAAACGGAGCTACAACGCAAAAGTTACGCGCTAAGCAAGGTTCCAAAACTAGCTACTAAACTAGTCTTAATCGAGAAACTTAAAAGCTTCTAACAGGTCCATCAGTAGCACTAATGCGTAGATTACGAAATTACAAAACTAACGCAAGTTGAACGGGTCGAATCGGAGCTAAAACGATGATTTTATACACGTTTTACTGCAGTGGCAATTCTGTAAATAGATCAAACTATTTTCAGATTTAAAATAAATCAAATTCGGGGATTTCCAATCTGGCCGAGGACCGCGGGCGGAATAAAGAAGAAACCCGAGGGCTCTTTAGAAAGAAACCCACGAAGGGGTATCGGCCTTTCTAAGCCGTTGATCAAGCGATGGACGGGCGGATTAAATGGAGGGGAAGAAGGGAACATGGGCCGCCGGAGTTGGGGGTGGACGCGGCGGCGCCGCCATTACCGCGGCGTGGAGCTCGCCGGCGTTGCTTGCACGGGTGCTACAGGGCTTCATTTTCAAAAAGGAAAACTCCGGAGCGAAGGGGAGATGATGGCGAACCCATCCCGGGGCAAAACACGGCGGTGGTAGGCTCGAGGGGCACCCGCCACGGCCGGCCATGGAAGAGCTCGCCGGAGTTCATGTAGAACGGCCCTAGAGACACAAATCGTAGAAATGAAGGTGCAAGGAGAGGGAGGGAATCACGGGGAGGCTCACCGAGCGAAGAACACGGGCGGAGGCGACTCGGAGGTGTCGGCCGACGCGGTGGCGGACGGGAAGCTCCGGCGGTTCGTCGCTGCGGCCCACGGTTGCTCAAATGAGAGGGATTGGAGCGGGAAACAGCAGGGGGGAGGCGGTGAAGGGGTTGCGGCTCGCTTTTGAAGGCCGGGCGCGGGGGGGGGGGGGAAAGAACGCTCCCACGTTCTGCGGTAGTGGGCGCGGGGGGAGAAGGAATGGCGGTTGCCTTCGTGACCGAGGGAACGGAGGAGCGGCTGGAGGTAGAGGAGGGCGCCGACAGGTGGGCCCAGCATGTCAGCCGCACAAGAGAGGGAGGCGCGGCGGAGGCAGGCCGGCTGGGCTGGGCCGCGGCCCAGAGAAGGAGCGCGGGGGAAGGAATGGTGGGCTGGCCGGGAATCGGCTAGCAGGCCGAAAGCGGGGAAAGGTGAAGGGGAAAAATAATTTGTTTTCCTTTTTCAAATTAAATTTTCAAATCACATTTCCAAATGATTTTCAAATCCTTTCAACAATTTATCAAAACCACTCATCACAAAAAAAAATACTTGTGCAACAGCATGCATGCATGAACATTTTCTAACCTTATGATTGATTTTAATTTCCCAAAAATTTATTATTCCCTAAATTCGATTGCACAACTAATTCATATTTAAATCAATTTATCTATTTTTAAATAATACAAAAATTTAGGGTGTCACAATTCTACCCCCCTTAAGAGAATCTCGTCCTCGAGATTGGATGATGCTTACTCAAAAAGCTGTGGATAAGACTTTCTCAGATCTTCTTCTCTTTCCCAAGTAGACTCATCTTCTGAATAACGATTCTATTGCACTCTGCACATCTTTATAGTGCGGCTTCTGGTAACTCTTTCTGCAGTTTCAAGAATCTTTACCGGATACTCCTCATACGTGAGATCTTCTTTAACAGTAAGCTCCTCCAAGGGAATCTGCTCCTCTGGTACCCGCAAACACTTTTTCAACTGTGAAACATGAAACACATCATGCACACCTGATAAACTTTCTGGTAATTCCAATTGATAAGCCACTTCTCCACGTCTCTCTAGAATCTTGAAAGGTCCCACATATCTCGGTGCTAACTTGCCCTTCATATTGAATCTTCTCACATTTCTCATTGGTGACACTTTCAAATACACATAGTCACCTTCTTTGAAACTCAACTCTCTCCTTCGGATATCAGCATAGCTCTTCTGTCTAGACTGTGCTACTCTCAAATTATCCCTGATCATCCTCACTTGTTCCTCTGCATTGCGTAGGACATCAGGTCCAAACACTTGGGTTTCACCTGTCTGATTCCAGAATAGAGGTGTTCTACACTTTCGCCCATATAAAGCTTCGAATGGCGCCATCTTGAGACTTTTCTGGTGACTGTTGTTGTATGAAAACTCAGCATATGACAAACTCTTATCCCAACTAGTACCATACTGTAAAGCACAAGCTCTCAACATGTCTTCCAATATTTGATTGGTTCTTTCGGTCTGCCCATCAGTTTGGGGATGATACGCCGAACTGAAATTTAACTTGGTTCCCAAAGCACTGTGTACCTTACGCCAAAAATGTGACGTAAACTGAGTTCCTCGGTCAGATACGATCTTCTTGGGAACCCCATGTAGACATATTATTCTCTCCATATACAACTCCGCTAGCTTTGCACCACTATAAGTGGTTTTGACTGGCAAGAAGTGGGCTACCTTAGTAAGTCGATCCACTATTACCCAGATTGAATCATATCCTTGTTGAGTGCGGGGCAATCCAGTAATGAAGTCCATACCAACTTCTTCCCATTTCCACTCTGGTATTTTCATTGGTTGCAACAATCCTGCAGGCCTTTGGTGCTCAGCCTTCACCCTTTGACAAGTATCACATATGGCCACATACTCAGCCACATCCCGTTTCAAACCATACCACCAATACTTCTCTTTGAGGTCCAAGTACATCTTGGTGCTTCCAGGGTGTATAGAATAAGCAGAATCATGTGCCTCTCGCAGAATCATATCACGGATAGCTTTCACTTCAGGTACACATATTCTTTTTCCAAACCATAGAGTACCATTCTCATCCAGCCGGAAACCTGGTGCCTTTCCAACCACTACCTGCTCAGCAATCTCCTTTAATTTCTCATCCTCCAACTGACCTGTACGTATCTCTTGCTCCAATGTAGGTTCTATAGCCAATTCTACTACATTATTGACAAAACCCAAGTTGAGATGTTCTATTTCAGCTCGCAACTCTGCTGGTATAAATGTCAACTGAAGTCCGTTGGCATAGCTCTTCCGGCTAAGTGCATCGGCAACAACATTTGCCTTTCCAGGATGATAATGCACTTCCAGATCATAATCTTTAATCAATTCCAGCCAACGACGTTGCCTTAAATTCAACTCGGACTGAGTAAAAATGTATTTTAAACTCTTGTGGTCAGTGTAGATGTCACACTTATGTCCGATCAAATAATGCCTCCAAATTTTCAGAGCATGGACAACTGCGGCTAATTCCAAGTCATGGGTTGGGTAATTCAATTCATGCTTTCTCAACTGCCTGGATGCATAGGCCACAACCTTTCCTTCTTGCATAAGCACACACCCAAGGCCTAGGCGAGATGCATCACAATAAATAGAGAAGCTCTTACTTAAATCAGGTAGGGTCAACACTGGGGCTGTTGTCAACCTTTTCTTTAGCTCCTCAAAGTTAGCCTGACATTTGTCTGACCAAACAAATTTGGCATTCTTCTCTAATAGGGCTGTCATAGGCTTGGCTAGCTTAGAGAACCCTTCAATAAACCTTCTATAGTATCCAGCCAAACCCAAAAAGCTACGGATTTCACTAGCATTGACTGGGGCTTTCCAATTCAACACATCTTGCACTTTACTGGGATCTACGGCTATTCCACCGTTAGAGACCACATGTCCCAGAAAAGATACTTCTTTCAGCCAGAACTCACATTTGCTCCTTTTTGCATACAATTTATGTTCCCTGAGTTTTTGTAAGACTAACCTTAAGTGTTCAGCATGTTCCTCTTCATTTTTGGAGAATATTAGGATATCATCTATGAATACCACTACAAACTTATCCAAGTACTCCATGAATACTTTGTTCATTAGATACATAAAGTATGCAGGTGCATTTGTCAGTCCAAAAGACATCACTGTGTACTCATAAAGGCCATATCTGGTAGTAAATGCTGTCTTGGGTATGTCAGATGCACGAATTTTTAGTTGATGATATCCAGAACGGAGGTCAATTTTTGAGAACACACAAGCACCTTTCAGCTGATCAAATAAATCATCAATTCTAGGGAGTGGGTACTTGTTTTTGATTGTGACTTCATTAAGGGACCTATAATCGACACACATCCTTCGTGTGCCATCTTTCTTATCCACAAATATAACAGGTGCTCCCCAAGGTGAAGAACTAGGACGAATAAAACCTTTCTCTTGCAATTCTTTAATTTGTTTCTTTAGTTCTTCTAATTCATTTACTCCCATTCTATATGGTCTCTTAGCTATGGGTGCAGTCCCAGGTAAAAGCTCGATAAGGAATTCGATGTCGCGATCGGGTGGCATACCTGGCAATTCATCGGGGAACACGTCCGGGAATTCATCCACCACCTGGTTCTCCTGGTTAGCAACATCGCTCAGCTGATTGACGGTGGCGGTAGGTTGAGCTTGCACTTCCACTTCGACACAAATTCTATCACCACTTGGAGATGTCACAACCACAGATTTCTCCTGACATTGTATCACTGCCCTATGTTGCTTCATCCAATCCATTCCCAAGATGAGGTCAATTCCAGCGGTTCTCAGAACAATTGGATTTACCTTGAAAGCTACCCCCTTAAGAAAATACTAGTATAAGGGCTCCAATAATTTGCGGGCATGCTACCCCCGGTGAATTTACTAGCATGGGATCCTTCATGGCACACAGGGGTATGCTATGCATTCTAACAAAAGCTTGGGATATGAAAGAATGCGAGGCACCGGAATCAAAAAGTACGGTAGCGGAGATGGAGTTGACGCTAAACGTACCCAGCATAACCTCAGGCGCCTCCTGAGCGGATTCCGACGACACATGATTCACCTTGCCAGTGAACGGAGGTCGAGCGTTGGGTCTCTGGTTGTTCTGCTGGTTCTGCGGGGCCTGCCGGTTCTGCTTCTTTGGGCACTGGTACGAATAGTGTCCCACCTCTCCACAGTTGTAACAGGCATTGGGGTTGCCTGGGGTGCCACTCTTGATTGGGGCATTGTTGGGCACTCCCTGACGTGGTGCTTGGTTGCTAGCTTGCTGTTGCTGGGGGCGCTGCTGACTCTGATTACCCAACTGCGGTGGGTACTGGGGGCGTTGCTGGTACTGGTTCCTCTGGGGGTACTGGCCTTTGTTCCATTGGTTGGGTGGCCCTTGGTTCCTCTGCTGAAAACCCTGCTGCGGGAAAGCTCGCGGGCGAGGGTTGCTACCCGACGCCTGTCCCTGGAGCTTCCTCTTCTTGAGGTCCATTTCCTTACGCTTGTTATCAATTACAATGGCACGGTCCACCAACTCTTGGAAACTGGCATATTTGTTGGACATCAATTGCAGCTGGAGTCCATCATACAGGCCCTTCAGAAAACGGCGCTGTTTGTCAGAATCCCGAGCCACTTCAGCCGGGGCATATCGTGACAATTGTGCAAACTTGTCGCGGTATTCCGCCACAGACATGGACCCTTGCTTGAGAGCCCGGAACTCCTCTTGCTTTAGTTCAATAAGTCCCTCAGGGATGTGATAGGACCTAAAGCTCTCCGTGAACTCTTTCCATGTGATCTCTGGAGCATTCTCTGGACGTCCATACTGGAATGACTCCCACCAATCCTGAGCAGCTCCTTGGAGTTGGCCTGAGGCGTACAAGACTTTCTCCAAGTCGTTGCACTGTGGAATGTTTAGCTGCTTTTCCACAGCTCTCAGCCAGTCATCCGCCTCCATAGGTTCAGAGGCATGTGTGAACACAGGTGGGCGTCCTTTCAGAAACTCACCACGCTTGTCACGGACCTGCACAAGTGGGGGTGCTCCTGCGGGTTGCTCACCGAGACGGTCCATCACTGTCTGCATGAGCTGCGCTTGCATGGCCATCAGCTGCTCAATGGTCACCGGCGGTGGCGGAGGTGGATCCACCAAAGCTCCGTGTCCACGACCACGGCCACGGCCTCTGCCACGTCCTCCTCTGGCGGCCATCTGTTTCCAATCAAATGGGCATACTTTTAGAGATCTCCCAAAATTACAAATTATTTACAAAAGGTAAATAACATAACTGAAAATTTCTGGACGAGTGTCTACAACAGCAGACCGAAAACTGGAGTGTAACTCAAGTTCCAGAAATCCAAAATAGGCGTGGCATACATCGTTGGAAAGCTTAAAGAGTCTGCTACAACTTTTGTATAGAACTTTTTCACTGATACAGACGGCAACATCATAAAAAAAACTGAGCTAAACAATTTCTGTTCTAGGTTACAGACTGCACAAACTTGCCAGGTTGTAGCAGGCATATCTCTCAAACCAGAATTGATAATGAGGTGATTCCAGTGGAAAATGAAAGGTACACAAGTCTAGTTCTTTCCACAAAAATTTCATAATTTTCGGACATAGAGATTTAAAGATATAAGACAAACATTGCAGACTGCTCTGAGAACAGCACAGCAGAAAAGCAGAATTTAAACCCCAACTAAGTTAAACAAACACTAACTTAAGGTTTTGATAAAAAGAACATGTGGACAAGCCCACACTGTTCCTGCAATCACACAAACTCCAAATCATTCAAGTTCATCATCACAACCAACAAGACCATTAAAAGTTCACAACACACACATAAATTTGACACGACTTTCGATCTAGAACGCATTCATTATGACGGGGCTGCAAGTATCTAAGGAGCGCGATCCACCATGGTGAACACCCTGGCCTTCTTCTTGTAAATGGTAGGCTGTCCTAGCTGAACGGCCATCTCATCTATCTGATTCTGAAGGCGCTTTTCAGATTTTTGCGCTGCACGAAGCTCTTCCCTGAGTGCTTCGTTAACCTCCTGCATGGCGCTGAGGTGCCTCACTGTGGTGTCCAAGGTGGGATCAGAAGCTGGAGGAGCCAACACCGCCCATGTCTTCTCCCTTGAGTCGTAGCGTGGAAGATACCGGTAGCGATCATTCTGCATGTCCTCAAAACGTCGACCATGGTAGTGCAGGTACGCCGCCTGCGCCGCATCTTCCATGCTGTCATAGGCACTGGCACGCCTGGCTCGGGGGCTATGGGTGGTCACAACATCCTGTGATTGGTCGGTGTTGTTCCAGGCGGTGATGATCACATTGGTCTTCCAGTACGTCGCCTCCACTGGATGTGTGTGCTCCGCACAGTAGTACTTCACAGAAGCAGCAAACTCTGGATAGTACTCAGCTAGCATGGTGGTGAGGAGGTTGTGGTAATGGGCATCTTCGGGAGCTTCCTTAAACTTGTTCCTGGTGGTCCAGCCTATCTCTTCTGGCTCCTCTGATGCAGCTAGGGAGGGCACTGGTGTTGGTGCAGAAGCGGCCTGGGAAGCTGGTGGAGGTGTAGCAGTGGGGACTGGAGCATCCACATGTGGGATGGGTGCAGCCACGGGGGTCGAAGCAGGTCCATCCGATGCAGCCACTGAAAATACCTCCTCCTCCATGGGTTCCTCCTCTTCCTCGTCAGTGATGTGGGCGACCTCTGGCTCCACTGGTGGTACTGCTGGTGGTGCTGGTGGAGCAGGTGCTACTGGAACGAACTGGGCGACGTAGGCAGCGGCACTGAGGCGAGGCATCTATAGTTTGGATATAAAATATTATCAGAGTCAATATTTTATACAATAGAATAAGAAATAGAGCATAAAATTTTAATAAAATATCAAGATGGAGATAGTAGCAAGTAAATAAATAAAGTCAAACTCCTAGAAACGACCATTTCTATCTAGGTTTGCGTCCTACAGTCGACACAGCTTTGATACCAATTTGTCACACTCCAATTAAAGGACAATATAGAGTGTATACATCTTATGTGCGCCCCAGGAATAGTCGCACACATAAGCTGACAAATTAACAAAAGTATCATCACCATGTACATACATATCGTTATTACATCACGTAGTTCTTACATAACAAGCGGAAAAGTAAATAGCAACTCTCAGGCGTAGTGTCTGATCCACAGGGAAGGACGACTGGTTGACTCAAACCTAGAAATCTTCCGGGAAGTCCTCGTAGAAACTGTCATCTGTTACCCATCCGGGATTTTTATCCAAAAACAATATAGCAACAAGTGTGAGTACATTTGTACTCCGCAAGTATAGTATGAGGATTCATGAGGCTCAAAAAGGATAGACACGGTTGACTGCAGTTAGCACTTTTAGTAGATCAACATTTCATTATTAATCATTATTAAGTTATGCTCAAACTCCCATTTAACCCACATGATCCACTACTAGAATTAAGAAGAGAAAGCAACAGTGTGATCTCATCATCATCATCATAGTTCATCCACATATCTAGTAACCATTTATTCTGTGAGTTTTCCGGGCCGCTCGTGTCCGTGAGCACGGCTGTTATAATAGTTTTTAACACTCTGCAGAGGTTGTGCATCTTTACCCGTGAGTCGTGTTACCCGTATGCCCGGGGCCCGTCGACCCCCTAACACTTCCAAGGTGAGTAGGCAGGGTACACTATGAAGCCTTCCATAGGCCTCTTCTAACAAGTTAGGGCCGCGAGGTTTCCTCGGCAGGTAGATATAGAGAACCCCCCTTTCGATGGCACAATTCCCGCAGGCTATACACATCAGAACAGAGGCAGTTCTATACCCAAAGTGGCAAGCCCCTCTTGCGCCCTTTCGGGTAACCTCTAACAAGCTAGAAAAGATCCTATTACTGAGCTAAAGTCAGAGCCATATGACTCTCACGGTTGCACTGTATGTCCCAGCTTTTGCCCTACAGACAAGTCCTTACGGAGAGTTTAGGGCAACGTGATCGACATCATTTGCACCATCACCCTATACTTCAATTATTACCATCATGTTTATCCGTTTGTTCCATTAATCATAGTATTGATCATGTTTGAATAGAGCACTAGCATTCTACCCATATGCAATAAAACCCATAGGTATCGAGATATAAGTCATAAATGGCTAGGATGTCCTTATAGTCGAGCAATATTAGACACATGCATAATGAGTAGATTATATAATGAATAGGAATCAAGGAAGGCCCATGCTATACTTGCCTTGGTTCATGAACTGCTGCTGGTCCTGCTGCTCCTCGCACGCGTCCGGATTTCCGACGTACTCCTCACCGTCTGAACTCGAACGACACAAAGTACAACACGCAATTCGGAGCAGACATACAAGCAAAACATAGCTACTATTAGAACAGTACACCAACAATAAATAAATCTGAATAAAATGTTTACCAAAATCATCTACGTCTCGCTACGATCACATTGACGCGAATTGCACGAAAAACGGAGCTACAACGCAAAAGTTACGCGCTAAGCAAGGTTCCAAAACTAGCTACTAAACTAGTCTTAATCGAGAAACTTAAAAGCTTCTAACAGGTCCATCAGTAGCACTAATGCGTAGATTACGAAATTACAAAACTAACGCAAGTTGAACGGGTCGAATCGGAGCTAAAACGATGATTTTATACACGTTTTACTGCAGTGGCAATTCTGTAAATAGATCAAACTATTTTCAGATTTAAAATAAATCAAATTCGGGGATTTCCAATCTGGCCGAGGACCGCGGGCGGAATAAAGAAGAAACCCGAGGGCTCTTTAGAAAGAAAACCCACGAAGGGGTATCGGCCTTTCTAAGCCGTTGATCAAGCGATGGACGGGCGGGATTAAATGGAGGGGGAAGAAGGGAACATGGGCCGCCGGAGTTGGGGGTGGACGCGGCGGCGCCGCCATTACCGCGGCGTGGAGCTCGCCGGCGTTGCTTGCACGGGTGCTACAGGGCTTCATTTTCAAAAAGGAAAACTCCGGAGCGAAGGGGAGATGATGGCGAACCCATCCCGGGGCAAAACACGGCCGGTGGTAGGCTCGAGGGGCACCCGCCACGGCCGGCCATGGAAGAGCTCGCCGGAGTTCACGTAGAACGGCCCTAGAGACCACAAATCGTAGAAATGAAGGTGCAAGGAGAGGGAGGGAATCACGGGGAGGCTCACCGAGCGAAGAGCACGGGCGGAGGCGACTCGGAGGTGTCGGCCGACGCGGTGGCGGACGGGAAGCTCCGGCGGTTCGTCGCTGCGGCCCACGGTTGCTCAAATGAGAGGGATTGGAGCGGGAAAACAGCAGGGGGGAGGCGGTGAAGGGGTTGCGGCTCGCTTTTGAAGGCCGGGCGCGGGGGGGGAAAAGAACGCTCCCACGTTCTGCGGTAGTGGGCGCGGGGGGGAGAAGGAATGGCGGTTGCCTTCGTGACCGAGGGAACCGGAGGAGCGGCTGGAGGTAGAGGAGGGCGCCGACAGGTGGGCCCAGCATGTCAGCCGCACAAGAGAGGGAGGCGCGGCGGAGGCAGGCCGGCTGGGCTGGGCCGCGGCCCAGAGAAGGAGCGCGGGGGAAGGAATGGTGGGCTGGCCGGGAATCGGCTAGCAGGCCGAAAGCGGGGAAAGGTGAAGGGGAAAAATAATTTGTTTTCCTTTTTCAAATTAAATTTTCAAATCACATTTCCAAATGATTTTCAAATCCTTTCAACAATTTATCAAAACCACTCATCACAAAAAAAAAATACTTGTGCAACAGCATGCATGCATGAACATTTTCTAACCTTATGATTGATTTTAATTTCCCAAAAATTTATTATTCCCTAAATTCGATTGCACAACTAATTCATATTTAAATCAATTTATCTATTTTTAAATAATACAAAAATTTAGGGTGTCACAGGTTTTTCTTTTGCCGGTCTAAGATAAGTAGAGAAGTGATTGACCGGGTTTAGGATACATAGCCGACTATCAAAAGGGGCAATCACGGTTAGCTCGGGAATCAAGTGCCACTAGATCAATGACTTGAGCATATGCATTAGAATCTAGTAGAGAGCTAACATAACGCCTTGAAAATTATTTGTGAAATGCTAACACACATGCACATGGTGGTGTACACTTGGTGGTGTTAGCACTTTTGCGAAGGCGGTGGAGTTTGAGCGGTAGAGAGGGGTTTGGGTTCCTCTCTCCCTCCCGCCAAGCTTGCGAGGCGGGATTCGGCGCTTTTTGAGGAAGTGAAACGCCTATTTTTTACTATGCTGGAGGCGGAGAAAAGGAGGCGTAAGTCCGGTGTGTTTCTCATTGAAAAACAGTGACCGAACACTGGATCGGACGCGGTCCAGGGTGGACCTGCATGTCCAGTCAGCTCAAGTCGAGGGTAGAGGCACAACGCGCCTAGGGTTTGTGACCGGACGCTGGTCTGGCTTGACCAGCGCATCTGGTCAGTTCACCTAGGCGCAGAGGAAAGGCGCGCGACCAGCGCGTCCGAGGGTTCCCGGGACCGAAGCATCCGGTCGGGCACCCAGAGGAGCAGTGCGTGGTGTAGAGCTGATCGGACACGCGGCGCGTCCGATCACATGCGATCAGACATGTCCGGTCGTGGTGGGAGCTCTCTGGACTCTGACCGGACGCCGGGTGCAGCGCGTCCGGTCATTTGGTGAAGCGCGTCCGGTCGTGGCAATGTCTCTCTCTGACGCACGTTGGTACTGTTTGTCCTATAGTCCGGTCACCCTGACTGGTGCGTTCGGTCATCACGTTTTTCACTGCAACGTCTTGTAACGGCTAGTTGCTTACCCCTTCGCTATAAATAGTTGGTGGCCGGGTTTGGGGGGGCAACTCTTGCGCATTTGAGATCTTGAGACATCCTTTGAGCTAGAGAACAATCCGTCCACTCATCTCTTTGCTTGGTTGCACATCTTGAGTGAGATTGAGTGAGATTCAAGTGCATTACTTGAGAGTTGCATTCTAGAGGCACTTGATCATCGAGTTGCTATGGATTTCTTGTTACTCTTCCGTGTTTCTCGACGCGGTAGATGACTTGGAGCAGCGGAGGTGATTGAGCTCGCAATTAGAGATTGTTGAAGCCCTCACCAAGTGTTGTAAGGGGTTCTTGATCCTTCCCCACGGGAGTTCGCGAATTGGATACTCTAGTGGAGCTCATGGCTTGGAGGATCCCCATCTTATATGCGGTTGTGCGGCGCCCGCTGAGGGCTCGACTCTTGATAGTTGATTAGCTCGCGAACCGACAAGTGGGTGTATCGCAACAACGGGGAGTAGCTTGCCGGGAAGCAGGTGAACCTCAGGATAAATTCTTGTGTCGTTCTCTTCCTGAGGATTTCTCTTGTGTGATTGATTGGTACTTCTTATCTCTACACATTGGTATAATCACTCGAAGCTCTTCTCTCATATTACTTCTTGTATCTAGCTTGTAGTTGTTGTTGTGTTTAGTGGATAGCCTTGTACTAGACTTGTGTAGGTGGCTTGCTTAATTAGTTAGAGCTAGTGCATTTTGCTTCGCCACCTTTCGTACTAACTTGTGGTTAAGCAATTCTTGTAGAAGTTTTAATTAGGCTATTCACCCCCTCTAGCCTTTTTGGACCTTACAGATGGTCTCCATCGAGGCACGCAAGGAAGATTGTGCGGTGCTTTGGAGAAGTGATTTGTGAGGGGTATTGTGCTCGCCTTGCGGGAGCCGCGAAGAGCAACTCTAGTTGAGTGTGTCATTGAGCTACCTTCACTTGTGGGTAGGTTCTTGCGGCGCGCAATGTTTGGTCTAGGCTTGTGAATGCCTGTTAGCCACCGAACCACCAAGCGAGTGTTCGACACAACGGGGACTTGCTTGGTGGCAACCAAGTGAACCTCGGGATAAAAATCACCATGTCATCATCTTCCCGTTGGTTTGCATTCTCTATACACAAGCTTGTATTTACTTTCATATACATTGCACTTGTGTAGTTGCTCTTGTAATTAGTATATGTAGGAGCTCCCTCATTGCTTGAAGTACTAGTGGCATATGTTTGGGTGATCTTGCTCCTAGAGTTGGTTAGGTGAGCTCTAGCTAGCCCAACACCTTTGTTGCCTAATTAGGATCTTAATAAGGTGCTTGAAATTTCGATAGAGGGATGTAGTCTTGGCTAGACCGATAGTTTTAATTCCACATTTATTTCGGTTAGCCGACGTGATTAATTTTAGAAAGGACTATTCACCCCCTCTAGTCCGCCATCTCGACCCTACAGGATGCCCGCGTGGAGTGATGGGGATGGCGGTGTAGCGGCGGGGTGCGGGGACAGGGAGCGGCACACGCAGCGGTGGCCATCGGCGCGGGCGGCAGGGAGTCGACGTGGGAAAGGTTGAGAAGCGAGTGTAGGAAGTAGCACGCATGCTCTCATACGAGCAGGCAGCGACAATGTTTCCCATCTAGAGGAAGAAGGGGAGCTCATGTTTGGGCCTGTCTATAAGAGAGAGGGAGGGAATAATTGGGGTGGCCGGTTGGGCTACTGGCCATTTGGCCTAGAGTTAGCGAGTGTGGAGCGGTCCGTCCATTCAGACGCCCTATTCATAGCATTACTATTTTTTAACAAGTCACCTAAATATATTCCATGGCAAAGCTAGGAATAGAAGGTTACAAATTTAGGGCAAACGTAGAGGTACATAGTGTTGGAATAATTGGGCTTGGCCCAATAGAAATTCTAAAATTAACTTGAAGAAATCTCAAAGGCCCATTCACGTGAGCAAGAGAGGGGGAGTGGGAACCTTTTGTTCCACCTTGCTTGGGGAAGTGGAGGATAGCCATGCTTAAATATGAAAGTCATCTCCACTTCCTCAAGTTCAATGTGAGGAGAAGAAAGAAATCCCACACGTGCTCGCTCACCTCATCGGGCTAGGGTGCAGGCACGCGACACCTATGTCAATGGTCCACCAAAATCCAACTCCTCACCTTGCATGGGCGTGACCTCTTTTTGTAGTTTTTGGTTTTGGTTTCATGGCCTTCAAGCTTGCGGATAGGGTTCTAAATAATTTAGATGGTGATCATGACATGAGATCGGATTGGATAGGCCTATATAAGCAGCCTATCATCAGCCATGCTAAAACACATCTAATCGAGCTAGGGTTTTTTTCCCTCTTCTCGCTGGCCTTCAAGTTTATAGATGGGAATCCTAAACGGTTTAGATGGTGATCACGACACGAGATCGGATTAGACAAGCCTATATAAGCAACCTATCGGCCACGCTGAAACACATCTAATCGAGCTAGGTTCTTCTGGCCTATTCCTCGCTGGCCTTCAAGTTTGCAGATAGGAGTCCTAAACAGTTTAGATAGTGATCGTGACATGAGATCGGATTGGACAAGCCTATATAAGCAGCCTATTGGACATGCCAAAACACATCTAATCTAGCTAGGGTTTTTTGCCTCTTTCTCGTTGTTGCACTTCCGTTGTAGTCTCTCCAACTTGAGCGCTTACATGCACCAGTGATCGGGAGGACAGGTCTCTGGAACTCTCATCCTTATCATCCTACACCGAGAGAGAACGAAAAAGGTTTTTGAGAAGCACTTTTGCGTGACTGCTCCCAACCTCCATGATGGCTCGTCTTCCGAAGGCTGCGTCGGGATGTCGTCTACACTGCTAGCAGATCCATCGCATCTTCAACGACAATGTTCCTCCACTCATTGATGACTTCGAATCACCATCAACAACAGCGTCTCCACCACCAACAAGGTCGTCTCCTTCTAAAAATGAAAGGTACACACCTATGGTAGAACCACCCAAATTATATGGCCCATGTGTACTTGTCATTGTCCTAAAGACCTCTGACTGCTGTACACGAAATCCAGATAATCCGGTAGTCTGTCGGGTGTCCTCGAGGAACCCCGAATCATCCATATTTTATAACTCATACATGATCAATAATGGAATTGCCACAACATTACAATATTAATTACAAAATATACATTGAAGTGGAAAACAATGATAACATTAATTTTACAAAACATGAGTAAGTTACTTTTAAGTAAACTTATCTTAAATTGCGAAAGTTGAGTAGAGCTACAGAAGACAACTTAGGTAGAGCACCTAAGTCAGAGAGAATAACCAGATCATGTCAAGCCCACTGACATAACCTCGGTTAGCAGCACGAGTCAGCACCTGCAACAAGGGTTAACAAACCCTAAGTACATAGTTGTACTCCACAAGACATACCCGATGAAAAGAAAAGACTCCAAGGATATGCTGGATTATCGGGAATTCAAGGTAAGGTTTTAGCAAGAATCAAGATTTACTTTTACAGAAAAAGCTTACTAAGGTGAATCCTTACTTTTATTTTTTAGCTCACATTAAATCATTTATGGGATCTGGTTTGCACCTAATCTAGATCAAGCACTTTTTAAATCATCTCATCCCCTCCGTTCTCATCATCATAAATATCATGTTTCATTGTTTAAACTACGATGAGTGGTCAGAGGGTCGAGTCTCCATAACCGAGGAGCAACGACGATTCGAATCGATTATACCCAGCTGGGGATTCCCAACCACACGACATATGCAGGTACCAGACCTACATATATTAACCTTCACTCAGATCCTCCAAAATAGGAATGGGTTCACGCCACCCGAGAGCACAGTACTCCACCGCCCTACCCTATTCCAGTAGGGTGGGTACACGCTACTCTCGTCATCTCTCCACTCCTAGTGCGCGATTGTCCTTTCCCATAATGAAATAGCCGAGGTGTCAGGCTTACAGAAGTATGTGGCTAGTTGCAAAGTCTCAACCACACACAAGCCTACATTGGTACGGTCCTTAATCGACACAGATGGGACTAGCACGAGCAGGCAACCCGGTCGGCTTAACCACCAAAGACAATTCCATGTCCCACCTGGTCTCCAATTAATCATTGTTCCTTATTAACCTTTCAAGTTATGCTAGGATAAATCATTTCAAAATCTCCTATCATCTAAGTCCATCTCATCAAGCATGGCTAAGCATAACTAAACATTTTCATAAAACAGGTAACAGGGATGATATTGGAAATATCAAGGACGGTCATGCAACAAGTGGTAATCAAATAAACCCTAATCACCTAATGCATGAAATCATATACTCAAGTGATATATTTATAAAACACAAGAAAGGTTTAAATGCTTCGGGGCTTGCCTTTGTTGCAGAGAAGGTTAGCTCCACAGAAGTTAGACTTGGTGCCAACGCCATGGATGGATGAACCTTCTCTAAACTTGATCAACCTGGACCTTCTCCGAACTTGATCGACATGGATCTTCTCACTCACGTATGCTACACGTAAATAAATAGCATGATGGAATGCGTGACATGATGCATGGAATGCATTAGTGGAAACATAACAAGATACAATAACTTGAGTACAACTTTCCTTCATGGTACAATACCATGTAATTAACATAAAACACTTTTAGTTATTCTTTTAACAAGCCAACCATGACCTAATTAGGAGTAAAACATATTACACTTAACATACAAGTTATAACAAGGCTTTATGAAACATTGACATGGAAGCATATTTATAGCTTAACCCTTTTTACTCAAGAGGTTGCATAGAAAAGGGCAATCAAAGATTTCATACATGTATCAACTATTGAAAAGCATAATTAAACTAAAAGCCATATAATTAAGGATATAATTAAATATTATAAAATTAATCCCAAACTTTTTGTGAAGGTTTATTACATCATGAAACAGTGGTAAAACAAATTTCATAACTTTTGGATAATTAATTGGGCCTACAAAAATCATGAAACATGCATTTATTAATTAAAATAGGTATTTTTATTTCATGACAAAGCTATCCATTTTCTAGGTTTAATCTTTTTCCTAGATAGACATCATCATCATTAAGCTACACAAAAAGTTTCACAATTTTAGGAGCTCTAATTATTTAGGTATGAAATTTACAAAATCAGCACATAAAAAGCATTTTCTGGAAATGGAAAAACTTATTTTCTCTCTCTGCCGTCGCTGACAGGTCAGGCCCAGTGATCAGTCGCGCTGACCATGGCGACACCATCCGTTGACCGGCGATTGCTCGCGGCGGCGAGGTTCCCGGCGGCGTGGCTGGTACCTACGGACTCAGCACGACTCCGCGCACCCTCTGGCGAAGACGGTTGAGCGAGCTAAGCACGGCAGCGAGTGCGGCGGTGGCCATGGCGCCTCGGTAAAGCTCCGGCGAGGCGGGAGACGATGGCCGGCGGGGTTAACAGTGATGGGGAGAACTCCAATAGGTCCCCCGTGCTCCGGTGAACACACCAAGCTAGCTAAGCGAGCAGTTAAGGCCTAGCAAAGAGCTTGTCCGCGTCTATGGCGGACTGCCATGGCAGAGCACGGCGGCGCCAGGGCGTTCCGGCCACTAGAGACCCTAATCGAGCTAGTAGAAGCCTTGGGAAGCTGTAGGATGCTCACTGCGACTTCAAAAGTTAACCGGTTGAAGGCGAAGTCGACCGGAGAGCTGAGATCGACGGTGACGGCGGCGCTCTGCTCATCGGTGAGAAGGATGGCGTCGCGCGGGCAGCATTGGCAGCTAACACAGGCGCTGGTGAGCTCAGCAGGTGCGTACTGGAATTGTGGAGCTGAATGCGAAAGCAATTAGGCAAAGGCGGCTCGACAGTGATGAATTCACCGGCGCAGTGGAGCTAGTCGGCGGCGAACAGGAAAAGAAGAAAGAAGAAGATAGCCGCCGGTGCTGGGGCTTAAAAGGGGAGGTCTCGAACCTGGGCACGCCCGCACCTTCGCGGACTCGGGCACACGGCCAGTGACGCGTCCCGGCGCGGAGAGACGCCGCGAAGGCACGGCGGCCAGCGCACGCCGGTGAACAGAGGGAGGAGAGGGAAAACAGAGCACGTCTGTTACTGTAGCAATCACACCTCATTCTTCCATTTTTCTTTTCTTCAAATTACTCCCAAATTTGCATAGCAACTTCAAAATCTCCAAAAATAAAAGTTGTTCAACTTCTCGAGATCTCCAACTTTGCTTTTTGGACTGTCACACCCGGTTTTTTTAAAAAACAAAACCAGGCTAATCATATGTGTGCCCAGGAAGTCCACACATATGCCAGAATGAAAAAGTATCAGAAACAATGTTATTATATAACGTATACATAGCTATATTAACACTTACATCAGAGTATTGCGGAACGGTGACTAAACTTCGGGCTCCATTCTTCTCAGGGACGGCTGACTGGGGGTAACATATGCCTAGCACTTCTACTAGTCTTCTGGAAACTCCACTACACCTTGGTCCTTTTTCCGAGTAGCATCTTATTACACACTGGAGTGTTGGGGAAATAGCAAGAGTGAGTCCATGTCGAACTCAACAAGTATAACACAGGGTTCATGAGGCTCAAAAAGGCTAGACACTGTTTGATTGCGTTTAGCTTTTAATCATCATATAATTAGCAATTGAGTAGCATCAAGGTATTCCAATTCCCATTAATGAATCAATGATCAATTGTAATAAGGATAATGAATAGCATTAACATGAGCATAATAATAATCAACAATAATTAAGCATGATATAATAATGGTGATCAACTATTCTGTAAGAATCCCCAAGGCCGCTCGTATCCGTGAGCACGGCTAGTATACCAGTTTTTAACTCTGCGCAGAGGTGTACACTTTCACTGTGAGTCATGATTTCCAAATGCATGGGTTAATTACTCCCAAAACACTGAAAACCATATAAAGCCACTCAAAAGTTCGTCTAACAAGTTAGGGCCATTAGATTCACTCGGCAGGCAGATGTAGAACCCCCCTTCCCTGTGGCACAACAACCGCAGCCTATACACACTAGGCCAGGGGCTCGCACTACACCCAAAGTGGCAAGCCATTCTTACGCCATTTAAGGTAACCTCTAACAAGCTAGAAAAGGTCTCTTGAACAACTAGAGCCAGAGCCATATAGCCCTCACAGCTGTACTGTATATCCCGGTTATCACTTACAGGTAAGTCCTTACGGAGAGAAACCAGAGCAACAATATAACCCCTTGCTCTAGCCCCCTTTCAACAGTAATAAAATCATCTTAATGGTTGATTGCATAATCCATTAGTCAAATTACAAGATCATTGTTCATAATTAAGCACTAGCAGTAGCTACCCAAATGCACAACCCATAGGCGACAAGGAAACAAGATATCAATAGCTAAGTTATAATCTCTATGGTTGTCAAGGAAGACACATGCATATGTATGATAATTTCAGTGAATAGGACAACGAGGATGGTCCCATGTTATACTTGCCTTTTTCCCAGAGTTAAGCTGCTCAGAATCTTTAGCTGCTATCTTTTGGTCTCCAACCTCTGCTTCGACTGTCAATCCTCAGCTTCTGATCTTCAGCGTTAATAGATCACGCTGGCTCTACTCGCAGCAACCAAACACAGCAGACAAACAACAAACACAACTAAGAACAAACACCACACAAGAGAAAACAACACACTAAAAGAGAGCTACTAGTTACAGTCACAAGAACGCAAGAAACGTCGATAACGGATCTACGATTGAAAAGAAACAACTACCGAGAGTTTATATTATAAAAAAAACTACGAGCTTCTTTTATTTTAAGTTAGAAAAAAAAATCGCATGGAACCTACTAATTCAGATTAGTCAAATCATTATATTAAAAATAAATTAGAACAAGTCTTATTTATTTATGAACATGTCTCATATTATTCAATCAAATTCTTTAACCTTGCAAAAGGAGAGTTTATGAGAGAGCACCTAAACAAGTTTATCTTATGCAAAAAGTTTGAACTAAGCAAATTATAATTTAGAAAATATGTTTATGGTAATAAGTAATCACGTTAATATTTGTATATAAATACAGTATAAAACCTATGTTGCTTTTTAAATTAGAACCAAGTTTGCATAGTCATTAATCAAATTAATATTTATATTTACTTATGTAAATGCATAAACGTGCATGTGACATGACTAACGTGGCTAAGGCTGCAGACTATGTCACTATGGACATAAAGGAAAACGAAGAAACTAGTTTAGAGTTAAAACGATCAGCTACAAAGGATTAAAGGTTCAGAGAAACGACGAGCATGTCCATGTACATAAATTCAGATCAGTAGTCTTTTGGCACGGTGTAAAATACAATTTTCTTGAATTGAGATAAAGAAGGAAGATAATTTATTTTGCGAGAATAACGTAGGCATGACATCAACATAAACGCTTTGATCAATGAAGTAGTGGACAAGGAGGTGCCGCTGACCTTTGTAGATTTGTCTTGCAACCAAGTATCAGGGAGCTCTCAACACCAGGAAGTTGACGGCAGCTGACGTGCTGATGTTTGAGAGCAAGCCAGCAGCTCGGCCAGGCAACAGGGCATAGCTAGGAATAGCCGAATCTAAGGCACGTGATGACTGGCAGCTTGCTTCCGTAGATAGAGGCGCCCTGGTGCTAGTAGAGATTGAGACGCGGCTTTTGCATGGCCTGGCTGGAGACGGACAACACACAGATGACGGAGGCAGGCCGGGGTAAACCTCAGAGCTGATGCACGTCGGCAGGCGTACACATACGATCAACGACTCTGACCGAGGGCAGCAGCCGGCCGGACGTCAACAGCGGCGGCGGACGACAACAGCGGCGGCGGACGCTTACCAGCTCTCCACGAAACCTAGTGCGGCATATCGCTTTATATGTCGTAGATGTTCCAAGTATGGAAAGGATGAAAATCGAGAAGGATCCGGTGGCTTCAACAAGGAAAGCTGCATCGCTCTTTCCGTCGTGGAAGATGACGCAGGACCCATGGATCATCCGATCAGAGAGAGAAGGGAGGATGCTGCGCTGTGCACTTGAGCCGGCGACCATGAGATCAGGCAGGTTGGAGCTACGCTAGAGTTTAGAAAATAGGATATCTGCATTGAGACCGCAAGGCCCAAGTCTCTCCATATGATCCTTCTATATAGTGGGGCACGATTGGCCCGTAATGAGAGTTGGAGGCGTCGTTGGTTTGGTGGAGCAGTTACGTGAGATGGAAACGGATTCCATGTCCATTGTGTCTTGCATGCATATACATGTATATGTCAATTTTTTAACCATGCCTTGCATACATTACGTGACAAAACTAATTATTTTTTTCTTCTTGAGCATTGGCAACTTAATCACGTCTTCCATCTGTCAAGATTACTTATTCCTAAAATATTAAATTTCGTGACTAAAAATAATTCTAGAATTATTATTCGAGCCACCGTAAATACTTTGAAGGATTCTAAAAATTCAGTGAAAATTTCGAGATATTTTGGAACTGGAGGAACCCAAAGAAAGTATTTGGAGCTCACTATAAAATAATTTTGGAGCTTCGTGGTCGCCAATGGAGTCCGTCGGGAAACATTGGAGTGGAAGCGGAATTCGCCCAAGATGAGAAACATGGCCGGAAAAGCTCGCCGAACCATCGCCGAAATTTCGCCGGAACGCAAGCTGTACACGACGAACTTCGGCGAGAGGTGGAGGGAGCTACGAGCGACGGCTCGCGATAAGGCTTGTACTTCTGAAATCAGGGCGTCGAGAGCTACGCCGGCATATATATAGTCGTAGGGTTTGGAAACTTTTCGGATTTTCTTAATTTCGGGATTATTTTAATTCCGCGAATAAAATAATTCCAGAAAATCTAGAATTACCTTTTTGGCCGTGAAAAATAGCCCGGAACTCAGAAAAATCACAGGAAAAATCCTGGAGACCCTTGGAGAGATAAGGAACTCAACCAAATGAGTTTGAGCTCATGAAAAGATTGATGAAGAGATCAAGGAAAAAGATTAAGCTCACAGAAATTGAAATTTTTAATCCAGAAAATACCAAAAAAATTTCTCGATGAGAAGTAAACGTCATCCTATGGTATTTTAAAAAAATAATAGCACTCACCAACACCAAAGACTAGCATCACACAAACACCACATTAACAAATTAATATGAAAAAGTTTAAAACCACAATTATCTATATTTAAATTAGCAGCAACTTAACTTATCTAATAAATTTATTCAAATATTGAAATTATTTATTTTATTTAGTATTTTTCATGCACAACCTAAAATAGGAAATTTTGGGTGTGACATGGACCATCTTAAAATTCACAATAGTTTTGAAAATAGGATTTTGAATTTAAAACTTGAATTCCAAATATTAATTAAAATTGACTAGATAATGGAATTCAAATTCAAATCCACACTTGGAGTTCAAATTTGAACATGTTTAACTTGAAAACTCTAACAAATTTTTATTATATATTATAGAGCATACTTTAAACAACAAAGTTTATATTAACAAAATTTTAATTGTTTAAGCAAATTTACACACATAAATTCACAAGGAATCTTAATTGATACCAATGACAACATTTCATGCAACTATTTAACATAACATATGTAACATGATCATGCTATACATGAAACATGAAATGCATTTATGCCATGATGCTCGATAGTTATGCATGATGATGATCATGATCAAAGTTTTATTAAGTTCGTAACACCTAGGGTGGTACAACACCCCATGATCCAATGTTGTTATTCATGTTGTTTAATCTAACTAGTATATGAGCAATGCTCATGCTAGTTTTTGTCTTCATACTATTTAATTTAACTAGTATACGAGCAATGCTCATACTAATGTTTGTATTCATGCTGTTTAATTTAACTAGTATGCGAGCAATGCTCATAATAGTATCTGAGATTGTCATGATTTATGCTCCTCCATTGGGGCCACGGTGGTGCTGAAGGGAAGGGGAAGGGGATGTGCTTGTGCCACCACATGGTGCTCCGTGACAGTGAGTGAAGGGGACAGTGTTCCCGATTGAAAGCATCTAGGCCCTAGAGTGGGTTTCGATGATTGATGACAACGTAAAATTACTATGACTAACGTGTGTTTTGTAGAAACTTTGGTAAGTTAGGTCATGGTAATGGTGATTGTTTGGGCACTATAGTTTTCATTCCCCTATCGATAGAAATTGTTTCAGTTTTCAAAGGATTGACGATAAGGTTAAGGACAAACTAGTTCTAAGTGTCGTTTGGTGTTAGAGAGGCATTTAGAGTAGTTTAAGATTTTGTTTTCTCCTTTGGCCGTACTATAAAGGGGGGCATGAATGGGTAGCTTGACCTAGGTGAGTATAATGGTTTAGGTTTATCAAACTTAGCACTAGGTAGCTCAGGTGAAGCCCAAAGATCGTTTGGAACAAGTTTCGTTCAAGTCGCGTCGCGATCCAGAGTGGTTTGTGACCTTTTTGCTTGACCGGACGCGGTCCTTTTCTTGACCGGATACGTCCGGTTAGTGTATTGGATGGCAACAACAACTGCTTAACTGACCAGACGCTGGTGGGTTCTTGACCGGATGTGCAGGTGGCACTGTCAGCGGTCAACCTGCCAGGGTTAACGACCGAACGCGATGAGCTACTGATTGGATGCGGCTTTGGTGCGTCCGGTCAACAATGAAGATGGAACAGAGAGTTTCCAGAGAAGGTTTTGAGCGATCGCACGTGTCCGGTCACCCCTGATCGGACTCCTCTGTGCATTCGGTCACTCAGTGCCTTTAAAACTAAAGTCGACCGTTGCCATCGACCGGACGCGTCCGGTCACACCGACCGGCGTGTCCGGTTAGTACGAAAAATACTGAGTTGGCACATAATGGTTGGGATTGAATGAGGGGGGTATAAATACATTTCCTACTCGTCCATTTGAGGCCTCTTGCTCATTTATTCAGCTAAGAAACACCTTTCAAGTGCAAGAGAGTGCAAGAGCCTTAGTGAGGATTGTGATTTGAGAATCCAAGATTACGGACCCTCATTAGTGCATAGGGAGTAGCAAGTGTGCATCCACCTTCTCATTAGGCTTTCCATGGTCAAGTCAGAGTTCTTGCTTGTTACTTTTGTGATCACCATCACCTAGACGTCTCGGTGGTGATTGGGAGTTCGGTGATCATCCGACGGAGCTTGTGGATGACCCAACTCATCTTGTAAGCGGTTGTGGGCGATTCACCACGACAGAGTGTCCAAGAATCAGCCCGTAGAGAGCACTTGATCCTTGCGCAGATCAAGGGGGAGCTATACCCTTGCGCGGGTGCTCCAACGAAGACTAGTGGGGAGTGACGACTCTTCGATACCTCGGGAAAACATCGCTGTGTTCCTTGCCTCTTTACTTTGAAGCAATTACTTTCTAGCATTACTTTCGTTGCTTGTTTACTTTCCTAGAATTGCCATGCTAGAATAGGAATTGGAACATAGAGTGCAAAACTTTTATCGGTAGAATCACTAGGAACACTTTTAGGAACTAGGGGTGAATCATGGGATAATAGGGCTTAATTCTTGCAATTAAATTTTAGAGAAGCCCAATTCACCCCACTCTTGGGCATCTTGATTCTTTCAATTGGTATCAGAGTGGAGTTGCTCCTTAATTAGGCTTAACCACATAGAGTAAGATGTCTAATGGGGGAAGGACCACCTCCCATCTTTGAGGGAGATGATTTTCCATATTAGAAAATTTGCATGGAGGCGTACCTCGAAGCCATAGACATTGGGTGTCTTAGAGCCGCCACCGAAGGGCTTCCTAAAGTCAAGGATCCCGCTAACCCCGTTGGTGACAAGGAGAAGTACGACCGGTGGAATGTAAAAGCAAAAAATGTGCTCTACCGGGGCCTTAGCGAGGATATCTTCAATCGTGTGCATAATGCCAAAGACGCTCATAAATTATGGACTAACCTTTATGCTCTCCATGAGGGAACCAAGAGTGAGCGTGAGGAACGCTATCATATTGCTTTGAAAAAGATTAACTCCTTTGAGATGCTTCCCAAAGAAAGTGCTAATGATATGTACACTCGTTTGAATGTTCTTGTAAAGGATCTCAATGCTCTTAGACTCACTCAAATGAGTCCTTCGGATGTTGCAAGGAGAATCTTGAGCATTCTTCCCATCGAGAAGTATGGGCACATTGTCACCGTGCTTCATCAAAGTGATTTCTCCACCGCAACACCGACTCAAGTATTGGGAAAGATTAATGCTCATGAGATGTATATGCATATCACTCCGGAAGAGGGCTCATCATCTTCTAAGAAGAAAGACTTGGCTTTCAAAGCTAGCCATGATAAGAAAAAGAAGAAGAACCAAGCCATGATTGTTCAAGAAAGCTCAAGTGATGATGACATTGATGATGCATCTCTTGCTCTTATGGTGAGGAAGACCACCAAGATGCTCAAAAAGCTTAACAAGAGTGGCATCAAATTTGATGGCAAGAAGTTCTTTACTAGTAGCAAGAGAAAGCCTATATCCGAGATGGATTGCTACAATTGTGGTGAACTTGGTCATCTAGCTCATCAATGCCCCAAGTCTCCAAAAGACAAATACAAATACAAGAACAAGGGCAAGAAAGATGACTCAAGTGATGAAGAAGAAGAGAAGAAGAAGAAGAACAAGCCATAAAAGAAGAAGGATGGCAAGAAGAAGGAGTACCACAAGAAGAAGAAGGGAGGAAAAACTTATATTGTTGGTGATGGGCTCACCGACTTTGAATTATCATGTGAGTCCTCCGGTGATGAGAGCGACAATGAGAAAGAGAAGGTCACCACATTTGTGATTGGGCCATCATTGTCTTCATCAACATCTTCACCGCCACCTTCACCGCCATCGTCACCGTCATCATCCACTACTCACCTATGTCTCATGGCCAAGGGTGAACGAAAAGTACAAAGTAATGATATGGATAATGATGATGATAGTGATAGTGATGATGAATTTGATGCACCCTCTTATGATGAGCTTGTAAAATTGCTAAACAAGTACACTAAAATCATAAGAAAGACAAGAAATGAAAATGATGAGCTTCAAAATGAAAATGAATCACTCTCATCTAAGCTTGATGTTGCCCAAAAGACTAGTGATGAGCTTAAAGAATAAAATAAAGTTGTGTCTTTTAGTCTCAAGAAGCTCAAAACTTATAACAAAGAGCTTAGAGATGAACATGATAAGCTTGAGAATAAGCACAATGAGCTCACCACTAGGTACAACTTGCTAAAAGAAGAATATACAACCTTAAAAATCAATCATGATAGTCTTGTTGTTTCTAGAGAGCTTTCTCTTGAGTCACATGATGCTACTAACCATGTTATTAAGATTGATATAGCCACATCATGTGACGACTTGATTGTTGAGAGCATTGCGCAAGGTTCTAGTAGCAAAGGCAAGAAAGTGGTTGCGTCCGACAATTATGATGATTATGCCAAGCTCAAGAGTGAGAATGAGATGCTTAGAGAAAGAACAAGAAGCTAAAAGAGTTGATGGCTCTTGAAAAGCAAACATCAAATGAGTCACTCATTGAGGAGAATAAGAAGCTAAAGCAAGAGAAAGAGCATCTGAAGACCGGATTGAGCAAGTTTACAAGAGGTCAATACTTGCAAAGTGAGCTACTCATGAACACCATCATGAAGATGGATAGAAGTGGTATTGGTTACTTGGCAAATCAAGAGAAGAAGGCCAAAGCTCAACAACAACAACAACACAAATCAAAGCCCAAGCCAAAGAGATGCTTTGAGTGTGGACAAGAAGGTCACTTTGCACATGAGTGTCAAACTCTGCCACCACAACCCTTGCCCAAGCATGCTAGACCATTTGCCTTCAATGCTCACTACATGCTAAGAAAGGATTCTAGTGGAAAGATGAAAGTAATGTTCTCAGGTCTCCCAAACAAGAATAGACCTAAGAAAATTTGGGTTGCTAAGTCACTAGTTGAGAAAGTCAAGGGCCCTACTCAAATATGGGTCCCTAAGCAACGAGCTTGATCTCTTATGTGTGTAGGTGAACTACAAGATCGGTGGAGCACATTGGGTTATTGATAGTGGTTGCACTCAACATATGACCGGTGATCCTCGTATGTTCGCCTCACTAGAAGAAAATAGAGAATGTCAAGAGAAGATCACATTTGGGGACAACTCAAAGGGCAAAGTCAAGGGTTTGGGAAAGATTACAATATCAAATGATTATTCATTCTCAAATGTGCTATATGTTGCTTCATTGAGCTTCAACTTGCTATCCATTGGTTAATTGTGTGATCTTGGCTACCAATACTTATTCACTCCAAATGAAGTGATTGTATCAAAGATGGATGACAAGCAAGTGATATTCAAAGGCTTTAGATACAACAACCTCTATCTTGTTGACTTCACCTCCGAAGATGTAAATTTGATGACATGTTTGTTCACCAAGACTTCACTTGGGTGGCTTTGGCATAGGAGGCTTGCTCATGTTGGAATGAACACACTCAACAAGCTATTGAAGAAAGAGCTAGTGAGAGGCTTGAAAGATGTCAAGTTTGAGAAGGACAAACCTTGTAGTGCATGTCAAGCCGGCAAACAAGTTGCAAACACTCATCCAACAAAAGCATACATGTCAACATCAAGAGTGCTAGAACTTCTACACATGGATTTGTTTGTGCCAACAACATATAAAAGCTTGGGTGGAAATCTCTATTGTCTTATGATTATTGATGACTATTCAAGATACACTTGAACTTTCTTTCTTCATGACAAATCCAAAGTGGCTGCTTGTTTCAAGAAGTTTGCCAAGAGAGCACAAAACGAGTTTGAAGTGAAGATCAAGAAGATAAGGAGTGACAATGGCAAAGAGTTTGACAACATAAACATTTAAGCTTATTGTGATGAAGTTGGGATAAAGCATGAGGTGTTCGCAATCTACACTCCTCAATAAAATGGTGTAGTTGAGAGAAAGAACCAGACATTGATCACTCTTACAAGAACAATGCTAGATGAGTACAACACACCTCAAGATTTATAGGCCGAGGCAATCAACACTGCTTGTTATGCATCCAACCGCCTCTTTCCACAAAAGTTCCTTGGCAAGACCCCCTATGAGTTGCTAAATGGGAAGAAGCCGGATGTCTCTTTCTTCTGGGTGTTTGGTTGCAAATGCTATATCTACAAGAAGTGGTAACACCTAGGGAAGTTCCAAAGATGTTGTGATATTGGTTTTCTTGTTGGCTACTCATAAAAGTCCAAGGCATATAGAGTATTTAACCTTGCCACCGGTTTGGTTGAAGAAACATATGATGTGGAATTTGATGAATCTAACGGCTCCCAAGGAGCAATTGAGAATTGTGATGATGTAGGTGATAAACCATTGAGGGAGGCAATGAAGAACATGCCGGTGGGAGACATCAAGCCTAAAGATGATGAAGATGATGTTCAAGTGATCAATCCACCATCTTCATCAAGTGTGCCTCAAGATGATGACAAAAATGAGAGAGTTGAAAATGAAGACACTCATGTCTCTCATGAACAAGCCAAGGCACAAGCTCAAGATGTTGATGCTCCCCAACCTCCTCATCAAGTGGTTGATAGAAGACATTCACCCCTACTTTAAGCACATCCACAAGATCTCATCATAGGGAGTCCTACAAAGGGTGTAATGACTCAATCTCAAAAGCTTTCTTCTTTTATTGAACATCACTCTTTTGTTTCTTGTCTTGAGCCTAAGGATGTAGATGAAGCTCTTCAAGATCCGGATTGGGTGAATGCAATGCACGAAGAATTGAACAACTTCACCTGCAATCAAGTTTGGACACTTGAAGAGCGTCCAAAAGGTACAAAAGTCATTGGAACCAAGTGGGTGTTCCGCAACAAGCAAGATGACCAAGGCATAGTTGTGAGGAACAAGGCAAGACTAGTTGCAAAGGGGTTTTCTCAAGTTGAAGGTCTTGATTTTGGAGAGACTTTTGCACCCATTGCAAGACTTAAAGCCATCCTTATCCTCCTTGCATATGCATCGCATCATGAAATGAAACTATATCAAATGGATGTTAAAAGTGCATTCTTAAATGGCTTCATAAATGAACTAGTCTATGTTGATCAACCTCCCGGGTCTAAAGACCCTAGATATCCTAATCATGTTTGTAGGTTGTCCAAGGCACTATATGGGCTCAAGAAAGCCCCTAGAGCGTGGTATAAGTGCCTTTAGGACTTCCTCATTAAGAAGGGCTTCACCATTGGGAAGGTCGATACCACACTATTCACCAAGAAGCTTAATAGGGAGATCTTCATTTGTCAAGTTTATGTTGATGATATCATCTTCGGCTCAACAAATGAAGATTATTGCAAGGAATTTGGTGAATTGATGTCGAAGAAGTTCGAGATGTCTATGATTGGTGAACTTACATTCTTCCTTGATTTTTAAGTCAAGCAAATGAGAGAAGGGATTTTCATGTCTCAAGAGAATCTTCTCAAGAGGTTCAAGATGGATGATTGTAAACCAATCAAGACCCGAATGCCATCAAATGGACATCTCGATCTAGATGAGGGAGGTAAACCGGTTGATCAAACTCTCTACCGCTCTATGATTGGTAGCTTGCTATACCTTACCGCATCTAGGCCCGATATCATGTTTAGTGTGTGCATGTGTGCTCGATTTCAAGCTTTCCCTAAAGAACCTCACCTAAGTGCCGTAAAAAGAATCCTAAGATATCTTAAGCACACCCCAAGCATTGGTCTTTAGTATCCCAAATGAGCTAGATTCCAACTAGTTGGCTATTCTGATTCGGATTATGCCGATTGCAAAATTGATAGAAAAAGCACATCCGGCGGGTGCCATTTTCTTAGGAGGCCACTTGTATCTTGGTCGTCTAAGAAGCAAAATAGCGTGGCTTTGTCCACCGCCGAGGCAGAATACATTGCCGCAGGGGCTTATTGTGCACAAATTCTCAATATGAAGCAAACCATTAAGACTATGGTGTTGTTCTTGATAAGGTGCCACTTTTATGTGATAATGAAAGTGCCATTAAAATTGCTAATAATCTGGTACAACACTCATGCACCAAGCACAATGATATCCGTCATCACTTTCTAAGGGATCATGTTGCTAAAAATGATATATCACTAGAAGGTGTGAGGAGTGAAGATCAATTGGTGGATATCTTCACAAAACCTTTGGATGAGGCTACCTTTTGTAGGTTGAGAAGTGAGCTCAATGTGCTTGACTCAAGTAACTTTAAGAAATGAGCTTGTGTTGTCCCTTGCATTGCATTGTAATATATGACACGTTTAATTTTTGTAATGCATCTAGGGCTTGTCTAACACGGTTACGATAACCCTCATTGGGAGGAGTGAAGAAGCCTAACCATGGATCAAATTTGACAAGCAACTAGCTTTACCTTCTTGTATTGCATTGCATATGCATGAGTGTTGCCTCGTCGTTTCTTTTCAGTTATGTTTTGAGCAACCGCTGTGTTCGTCCATGAAAAGAGAGAGCATTTTACGCTCCTAAGGGTTAAGAAACTCTATTGCATGGCCATACGTTGCTCCTCGGGTGTTTATTGCCTATTATTTCTAAAAAGAAATACTAGCCTAAGGCAAATTAATTTGAAAATTCGAGGGTTTGAGAGAGGTCACTCATATCAGGTTCCAATTGGTGTTTATTTGATTTTTATTGGAATTGGAGCTTGGTTGGGAGAAATCGCGTCGAAGATCGAAGAAGGAAAATGTGAAGACTACTGACCGGACGCCGAACCGGATGCGACGCTGCTCGACCAATGCATCCGGTTCTGTGCATCACCAGCGTGTTCGGTCGTGCGAAGATGGATCTCGAGTGGAGATCTAACTGGACTGTGTCAGCGTCCAATCAGGACCTTGCGGACGCGTCTGGTCATTCAGGGGGCTCTCTGTTGTGCATCGGCACTTGACCAGACTCAGTCAGTGTCCAATCAATGTTAAGCAGACGTGTCCGGTTGCCTCAGGGACCTTACTGGACTCTAACCGGATGCCTCTACAGCGCGTCCGTTTGTTTGAGGAGATCGTCCGGTCAATGAAGTGAAGTGCGGATTTCTTTCTGTTTCTCTGACTGACTTGTGGGGGCCACCTCTTTTATTCTTCCTCTGCTTCCTTCATCTTCGAGCACGCCCACATTTCCTCTCCGTACACCACCGTTCCACCGCAAGCTACCCTAACCCTAACCCTAGCGTAGCCGTTTTCTCTAGCAACTCCAGCCGGCCGTCGCTTCTCCTCGCCATGCCTTCCTCCAGCACCTTGCCCTCATTTCTCTGGCTACCGGGCATTCTTGCTTCGCTCGCTCGTCACCCAGCGCCCACGCGCCGTTGCGCTGTTTCCACCACCGCTGCTGTTTTTTTGTCTCGCCATAGCGTGACTTCGACGTTGCCGAGCCTCATCCCAGCAGCCGTTGAACTCACCTGAACCATCACCTCCTCCGGCGTGGTTCAACCTTGATCCCACTTTGCTCCTAGGGTGAGCACCTCCATTGCCTATCACCTGTTCGACAAATTGCCTGACTTGGTATTTCTTTCTTTGCTAAGCTTTTTGTCATTGCTTCAGCTCTTGCAGTGCTCCCCTCGCGTTGTGTGGTGCCCTAACGTCATCGTAACACTCATCTTTTCTTAAAGTTTCATGTTCTCTTAAGGTAGTAAGCTATTTCACTCAATTCTCATCTAAATATGCTTGCTTCTCTAAGGATTTTCCTCGCCTTTAGTTTAAATACACTGCTTATTTGTAAATTCTCCTATTCTATCTCTACAGCGAGCCGTGACAGTTGGTTTGTGTGGCAGTGGGCAGCTAGTTCAGTGGAAGTTGAACTCAGGGCCAAGCCCACGGGTATGGTTTGAGGCCAAGCCTCACGAGAATCAGTTCACCATCTCTTCAGTGATAGTATACCATCTTTCTTATTGACAGTGATTCTCATCTGCTCTTATCAGTCGTGAGTTGATTAAGGGGGAGCTCTTGCTTAACAGTTGATCTTTCAGTGTCAGTATTTCTTAGCCACAGGGTCTTGTCAGCATGGCCCGCTGCAAGAATGTTGGTGGAGCTCCTAGTGACGGGGACGAGAGTCCTCCACGCTTGACAGAGGTGGATCGAGGCAAACATAAGAAGACTTCTACTAAGAAAAGGAAAAGGCAGCTCACAGAGGCAGAGGTAGCACAGGCAGTGGTAGATGCTGTTGATCGAGCTGAGCGAGGAGGCAGAGGCAGTAGTATTCAGATTGGCGAGCATTGTTTTCACCTTGAGGGACGACACCTTGGTACAGAGGCCACCGAGCAGACAGAGGAGCAGCCCGTAGAGCAGGGAGAGGAGTCATAGGAGTAGACACAGCAGGCTCCACCGCATTGTCGCTCAGGATGGACGCATGCTCAGGTGACCCCTAGGCCAGAGGGTCAGAGACGTGGAGGTCGTCCACCTCCTAGAGCCCGTGGCCAGCCCCCGGTTGAGCACTTTGACCTGAGGGGAGCCACAACTCGATAGGTTCAGAGTCTCCGTTTCGTCGAGGTTGCTTGGTGGTTCCCACCTCAGAGGGACACGAGAGCTTCAGAGGGCTTCTACACACCACTGCAGGAGGACTTTTACAGAGCTTACATTGACAGTGGGATCGCTTTTAGACCACAGAGGGTTTGTCGACTAGAGGCTCTTGTTGTAGTTGTTGGCGAGTAGCTCCGTCCCCATCTCTCCTTTCTACCAGGGTTGTCAGATCTTCTGAGTCAGATAGGGGCATACTGTGGCATGTGGGACAGAGAGTTCTACTCTTCTCTTTGGATAGACCCCGCTCACCAGTTTATTCACTTTGCATTCAGAGGCCGTGACTGCAGACTTTATAGTACTAGGGTTTGGGAGATTCTGAGGATCCCAACTTCAGAGACTAGGATCCACCAGCTCTACTTTGGTCAGGCACAACCACCGAGGCACCCTCACGGCGGCACTATGCCACCTACAGACTTAGTCAGGCCATGCTTCCGTGAGGCGTTTGGTGAGGGGTCCAGACGCACTCCAGCTATGATGACTCCTATTCCTAGAGTTCTTGATGCTATTGTGAGCACACTACTTTTGAGGTTGGGATACTGTGAGGGGTTGACACGTATGCAGCTTTGGGTAGTTCACCACCTTGTCTCTTAGACTCCGTTCGATATTTGGGATTTGATGCTCTGTGAGATAGAGGACACGCTAGCAGAGGGCTTCAAGGGTCACCGTCAGCTACCCTATGCCCATTAGATTTGCTTTTCTGATTTGGTGTGCTTGCGACCTTCCAGCTGAGATCCGAGCGGAGATCTCCAACACCATGACAACTTTTCCTGAGTATGATATACGCCAGCTGTGGGCCACTATCACTAGGGAGTAGGCACCTAGACAGGGTCAGCGTTAGAGAGCAGAGGTACCTAAGACTACAGCTGAGCAGGACCAGACCATTAAGGGACTTGCAGAGGCAGAGCTTGCAGACTTGGACGCTCAGCTAGCCGATCCAGACGAGGATGACGCCACCGACAACACTGACGATGACTACTAGCCCCTTCCTCGGTACCGCTCTCCTCATCCTCATGACCACAAGGCCGGTGGTTCAGGTTCAGCCTCCTGCTCAGACCCAGCCATGGTGGGTATAATTGAGAGGCTGACCTAGGCTCAGGAGAGGCAGGAGATTCAGTTACAGAGATAGGCTCAGGACAACACAGCTGCATTAGCATAGATTCAGACTCGTCAGGACGAGTTTCAGAGACAGCAGCTAGAGATTTAGAGGCAGTAGACAACTACCTAGCAGCAGTACCTTGAGCTTTTAAGACACCTTATTACTGTTGGGGTTCCTCCACCTCCATCCCTACTTACTCCAGCTTTACAGCCCGATGGGCTTCAGGGTTAGGGACCTCAGTCGAGCTTGCAATTTACCTCTCTGCAGTAGCAGGTGCCTCAGTCGTTTCAGACCCCCAGCTACACTCCTATTCAGATAGGGTTTACACCACCGGTCTAGCACAGGCCTCACCTTCTGACTAGCACTCCACTTTCTACAGACTTGAGTGCATCTTATAGTGAGTTGACCGGTTAGCCGACACCCTCTCAGACCACAGTTTTGACTACTATAGGGGTGTCAGTTTCAGAGATAGTGACTCCTCTAGTGACAGAGACCGGGACTATAGAGACAGTTCCTTCGTCAGTCGCCTCGACTGATCCTCCGACGACTGGTACCCTTCAGGCTCAGGTGACAGAGACAGCGGTTCTTGTGGCTAGTACTTCTACAACTATTGCTTCTGAGTTATAGCCGGTCGACATGCCTCTTGAGAAGACCTTGACCGCTTCACCTCCACGAGCAGCTACAGAGGGTCAACAAGACAGCTCAGAGTCAGAGGAGCACACTTCTCGGTTTTTGCTCACTCCGCGTTCCTCCACACCTGACTTGACTACTCCCATTCCACCTACAGACCCTTAGTTTTTGGCTCTTGATGCCAAAGGGGGGGGAGAGAGTATGTAGATTCAGGGGGAGCTGCGAGAGGGTTTTGGTTCTTTTGTGTGTGCTACATTCATGCATCATGTTTACTTCCATGCACTTGCATTGTATGATATGTGTGCTTATGAGATATTCTTGTGACATGTTGTGCTTCCTAGTTTTTATCTTATATCTTGTCACTTGTTTGGTTTTTTTTGCTTGTATGCCTTGCTTCCGCGTTCTACTCCGATTTCATACGAGCTATATTGTCTTGTACTGATCTCTCTTGTCTTATTTTATGAGTACATTATGTTGGCTTGGGGCACATAAGCAATTCTAATCTTTCTGTTCTCATTACTTTTTGCCTATGTGAACCAAGCATGATCGAAAACCTCAACTCTTTATCTTCATACTCGAGGTGTTGTCATCAATCATCAAAAAGGGAGAGATTGAAAGCATCTAGGCCCTAGAGTGGGTTTCGATGATTGATGACAACGTAAAATTACTATGACTAACGTGTGTTTTGTAGAAACTTTGGTAAGTTAGGTCATGGTAATGGTGATTATTTGGGCACTATGGTTTTCATGCCCCTATCGATGGAAATCATTTCGGTTTTCAAAGGATTGACGACAAGATTAAGGACAAACTAGTTCTAAGTGCCGTTTAGTGTTGGAGAGGCATTTAGAGTAGTTTAGGATTTTGTTTTCTCCTTTGGCCGTACTATAAAGGGGGCATGAGCGGGTAGCTTGACCTAGGTGAGTCTAATGGTTTAGGTGTGATGCACCCTTGTCAAACTTAGCACTAGGTAGCTCAGGTGAAGCCCAAAGATCGTTTGGAATAAGTTTTGTTCAAGTCGCATCATGATCCGGAGTGGTTTGTGGCCTTTTTGCTTGACCGAACGTGGTCCTTTTCTTGACCGAACGCGTCCAGTCAGTGTATTGGACAGCAGCAACAACTGCTTAACTGACTGGACGCTGGTAGGTTCTTGACTGGATGCGCAGGTGGCGCTGTCTGCGGTCAACCTGCCGGGGTTAACGACCGGACGCGATGGGCTACTGATCGGATGCGGCTTCGGTGCGTCCGGTCAATAGTGAAGATGGAACAGAGAGTTTCTAGAGAAGGTTTTGAGTGACCGGACGCGTTCGGTCACCCCTGATCAGACTCGTCTACGCGTTCGGTCACTCAGCGCCTTTGAAACTAAAGTCGACCGTTGCCATTGACCGGACGCCTCCGGTCACATCGATCGGCGCATCCGGTCAGTACGAAAAATGCCGAGTTGGCACATAATGGTTGGGATTGAATGAGGGGGGTATAAATACATTCCCTACTCGTCCATTTGGGGCCTCTTGCTCATTTGTTTAGCTAAGAAACACCTTTCAAGTGCAAGGGAGTGCAAAAGCCTTAGTGAGGATTGTGATTTGAGAATCCAATATTAAGGACCCTCATTAGTGCATAGGGAGTAGCAAGTGTGCATCCACCTTCTCATTAGGCTTTCCATGGTCAAGTGAGAATTCTTGCTTGTTACTTTGGTGATCGCCATCACCTAGATGGCTTGGTGCTGATTGGGAGTTCGGTGATCATCCTACGAAGCTTGTCGATGACCTAACTCATCTTGTGAGCGGTTGTGGGCGATTCAACGTGACGGAGTGTCGAAGAATCAGCCCGTAGAGAGCACTTAATCCTTGCACGGATCAAGGGGGAGCTATACCCTTGCGCGGGTGCTCCAACAAGGACTAGTGAGGAGTGGTGACTCTCCGATACCTCAGGAAAACATCGTCGTGTTCCTTGCCTCTTTAATTTGAAGCAATTACTTTCTAGCATTACTTTCATTGCTTGTTTACTTTCCTAGAATTGTCATGCTAGAATAGGAATTGGAACCTAGGGTGCAAAACTTTTATCGGTAGAATCACTAGGAACACTTTTAGGCCCTAGGGGTGAATCATGGGCTAGTAGGGCTTAATTCTTGCAATTAAATTTTAGAGAAGCCCAATTCACCCTCCTCTTGGGCATCTTGATCCTTTCACCAATCTTCCATCAGGTTGGTATAACTATCATTTTGGTGGAGGACGACAAACCGAATCAGCTTCATATCAAAAGACCCAAACCTTGCAATGTTACCACCATGACTCCTCTGGTTATCAAGCGTGTCATTAATCTGGTTGACCTCGCTAAGAAGGCTAATCCCTACCTGCGAAGGAATAACACAAGCAAGAACTTGAAAGTATGCAACTCGATGAAAGTGACAAATGCAGATGTATGATTAAAATCACGAAAGTGGGGTTTCATAATTGAAGACGACAACTGTTTGATGATAGATTGATCTAAAGCAAAATCTTAACCCTAACATGTGGTGTGGTGACTCAATATAAGGCCTAAGGGTTGTCACCCCCATGGACGCTCCTCTAACGGACTCAAAGATTATACATGGCCTAACGGACCAAAAAACGGTGATGTAGCACCCTGACAGATTCTGAATATAGACTTGTTTTGACAATTCTCGTTGACCACGACATAATTTGGAGCTAAAACCAAAGCCATTAGTTAGCTTATGAAATTATCTTTCCATCGATACGTTGATCGTCGAAAACGGAGTCTAGATACGTCCTGGGCGTCTGTGTTACTTCACACTGGTCCTGAAGGCCAAGGCAGACTCGAACTCGAGTTAGACTAGGCCTCCGCCTTGTCTTGGATGTCCTTGCTTGTTTGCTCTGCCTTCACACCTTTCTCCAAGTACTTCATGACCCTCTCTATTGTTCCTAAGCAAGATAAAATCATTAGGTAGCAATCTATTCTCAAAACTATGAAAAGGATCGCTTAAGAACAAGCTCACCTCTAAAGTTAATTGTCACATTCAAGCTTGGGTCATTGGACCTTGCATAATGGTTGGAGGATTAGCGAGTGCATCCGAAAGAGTGATGTCCTCATCAGTGGGAGGCTGCCAGGGAGTTGGAGTAGATAGAGGAGCAAGCGGATCTAGGACTGGGAGAGTAGGAGGGCCAGAGAGGAGCGAGCAGTCAAGCACTCGAGCAGGGCGACGGCTACGCTAGAGTGGAACGGGAGGGAGCGGTGCCTGGCTGGACGTGTTGGCTTATATACCTAGGGTTATTGCTTATTAGGCTAGGCCTCTTTCATTTATTGGGCTTACAGGCATAATTTGGTTCTTCAGTTGACCGACCTATCTGTCTCCAAAATTTGGTTCTCCAAAATAAAGGGATCTAAACGGCACCTTATAGTCTCTGCCTGCTCAGCCATGCAAGCTCGGTGTCCGCTTACTACGCTTAGCTACATTTGACGCCAGCAAGCTTTGCCCATCTAGTGGAGCCACACCTATGCCCATATACTCTGCTCGTCCCATGCGAGGAGGGGACGAGCCCATGCACCCACTTATTTTTGGGACACAGTCACCTTGCTCTGCACCCCTTTGGGGATGATCTCATCCCTCTTATTCCTCAACAAAACATCCTCAAAAATAGGTTCACCCCACGCCCTATCCCTCTTGTACACACTAAATGGACACATGCTACATTTACAGATATATTTTTGTTCCCTCTCCCTTTGCCTTTTTATCTTTACCATCTACAAGCAAAGAATCTCATTATTGACGATGCGTGCAGCATATAACTTGTTGGAATAGTGTATTCCAGCAGGTAAGTTAGGTTTACCTCCGTCCGGCCGGTGCCCCGAACAGAGGTCGGAGACTAGTGAACACAAGGAAGGTTAGGGTTTCATTAATGCATTCACCAACCATACCTTACAACGTTTACATCCCCTTTTATAGAGTACTGTTTATTGCTAGATACAATGACTATAATGCCCCGTGACGGTGGAGGTACATGTTGGGAATATTCTACAGCTCGGTGTACACTGACAAGGGCACTTTGGGAAGGGTCCTCGCGAACCGCCTCTGCCTGTTGGGCCGTCGGTGAAGGCCCATTATCAGCCCAGCACAGGCCCCCGCTCGCTGCTTCCGCCGTTCCCTTTTCCGTCGGGGCCTCCATCCATGCCCGCACAAGCCTCCGACTCCTCCCCCACCCCACGACCGTGGAGGCGGCGACTTCTGACCCGTACTGCCTGCATACAAAAATAGGAAAACTTCATGTTGATCGTTTAACGCAGCCTTCGCTGCTTGCAGGGCTGGGGCCTTCGCCGCAAACACCGGAGGTCCCCCTAACTTCCGCGTAAACTACCACGGAGGCTTCCAGAGTGCTGGACCTGCTTTCGTCTGCTGACCTCCACCTATTGTCCCAACATAACTGACCACCTGTCGCTTTGCAGAACGAAGAGCAGATAAAGCAAAGGACGGAAGCAAGGAATACGCGTCGTACAGCAGTCTGGGAGGCTTGTGTGACACACAGTCACACACAAGACCATATAGCAAGCTTGTGTAGAGCGCGGATGACTCTCTACAGACATCGATTGATCTACTCGAAAGCACGGAGTAACTAATTCCAGGTAGTCATATATATACTGAGTATACCCGGGTGGTTTTCTTGATGCCGTGATAAAGGTAAAACTACTGAGCGCTGCAGCCATTTCTTGTCCAAATTTCATCCATAGATGCATCAAGCATACTAGAGGCCAGGTACAGCATATATAACCAGCTTAAATAGCATTTAGTTTGCATTGGACTATTACCACGATCATTATATATGGGCATCGTCATTTTATATGTATGTACATGTGCATAAACTGAATTAATGTGTAGGAAATATCCAATGAACCGGAGAGGAATGAATCTGAAGCTTCAGTTCGTGGCTTCTACATATATGTAGATTCCTGAAGACGAAGCAGTATGGAGCTGCAGAGTGCAGACCTAGAAAACATGCATGGATCATCGTGGAGCTGCTACCACCCGGCCCTAATAGCTTGCAATTAAACTGCAGAATCAGGCAATAAATCGACTCATCAAAGTGGCGGCAGTAATTACTCAGATTTCTATATATTTCGGTCATCAATATATAATCAGCGTATAGTTTGCACACGGTTTGACCAAGGAGTACTACTTATTCGTTTTATACTTTTCTAATAGCCTAGAAATATATTATAACAATTAAAGCAGTACAAAGTACATGGCTAGATCTTGGGGCCTTCTTGTGCTTCCACAGCTCCAGCAGGCTGGTCATCTCCATGGCCTCCTCCCTGGGCCCTGGCGCACGGTGATGAGGAAGGGGCAAGCCGAGATCCGTGTGTGGTTACACGGAGTAGGGTTCTGAGCTCTGTGTATGTGCGAGGCCATCGATACACTCTGTCATTACATAGACATCTGATTGGAGACCGACCTATCTGTGATGTGTGACCACCACATACGTGTCGGTGTCTTGATCGATCAGATAACGTATCACCGACACGTTTTTATATATATGATCCATCTCTAATCTTACATCACACATACACATTTTGTTGTGCTGTCTGTAATTTATTGGGCGTGTTAATTTTGCATTTTTGAGGTAATTAAATCTTTTTCTTAGCGTCAGACATCTGACGGTGATGTGGTGTAGTATAGTTTTGATTTATTAAATCAAAACTATACTACACCACATCACCGTCAGATGTCTGACGCTAAGAAAAAGATTTAATTACCTCAAAAATGCAAAATTAACACGCCCAATAAATTACAGACAGCACAACAAAATGTGTATGTGTGATGTAAGATTAGAGATGGATCATATATATAAAAACGTGTCGGTGATACGTTATCTGATCGATCAAGACACCGACACCCTAGACAAGCCAAAAACAAATGTACCTTGTAGTTGTAGATTCATAGACAAACGTACACTTATTTTTGGAACGGAGGTAGTACTAGCAAACACATCATGATTGATTAACTAACTGTTTTACATCTTCCTTCTGTCAGCAGAACGAGTCATTAGTGTGCATTATATATGTTCAGAAAGATCTGCCAGATCGAAATAAAGTTGGAGGAAATCAAGTGTTACATTGCTGCTGCGGATATATCGCTGTGGATATTAATTTTGAGCTGCAGCAGAAGGCATGGCAGCAAAGGTGTCCATATGGAACTGCATGCTTATAGCTTGTAATTAAACAAGAGCTAGCTAGCTTCTCACCCAGGCGACAGATTGATTCGTAATGCCAACGGAGGTAAATCACTCTCATTGAATTCTTTTTTAGTTCTCTACAAAAAGGATGACTCAGTTACTATATATACATACACACAGCTACATTGTCTGCACATTGGTATGCTTTGCACATATTTGACATATATATGCACTAAGTAATTAAAAAACGTCCTTTAGTGTACTTATGGACATGCTTAATACAACAACAACATAGCCTTTTGTCCCAAGCAAGTTGGGGTAGGCTAGAGATGAAACCCAAAAGAGACGAGAAACAGGTAGACACATAAAGGAACATAAAGGGCACAAGACAAAAAGATGTCACGGTTCAGACACGTTGATTGCCAATCTCCCAGCGCTCCTGTCCATAGCTAAATCCTTGGAGATATTCCACTCCTTAAGATCTCTCTTAATGGACTCGTCCCAAGTTAGTTTAGGTCGACCTCTACCGCTCTTTACATTATCGGCCCGCTTTAGAACTCCACTACGCACCGGCGCCTCAGGAGGCCTCCGTTGGACATGTCCAAACCATCTCAACCGATGTTAAATCAATTTCTCCTCAATTTGTGCCACCCCAACCCTATCCCGAATATCGTCGTTCCGGACTCTATCCCTTCTTGTGTGCCCACACCACCAACGCAACATACGCATCTCTGCAACACTCAATTGCTGGACATGTCGCCTTTTTATAGGCCAACACTCAGCACCGTATAACATCGCCGGACGAATCGTCGTCCTATAGAACTTACCTTTCAGCTTCTGAGGCACCCTTTTGTCACAGAGGACGCCAGAAGCTTGACGCCATTTCAACCAGCCGGCTGAAATTCTATGTCTAACATCTTTATCAATGTCTCCATCCTTTTGTAGCATCGACCCTAAATACCGAAAAGTATCCTTCTTGGTCACCACTTGGCCATCGAGGCTAACGTCTCCCTCCTCATGCCTAGTCGTGCTGAAATCGCACCTCATGTACTCGGTCTTAGTCCTACTAAGTCTGAACCCTTTCGACTCTAACGTGTGTCTCCATAGTTCTAACTTCCTATTAACCCCTGCCCTACTGTCATCAACTAGCACCACATCATCAGCAAAGAGCATACACCAAGGGATATCACCTTGTATGTCCCTTGTGACCTCATCCATCACCAAAGCAAATAAATAAGGGCTCAAAGCTGACCCCTGATGCAGTCCTATTTTAATTGAAAAGTCACTGGTGTCGCCATCACATGTTCGGACAAACGTCACCACATCCCTGTACATATCCTTGATGAGGGTAACGTACTTAGTTGGGACTTTGTGCTTTTTCTAAGGCCCACCACATGAAATTTCTCGGTACTTTGTCATATGCCTTCTCGAGGTCAATAAAGACCATGTGCAAGTCCTTCTGCTCCCTATATCTCTCCATCAATTGTCATAATAAAAAAATCGCCTTCATGGTCGACCTACCAGGCATGAACCCAAACTGATTTTGGGTCACATGTGTCACTCTCCTTAGGCGATGCTCGATAATCTTCTCCTAGAGCTTCATCGTATGGCTTATCAACTTAATCCTACGGTAGTTAGTACAACTTTGAACATCTCCCTTGTTCTTGAAGATAGGTACTAATATACTTCTCCTCCATTCTTTAGGCATCTTGTTAGACCGAAAAATAAGGTTAAAAAGCTTAGTTAACCATACTATCGCTCTGGCGCCTAGGTATCTCCACACCTCAATGGGGATACCATCAGGGCCCATCGCTTTACCTCCCTTCATTCTCTTCAAAGCCTCTCCGATCTCTGCCTCCTGAATTCTCCTCACAAAGCGTCTATTGGTATCGTCAAATGAGTTGTCCAACTCAAGGGTAGGACCCTCATTCTCCCCATTAAACAGCTTGTCGAAGTACTCTCTTCATCTATTCTTGATCTCCTCATCCTTCACCAGAAGTCGATTTGTCCCATCCTTGATGCATTTTATTTGGTTGATGTCCCTTATCTTCCTCTCACGGATTCTAGCCATCCAATAAATGTCCTTCTCCCATTCCTTCGTGCCTAGCCACTGATAAAGGTCATCATACGCCTGACCTTTTGCTACACTCACACAGCTCGCTTTGCAACCCTCTTCGCTATTTTATAGCCCTCGATGTTGGTTACACTCTTGTCATGGTGGAGACGCTTGAAACACTCCTCCCTAATAGCCCTTTGCACCTCGTCATTCCACCACCATGTGTCTTTCGCTTCCCGTTTGCCTCCCCTATTCACGCCAAACACTTCCGAAGCCACCTTCCGGACACATGTTGCCATCTTTAGCCACATGTCGTCGGCATCATCTCCTTCTTCCCAAGGCCCCTCGTCTAGCATCCTCTCCTTAAACGTTTGCGCTGCTTCCCCTCTAAGCTTCCACCACTTTGTTCTCGCAATCTTGGCCCGTTTGTCCTGGTGAATACGTACCCGAAAGCGAAAGTCCGCCACCACAAGCTTATGTTGAGGGACAACACACTCCCCAAGTAACACCTTACAATCAAAGCAAGCACGTCTATCCTCCCTCCTTGCAAGGATAAAGTCGATCTAGCTCGAGTGTTGTCCACTACGAAAGGTTACTAGATGAGATTCCCTCTTCCTAAAGAAGGTGCTCGCTATCAACAAGTCATAGGCCAGCGCGAAGTTCCAAACATCCTCCCCATCTTGATTCCTACTACCATACCCGAATTCCCGTGCACCCGCCCGAAACCTACATTAGTCGCACCAACATGGCCGTTGAGGTCTCCTCCTATAAAGAGTTTCTCGCTGATAGGCACGGTACTAACCATGCTATCAAGATCTTCCCAAAACTGCATCTTGGTGCCCTCGCTAAGACCTACCTGAGGGGCATAGGCACTGATCACATTCAGAGCCGAATCTCCAACTACTAGCTTGACCAAGATAATCCAGTCGCCTTGCCTCCTAACATCAACGACTCCATCCTTAAGGCTCATATCGATCAAGATGCCTACACCATTTCTACCCGATGTTGTTCCCATGTACCAAAGTTTAAAGCCAGTATCCCCTACCTCCTTCACCTTCTGGCCCTTCTATTTAGTCTCCTGAACGCATAGAATATCTACACGTCTTCTAATTGCTGCATCGACTAGCTCTCTTAGCTTACCCGTTAGGGACCCTACGTTTCAGCTACCTAGATGAATCCTAGTTGGCTCGGCTAGCTTCCTTACCTTTCGCACCCGTCGAGGGAAGTGCGAAGACCCTTGCTCATTTTTCACTACATTCAGGCGTAGATGTAGCGCGCCACTAAGGTTGCGATGGTCCGACCCTTGCTCATTTTTCATTGTACCCGGGTCACGATACGACACGCCACTAAGGGGATGACGACCCGGCCCTTGCCCATTTAACACCACACCTGGGTTCCGATGTAGCGCATCGCTAATAGGGTTACGCCCCAACGAATCTCTTGTGGGTTTTGAATCCATGAGAGTGGCTATTTTTTTTACTTAGTTCGCCAGACCTTAACACACCCTCCTTTTTTACCCCGGCTTGAGACAGGCCAATGCACGAGGGGAACCAGCGTCGTGTAGTCGTGTTGTGTCATGTGCGTGTGAGGTGAACAGGAGGAAAGCTGGGCCTTTGCCGTCTTTCTGGATGCTAAATAATACTGATTGATTCATATCGAAAACATAAACAGTTTTACTTATATATTTTCTACAAGATTATTATTTGTAGAGCAAAGCCTGGAAAGATAGCTTCATGCACTGTACTTCTCCATCCTTCTTTGTCCTAAGGCCTTATTTAGTTCGTGAAAGAAAAATTTTTAGGTGTCACATCAGATGTTTTATGGGATGTCGGAAGGGGTTTTTAGATACTAATTAAAAAAACTAATTACATAACTCGTCTGAAAACTGCGAGACGAATTTATTAAGCCTAATTAGGCCGTCATTATCATATGTATGTTACTGTAGCACTTAAGGCTAATCATGGACTAATTAGGCTTAAAATATTCGTCTCGTGCTTTCCAACTAAACTGTGCAATTAGTTTTTTTTATCTTGTCACACCCTAAAATTTACTATTTTGGGTTGTGCATGAAAAACACTAAATAAAATAAATGATTTCAATATTTGAATAAATTTATTAGATAAGTCAATTTCCTGCTAATTTAAATATAGAAAATTATGGTTTTAAACTTTTTCATATTAATTTGATAATGTGGTGTTTGTGTGATGCTTGTATTTGGTGTTGGTGAGTGCTATTATTTTCAAAATACCATAGGACGATGATTACTTCTCATCGGAAAACTTTTTGGCATTTTCTGGATTTAAAATTCTAATTTTTGTGAGTTTAATCTTTTCTATTGATCTTTTAATTAATCTTTTCATGAGTCCAAAATCATTTAGTTGAGTTCCTTATCTCTCCAAGAGTCTCCAGGATTTTTCCCATGATTTTTCTGAGCTCCGGGCTATTTTTCACGACCAAAAAGATAATTTTAGATTTTCTAGAATTATTTTATTCGCGGAATTAAAATAATCCCGAAATTAAGAAATTCCGAAAAGTTTCCGAACCCTAGACCTATATATATATGCCACCGTAGCCCTCGACGCCCTGGTTTCAGAAGTACAACACTTATCGCGAGCCGCCGCTCGTAGCTCCCTCCACCCCTCGCCGAAGTTCTTCATCTACAGCGCTTGCGTTCCGGCGAACTTCCGGCGATGGTTCGGCGAGCTTTTCCGACCATCTCGGACATCTCCGGCGAATTCCGCTTCTACTCTGAGATTCATCTCGATCTTCTCTACGCCGTCATGTATTCCTTTCCGCGAATACATCACCGTTTGATCCCCATGTCCTCTTTTTCTTCTCCGGCGAGGAACATCCATGGCCGCTCCTCTTCTTCGGGTTCTCCGGCCATCCTGCGCCTGCAGCCGGCCCCGTGTCGCCTGCGGGATTCACCGCGCCATCACCCGTCGGGCCTCGCGTCGCAGCTCCACGCTGCCTGTCCCGCGCCCTGCTGCGCGTGTCGTGCGAGCGCCTGCGGTGCTCGTGGCCGCCGCCGGTGGCTGTGGTCACTCGGCCATCAGCCGCGCCAGCCGAGCGGGCCTAGCCCGGGGCCGCGCCTCCATCGGTCCTGCCGGCCGAGCCTCTGGCCGAGGCGCCCCTCCCTGCCTTGCTAACCTTCCTCAATCGGCATGGCACGACCTGCATAGGAAGATAGGAAGAAGATGCGGGTAATTATAAGATTGTCATTGTTCGTAGTATCTCCGTTGTTTTCTTGTTTTAAGTCCGATTCAAGTGGTTCAAATTGCGTTAGATTCATGTCGTCGTGCTCTATGCAGTAGTGTTAACGTTTGTCATGTCTCATAATTATGAATTTATTGATTTAAATACATTTTAATTAATAATAATTTAATAGCTTTTAATTAGAAAACGAATTAGGGTTGCGGTGCTTTGCGTGTCCAGTCGCGTTAGTTTCGTCACGTCGAGCTCTACGCGATAGTACCAAAGTTTTTATGTCACGTGTTTTCCTATATATCGCTAAATATTATATTGATTAATATGTTTGTACTATCTTTATGATTAAAAGCAATTTAGACTATATACCCACGGTTTCATAAATAAATATTAATTTAATTCATGTTAACATGTGTGTTTATGATTATAATTTAGCTAGTATCGATGTTTTTCATGTCACTTGACCACGAATTTATTAACTTGAATGCTAATTAGATTAATATTTATTTAATAGCTTTCCAACTAAAAGCGATCTAACTTTAGTTCCGTTTTGGTTGTGGTACAGCTGTGCCGACTATAAGTTACATGTTAGTAGGAACTTTTAATATGTCTCACATCTCTAAATTTTGTAAGTTAAATATTAATTAGATTAATAATTACGCAAACTGGTTTCCAAATAAAAGCAACATAGGAGAATATAGATCTTTTTATAATTACTTGCCAACTTAAACATGATTCGGATAAAGCCAGTTTAGATGCAATTTCATTAATATTTATTCAATGCCTTTTTGAATTACAACTTAGGTTTATAATTTTGGTCTTACATAAATAAATGTTGACTTGATTAATATCAACCTGAATATCTTTTGAATTATAAGATAATTAGTTCAACCTTGAAACATAAGTGCTTTTGTTTAGTTTCCATATGCTTTTCTATATATGGTTAAATAAATTGGTGAATACACTTGCATCTAGTTTTATAATTAAAATCAATATAGATTTTACTTCGCGTGTTTTTGTATACAAATATCCATATGACTAATTTGCTTAGTGTTAAATTCAAATATGATTTGTCTAATCGATCTGAACTAATAACTTTTCCATAGTCTTGTCGGCTAAAATAAATCCAACATGTAGTTGTTTCTTTTATATAATATAAATATAATTTGATTAATTCAATTTTAGAATAATTCTCTGAAATGTCTTTCACCTTAATTCATTAACCAAAATAGATCAAGTGTATAGTTTGTCTTCTTTAGTTATGACGTCAATCTTGATAGACGTGTTCTCGGTAACGATAACTCCGTCCTTAGTCGTTCTTGCGATCCCGTTATCACAACAACAAGCCGTGTCGATTAGTGTTCTCTTTGCAAACTTTTCTTGTGAGTGATGTATTGTTCTTAGTTGTGTTTGTTGTCTATTTGTTGTGCTTGATTGCTACGAGTAGAGGAAGCGTGGTTCGTCAGCGCTGAAGACTAGGAGCTGAGGACCGACAGTCGAAGCAAAAGTTGGAGACCGAAAGATAGCAGCTGAAGATTTTGAGCAACTTAACTTTAGAAAAAAGGCAAGTATAACATGGGACTATCCTTGTTACCTATACACTAAAATATTATTCATATGCATGTGTCCTCCTTGACAACCATAGAGATTATAACTTAGCTATTGATATCTTGTTCCCTTGTCACCTATGGGTTATGCATTTGGATAGCTATTGCTAGTGCTTAATTATGAACAATGATCTTATAATTTGACTAATGGATTAAGCGAACAACTTTTAATGATGATTTTATTACTGTTGAAAAGGGGGCTAGAGCAAGGGGTTATATTGTTGCTCTAGTTTCTCTCCAGAAGGACTTATCTGTACGTGATCATCCGGGATTGACAGTACAGCTGTGAGGGCTATATGACTCTGACTCTAGTTATTTAAGAGACCTTTTCTAGCTTGTTAGTGGTTACCTTAAATGACGTAAGAATGGCTTGACACGTTGGGTGTAGGACAACCTCTAGTCTATGAGTATAGTCGAGAAGGAATTGTGCCATTTGAAAAGGGGTTCCTACATCAGCCTGCCGAGTGAATCTAATGACCCTAACTTATTAGACGAACTCTTGAATGGCTTTATATGGTTTCTTGTGTTTTGGGATTCATGACCCCTTAGCATATGGAAATCATGACTCACAGTGAAAGTGTACACCTCTGCGCAGAGTTAAAAACTGTTATACTAGCCGTGCCCATGGATACGGGCGGCCTTGGAACATTTACAGATAGATGATCACCATTGTTATATCATGCTTAATTATTGTTGTTACTATTATGCTCATGTTAATGCTATTCATTATTTTTATTACAATTGATCATTGGTTCATTAATGGGAAGTAGATTACCCTGATGCTACTCAATTGCTAATTACATGATGAATAAAAGCTAAATGCAGTCGAACAGTGTCTAGCATTTTGTGCCTCATGAACCCTGTGTTGTACTTATTGAGTTCGACATGGACTCACCCTTGCTATTTTCACCACACTCCAGTGTGTAATAAGGTGCTACTTAGAAGAAGGATAAATGTGTAATTGAGTATCCAGAAGTCTACTGAAGTGCTTGGCATATGGAGCCACCAGTCAGTCGTCCCTGAGAAGAATGGAGCCTGAAGTTTAGTCACCGTTCCGCGATACTCTGATGTAAGTGTTAATTTATAGCTATATATACGCTATATAGTAACATTGTTTCTGATACTTTTTCATTCTGACGTATGTGTGGACTTTCTGGGCACACATATGTCTTACCTGGTTTAGTTCTTTAAATCCGGGTGTGACATGTCTGCATTTAGTACTCCATGCATATGTCCAAACATTCGTTGTGATGGGGTGAAAATTTTTTGGGTGGAAACTAAACGCAGCCTAAGTAAAATCAGTGTTCAGCTTCAGCCTACCATTTCAGCGAAAAAATTAGAGGGGGCAGTAAAATCACTTTTCCTTAGTTTGATTGCCAGTGGAGATTTTAAATATTTCAGAATTCTTTTAAAAATTTTAGATTTAGAACGGATTTAATCTAAAAACGAAAGTATCGAAGGGGGTGCAACACCAAAAAAATCCTGATTTTGATGAATTATAAACAATATTCTAAAAACCTTGTGAGTACATCAAACTTGTCTAATCTTGGTCAATTTTATAAAAAAGATACCAGCATGCACGACATCAATTAGTTTTGTTAATTTATTTGGTATTAAAGTTAGAAAAGTTTAACTTATGACAAAACTAAAACACTATGCAATTTGGAACTGAGGGAGTAGGGGGCTTGTATAAACCACCATTGTTGTAGTCGACATATAGCATAGGGCAGATAAGGTAGCCCCATCTTATCTTACTATTATTAATTAGAGGCTTGAAAGGAGTCTTCACATTAATTCTCATCAGACACGCTAGAAAAAAAAAGATAAATTCTAGAAATTCTTACAATATAATCATAAACATCTTACCTTTAAGTTGGTAGACTCTACTCATCATCATCATCAGTAATAGTCATTGGAATTATTTTCTTTCGTAAAAAAATTACCCACTTCTGCGATTATAAAAAAATTCATAAAGTAACCTCAAATTTGTATCTAAAATATCCACCTCTGTCATTATGAAAGATAATTCAAATAATCCCTAAATTTGTATATAAATTACCCACCTCTGTCATATCGTAGATAATTCAGAATAACCCCTAATTTTGTATTGAAATTACCTACCTTTGTCATCTCAAAGATAATTCAGAATAACCCCATAATTTATACATAAAATACCTATGTCTTTACAAAAGATAACTCAAATTAGACCTATAAATTTATATATAAATTACCTACCTCTATCACTATGAAAGATAATTCAAAACAACCACCTAATTTTACATGTAAATTACCCATCATTGTCATTATTAAAGTTAATTTAATGTAACCTAATTATGAAAAGATAATTTAAAATAACCTAACTTTGTATCTAATTACCCATCATTGTTATTATTAAAGTTAATTAAAAATAACTCATGTTTTTTATTAAATTTAATGTAAAGTAACCTACGTTTGCATTCAAAACCCACATATATGCCATTATGAAAAAAATGAAGTAACATATTTTTTTGATAAACATAAACTAACACATTTTAATATATATCCAAATTACTCATAGCAGCTATAAAAGATAAACATAAATATTCTATCGAGAGTCTACATATGTAAAACACTATATCTTTTACGTATGTAGTTTCGAGAGAATATTTATGTTTATTTTTAAGGCAACTGCAAATAGTTTAGGTACAATCAAAATGTATTAGTTTATGTTTATAAAAAATGTGTTACTTAACATCATGAACTCTATGTTTTATAAACCTACCACACATATAGTTCTGCGATATTACAAATTCAACATATTGAGTGTCATGGTCCAAGTTGAAACCACTATTTATGCCATTGTAACTAGTATTTATGCCCATAGTGCCACGTCAGCATACATAGTACGATAGTACGATAGGATCCATTTGGACCTAGATAAGACCCAAAACTAAGTTTTAAGGATTCTGAAATAGCATTTTGAGAGTATAGGGACCTAGATGACACCTCGTGCCAAGTTCGAGGACCGGCCATGAATTTTACTCTTATTGCTGTCCCTAAACTACTCATGGAAACCATGGGTTGGGCCCACTCCAATGGGGTCAAATGGGTCGAACCCTGTAGATGCTATCAGCGAAGCTGGTTACGTGAATTTTCCTTTAAAAATGCAAACTTTAATTTGTCACACACGAAAAGAGAGAGACAAAGTGTCATATATTCTTAGACGATGGATATCACCATCTGGGAGACTGGGACGGCATTTGCTTCCGTGCAGCACATACCCAATAATAGGAGTATTGCAAACTTATTTCCCGTATTTAATCGGCGTCACACCGCTTAGTTTGAGAACCAACATATTCTAACTTAATTGCTTTCCAAGTGAGCGTCCAAGGTACTGCAGTCTGCAGCAATGGCTGATTGGGGTTCGGGACAGGACCTGGTGAAAGGATCGAGAGATTTCAAATGGGTGGGCCTGGGTGACTGGGTCCTTGGATTCATCTTGTGAGGGAACAGGTTGATAACCAAATGGAGTTGACTATATTGCATTGGTAGCATATCAGTTCTCGAGTTCCTGATAAAAAAAAGGTCATTTGAAGAAAGTGAGTTGACAAGCATTCATGAATCCTGATACGCAAAACAAAGTGCGTCCTATATTGCCTATATCAACGTGGAAAAGGAGTAGGGCTCGCAAAATATTGCTTGGCCGGGTATATAGTATATACCTTAAACTTGATGTGAGCTAGGGTCGTAGAGCTTTCTGATTTGCACCACTGCACTAGATCAGGGCAGCCTGAAACTGTTAGCTCTTCGAGATTACTGAGTTGCTGTATGCTCTCTGGCAGAGTTTGGATGCCAGAGCAGTTGACTATCTCAAGTCTGATGAGACTGGTTAGATCGCCCAACCAGTCCGGCACAGCTGTAATGCTTTTGGAATTTTGCACAGACAAAGTCTCGAGGGATGAGAGACGTCGGATAATCTCTGCTGAGCTGCATGTGAGGTCACTGCATTGCTCGATGCCCAAGTACTTGAACCCATGGTACTGGTGGAGCAAGCTCCACTTATGCAGAGGCTGCTCGCTGTAATACACAAAAAGACCTTTTGGAGCGGGGTAGGAGAGTTCTTCGGGGATGACGTTGCATGTCTCTTCCAATGGTGAGTAGTATAGTACCTCATCGCAACTCCTTATGTCCAAGAAGTACTCACCTCTAGGAAGGCACGGCTTTATCCTCAGCTTAGGGCAGTCTCTTACTTCCAAAAGGGTTAGTATAGGGAACATCAGAACATGTGAGCCACCCTCACCACCACCACAGGAGTATTCCGTGTTCCACTCTTCAAGGCTTTCCATTCTGAATAAACGAAAAGTTCTCAGTTTGGGAAAAGCTCCCGCCGTGCAGCCGTAGAAGTCTGCACCAATCTTTGAGACGCTGTCCATTTGCTCGATATGCAGCTCCTGAAGGTTTGCTAGTTCACCGAGTGGTGGCAAGGTCTCGCAGCTGGGCAGTTCCATGATGGAAACGCTAACGAGACGAGGTAAATAGCTTGCGATGCTTGTCACCCAGGGTGGAAAAGATATGCTGTTGTAACCTCGTAGTACCAAGTATTCTGAACAGGCTGGTGGCATTAGTTCTTGTAAAACTTCGATGTCCTCCACAAATCTTTCGGCATCTTTCGTCCATTCAAATTTTATCTCTTCAATTCTTTGTTTTCCAGACAATTTTATGCTCTGGGCTTCTGCAGCAGACTTGACTCTTTCAAGCCTGCTTATATCCAGGATAGCAGGATTTTCATCCTTGAGCTTAATAAGATTGCTGCTGGATTGACTATCATCGGCAAGAACCATAAAGTGAGGTAGTAAGACAGAATTATTTCTGAACTGAGGTAACGTGGACTCATCAAAACTGCGGCAATTGGACGTATTCAGAAACTTCAGGCTGCCAATTTCAGATATACTTACCGGCAACTTCCTGAGGTTCCCACAATATGACAGGTTCAGCGTAAGCAGCTTTCTGAGCTTGCCAAAACTTTCAGGTAAACCGTAAAGATTCCCATTCTGTGACAATATCAGGTGCTCTAGGTTCAAAAGTGTACTGATTTGCCACAGGAAATAATTGCTTTCGTCTACTTGTTGGTTACCGTACATGGTTTTCAGACACCTTTCTAAGTTTAAATAGCGTAGTTCAGTGAGATTGCCAATTGCTTCTGGTAGCCCTCTTAGGCTCGGCTGTTGTTCTTGTTCATTAACACCAGCAGAGCAGCCTGACAAATTCAAATATTTGAGCTTTCTAAGGCTAGTCAAGGCTTCCGGTACACCTTCAACACGAAAGCATTCAGACAAATCAAGATGTAGCAAATCATGGAGCTTCCCAAATGATGCTGGCAATTTATACAGTGTAAAAGAACCTGATAAGTCCAAACACTTGAGTTGGCTAAAACTTCCCAAAGACTCAGGGAGCTTTGGAAGCAATGATGTAGTAAATCCATCTATACATAACTTCAAATATTTGACCTTGGTCAGGGTGCTCAAGACCTCTGCCTCAACTATACCATCTATCCCGGGTCCTACAGGATTTGAAATATTTTCTGCTGGATACTTGTACAATTCTTCGTCCCAAAGGAGGCTGTCTTGGATACCCATCAGGTATGAACTGAATGATAAATTCAAATATTCCAGTTCAGTGAGACTGCTAAACTCTCTTGGTAAGTTTCCAATATTTTTGCAGTATGATACGTCCAAATACTCCAGTTTCTTGAGGCTGACCAGCTGTTCTGATACTCCTCTAACATCAGAGCATTTTGAAAGATTCAGATGTTCCATATTTTTAAGATTGCCAAACAATTCTGGCAGTCCTTTTATTTTCGAACAACCTGACAAATCCAGATGAACCAGTTCCTCCATTTCTCCAATCGACTCTGGCAATTCTAATATTTCAGAAGACCCACGAATGCTGAGATAGTTTAATTTCTTGAGCCTCGTGATACAGTTGGGGATAGATTTACCATGGATTCCTGGAGCATTAAGATACTTGAGATGCTGTAAGTGGCCAACAGAATCTGGCAACTGATTTATGTGGCATTCACTTAAATCCAAGATGCACAAGAATGCTGCAGATGAGAATGCATCTCCACATAGTTCAATTTTGCTGCAGTCCAGAAATCGCAATGCCCTTAAACTGTCAGGACAAGTCAAGGATAACCCCAACGACTTGCTACAATCAGTGAGCAGTGCAAAGAGGCAGCTGCCTCCCCAAATACTGCCTTGTTTACTAGCATCCAGAAATTTATCGTCCAATTTTAGTACCGCGAAGTCATGCACCAGGTCATGCATGGTAAACAATGTAATATCTTCATGATACACTCCAGAAGTCTGCGACAAAGTCCAAATGCAACTAGTGTCAGCTGGTTTCTAAATTCCCTCGTCTAGGTATTAAGATTATGTTGGTGTTGCCTTAGCGATTTGAGGGCACAAAGTGCAAGAGTGGTCATTTACAAGCAGGCACGTCAGTGGAAAGCAGGCTAGTATAGAATGGGTGTGGGAAGGGCAGTAGTACTAGTACAAAACAGTTGTATTGGCTGTAGTTTTTTTATTTTTACTGTCAGTTTTTTGAACCGCTAGCATAAAGGCCACTAGAAATGATGATTGTTCCATTTGGTCTACTTGTTCACTGGCCCAAGTTTAAACCAATTGTCACTAGTACACTCAATGATTTTGTGAGGTGATGGGTTTTAACTGACCGAGGCGGGCAAGCTGGACGGCTGCCTCTGTTCATTGGTGGCAGGGCTGCCGGCCAAGTGCCCGCTCGGTTAATGCTTAACGGAGGTGGGCACCATTAGACGTCCGCCCTCCTCTAATGCTAGATTAATAGAGGTGGTCGGCATAAAACAATCATCTCCGTTAATCGATTAATTGAGGCGTGCAATTTAAGATGTCCACCTTTGTTAATCGATTATTTTTGGAGGCGGTCGTTATAAGCGTATGTCTCTGCAAACCGATTTACGGAGGCTTAATGATTGCAACAAAAAATAATTCATAACTTTTTTTATATAACTCAGATGAAGACAAACTTTATATCAAAATTTTAGCTCTCGATGAGATCTATAACTTTGTAGTTGAAACGTTTTTCAATTGAAACTGTTTAGGGTCCCAAAATATTGTTGTAAGTGCATAGATTTTGAAATGTAAAATTTAAAATTATCAAACGATCTCGAATGTTGACATGGTCTATACAAAAGTTATAGTTGTCAATAGAATCAACAACTTTGTAGTAGTTCTCAGTAGAATCAATAACTTTGTAGTTCCTTTAAAAAACAACTTTATAGTTGAAAAGTTTTTAATTTAAAGATGTTTAGATCCCAAATATGTGTTTGAAGGATATAGATTTTTAAATTTAAAATTTGAAATTCCTAAACGATCTCAAATGTTCACATAGTTAATACCAAAGTTCTAGTTTCCGACCTGATCTACATGTTTGATATTGAGATGTTTTTGTTTTAAAGTCATCTAGAGTCTCAAATATGTGTTTGAAATTCACATGTTCTAAGACTCAATTTTTTGAATTTTTCAAACTATCTTTGATGGAGATAAATCCTATACCAAAGTTGTAGTACTTGACAAGATTTAAAACTTTGTAATTCAAAGTTTTTTTTCATTTGAGTTAATTTGGTAGCCAAAATATCCAATGTAAGATTACAAAACATTGATATAAAAAGATAGCTTATTATATATAGACATGAATGAGTGTGCGGTGCAGTGGTAGATATACGGTAGTGCTACACACCCTATGTAGGTTGTTATTCTAGTTGGTTCATATTTAGATCTAATGGTTAATTAGAGTTAGATGACGATAGTATTTTGTGTGACTTGTATGAAGAATTTATTAGTCTATCATCAGGATTTCCCTTGTTAGATCTGGATGACACAACCATAGGTTAAGCGTATTATCAGCAAAGTCTTTTAAACCAGAAGATTTATATATATTTGGCATTAGACAGCGTATGCATATTTTACTCTTTTCTTAGTTCCTTGTTCCTTGCCCCTGCCTAATATGTATTGTCATCCACATAAACGAGTGAGTCGTCTTTCCCAATTGTGGTATAAACGCAGGGCACCAAGGTCATTTGATCTACTTTAATTTATTAATTAATCTTTGTGCACAAAGTGTAAAATAACCTACATTTAGAGGCAGAGGAAGTATCACATGTATCAATTGTAAAGAGTATTATGTCGAGTAAATGTAGATGTGCTACATGAGGAGCTAAAAATACCATAAATGGAGTTTTTGATAATCTTAATATGCATTAATTATGTCTAGTCCGACGCACTTGCTCCTTACTAGACCGTGGCAAATATATATAGGACTCCCATCTTTTAGTTATTTCAATAACCGATCCAGGCTCTCTCATGTCTACAGAGCGGTGTTTAGTCAGAGAAGGGAACTTACCTCAGTCGTCGTCGTGTTCCCCGCTACAGGAGGTGCAATAATGTAGGAAGCCGTCAGTTTCACCTGCTGGGCCACACGGCCATCTTTTTCAGCTTCCGCAAAGAATCTGCTATAGCTGTCTGCTGCGTCACGAGCTGCATCTTGTACACCCTGATCGACTGCTATGACACTCTCGAGAGTAAAGCAGCACCCGTCACTGTTCTCTAGTGGCTTCTGGTCAGACGACGTGGTCACGGCAAGAACGCAGCTGGACATTGGCGGCACCATACCACCGAGTGGCCTCAAGAAATAATCCGAACTCATGGTGAGCAGCCTAAAGGCAACTCGGGCAGCAGTACTGTTTGTTAGACGCAGCAAGGACGAGATTGTCAAATCGCTTGGATCCGAGTGGAACTGGAGCTCCACTGACTGGACGCTGAGGAGGACGCTCTGCAATGAACGAAGGGAGACTCACATTAACAGCTGTCAGTGTCGTATTCTGATATATCATATATAGGGTACAGTCTACTCTGTATGCGTAAAAAAAAGATCATAATCTATTCTGGTTCTTTTAGTCATAATATGGTATGTGGAGTGTAATACTGGGTTAACGTTCTCACATATAAAAGAGTAAAAAGGATTCAATGCTGACACCTAATTTCAAATAGTAATTAGCAATTACATTGAATCTTTGTGTTATAAAAATATATAGTTGAACCTTGGTTTCCTGCTATATGCTCCATCAATTCAAACTAAGTTACTTTACATTTGGACTTGTTCACCAAGTAATTACGGTGACCAAGCCCATGCTACGTACCCTTAAGTAAATGATAAGCTAGAGAGCCTTTTTGTAGTGAAGTAGTTTACTAACAAAAGCACCTTTACATGGAATATATATTCACGCAAAACAAAATGATAATGGAAAATAGATATTGTGTATAGGATTGAACCATGGTTTTGGGGGACAACTTCATAGTCCATGTATAGCGCCCCAAGGGAGAGAAAGAACAAGCCAACAAATTATTGAAGAATATCCTCGTGACATCAACGTAGCGTCCATATTAGAGCAGATGATGGGGTTCCTGGAGCGCTCACAGGTGATCTCCCCGATTGGCAACAAAGGACCAGCGACAGCCCCCACCACCTCAGAGGAAGCAACTCCTTTGAGAGAGGGGGGATGCACCGCCATCGTTTCCTACCACTCATGACGCCTGGAGAGCTTTTCACAACCTTAGTGAGGCCAATCTGATCAGGAGATCCTTTGAGAGAGGGGGATGCACCGCCATCTCTGGGTCGTTTTACTTGAGAGATAGATAGGCCAATCTGATCAGGAGATCGGTAGGGAGCCACGCCACCCTGCGACGGGCATGGGTGCCTCGCTACTACAGAAAAACTTTTGCGAGGTGTTTGGAAAATGGTCTCGAAGGCGGGCGGATATTTGAACAGCCTCGTTAATGCATAGGATTAACCGAGGCGGTCACAATCAACCGCCTCGCAAAATCGATTTATAGAGGTGATTAAAAAATAATCGTCTCCTAAAATCCATTAACGGAAAAATACCCTTATTAACCGAGGCGGGCCACTTATAAGGCATACCTCGGTTAATTGTGGCCAAGCCCACTAGCAATGAAAAAACCCAAACTAGCACAATATCACGGCCACACTATATATACTGTGACTTAGGGTTTCAGCTCTCTCACTTCCTCTCCCTCACCTCTCATTTGCCGGTGTGGCGCAATTCCCCTCCCCACGCCCAGCTCTCCCTCACCTCTCACTCCACCACTCTCTCTCCGTCACGGCGCGGCACGACAGAGCGGCCTCGTGGGCTCAGCGCGTGCGGAGCGGGCTCGGCGCAGTGGAGCAGGCTCGACGCGGTGGATTGGGCGCGGCGGCGGAGCGTTCTTTCTCCCTCGCCGGTGCTAAGATCCACGGCGGCATCTAGCGGATCCGGCGGCCGTGGCCCAGATCCGGCCCCCTGCTCCCGGATCCGGCCTTCTCCGCGCGCGGCGGTGGCTTCGCAAGTGGCGGCACGACCCCGAGCAGCGGCGGCTTCGCGCGGATCCGGTGCAGCCCCGGCAGAAGCGCCTCCCGGTGGCGGATCCAGGTTAGGCTTGCCCCCCGCGGCGGATCCAATGATGACGACGACGACGATGGCGCCCTGTGGATGGGCTCGACAGGCTTATCCACAGGTTTTTCCTTTTTTGTTTTTTATTCGATTTACCTAGGCGGGCATCCAACCGCCTCGGAAAACATCCCATTTACCTTTGTAGTGAGGCGGTTGCGATGCCCGCCTCGGTTAATAGAATTTGCCCGCCTCAGTTAAGTTTTTTGTAGTAGTGCCTTCTAGAGGGGTCCTGAGCCATCGATGTCCCATATTGATGGCTCAGGACATGGCCTCAACACTTGGAGCCCGCCGGGGGGGGAGGGGTGCTGAACTCGGCATTGCACCCATGAAGTGATGACAACAACCCACTGCAAAATCCTTAAGGTAAGAGAACTTGCTCAAATGTTGGCTTTGTTCATGGGATGGGAATTGCTAGGGGTGGCTCTTCGTGTTTTGACTACAGTACTCTGCCTTAGGGTAGAGGGATGGGCTCAATGCACTCATGTGCTTCTCAAGGGGTGCATTCCTCAGGGTGAATCAATAGGATTACTGGAGCTCATTACATTTCACCTCAGTCTATGAAACTGGAGAGGAGTTTATAGCTGAGGTAATTAAGCAGCATTTGTCCACCTATAATTTTGGTCTTACATAAATAAATGTTAACTTGATTAATATCAACCTGAATATCTTTTGAATTATAAGATAATTAGTTCAACCTTGAAACATAAGTGCTTTTGTTTAGTTTCCATATGCTTTTCTATATATGGTTAAATAAATTGGTGAATACACTTGCATCTAGTTTTATAATTAAAATCAATATAGATTTTACTTCGCGTGTTTTTGTATACAAATATCCATATGACTAATTTGCTTAGTGTTAAATTCAAATATGATTTGTCTAATCGATCTGAACTAATAACTTTTCCATAGTCTTGTCGGCTAAAATAAATCCAACATGTAGTTGTTTCTTTTATATAATATAAATATAATTTGATTAATTCAATTTTAGAATAATTCTCTGAAATGTCTTTCACCTTAATTCATTAACCAAAATAGATCAAGTGTATAGATTGTCTTCTTTAGTTATGACGTCAATCTTGATAGACGTGTTCTCGGTAACGATAACTCCGTCCTTAGTCGTTCTTGCGATCCCGTTATCACAACAACAAGCCGTGTCGATTAGTGTTCTCTTTGCAAACTTTTCTTGTGAGTGATGTATTGTTCTTAGTTGTGTTTGTTGTCTATTTGTTGTGCTTGATTGCTACGAGTAGAGGAAGCGTGGTTCGTCAGCGCTGAAGAATAGGAGCTGAGGACCGACAGTCGAAGCAAAAGTTGGAGACCGAAAGATAGCAGCTGAAGATTTTGAGCAACTTAACTTTAGAAAAAAGGCAAGTATAACATGGGACTATCCTGGTTACCTATAAACTAAAATATTATTCATATGCATGTGTCCTCCTTGACAACCATAGAGATTATAACTTAGCTATTGATATCTTGTTCCCTTGTCACCTATGGGTTATGCATTTGGATAGCTATTGCTAGTGCTTAATTATGAACAATGATCTTATAATTTGACTAATGGATTAAGCGAACAACTTTTAATGATGATTTTATTACTGTTGAAAAGGGGGCTAGAGCAAGGGGTTATATTGTTGCTCTAGTTTCTCTCCAGAAGGACTTATCTGTACGTGATCATCCGGGATTGTAACACCCTAAATTTTGCATTGTTTCAAAATAGATAAAATTGATTTAATTATGTATTTGTTTATGCATTCAAATTTAGGGAATAATAATTTTTTTGGGAAATTGAAATCAATCATAAGGTTAGAAAATGTTCATGCATGCATGCTGTTGCACAAGTATTTTTGTGATGAGTGGTTTTGATAAATTTTTGAAAGGATTTGAAAATCATTTGGAAATGTGATTTGAAAATTTAATTTGAAAAAGGAAAACAAATTCTTTTCCTGCCTTCACTTTTCCTCGGATTCGGCCTGCTAGCCCAATTCCCGGCCGGCCCATCCTTCCTCCCCGTGCTCCTTCTCTGGGCCGCGGCCCAGCCCAGCTGGCGGCCGTTGCCGCGCCCCACCTCCTCTCCCGCGGTCGCTGACCGTCCGGGCCCAGCTGTCGGCGCCTTCCTCTACCTCCAGCAGCCACCTCCGTTTCTCTCGGTCGAAGGCAACCGCCATTCCTTCCCCCACGCCCACAACCGCAGAACGTGGGAGCGTTCCTTCCCCCGCGCCCTTGCCTCTTCAAAAAGGGAAGCCGAGGCCGACCCCGCATCAGTTGTCGCGCTTCCCCGCTCTCTCTCGCGTCGCTGTGCCCGAGAGAACCGCCTCCCGAGGTCTCCAAGCTCCGCTGACCGCCCCTCCGCGCGGACAGCCTCCTCCGAGCCGTCTCCGCCCCGTTTTTCCCCGCGGTGAGAACCCTCTCGCTCCCCTCTCTCTCTCGGTACTCACGGTTCGTCGAACCGTGGACCATGGCCCCCGTACCGTGTACTCCGACGAGCTTTTCTATGGCCGGCCATGGCGGGTGCCCCTCGGGCCAACCACCGCCCGCGTTTTGCCCCGGGATGGGTTTGCCATCCTCCCCTCTTTGCTCCGGAGCTTTTATTTTTGTAAATGACGCCCTGTAGCGCCCGGGCGAGCAACGCCGGCGAGCTCCACGCCGCGGTAATGGCGGCGCCGCCGCGTTCACCCCCAGCTCCGGCGGCTGGCTCTCTCTCTCCCCCCTCTTTTCTTTCTTAACCGTGCATCACTTGATCAACGGCCAGAAATGGCCAATACCCCTTCGTGGGTCTTTTTGCTAAAGAGACCCCCCGCTTTCATCTATTTGAACCCGCCGTCCTTGGCGTACTCCCGGAGTGCGCGTTCTTTTTCGGAAAGCGTAGTTTCTTCGGTATATATGAAAAATACGCTTTCAGATTAATTACAGAATTACCACTGTAGTAAAACGTCTATAAAATCGTCGTTTTAGCTCCGATTTGACCCGTTCAACTTGCGTTAGTTTCATAATTTCATAATCTACGCAATAGTGCTACTGTTAGACCTGTTAGGAGCTTTTGAATTTCTCAAATAAATCTAGTTAATAGCTAGCTTTTGGAACCCTAAATAATTCACAACTTTTGCGTTTTATCTCCGATTTTTGTGATCTTCGCGTTGACGTGACCGTAGCAAGGCGTAGAATACTTTCATAAACTTTTTATCTTGTTTTTATACTGCTGGTGTACTGTTCTAATTATAGGTTGTTTGCTATGTATGAATGCTCCTGAAATGTGTATGTTGCCGTGTTGGTCGAGTCAGACGGTGAGGAGTACGTTGGGAGCCAGGAGTACTTCGAAGATCAGCAGGACCAGCAGGAGTGTGCAAACTAAGGCAAGTATAGTTTGGGTATTCTTTCTGTGACCCTGATCTTGTGACTTAATTAATGTAAGAGCTATGATGGTTGAGAAATGACTTTTTAGCAACATAAGATCTTGTCTGTACTTGAACCTCCGGGATTTACAGTACAACTGTGAGGGCTATATGGCTCTGGCTTTAGCTCGGTATGAGGACCTTTTCTAGCTTGTTAGAGGTTACCCTTGTGGCGCAAATGGGGAAAAGCAGACTGTGGATCCCTGTGACTGGTTGTATCACACAGACTGACTTTAGAAACCTAGCGGCCCTAACTTGTTAGACGAACCTTTGAAAGGCTTCATAGTGAACCCTGCCGACCTTCCTTGGAAGTGGGTCAAGAGATTAGCTATCTCGGGTGAAAGGGTAAATCACGACTCACAGTGAAAGTGTACACCTCTGCGCAGAGTTTAATAAACTGGTATACTAGCCGTGCTCACGGATACGAGCGGCCTTGGAGACCTCTACATTAAAGATGATGATTCTTGTTTTGTTAAGATGCTCATTTACTTATCGATTATATTTTATATTGATTATGTTACATTGATCATGAGTTTATGGGATCTATACTTGCTATGCTTGCGGAGTTCGACATGGACTCACTCTTGCTATTTCCCACACCTCAGGATAATCTCTGGAGTTTTAGACTTGTGATCAACCAGTCAGTTTGTTCCTGTGGAGCAAAGTCTACACCCGAAGATCGGAGTTGTTTTCCGTTGTTTGCACTCTGAGGTTATGTTTATATACTAAGTATGTTATTTATTAAGCATTTGTCTCTTGGTATTACACTTGTCTGCGACTATATGTGAGAATTGACTCCTTTGTTTCACATATAGTGCATATCTGGTTTCGTCCTTAAAATCGGGTGTGACAAAGTGGTATCAGAGCAATGCTGACTGTAGGACGCAAGCCTAGTTAGAAATGGGTCGTGTTAAGGTTTTGAAACTGCTATAACAATCCTTGTTCTATAAACTTTGGGTTTTTTTTCCATACTGTATCCTTGCCCTTGATATTATCCCTGCCTTGTTGCTTATTTTAAAAGTCTTTGTTCTCATCTTCACTCCTTGAATTGGTATGCTTTTAGAACCTCGTCTTACCATCTTCTTGCGATATCGAAAGAGAAGCATTAGGATCTTTTCCCTTTATACGAAGAAAACGATAGCATCGCAAGTGGAGTCATTGTTGAGTTGTGCTCCTATATTGCCTTGTGAGATTGTCTTTATGTCTATGCTTGTATTGGATCTTTGTAATGATTGCAATGAATTTGTGGATCCCACAATTTCATTTAGATATAGGCTTAAGATATAAGGATTAGTGAATAGGTAGATGGGTTGGTTTATTTTGACTCTCTACATCCTATCCTTTTAGAGCAGTCTGTTCCTTTTAGAGCAGTCTATCTCATTTGGCTTATACATCTGTCTTTCAACAACCATAAATCATGAGAGAATTTTGGACAACATTAGGCATCGAGATCTTTACCTAGCCGCAAGAATCACCCTCATAGCTATTTTGGTTTGGGAGATACAAAAATCACAAGACGATGCAACTGTGCTGTTTGAAAATTGGAACAGAATCTGCTATGTGCTGTTTTCGACCAAGTCATCTATAGAATTTGGAAAAGTGTTCTATAAGAAAGTTTCAGGAAATTTCATAAGCTTTCCAATGGTATAAGGTGGAACTTCATTGGAATTACAAGACGAGAGTTGTAACAGTTTTACCGCGTTGCTGATTTTCTGCTCGCGAGGAACTTCACATTTCTTGTTTCTACCTATGCACAAAAGAATCATTAGGATAATAGAATGTATGGATGCTAGTTAGCTCATCTAGCAAAATGTTCAAGCTACCTTATGTGGTGTCCCTTATTTTAAGGGGGGTAGCCAATGTAAAGAAGTTTATTAAGATTTAATTCTTTATTTGGAAGTATTGGTTAGTCTCCATGATTGAGTTGCCACTCTCAAGCAAAAATGTCTAGTGTACAAGGTTGATAATTTTGGATCCGTGAAGGTGAGAGTTGTCCCTTTAGATGGCTCATGATTATGATCATCTATGCTTGCTCGTGTTGCTGATGTTGGTCACTTGATAACAGGAAGTGTAGTATCCATGACTCAGGAGCCCTATATGACGTCTCGCACTGAGATGTGGGAAAATGCTGATGTTTCTGCCATTGAAGGATGTTATGGGTATGATGAAGCTGAGCACTATCAAAACAACAATGTTGAAGAGCAAGTTGGGAGTGAACTGAGTCAGAATCCACAACGACAAAAGCGAAAAAGGAAAGCCCATAAGAAGCCTGCTCAAGGAAGCAAAGCGCAACGAAACTATGTCAATGGAAGACTGAGCAACGTGAATATGGATAATATTCATGGAGCTACCAAAGCAGTGGGTGGTTATATTCAAGTAAGCTCAGTACAAGTTTTTGGTCTATTTGACCCTAGTGCTTCGCATTCCTTCATTTCCGCCGACCTGGTAGAGACGTGCAAGATGGTGAAGTGTTCAACGAGGAGGCCTTTGCTAGTTCAAACTCCAGTGGGAGAAATACAGGCAGATCAGATATGCCCGAACGTCAGTCTTGTCATAAACAAGGAAAACTTCACCGTAACCCTTATTGTGTTAGAGTCACTTAATATCCCCGTGGTTCTTGGTAATGGATGGTTGTGTGCGCAGAAAGGAGTGATTCATGGTACTCGGTGCACAATGCTCTTAACAACACCGTCAGGGAAAAGAATTGAGTATCAAGGTAGTCGACTCTCCCCTGAGGAAGACGAGAATGACCAATTAGAAGATAGGTACACCGAGGATAGCAAAGTGGACCATGAGTTTACAGAAGTTAGAGTAGAGGAACAAACGACTTTGGAGGAGCTCAATAGGAGAGATGATCATGTTTAGGCAGATTAGTCAGTTGAGATCTGAGAAACTGCCTCATGACTCTCAACGAAAGATGTAATTTGGAAAACGAGGATCGAATAAAGACAGAGTGTTATTATCTCTATGATCACAGTCATCCAATCTCGAGGACGAGATTCTCTTAAGGGGGGTAGAATTGTAACACCCTAAATTTTGCATTGTTTGAAAATAGATAAAATTGATTTAATTATGTATTTGTTTATGCATTCAAATTTAGGGAATAATAAATTTTTTGGGAAATTGAAATCAATCATAAGGTTAGAAAATGTTCATGCATGCATGCTGTTGCACAAGTATTTTGTGATGAGTGATTTTGATAAATTTTTGAAAGGATTTGAAAATCATTTGGAAATGCGATTTGAAAATTTAATTTGAAAAAGGAAAACAAATTCTTTTCCCGTCTTCACTTTTCCTCGGATTCGGCCTGCTAGCCCAATTCCCGGCCGGCCCATCCTTCCTCCCCGTGCTCCTTCTCTGGGCCGCGGCCCAGCCCAGCCGGCGGCCGTTGCCGCGCCCCACCTCCTCTCCCGCGGTCGCTGACCGTCCGGGCCCAGCTGTCGGCGCCTTCCTCTACCTCCAGCAGCCACCTCCGTTTCTCTCGGTCGAAGGCAACCGCCATTCCTTCCCCCACGCCCACAACCACAGAACGTGGGAGCGTTCCGTCCCCCGCGCCCTTGCCTCTTCAAAAAGGGAAGCCGAGGCCGACCCCGCATCAGTTGTCGCGTTTCCCCGCTCTCTCTCGCGTCGCTGTGCCCGAGAGAACCGCCTCCCGAGGTCTCCAAGCTCCGCTGACCGCCCCTCCGCGCGGACAGCCTCCTCCGAGCCGTCTCCGCCCCGTTTTTCCCGCGGTGAGAACCCTCTCGCTCCCCTCTCTCTCTCGGTACTCACGGTTCGTCGAACCGTGGACCATGGCCCCCGTACCGTGTACTCCGACGAGCTTTTCTATGGCCGGCCATGGCGGGTGCCCCTCGGGCCAACCACCGCCCGCGTTTTGCCCCGGGATGGGTTTGCCATCCTCCCCTCTTTGCTCCGGAGCTTTTATTTTTGTAAATGACGCCCTGTAGCGCCCGGGCGAGCAACGCCGGCGAGCTCCACGCCGCGGTAATGGCGGCGCCGCCGCGTTCACCCCCAGCTCCGGCGGCTGGCTCTCTCTCTCCCCCCCTTTTCTTTCTTAACCGTCCATCACTTGATCAACGGCCAGAAATGGCCAATACCCCTTCGCAGGTCTTTTTGCTAAAGAGACCCCCCGCTTTCATCTATTTGAACCCGCCGTCCTTGGCGTACTCCCGGAGTGCGCGTTCTTTTTCGGAAAGCGTAGTTTCTTCGGTATATATGAAAAATACGCTTTCAGATTAATTACAGAATTACCACTGTAGTAAAACGTCTATAAAATCGTCGTTTTAGCTCCGATTTGACCCGTTCAACTTGCGTTAGTTTCATAATTTCATAATCTACGCAATAGTGCTACTGTTAGACCTGTTAGGAGCTTTTGAATTTCTCAAATAAATCTAGTTAATAGCTAGCTTTTGGAACCCTAAATAATTCACAACTTTTGCGTTTTATCTCCGATTTTTGTGATCTTCGCGTTGACGTGACCGTAGCAAGGCGTAGAATACTTTCATAAACTTTTTATCTTGTTTTTATACTGCTGGTGTACTGTTCTAATTATAGGTTGTTTGCTATGTATGAATGCTCCTGAAATGTGTATGTTGCCGTGTTGGTCGAGTCAGACGGTGAGGAGTACGTTGGGAGCCAGGAGTACTTCGAAGATCAGCAGGACCAACAGGAGTGTGCAAACTAAGGCAAGTATAGTTTGGGTATTCTTTCTGTGACCCTGATCTTGTGACTTAATTAATGTAAGAGCTATGATGGTTGAGAAATGACTTTTTAGCAACATAAGATCTTGTCTGTACTTGAACCTCCGGGATTTACAGTACAACTGTGAGGGCTATATGGCTCTGGCTTTAGCTCGGTATGAGGACCTTTTCTAGCTTGTTAGAGGTTACCCTTGTGACGCAAATGGGGAAAAGCAGACTGTGGATCCCTGTGACTGGTTGTATCACACAGACTGACTTTAGAAACCTAGCGGCCCTAACTTGTTAGACGAACCTTTGAAAGGCTTCATAGTGAACCCTGCCGACCTTCCTTGGAAGTGGGTCAAGAGATTAGCTATCTCGGGCGAAAGGGTAAATCACGACTCACAGTGAAAGTGTACACCTCTGCGCAGAGTTTAATAAACTGGTATACTAGCCGTGCTCATGGATACGAGCGGCCTTGGAGACATCTACATTAAAGATGATGATTCTTGTTTTGTTAAGATGCTCATTTACTTATCGATTATATTTTATATTGATTATGTTACATTGATCATGAGTTTATGGGATCTATACTTGCTATGCTTGCGGAGTTCGACATGGACTCACTCTTGCTATTTCCCACACCTCAGGATAATCTCTGGAGTTTTAGACTTGTGATCAACCAGTCAGTTTGTTCCTGTGGAGCAAAGTCTACACCCGAAGATCGGAGTTGTTTTCCGTTGTTTGCACTCTGTGGTTATGTTTATATACTAAGTATGTTATTTATTAAGCATTTGTCTCTTGGTATTACACTTGTCTGCGACTATATGTGAGAATTGACTCCTTTGTTTCACATATAGTGCATATCTGGTTTCGTCCTTAAAATCGGGTGTGACAGGGATTGACAGTACAGCTGTGAGGGCTATATGACTCTGACTCTAGTTATTTAAGAGACCTTTTCTAGCTTGTTAGTGGTTACCTTAAATGACGTAAGAATGGCTTGACACGTTGGGTGTAGGACAACCTCTAGTCTATGAGTATAGTCGAGAAGGAATTGTGCCATTTGAAAAGGGGTTCCTACATCTGCCTGCCGAGTGAATCTAATGACCCTAACTTATTAGATGAACTCTTGAATGGCTTTATATGGTTTCTTGTGTTTAGGGATTCATGACCCCTTAGCATATGGAAATCATGACTCACAGTGAAAGTGTACACATCTGCGCAGAGTTAAAAACTGTTATACTAGCCGTGCCCATGGATACGGGCGGCCTTGGAACATTTACAGATAGATGATCACCATTGTTATATCATGCTTAATTATTGTTGTTACTATTATGCTCATGTTAATGCTATTCATTATTTTTATTACAATTGATCATTGGTTCATTAATGGGAAGTAGATTACCCTGATGCTACTCAATTGCTAATTACATGATGAATAAAAGCTAAATGCAGTCGAACAGTGTCTAGCATTTTGTGCCTCATGAACCCTGTGTTGTACTTATTGAGTTCGACATGGACTCACCCTTGCTATTTCCACCACACTCCAGTGTGTAATAAGGTGCTACTTTGAAGAAGGATAAATGTGTAATTGAGTATCCAGAAGTCTATCTGAAGTGCTTGGCATATGGAGCCACCAGTCAGTCGTCCCTGAGAAGAATGGAGCCTGAAGTTTAGTCACCGTTCCGCGATACTCTGATGTAAGTGTTAATTTATAGCTATATATACGCTATATAGTAACATTGTTTATGATACTTTTTCATTCTGACGTATGTGTGGACTTTCTGGGCACACATATGTCTTACCTGGTTTAGTTCTTTAAATCCGGGTGTGACATGTCTGCATTTAGTACTCCATGCATATGTCCAAACATTCGTTGTGATGGGGTGAAAATTTTTTGGGTGGAAACTAAACGCAGCCTAAGTAAAATCAGTGTTCAGCTTCAGCCTACCATTTCAGCGAAAAAAATTAGAGGGGGCAGTAAAATCACTTTTCCTTAGTTTGATTGCCAGTGGAGATTTTAAATATTTCAGAATTCTTTTAAAAATTTTAGATTTAGAACGGATTTAATCTAAAAACGAAAGTATCGAAGGGGGTGCAACACCAAAAAAATCCTGATTTTGATGAATTATAAACAATATTCTAAAAACCTTGTGAGTACATCAAACTTGTCTAATCTTGGTCAATTTTATAAAAAAGATACCAGCATGCACGACATCAATTAGTTTTTGTTAATTTATTTGGTATTAAAGTTAGAAAAGTTTAACTTATGACAAAACTAAAACACTATGCAATTTGGAACTGAGGGAGTAGGGGGCTTGTATAAACCACCATTGTTGTAGTCGACATATAGCATAGGGCAGATAAGGTAGCCCCATCTTATCTTACTATTATTAATTAGAGGCTTGAAAGGAGTCTTCACATTAATTCTCATCAGACACGCTAGAAAAAAAGATAAATTCTAGAAATTCTTACAATATAATCATAAACATCATACCTTTAAGTTGGTAGACTCTACTCATCATCATCATCAGTAATAGTCATTGGAATTATTTTCTTTCGTAAAAAAATTACCCACTTCTGCGATTATAAAAAAATTCATAAAGTAACCTCAAATTTGTATCTAAAATATCCACCTCTGTCATTATGAAAGATAATTCAAATAATCCCTAAATTTGTATATAAATTACCCACCTCTGTCATATCGTAGATAATTCAGAATAACCCTAATTTTGTATTGAAATTACCTACCTTTGTCATCTCAAAGATAATTCAGAATAACCCCATAATTTATACATAAAATACCTATGTCTTTACAAAAGATAACTCAAATTAGACCTATAAATTTATATATAAATTACCTACCTCTATCACTATGAAAGATAATTCAAAACAACCACCTAATTTTACATGTAAATTACCCATCATTGTCATTATTAAAGTTAATTTAATGTAACCTAATTATGAAAAGATAATTTAAAATAACCTAACTTTGTATCTAATTACCCATCATTGTTATTATTAAAGTTAATTAAAAATAACTCATGTTTTTTATTAAATTTAATGTAAAGTAACCTACGTTTGCATTCAAAACCCACATATATGCCATTATGAAAAAAATGAAGTAACATATTTTTTTGATAAACATAAACTAACACATTTTAATATATATCTAAATTACTCATAGCAGCTATAAAAGATAAACATAAATATTCTATCGAGAGTCTACATATGTAAAACACTATATCTTTTACGTATGTAGTTTCGAGAGAATATTTATGTTTATTTTTAAGGCAACTGCAAATAGTTTAGGTACAATCAAAATGTATTAGTTTATGTTTATAAAAAATGTGTTACTTAACATCATGAACTCTATGTTTTATAAACCTACCACACATATAGTTCTGCGATATTACAAATTCAACATATTGAGTGTCATGGTCCAAGTTGAAACCACTATTTATGCCATTGTAACTAGTATTTATGCCCATAGTGCCACGTCAGCATACATAGTACGATAGTACGATAGGATCCATTTGGACCTAGATAAGACCAAAAACTAAGTTTTAAGGATTCTGAAATAGCATTTTGAGAGTATAGGGACCTAGATGACACCTCGTGCCAAGTTCGAGGACCGGCCATGAATTTTACTCTTATTGCTGTCCCTAAACTACTCATGGAAACCATGGGTTGGGCCCACTCCAATGGGGTCAAATGGGTCGAACCCTGTAGATGCTATCAGCGAAGCTGGTTACGTGAATTTTCCTTTAAAAATGCAAACTTTAATTTGTCACACACGAAAAGAGAGAGACAAAGTGTCATATATTCTTAGACGATGGATATCACCATCTGGGAGACTGGGACGGCATTTGCTTCCTGTGCAGCAAAGTCTACACCCGAAGATCGGAGTTATTTCCCGTTGTTTGCACTCTGTGGTTATTTATATACTAAGTATGTTATTTATTAAGCATTTGTCTCTTGGTATTACACTTGTCTGCGAGTATGTGAGAATTGACTGATTTGTTTCACATATAGTGCATATCTGGATTTCGTCCTTAAAATCTGGTGTGACAGGGATTGACAGTACAGCTGTGAGGGCTATATGACTCTGACTCTAGTTATTTAAGAGACCTTTTCTAGCTTGTTAGTGGTTACCTTAAATGACGTAAGAATGGCTTGACACGTTGGGTGTAGGACAACCTCTAGTCTATGAGTATAGTCGAGAAGGAATTGTGCCATTTGAAAAGGGGTTCCTACATCTGCCTGCCGAGTGAATCTAATGACCCTAACTTATTAGATGAACTCTTGAATGGCTTTATATGGTTTCTTGTGTTTAGGGATTCATGACCCCTTAGCATATGGAAATCATGACTCACAGTGAAAGTGTACACATCTGCGCAGAGTTAAAAACTGTTATACTAGCCGTGCCCATGGATACGGGCGGCCTTGGAACATTTACAGATAGATGATCACCATTGTTATATCATGCTTAATTATTGTTGTTACTATTATGCTCATGTTAATGCTATTCATTATTTTTATTACAATTGATCATTGGTTCATTAATGGGAAGTAGATTACCCTGATGCTACTCAATTGCTAATTACATGATGAATAAAAGCTAAATGCAGTCGAACAGTGTCTAGCATTTTGTGCCTCATGAACCCTGTGTTGTACTTATTGAGTTCGACATGGACTCACCCTTGCTATTTCCACCACACTCCAGTGTGTAATAAGGTGCTACTTTGAAGAAGGATAAATGTGTAATTGAGTATCCAGAAGTCTATCTGAAGTGCTTGGCATATGGAGCCACCAGTCAGTCGTCCCTGAGAAGAATGGAGCCTGAAGTTTAGTCACCGTTCCGCGATACTCTGATGTAAGTGTTAATTTATAGCTATATATACGCTATATAGTAACATTGTTTATGATACTTTTTCATTCTGACGTATGTGTGGACTTTCTGGGCACACATATGTCTTACCTGGTTTAGTTCTTTAAATCCGGGTGTGACATGTCTGCATTTAGTACTCCATGCATATGTCCAAACATTCGTTGTGATGGGGTGAAAATTTTTTGGGTGGAAACTAAACGCAGCCTAAGTAAAATCAGTGTTCAGCTTCAGCCTACCATTTCAGCGAAAAAAATTAGAGGGGGCAGTAAAATCACTTTTCCTTAGTTTGATTGCCAGTGGAGATTTTAAATATTTCAGAATTCTTTTAAAAATTTTAGATTTAGAACGGATTTAATCTAAAAACGAAAGTATCGAAGGGGTGCAACACCAAAAAAATCCTGATTTTGATGAATTATAAACAATATTCTAAAAACCTTGTGAGTACATCAAACTTGTCTAATCTTGGTCAATTTTATAAAAAAGATACCAGCATGCACGACATCAATTAGTTTTGTTAATTTATTTGGTATTAAAGTTAGAAAAGTTTAACTTATGACAAAACTAAAACACTATGCAATTTGGAACTGAGGGAGTAGGGGGCTTGTATAAACCACCATTGTTGTAGTCGACATATAGCATAGGGCAGATAAGGTAGCCCCATCTTATCTTACTATTATTAATTAGAGGCTTGAAAGGAGTCTTCACATTAATTCTCATCAGACACGCTAGAAAAAAAGATAAATTCTAGAAATTCTTACAATATAATCATAAACATCATACCTTTAAGTTGGTAGACTCTACTCATCATCATCATCAGTAATAGTCATTGGAATTATTTTCTTTCGTAAAAAAATTACCCACTTCTGCGATTATAAAAAAATTCATAAAGTAACCTCAAATTTGTATCTAAAATATCCACCTCTGTCATTATGAAAGATAATTCAAATAATCCCTAAATTTGTATATAAATTACCCACCTCTGTCATATCGTAGATAATTCAGAATAACCCCTAATTTTGTATTGAAATTACCTACCTTTGTCATCTCAAAGATAATTCAGAATAACCCCATAATTTATACATAAAATACCTATGTCTTTACAAAAGATAACTCAAATTAGACCTATAAATTTATATATAAATTACCTACCTCTATCACTATGAAAGATAATTCAAAACAACCACCTAATTTTACATGTAAATTACCCATCATTGTCATTATTAAAGTTAATTTAATGTAACCTAATTATGAAAAGATAATTTAAAATAACCTAACTTTGTATCTAATTACCCATCATTGTTATTATTAAAGTTAATTAAAAATAACTCATGTTTTTTATTAAATTTAATGTAAAGTAACCTACGTTTGCATTCAAAACCCACATATATGCCATTATGAAAAAAATGAAGTAACATATTTTTTTGATAAACATAAACTAACACATTTTAATATATATCTAAATTACTCATAGCAGCTATAAAAGATAAACATAAATATTCTATCGAGAGTCTACATATGTAAAACACTATATCTTTTACGTATGTAGTTTCGAGAGAATATTTATGTTTATTTTTAAGGCAACTGCAAATAGTTTAGGTACAATCAAAATGTATTAGTTTATGTTTATAAAAAATGTGTTACTTAACATCATGAACTCTATGTTTTATAAACCTACCACACATATAGTTCTGCGATATTACAAATTCAACATATTGAGTGTCATGGTCCAAGTTGAAACCACTATTTATGCCATTGTAACTAGTATTTATGCCCATAGTGCCACGTCAGCATACATAGTACGATAGTACGATAGGATCCATTTGGACCTAGATAAGACCAAAAACTAAGTTTTAAGGATTCTGAAATAGCATTTTGAGAGTATAGGGACCTAGATGACACCTCGTGCCAAGTTCGAGGACCGGCCATGAATTTTACTCTTATTGCTGTCCCTAAACTACTCATGGAAACCATGGGTTGGGCCCACTCCAATGGGGTCAAATGGGTCGAACCCTGTAGATGCTATCAGCGAAGCTGGTTACGTGAATTTTCCTTTAAAAATGCAAACTTTAATTTGTCACACACGAAAAGAGAGAGACAAAGTGTCATATATTCTTAGACGATGGATATCACCATCTGGGAGACTGGGACGGCATTTGCTTCCGTGCAGCACATACCCAATAATAGGAGTATTGCAAACTTATTTCCCGTATTTAATCGGCGTCACACCGCTTAGTTTGAGAACCAACATATTCTAACTTAATTGCTTTCCAAGTGAGCGTCCAAGGTACTGCAGTCTGCAGCAATGGCTGATTGGGGTTCGGGACAGGACCTGGTGAAAGGATCGAGAGATTTCAAATGGGTGGGCCTGGGTGACTGGGTCCTTGGATTCATCTTGTGAGGGAACAGGTTGATAACCAAATGGAGTTGACTATATTGCATTGGTAGCATATCAGTTCTCGAGTTCCTGATAAAAAAAAGGTCATTTGAAGAAAGTGAGTTGACAAGCATTCATGAATCCTGATACGCAAAACAAAGTGCGTCCTATATTGCCTATATCAACGTGGAAAAGGAGTAGGGCTCGCAAAATATTGCTTGGCCGGGTATATAGTATATACCTTAAACTTGATGTGAGCTAGGGTCGTAGAGCTTTCTGATTTGCACCACTGCACTAGATCAGGGCAGCCTGAAACTGTTAGCTCTTCGAGATTACTGAGTTGCTGTATGCTCTCTGGCAGAGTTTGGATGCCAGAGCAGTTGACTATCTCAAGTCTGATGAGACTGGTTAGATCGCCCAACCAGTCCGGCACAGCTGTAATGCTTTTGGAATTTTGCACAGACAAAGTCTCGAGGGATGAGAGACGTCGGATAATCTCTGCTGAGCTGCATGTGAGGTCACTGCATTGCTCGATGCCCAAGTACTTGAACCCATGGTACTGGTGGAGCAAGCTCCACTTATGCAGAGGCTGCTCGCTGTAATACACAAAAAGACCTTTTGGAGCGGGGTAGGAGAGTTCTTCGGGATGACGTTGCATGTCTCTTCCAATGGTGAGTAGTATAGTACCTCATCGCAACTCCTTATGTCCAAGAAGTACTCACCTCTAGGAAGGCACGGCTTTATCCTCAGCTTAGGGCAGTCTCTTACTTCCAAAAGGGTTAGTATAGGGAACATCAGAACATGTGAGCCACCCTCACCACCACCACAGGAGTATTCCGTGTTCCACTCTTCAAGGCTTTCCATTCTGAATAAACGAAAAGTTCTCAGTTTGGGAAAAGCTCCCGCCGTGCAGCCGTAGAAGTCTGCACCAATCTTTGAGACGCTGTCCATTTGCTCGATATGCAGCTCCTGAAGGTTTGCTAGTTCACCGAGTGGTGGCAAGGTCTCGCAGCTGGGCAGTTCCATGATGGAAACGCTAACGAGACGAGGTAAATAGCTTGCGATGCTTGTCACCCAGGGTGGAAAAGATATGCTGTTGTAACCTCGTAGTACCAAGTATTCTGAACAGGCTGGTGGCATTAGTTCTTGTAAAACTTCGATGTCCTCCACAAATCTTTCGGCATCTTTCGTCCATTCAAATTTTATCTCTTCAATTCTTTGTTTTCCAGACAATTTTATGCTCTGGGCTTCTGCAGCAGTGTCACACCCATTTATCGACCAAATGGAATGCATACCCTTATGTGCGCCCAGAGATCAATCACACATAAGTTCACAAATTATAACATAAGTATCATCACAAATGTTATTACATCACGATATTTAAACACATAGTCTTAACACAAACGTAGCGGAAGTATAAATAAAAATTCTCTCGTGGTAGCTCCAGTCACAGGTACATTGACTGGTTGACAGCAAGACTAGTAATCTTCAGGGAAGTAGGCGTAGTAGTCACTATTACCTCCATCTGTTACCCATCCGGGATTTTTATCCAAGTAAAAGAAATAAACAAGCGTAAGTACATCTCGTACTCAACAAGTGTAACATGGGGTTCATGAGGCTCAAAAAGGCATATTCATTGGTTTATCAGCATGTAGCTTTTAGTTAGCAGGATTTTAGCATAACAATAACATCAAAATGTCTCAATATAAACATTAAACATATGATCCATGTGAAATGATTAACGAATAGCAAAAACATAATCATAAACAATTATTCAACTATTCCATAAGGGTCCAAGGCCACTCGTAACCGTGAGCACGGCTGTTATAACAGTTTTACACTCTGCAGAGGTTGTACACTTTCACTGTGAGTCGTGTTACCCAAATGCCCGGGTTAATTACTCCCAAAACACTACCAAGGTGAGCAGGCAGGGTAAACACTATGAAGTCTTTCGAAGGTTCGTCTAACAAGTTAGGGTCATTAGATTTCACTCGGCAAACAGATGTAGAGCCCCCCTTCCTGATGGCACAATAACACGCAGCCTATACACATGAGGACAGAGGCCGCACTATACCTGATTCGTCAAGCCATTCTTACGCCATAAAGGAATACCTCTAACAAGCTAGAAAAGGTCCTTCTATATGACTAAAGCCAGAGCCATATAGCCCCCACAGTTGTACTGTAAATCCCGGATTGTCGCTTATAGATGAGTCCTTTTGGAGAGCAATTAGAGCATCAGAAGTAACCCCTTGCTCTAGTACCCTTAAACAGTAATAAAATCATCTTTTAATGTTTATTGCATATTCCATTAGTCAAATTACATGATCATAGTCCAAGTTTAAGCACTAGCCAAACTACTCAATGCAATATAATAGGTACCAAGGTAAAGGATCAATCGCTAAGTCATCCTTAACAAGGAATAAATGCATAATGATATTAATTGCATAAAGTGAATAGGACAACAAGGATAATCCCATGCTATACTTGCCTTGCTCAAACTGGTCCTGAAGATCTTGCTCGTAGTAAAGCTCTTGATCTCCAACAAATTTCTCACCGTCTATACTCGATCAACCATTATCAACAACACACATCCAGAGGCAATCATGCATTGACAAACAAGACTATAATTAGAACAATACACCAACAGTAAGAAAATAAAATAAAAAGTCTTTAAAATGAATCTACAACTTGCTAGGATCACACAGACGCGAAGATCACGAAAATCGGATCTAAAACGACAAAGTTATGAATTTCCAAAGATTTCCTATAGAAAAATAAATACTTTAATATAAACTTGAAAATAAATTATCTCAAACCTACTGTACAGTTCTATCATCATGTAGAGCTCGCAAATATGAATCTAACGCAATTTGAATGGACCAAATCGGAGTTAAAACAAAAATTCTACAACTAAAACAATCTGAATGGCAAAACTGTAAATATCAGAAAACGTATTTTTCAATTACCGAGACGAAATACGTTTTCAACCGATCAGAGCGTACTCTGAGCTTTACGTTTTAGGACTGCGGGTTCTATACTTAAAAACTTCAGGGACTCTTTTACAATTTTACAAACAAACCGGTATCTTCTAATTCTAGCCGTCGGATTTAGAATGAACGATCCAGATTGGATCTGGGAAAACGGGCGGCGCTCCGGCCGGATTTGATCCCGACGTCGACTTTCCGCGGCGGCGCCATGGCCGGACTTGGCCTGAGCTCGCCGGAGCTTGTGAAGATGACCATACCGAGCACCAATCGCCAAACCGAAAGTACCAAAAGAAAGAGCACATCACCGCGACCTTACCCCGCGCGAGAATGAAGCGGAAGAGCAACCGGAAGGCGACGGCTAACTCGTCAAGGCGGCGGTGGAGGTGGAGCTCCGACGGTGACCCTCCCGGGAGGTCAAGGCTAGGGTCTTAGCGGCTCAATGAGAAGCGGGGAGTCATGCGGTTCCGTTTTATAGCCCGGAGGCGTCGCTAAGTAAGGAAGGGAGGGAGATTGGGGGCGGATTCGAATCACCGAATCGGGAGAAGAACGGCGTTTGTCGATGGAAAGCGCCGGAGGAAGAAGAAGGAAAGGGGAAAGTGTCAATGACAGGCGGGACCCACAAGTCAGCGACTCAGGCGGGAGACGCGGCCGCTGCGGAACGCGAGCGCGCGTGCGCGGTGACGGGCTGTCGGGCCGCGACTTGGGCTCGGCCCAGGAGGAAGATGCGGACGCGGGAGGAAATGGGCTGCCGGCTGAGCTGGGCCAAAAGCAAGAAGAAAGGAAATTTTCTTTTTCTTTTTCCTTTTCAATTATTTCAAAGCATTTTCAAATGATTTTGGAATCAAATTTGAATTTGAATCAAACCACTCATCTCAAAAATTCAAATGCAACAGCATGAGTGCACAAACATGTTTCTACTCTTATATTTGATTTTAAATTTATAAAAATTATTCTTATTCTAAATTTTGCATGCTTCACAAAAATAAATATAAAAATCATGTTTTTCCTATTTTTCTTCTTTTCAAATTTTTAGGGTGTTACAATTCTACCCCCTTAAAATGAATCTCGTCCCGAGATTCGACCGATGCTTACTCAAACAATTGCGGGTAGGTTTTTCTCAGATCCTCTTCTCGTTCCCAAGTAGCCTCTTCTGCTGTGTACCGATTCCATTGTACTTTACACATTTTGATTGTTCTACTTCTTGTGACTCTGTCCGCAGTCTCTAAAATTTTAACCGGAAACTCTTCATATGTAAGATCCTCCTTAACAGTAAGTTCCTCTAATGGAATCTGCTCCTCTGGTACTCGTAAACATTTCTTCAATTGAGACACATGGAACACATCATGTACACCTGCCAAACTTTCAGGTAATTCCAACTGATATGCCACTTCACCACGTCTTTCTATAATCTTGAAAGGTCCAATATATCTTGGTGCTAATTTACCCTTCATGTTGAACCTTCTCACACTCCTCATTGGCGATACTTTCAAATATACATAATCCCCTACTTCAAAGATTAACTCTCTTCTCCGAGTATCAGCGTAACTCTTCTGTCTGGACTGAGCTATTTTTAGATTATCTCTAATCATTCTCACTTTCTTTTCAGCATCCTTTAATACATCAGGCCCATACACTTGACTTTCCCCTGTCTGATTCCAGAATAACGGGGTCCTACATTTTCGTCCATATAAAGCCTCAAACGGTGCCATTTGAAGACTCTTCTGATAACTATTGTTATAAGAGAACTCTGCATAAGGCAAACTCTTATCCCAACTAGTACCATATTGTAAAACACAAGCTCTCAACATATCTTCCAATATCTGATTAATTCTCTCCGTTTGACCATCTGTCTGAGGATGATAAGCTGTACTAAAATTTAATTTGGTTCCCAATGATTCATGTATCTTTTGCCAATAATGAGATGTAAACTGAGTACCTCGGTCAGACACAATCTTCTTAGGTACTCCATGTAGACTCACTATTCTTTCCATATACAACTCTGCCAACTTCGCACTGCTATATGTAGTCTTCACAGGCAGAAAATGAGCAACCTTAGTCAGACGATCCACTATCACCCAAATTGAATCATATCCTCTTTGAGTCCGTGGCAACCCAACTATAAAATCCATACCAACCTCTTCCCATTTCCACTCGGGTATCTGCATAGGCTGTAACAATCCTGCAGGTCTCTGATGTTCTGCTTTCACTCTTTGACAAGTATCACACAAAGCAACATACTCAGCAACATCTCTTTTTAAACCATACCACCAATATTTCTCTCTCAGATCCAAATACATTTTAGTACTCCCCGGATGTATGGAATAAGCTGACTCATGAGCTTCACGCAGAATTACCATTCTGATATCCTTATTTTCAGGCACACACAGCCTTTTTCCAAACCATAGCGTACCATTATCATCCTTACGGAACCCTGGAGATTTACCTTTCGCTATGTTTTCAGCTATCTCTCTCAACTTTTCATCCTTCTGCTGACCTTTACGGATCTCTTGCTCTAGAGTAGGCTCTAATACTAATTCCACTGCATTGGTAGTAAATCCTAAGTTCAAATACTTGCACTCGGCACATAATTCCTTTGGCATAGGCATTACTTGTATTTCATTTGCATAACTTTTCCTACTAAGAGCATCAGCAACAACGTTGGCCTTTCCGGGATGATAATGCACCTCTAGATCATAGTCTTTTATCAACTCCAACCATCTACGCTGCCTCAAATTCAAATCCGTTTGAGTAAAGATATACCTTAAACTCTTGTGATCAGTGTATATATCACTCTTGTGTCCAATCAAATAATGTCTCCATATCTTTAATGCATGAACTACTGCAGCTAATTCCAAATCATGAGTAGGGTAATTTAACTCATGCTTCCTCAACTGCCTTGATGCATATGCCACAACTCTACCTTCTTGCATCAGTACACATCCCAAACCCAATCGAGATGCATCACAATAAATAGAGAAAGGTTTACTCAAATCTGGCAAAACTAAGACGGGTGCAGTCGTCAATCTCTTCTTTAGTTCCTCAAAATTAGCCTGACACTTCTCGGACCACACAAACTTGGCATTCTTCTCCAACAATGCAGTCATTGGTTTTGCAAGCTTTGAAAATCCCTCTATAAATCTTCTATAATAACCAGCTAATCCCAAGAAGCTACGGATCTCACTCACATTGATGGGTGATTTCCAATTCAATACATCTTTCACCTTGCCAGGATCTACTGATATTCCTCCATTAGAGACAATATGACCCAGAAAAGAAACTTCCTTCAACCAAAACTCACATTTACTCCTCTTTGCATATAGTTGGTGTTCTCTAAGCTTCTGCAAGACCAACCTCAAATGTTTCGCATGTTCTTCCTCAGTCTTGGAAAATACTAGAATATCATCGATGAATACCACTACAAACTTATCCAGATATTCCATGAACACCTTATTCATTAAGTACATGAAGTATGCAGGGGCATTAGTCAAACCAAAAGACATCACCGTATACTCATACAACCCATACCGTGTGGTAAAAGCTGTCTTTGGTACATCACTAGCACGAATCTTCAATTGATGATACCCAGAACGAAGATCAATCTTGGAAAATACACAAGCTCCTCTCAACTGATCAAACAGGTCATCAATCCTAGGCAATGGGTACTTGTTCTTAATAGTAACCTCATTAAGAGACCGATAATCTACACACATCCTCTGAGTTCCATCTTTCTTATCCACAAAAATCACTGGTGCTCCCCAAGGTGAAGAACTAGGACGAATAAAACCCTTACCCTGCAACTCCTTGATTTGTTTCTTAAGTTCTTCTAATTCATTTACTCCCATTCTATATGGACGCTTAGCTATAGGTGCAGTTCCAGGTAATAATTCAATAATAAATTCAATGTCACGGTCTGGTGGCATACCTGGCAATTCCTCTGGAAACACATCTGGAAACTCCTCCACAACTGGATCTTCCTGGTTGGCACCATCATTGAGCTGGTTTACTGTAGCAGTCTCTTGTTTTTGCACTTTTACTTCAACCTTGATTCTATCACCCTTTGGTGTTGTCAGTACAACTGATTTATCCTTACACTGAATCTCTGCTTGTTGTTGCATCATCCAATCCATTCCCAATATAAGATCAATCCCAGCTGTTCTCAATACTATAGGGCTAACTGTAAACTCTACCCCCCTTAGGTTGAGACTAATCGGAAGACAGCGATAAGATGCTGGCATGCTTCCCCCAGGTGAGTTTACTAAGATAGGATTCTTCATGGCACACAAATGGATTCTATGTATTCTAACAAATGATTGCGATATGAAAGAATGTGATGCTCCAGAATCAAAAAGAACAGTGGCGGGAGTAGAGTGGACATCGAACGTACCAAGCATAACTTCTGGCTCCTCCACTGCAGTTTCCTGGGACAAGTGATTCACCCTTCCTGAGTTAGGTGCGGGCTTCTGGTGGCTGCTCTGTCTCTGGGGAGTCTGCTGGTTAAGCTTCTCCGGGCAATTGTAAGACAAGTGACCTTCTTTTCCACATCGGAAACACTTGTTGGGAGTATTGGGAGCACTGGTCTTCATAGGAGTGTTATGGGAAGGACCCTGACGCTGTGCTTGATTTCCATTCTGCTGCGGTGGACGTTGGTTGCTATTCTGTGGCTGGAATGGGGGACGTTGCGGAAACTGTCCACGGAATGGGGCCTGACCACGATTCCACTGTCCAGAGAGAGGCCTCTGCTGAGTATTCTGCTGAAAACCAGTACGCAGACGGGTGTTGCTATTAGAGGCTTGTCCCTGTAACCTCTTCCTCTTTGCATCCATTTCCTTGCGCTTGCTATCCACCACGATAGCGTGGTTTACAAGCGTCTGAAAATTAGGGTAGGTATTGGACATCAACTGCAACTGTAGTCCATCATATAATCCCTTCAAGAAGCGGCGCTGCTTATCATGGTCATTGGCCACCTCATGTGGAGCATATCGTGACAATTGAGCAAACTTGTCACGGTACTCAGCTACAGTCATTGACCCTTGGGTCAGGTTCCTGAATTCCTCCGCCTTCAACTCTATCATTCCTTCAGGTATATGGTATGCCCTGAAGTTCTCCCTAAACTCCTGCCAGGTGACTGCAGGAGCATTGGCAGGACGACCATACTCATATGACTCCCACCAATCCTGAGCTTCTCCCTGAAGTTGCCCAGAAGCAAACAACACCTTCTGTCGGTCATCACATTGGGCAATAGTGAGTTGTTTCTCCACAGCACGAAGCCAATCATCGGCCTCCAAAGGATCAGCAGCATGTGTGAACACTGGGGACGACCCTTCAAAAACTCACCACGCTTATCACGTGGTTGAGCCCCAGCAACTGGCTGATTTTGCTGATTTTGCACTAGTTGCTGCATCAACTGCGTCTGTACCGCCAACAGTTGCTCAATAGTTGGTGGCGGTGGTGGTGGTGGATTTGGGGGAATGTTTCCACGACCTCTGCCTCTTCCTCTTCCGGCCATCTGCCACCCATAAACATGCAAACTTTAAGAATTCCATGATTTCAACCACTTATAAGATTAAGAAGGAGATCTGAAAGTTTTCTGGACGAGTAGCATTGTTGACAGTTCAGTATTTCAATCATATCTCGAGCTACAGAAATCCAAAAGTGGCGTGCCTTATATGGTTGGAAAGCTTATAAAATTATCCACAATTTCTATTCAGACCTCAAGATCAAATTCTGTCGTTATGTCTATGAAAAAGAAGGCGTAACAGAAACTGTTCCAGATTCCAGACTGTGCAGAAACTTTAACTTGTAAAATTATATCTCTCGAACCAGATCAGATAAAAAGGTGATTCCAGTGGCATTTGAAAGATGCTTGAGTCTAGTTTCTCTCATAAAAATTTCATAAATGTTGCACGAACCGTTTTTAAACTATATCAGAAACATTGAAGACTGCTCCAGAAAACAGCAAGGACAGAAACGTGATAATATCAAACCCAACTATTATTCCTTGACTATTAAACTTATTATTCTTAAGAATGGAACTTGTAGACATGCCTACAATCCCGACACTCAAACAAAGATCCAACTCACACATAAGCATAATAATAAAGCAACTAGCACACCAAGGTTCAAACCACACGACAGACTCGACTGACTCAACTGACGTTACTAAGAACGTTCTTATTACATAAAGGACTCCTACTTCCTAAGGAAGTGGCTCATGCTCTAATGTCTCATAAATCTTGGGCATGCCTTGGTTTGCTCGGAGCTCATCAATGGTTGCTTGGCACCTCTTGATAGTCTTCCCTTGTGCCTTCACCATCTCTTCTAACTGCAGCTTCCTATCCATCATATCATAGACAAAGTCCACCATTACCGAGGTAGTGGCTCTAGCTGCACTGGATCTGTCATAGCCCATCCAAGTTCGGGGTGTGCACGAGGAAAGAAGCGATAAATGTCATGCTTCATAAGGTTAAAGCGAAGATAGCGGAGACCCATACATGCTTCAAAAGCAGCATCTTCAATGCTATCCTCTATAGTAGCTCGATGTCCCACGTGAGAGAACATCCTGTCCAGCTGATATGCTCCCTTGTCTTCCTTATGGGCAAAGATGCTTGCCCTTGCCTTCCAGTACGTGTCCTCCAGTGGATGAGTGTACTCCCAGCAGACGTACTCCACAGCTGGATGCCAGTCAGCGAAGTAATCAGTGAGCATCCCCACCAGGCGAAGATGAGAGACACATTCCCTCCATTCCTGTGGTAGATCCTCACAGTCCACCCCATTGGAGCAGGTGGCATATCTTCAGGAGCTTCATATGATGGAGGCGGGGGTTGTACTCCTTCATTAGCTTCCTCTTCATCATCTTCAATCTTGACGATTTCTGGATCTTCTTCAGACTCAGGCTCTTCCTGGGAAGGTGCTGGTGCTTGGACTGGTGTTACAGGAGTCTGCTCCTGTTCCTGAGGTTCTGGCTCTTGTGGCTCTTCAGTTGCATGCAGAGCACGAGGTGGGTAGTATCCTCCAGAGCTAATGCGGGCAGTCTTACGGTCACGGGCCATCTACAGAATTTTTAGATGAAGTTAGAATAGAGGCAAAATTTCGTAATAGAATGTGACATAAGAAGCATAAAAATTTATCAAATAACAAGAGCAAGATAGTGAGCATAAAAATAGTGTAAAGATGATACTAAATCGACCATTCCTAGCTAGGCTTGCGTCCTACAGTCAACAAGAGCTCTGATACCAATTTGTCACACCCATTTATCGACCAAATGGAATGCATACCCTTATGTGCGCCCAGAGATCAATCACACATAAGTTCACAAATTATAACAGAAGTATCATCACAAATGTTATTACATCACGATATTTAAACACATAGTCTTAACACAAACGTAGCGGAAGTATAAATAAAAATCTCTCGTGGTAGCTCCAGTCACAGGTACATTGACTGGTTGACAGCAAGACTAGTAATCTTCAGGGAAGTAGGCGTAGTAGTCACTATTACCTCCATCTGTTACCCATCCGGGATTTTTATCCAAGTAAAAGAAATAAACAAGCGTAAGTACATCTCGTACTCAACAAGTGTAACATGGGGTTCATGAGGCTCAAAAAGGCATATTCATTGGTTTATCAGCATGTAGCTTTTAGTTAGCATGATTTTAGCATAACAATAGCATCAAAATGTCTCAATATAAACATTAAACATATGATCCATGTGAAATGATTAATGAATAGCAAAAACATAATCATAAACAATTATTCAACTATTCCATAAGGGTCCAAGGCCACTCGTAACCGTGAGCACGGCTGTTATAACAGTTTTACACTCTGCAGAGGTTGTACACTTTCACTGTGAGTCGTGTTACCCAAATGCCCGGGTTAATTACTCCAAAACACTACCAAGGTGAGCAGGCAGGGTAAACACTATGAAGTCTTTCGAAGGTTCGTCTAACAAGTTAGGGTCATTAGATTTCACTCGGCAAACAGATGTAGAGCCCCCCTTCCTGATGGCACAATAACACGCAGCCTATACACATGAGGACAGAGGCCGCACTATACCCGATTCGTCAAGCCATTCTTACGCCATAAAGGAATACCTCTAACAAGCTAGAAAAGGTCCTTCTATATGACTAAAGCCAGAGCCATATAGCCCCCACAGTTGTACTGTAAATCCCGGATTGTCGCTTATAGATGAGTCCTTATGGAGAGCAATTAGAGCATCAAAAGTAACCCCATGCTCTAGTTACCTTAAAAAGCAATAAAAGGAAATTTTAATTTTTTTTTCATTTTCAATTATTTCAAAGCATTTTCAAGTGATTTTGGAATCCAAATTGAATTTGAATCAAACCACCATCTAAAATTCAAATCGCAAAGCATCCTTAACAAACATGTTTCATACTCTTATATTTGCATTTTAATTTACAACAAATTATTCTATTCTAAATTTTGCTTGCTCACAAAAATGGTATGAAAATCATGTTTTTCCTATTTTTCTTCTTTTCAAATTTTTAGGGTGTTACAAGCAGACTTGACTCTTTCAAGCCTGCTTATATCCAGGATAGCAGGATTTTCATCCTTGAGCTTAATAAGATTGCTGCTGGATTGACTATCATCGGCAAGAACCATAAAGTGAGGTAGTAAGACAGAATTATTTCTGAACTGAGGTAACGTGGACTCATCAAAACTGCGGCAATTGGACGTATTCAGAAACTTCAGGCTGCCAATTTCAGATATACTTACCGGCAACTTCCTGAGGTTCCCACAATATGACAGGTTCAGCGTAAGCAGCTTTCTGAGCTTGCCAAAACTTTCAGGTAAACCGTAAAGATTCCATTCTGTGACAATATCAGGTGCTCTAGGTTCAAAAGTGTACTGATTTGCCACAGGAAATAATTGCTTTCGTCTACTTGTTGGTTACCGTACATAGTTTTCAGACACCTTTCTAAGTTTAAATAGCGTAGTTCAGTGAGATTGCCAATTGCTTCTGGTAGCCCTCTTAGGCTCGGCTGTTGTTCTTGTTCATTAACACCAGCAGAGCAGCCTGACAAATTCAAATATTTGAGCTTTCTAAGGCTAGTCAAGGCTTCCGGTACACCTTCAACACGAAAGCATTCAGACAAATCAAGATGTAGCAAATCATGGAGCTTCCCAAATGATGCTGGCAATTTATACAGTGTAAAAGAACCTGATAAGTCCAAACACTTGAGTTGGCTAAAACTTCCCAAAGACTCAGGGAGCTTTGGAAGCAATGATGTAGTAAATCCATCTATACATAACTTCAAATATTTGACCTTGGTCAGGGTGCTCAAGACCTCTGCCTCAACTATACCATCTATCCCGGGTCCTACAGGATTTGAAATATTTTCTGCTGGATACTTGTACAATTCTTCGTCCCAAAGGAGGCTGTCTTGGATACCCATCAGGTATGAACTGAATGATAAATTCAAATATTCCAGTTCAGTGAGACTGCTAAACTCTCTTGGTAAGTTTCCAATATTTTTGCAGTATGATACGTCCAAATACTCCAGTTTCTTGAGGCTGACCAGCTGTTCTGATACTCCTCTAACATCAGAGCATTTTGAAAGATTCAGATGTTCCATATTTTTAAGATTGCCAAACAATTCTGGCAGTCCTTTTATTTTCGAACAACCTGACAAATCCAGATGAACCAGTTCCTCCATTTCTCCAATCGACTCTGGCAATTCTAATATTTCAGAAGACCCACGAATGCTGAGATAGTTTAATTTCTTGAGCCTCGTGATACAGTTGGGGATAGATTTACCATGGATTCCTGGAGCATTAAGATACTTGAGATGCTGTAAGTGGCCAACAGAATCTGGCAACTGATTTATGTGGCATTCACTTAAATCCAAGATGCACAAGAATGCTGCAGATGAGAATGCATCTCCACATAGTTCAATTTTGCTGCAGTCCAGAAATCGCAATGCCCTTAAACTGTCAGGACAAGTCAAGGATAACCCCAACGACTTGCTACAATCAGTGAGCAGTGCAAAGAGGCAGCTGCCTCCCCAAATACTGCCTTGTTTACTAGCATCCAGAAATTTATCGTCCAATTTTAGTACCGCGAAGTCATGCACCAGGTCATGCATGGTAAACAATGTAATATCTTCATGATACACTCCAGAAGTCTGCGACAAAGTCCAAATGCAACTAGTGTCAGCTGGTTTCTAAATTCCCTCGTCTAGGTATTAAGATTATGTTGGTGTTGCCTCTTATATTTGTCAATTTAAACTCACCAAGATAGGTCATTTACTAATGGAGTCTGAAAGAGAAAGAGAGCATAGCTACAATTACTAAGCGCGAAGTTCCCTTATGTTAGCACTATGCATTATATGAATAGTTGTTATATGTGTTCTTAGATATATAATGTAATGTTTTGTAACTGGGACACGTGGCAGATAGCAATCTAGACTGGACCATAGGAAAATGATTAAAGTAAGCTTTGTGTTACACATATGGTGCTAAAGGTTATGTGCCCACACCTATGGCCTTGTTTGGATGCGCATGTATTCATCTCAATCCATATGTGTTGAAGTGGATTGGAGTGGAATTAAACTAAGTTCCATTCCAATCCACTCCAACACATGTGGATTGAAGTGGATACACATGCATCCAAACAAGGCCTAAAAAATAAGATAACCACAAAGTTACAGCTAATTTGTACGAGTAAAGTACATGGCCGGTCCTCGAACTTATGAGGGTGTATCATCGCGGTCTCCGAACTCAGAAAGTATGTCATTTTGGTCCTTAAGCCCTATTTGTGTCTCATATTTGACCAAACGGGTATGGATCCATTTGGATAAATCATGATTACTTCCTCACATCATGATAAATCATGATGGATGTGAGGATATATTTATTTTCCATTAAAGCACAATTCCTAGCCCTCCCCAGGGAAGTAATTAGTGGCAGTTTGCCCTCTAAACTCCTATTCTTCTTCCCACTAGAACTCCCATTCTCACCAAAACATTCAAAAGATTTCTAAACTCCTACCTCTAAAATCCCATCCCCTCTTCTCAATTACCCCAAACCAAACGTGATCTCTGGCCAATGTATCCCTAAACTGGGGTGCTTACCAGTGCACTAAAAGTGTGTTGGCACTGATATATACTTATAATAGCATTTATTGTCAATTACTTTAGGTCACTATTGTTTTTGTCACGGTGTACCATTAATTGTTGAATTACATATTTATGTGAATTTCATTACACTTATTTTGAAGAAATAATGAATTAGGTTCATTCCCAGAGGTTAGAGGTTGACATAAATAACTCACCGATGGTGGCATTGAAGGCTGAAGGAAAGACATTCCTAGGAGCTGCGCAATGTACTTTTCGCTAAGTTGGAGCTTCTTGAATGGTGGTTTCATTGGCCTGATGAACCCCAGTGAAATCCATTGGTGACTTAGATCATCTTTAACTATGTTGTGACCTTTTGGAAAGATTGCACAGTAGGTAAAGCATGACCTTAGGGGGCGATCCATACCACTATAACTTAATGTCAAGGCTGCAAGCACTTGATTTTGCAAAGATCCATCCTTTGAATTAGGTTCATTCCAGACATCACTTTCATTAACTTTCACCCAGTCATTTAAATCTTTGAACCGCAATGTGTACCCAAGAGATTGAGCAGCTAAAGCTACACCTCCACACTTTGAGGCAATCTCCAATCCTATATCCTTCAGTTGTTCTTTGTCATCCCTTGCTTCAAAACCACATTTTTGTTTTATTATATCCCAGCACAATTCCTTTGTCAGGAGTTCTATCTTATATGGCTCAGTGGTTCCAATTTCCTTTGCAATGCGTTCATCGCGTGTTGTTACTATAACTATTGTGTTGCCTGTCCCACCAAGCATTAACATAGTCTTCAAATCAAACAATTTATTTGGATTATATTCCCACAAGTCATCCAAAATAATTAAAGTCTTCTTCCCCGCTAGTAGCTTCTTGAGGTGTCTCCTTATCATCTGTTTCTCATTTAGTTGGCTGTCCTTTTCAGAGAGTTGTGAAATTATGGAATTGCCAATTTTATTTGAATTGAACCTTGGGGACACATAGACCCATACTTGACAGTAATATTTGAATCTTGTATCATTGTATATCATTTTTGCAAATGTTGTCTTGCCAATGCCTCCAATACCATGTATAGGAAGAATGGTGATGTTATGTGTCATGCTGTCACATTGTAGTAAAGAAGCCATTATTTGTTCTTTTTCTTCAGTCCTGCCAATAATAAGTTCTTCTATAACATCTGAAGATGTTTCACGCACGTCATAAAATTCTGGCTCATTGTAGCTAGGGCCTGCTGTCAAGGGTAAATCCTTCTGCTGATATGTATTGTTCTTCGGTTGCTTCACCATCTGCAAATATTCATTTTATTTGTGAATGCATTAATAATTTATAGTGTCTTAAATAGAACAAAATTGGTAAGCTTTCATAGCCCAGCGCTAAAATTAAGCATTTACATTAAGTAGTCTATGTCGTGCTAATTAACTTAGAAGAAAATTGTGCAGCATGTTTATCATGCAAATAAAAAAAACCACAATCGTATGAAGATGTTGCTGTCCCCCAAATATTTTGGTAAAATTGTAATTGTATTAATATTCTACCAAAGTAATACCATTTTTATAACTTTTGTGAAACTGATTGTATCATTGATTAAAAAGAACACCAAAACCTGAAAAATGTGAATTCAGGATTAATGACTCAAATAGCATTCTGAATTTTTTTAACTAGAATTTGAAAACATGTTCATAAGAATTCAAATATTGGTGTCCTGATTTGATTTTAAATATTATTTTTATTGAAACTACCCTTTTTGCGAATTATGTGTCCTTATAGTTCGTTTTGTCATGAATGATTATCAACGTGATTCACGACTTAGGTTGAGTTTGTGACTAACCATGACGTGAGTTGGGTTGTATGACATGTCTCTTGGCTTGTGGTGTGCAGGTGTGGAGCTTGGAAGCGGTGAAGGTCAAGTAGAGACGTGCCGTGCTGACGGACTGGGAGCGGTAAAGGACGGACGTGAGGCTTGGACTGAGGGACCAGGAGGCCAGATGACCAGCCGCGGTGGCTGACATCTGGGACATCGACAGACGCAAGTGTACATGCGAGTGACCGTGTTGACCGAGTCAAGACGGAGGACTTGCAAGTCGAGCGGGGCTCAGAGGACTTGGCAGCCGGCCGGTCGAGGATGGCGGTGACACGTGTCGAGCGGCAGGGGACGCGTATGGAGTACGCTACTCGCGAGTGGGTTTGGTGGTTTGGACCTCAAAACCATCGGTGACGGGTTTATGGGTTTGGGCCTCAAAATCCGGGCGGAGGTTTCGAGGAGGAACGGACGGCACGTGGCGGCATCGAGGAGTTCACATCGAGGCGAAGCTATCTCACGAAGGGTGTGATGGCCATCGGATGAAGATTACCTTATGTTGGACCATAACGCCCTCGTGTTATGTGGTTCGACACAAAATATCTAAGAACAAAACTGAGATTGTGTAATAGCCATGTTAAATAAGATGAGAGAGCCCCCATCTCCTTCACCTATTTTATTTTCTTTATTCCACCTAGGTTTTCTCCCTTCCCTCAGGTGTTTTGAGAGAGGTCCATAAATTCTAAATTTGTGTAACAAACCTGTAATTTTAGAGTGGGAATCGAGACCTGAATCTTCCAGTTGTCCTCCGGGATTCATTTACTTTGGCTGTGATTTTCGTCACTGTGTTTCCCCATTTTCGTTCATGGCTTCGATCTCGATTTTCCAGAGTTTGGGTCAATCCCAGACAATGATTTTTAGGGAATAGGTTCGTTGTTAGTTGAATTGCATTTGTGCCAAGTTAGGAGCGAATCCTTTTGATTTGAGTTGGATTTCGTCGATTTTTTTTGGGCCGCTCCTTTTCCTGTGTTCTTGCGTCCGTTTCTGCTCTGCTCGAGTTCGTCGCTCTCTGGCGTGCTCACGATGCAGGACGGCACAGCAGCGAGGGCACCAGCACCATGCGCTCCCTGAGGCAGAGCAGCGTCCGCTAGGAGCTCAGGTGCCCGTCCGCTCCTAGGCTGCAGGCCGGGCTCGCCCCTTTTCTCTGTCCGTGTCTTTCTGGTGCTTGTGCTTTCTCTTCTGTTCGTCGGTCTCGACTCTCGAGCTCCAGTTGGGCGCACCGGTGTGGGCACCGTTGGCCACCGGTGCGGTCAGGCTCAACACCGAGCAGTTCCGCGTGTCCAGTTCCTTCTCCGAGCGTGTGCAGACCCTGTTCGGAGTCGATCCCAGGTAGTTGAGGCCGTGAGCATTCCCTGGCTGTTTCTATGATTTTTCCTTGCAACAGTGTACTTCAAATAATCATTAGTTCATAATTGAAGCATTAGTATACTTCATTCTGCTTGGAGTGTATTCACGGCTGTGAGGTCTTTTTGTTTGCTCCCTCTCGCTGCTAGATTTCGTGGGCACAGCACAGTGCACAAGCAGACCCGTGCCTGTTTCCGGTTTTTTTTCGGGTAAATTTCTGGTTCAAGCTGCTTGAATTGCCGGTCGAATTTCTGGTCTCTAATTCCTGCGCTCACTGTTTTGTCTGCAGATTGGTCGTTTGAGCTTCGATTCGTGTTTTGTTTTTTGCGTTGGTTTTCTACCATTTCATGGAACCTATCTAGGTACTCTCGTCATCAGTTGGCTTGGGTATTTTAGATTTGGGAACGGTTGTTGTGTGTTATTCTTGGCGGTGAACTTGAGATAGGGGCTGAATATTTCGAAAGAAATTTGAGGCTCCCATTCACCCCCCTCTAGTCGCCGTTTTCGGTCCTTCACTTTTCCAAATGTTTTATCACTACATGAATACTCATATTGGACGTACTTTGTCATTGACCGGTTAGAACTGTTAAAAAATGGATTTCCTATCACAGTTTGTAACACCGGCTAGGTGCAGGAGATAATTCACTGCTATGGCCGGGTCTATTTTGCTTGAATTATCTTTGGCAGTTGGTAATATCATCCATGGCAAAATATCCACCATGATTGTATTCTAGAGCCATGTGAGAAAACAAAACTTCCAGCATAAGGTGGAGCACTCCGGAAGCGATTTATCGATCACACTTTATGTCATCATCCCACATAGCTGCACATACAAAGCCTTCGAAAATTTGATGCTTCGTCTTCCCATGCGTGCGGGTCTTAATTTCTAGCTAGAGTTATTTCTCTCCTCTGCCCTCCTAAAAAAGCCCAATTGCCCATCGCTCCACCACTAGATTCCACACATCTACTGCACACTCACCAGCCCAATTCCCTCTAGCCATGGCTTACCAACCACCATGCATCAATGATCCATGGCCATCACTAGAGCTCGACCTTTAATTTGCTCTTCTCTCCATGTAGTCAGTGCTTATTAACCCCAGAGGACAAGGATTCTGTGGTGCAGGAAGCGGGCAAAACAAGGCACACTATGGCTACTCCAACTGTGAGGAGTCCATCGACGTGGACTTCAAGATAACACAATACAAGCCATTGCCATAGAAGTGGAGGAAGATGTGCCTGAGCGAGTGAGGGCACAAGTGCAAGAGTGGTCATACAAGCAGGCACGTCAGTGGGCTTGCAGGCTAGTATAGAGATGGGTGTGGGAAGGGCAGTGTGTACTAGTACAAAAACAGTTTGTATTGGCTGTAGTTTTTTTATTTTTACTGTCAGTCTTTTGAACCGCTAGCATAAAAGGCCACTAGAAATGATGATTGTTCCATTTGCGTCAACTTGTTCACTGGCGGGAAGTTTAAACCAATTGTCACTAGTACACAAATGATTTTGTGAGGTGATGGGTTTTAACTGACCGAGGCGGGCAAGCTGGACGGCTGCCTCTGTTCATTGGTGGCAGGGCTGCCGGCCAAGTGCCCGCCTCGGTTAATGCTTAACGGAGGTGGGCACCATTAGACGTCCGCCTCCTCTAATGCTAGATTAATAGAGGTGGTCGGCATAAAACAATCATCTCCGTTAATCGATTAATTGAGGCGTGCAATTTAAGACGTCCACCTTTGTTAATCGATTATTTTTAGAGGCGGTCGTTATAAGCGTATGTCTCTGTAAACCGATTTACGGAGGCTTAATGATTGCAACAAAAAATAATTCATAACTTTTTTATATAAACTCAGATGAAGACAAACTTTATATCAAAATTTTAGCTCTCGATGAGATCTATAACTTTGTAGTTGAAACGTTTTTCAATTGAAACTGTTTAGGGTCCCAAAATATTGTTGTAAGTGCATAGATTTTGAAATGTAAAATTTAAAATTATCAAACGATCTCGAATGTTGACATGGTCTATACAAAAGTTATAGTTGTCAATAGAATCAACAACTTTGTAGTAGTTCTCAGTAGAATCAATAACTTTGTAGTTCCTTTAAAAAACAACTTTATAGTTGAAAAGTTTTTAATTTAAAGATGTTTAGATCCCAAATATGTGTTTGAAGGATATAGATTTTTAAATTTAAAATTTGAAATTCCTAAACGATCTCAAATGTTCACATAGTTAATACCAAAGTTCTAGTTTCCGACCTGATCTACATGTTTGATATTGAGAAGTTTTTGTTTTAAATTCATCTAGAGTCTCAAATATGTGTTTGAAATTCACATGTTCTAAGACTCAATTTTTTGAATTTTTCAAACTATCTTTGATGGAGATAAATCCTATACCAAAGTTGTAGTACTTGACAAGATTTAAAACTTTGTAATTCAAAGTTTTTTTTTCATTTGAGTTAATTTGGTAGCCAAAATATCCAATGTAAGATTACAAAACATTGATATAAAAAGATAGCTTATTATATATAGACATGAATGAGTGTGCGGTGCAGTGGTAGATATACGGTAGTGCTACACACCCTATGTAGATTGTTATTCTAGTTGGTTCATATTTAGATCTAATGGTTAATTAGAGTTAGATGACGATAGTATTTTGTGTGACTTGTATGAAGAATTTATTAGTCTATCATCAGGATTTCCCTTGTTAGATCTGGATGACACAACCATAGGTTAAGCGTATTATCAGCAAAGTCTTTTAAACCAGAAGATTTATATATATTTGGCATTAGACAGCGTATGCATATTTTACTCTTTTCTTAGTTCCTTGTTCCTTGCCCCTGCCTAATATGTATTGTCATCCACATAAACGAGTGAGTCGTCTTTCCCAATTGTGGTATAAACGCAGGGCACCAAGGTCATTTGATCTACTTTAATTTATTAATTAATCTTTGTGCACAAAGTGTAAAATAACCTACATTTAGAGGCAGAGGAAGTATCACATGTATCAATTGTAAAGAGTATTATGTCGAGTAAATGTAGATGTGCTACATGAGGAGCTAAAAATACCATAAATGGAGTTTTTGATAATCTTAATATGCATTAATTATGTCTAGTCCGACGCACTTGCTCCTTACTAGACCGTGGCAAATATATATAGGACTCCCATCTTTTAGTTATTTCAATAACCGATCCAGGCTCTCTCATGTCTACAGAGCGGTGTTTAGTCAGAGAAGGGAACTTACCTCAGTCGTCGTCGTGTTCCCCGCTACAGGAGGTGCAATAATGTAGGAAGCCGTCAGTTTCACCTGCTGGGCCACACGGCCATCTTTTTCAGCTTCCGCAAAGAATCTGCTATAGCTGTCTGCTGCGTCACGAGCTGCATCTTGTACACCCTGATCGACTGCTATGACACTCTCGAGAGTAAAGCAGCACCCGTCACTGTTCTCTAGTGGCTTCTGGTCAGACGACGTGGTCACGGCAAGAACGCAGCTGGACATTGGCGGCACCATACCACCGAGTGGCCTCAAGAAATAATCCGAACTCATGGTGAGCAGCCTAAAGGCAACTCGGGCAGCAGTACTGTTTGTTAGACGCAGCAAGGACGAGATTGTCAAATCGCTTGGATCCGAGTGGAACTGGAGCTCCACTGACTGGACGCTGAGGAGGACGCTCTGCAATGAACGAAGGGAGACTCACATTAACAGCTGTCAGTGTCGTATTCTGATATATCATATATAGGGTACAGTCTACTCTGTATGCGTAAAAAAAAGATCATAATCTATTCTGGTTCTTTTAGTCATAATATGGTATGTGGAGTGTAATACTGGGTTAACGTTCTCACATATAAAAGAGTAAAAAGGATTCAATGCTGACACCTAATTTCAAATAGTAATTAGCAATTACATTGAATCTTTGTGTTATAAAAATATATAGTTGAACCTTGGTTTCCTGCTATATGCTCCATCAATTCAAACTAAGTTACTTTACATTTGGACTTGTTCACCAAGTAATTACGGTGACCAAGCCCATGCTACGTACCCTTAAGTAAATGATAAGCTAGAGAGCCTTTTTGTAGTGAAGTAGTTTACTAACAAAAGCACCTTTACATGGAATATATATTCACGCAAAACAAAATGATAATGGAAAATAGATATTGTGTATAGGATTGAACCATGGTTTTGGGGGACAACTTCATAGTCCATGTATAGCGCCCCAAGGGAGAGAAAGAACAAGCCAACAAATTATTGAAGAATATCCTCGTGACATCAACGTAGCGTCCATATTAGAGCAGATGATGGGGTTCCTGGAGCGCTCACAGGTGATCTCCCCGATTGGCAACAAAGGACCAGCGACAGCCCCCACCACCTCAGAGGAAGCAACTCCTTTGAGAGAGGGGGGATGCACCGCCATCGTTTCCTACCACTCATGACGCCTGGAGAGCTTTTCACAACCTTAGTGAGGCCAATCTGATCAGGAGATCCTTTGAGAGAGGGGGATGCACCGCCATCTCTGGGGTCGTTTTACTTGAGAGATAGATAGGCCAATCTGATCAGGAGATCGGTAGGGAGCCACGCCACCCTGCGACGGGGCATGGGTGCCTCGCTACTACAGAAAAACTTTTGCGAGGTGTTTGGAAAATGGTCTCGAAGGCGGGCGGATATTTGAACAGCCTCGGTTAATGCATAGGATTAACCGAGGCGGTCACAATCAACCGCCTCGCAAAATCGATTTATAGAGGTGATTAAAAAATAATCGTCTCCTAAAATCCATTAACGGAAAAATACCCTTATTAACCGAGGCGGGCCACTTATAAGGCATACCTCGGTTAATTGTGGCCAAGCCCACTAGCAATGAAAAAACCCAAACTAGCACAATATCACGGCCACACTATATATACTGTGACTTAGGGTTTCAGCTCTCTCACTTCCTCTCCCTCACCTCTCATTTGCCGGTGTGGCGCAATTCCCCCTCCCCCACGCCCAGCTCTCCCTCACCTCTCACTCCACCACTCTCTCTCCGTCACGGCGCGGCACGACAGAGCGGCCTCGTGGGCTCAGCGCGTGCGGAGCGGGCTCGGCGCAGTGGAGCAGGCTCGACGCGGTGGATTGGGCGCGGCGGCGGAGCGTTCTTTCTCCCTCGCCGGTGCTAAGATCCACGGCGGCATCTAGCGGATCCGGCGGCCGTGGCCCAGATCCGGCCCCCTGCTCCCGGATCCGGCCTTCTCCGCGCGCGGCGGTGGCTTCGCAAGTGGCGGCACGACCCCGAGCAGCGGCGGCTTCGCGCGGATCCGGTGCAGCCCCGGCAGAAGCGCCTCCCGGTGGCGGATCCAGGTTAGGCTTGCCCTCCCGCGGCGGATCCAATGATGACGACGACGACGATGGCGCCCTGTGGATGGGCTCGACAGGCTTATCCACAGGTTTTTCCTTTTTTGTTTTTTATTCGATTTACCTAGGCGGGCATCCAACCGCCTCGGAAAACATCCCATTTACCTTTGTAGTGAGGCGGTTGCGATGCCCGCCTCGGTTAATAGAATTTGCCCGCCTCAGTTAAGTTTTTTGTAGTAGTGCCTTCTAGAGGGGTCCTGAGCCATCGATGTCCCATATTGATGGCTCAGGACATGGCCTCAACACTTGGAGCCCGCCGGGGGGGGGGAGGGGGTGCTGAACTCGGCATTGCACCCATGAAGTGATGACAACAACCCACTGCAAAATCCTTAAGGTAAGAGAACTTGCTCAAATGTTGGCTTTGTTCATGGGATGGGAATTGCTAGGGGTGGCTCTTCGTGTTTTGACTACAGTACTCTGCCTTAGGGTAGAGGGATGGGCTCAATGCACTCGTGTGCTTCTCAAGGGGTGCATTCCTCAGGGTGAATCAATAGGATTACTGGAGCTCATTACATTTCACCTCAGTCTATGAAACTGGAGAGGAGTTTATAGCTGAGGTAATTAAGCAGCATTTGTCCACCTATAATTTTGGTCTTACATAAATAAATGTTAACTTGATTAATATCAACCTGAATATCTTTTGAATTATAAGATAATTAGTTCAACCTTGAAACATAAGTGCTTTTGTTTAGTTTCCATATGCTTTTCTATATATGGTTAAATAAATTGGTGAATACACTTGCATCTAGTTTTATAATTAAAATCAATATAGATTTTACTTCGCGTGTTTTTGTATACAAATATCCATATGACTAATTTGCTTAGTGTTAAATTCAAATATGATTTGTCTAATCGATCTGAACTAATAACTTTTCCATAGTCTTGTCGGCTAAAATAAATCCAACATGTAGTTGTTTCTTTTATATAATATAAATATAATTTGATTAATTCAATTTTAGAATAATTCTCTGAAATGTCTTTCACCTTAATTCATTAACCAAAATAGATCAAGTGTATAGATTGTCTTCTTTAGTTATGACGTCAATCTTGATAGACGTGTTCTCGGTAACGATAACTCCGTCCTTAGTCGTTCTTGCGATCCCGTTATCACAACAACAAGCCGTGTCGATTAGTGTTCTCTTTGCAAACTTTTCTTGTGAGTGATGTATTGTTCTTAGTTGTGTTTGTTGTCTATTTGTTGTGCTTGATTGCTACGAGTAGAGGAAGCATGGTTCGTCAGCGCTGAACACTAGGAGCTGAGGACCGACAGTCGAAGCAAAAGTTGGAGACCGAAAGATAGCAGCTGAAGATTTTGAGCAACTTAACTTTAGAAAAAAAGGCAAGTATAACATGGGACTATCCTTGTTACCTATACACTAAAATATTATTCATATGCATGTGTCCTCCTTGACAACCATAGAGATTATAACTTAGCTATTGATATCTTGTTCCCTTGTCACCTATGGGTTATGCATTTGGATAGCTATTGCTAGTGCTTAATATGAACAATGATCTTATAATTTGACTAATGGATTAAGCGAACAACTTTTAATGATGATTTTTTTACTGTTGAAAAGGGGGCTAGAGCAAGGGGTTATATTGTTGCTCTAGTTTCTCTCCAGAAGGACTTATCTGTACGTGATCATCCAGGATTGACAGTACAGCTGTGAGGGCTATATGACTCTGACTCTAGTTATTTAAGAGACCTTTTCTAGCTTGTTAGTGGTTACCTTAAATGACGTAAGAATGGCTTGACACGTTGGGTGTAGGACAACCTCTAGTCTATGAGTATAGTCGAGAAGGAATTGTGCCATTTGAAAAGGGGTTCCTACATCTGCCTGCCGAGTGAATCTAATGACCCTAACTTATTAGACGAACTCTTGAATGGCTTTATATGGTTTCTTGTGTTTAGGGATTCATGACCCCTTAGCATATGGAAATCATGACTCACAGTGAAAGTGTACACCTCTGCGCAGAGTTAAAAACTGTTATACTAGCCGTGCCCATGGATACGGGCGGCCTTGGAACATTTACAGATAGATGATCACCATTGTTATATCATGCTTAATTATTGTTGTTACTATTATGCTCATGTTAATGCTATTCATTATTTTTATTACAATTGATCATTGGTTCATTAATGGGAAGTAGATTACCCTGATGCTACTCAATTGCTAATTACATGATGAATAAAAGCTAAATGCAGTCGAACAGTGTCTAGCATTTTGTGCCTCATGAACCCTGTGTTGTACTTATTGAGTTCGACATGGACTCACCCTTGCTATTTCCACCACACTCCAGTGTGTAATAAGGTGCTACTTTGAAGAAGGATAAATGTGTAATTGAGTATCCAGTAGTCTATCTGAAGTGCTTGGCATATGGAGCCACCAGTCAGTCGTCCCTGAGAAGAATGGAGCCTGAAGTTTAGTCACCGTTCCGCGATACTCTGATGTAAGTGTTAATTTATAGCTATATATACGCTATATAGTAACATTGTTTCTGAAACTTTTTCATTCTGACGTATGTGTGGACTTTCTGGGCACACATATATCTTACCTGGTTTAGTTCTTTAAATCCGGGTGTGACATGTCTGCATTTAGTACTCCATGCATCTGTCCAAACATTCGTTGTGATGGGGTGAAAATTTTTTAGGTGGAAACTAAACGCAGCCTAAGTAAAATCAGTGTTCAGCTTCAGCCTACCATTTCAGCGAAAAAAATTAGAGGGGGCAGTAAAATCACTTTTCCTTAGTTTGATTGCCAGTGGAGATTTTAAATATTTCAGAATTCTTTTAAAAATTTTAGATTTAGAACAGATTTAATCTAAAAACGAAAGTATCGAAGGGGGTGCAACACCAAAAAAATCCTGATTTTGATGAATTATAAACAATATTCTAAAAACCTTGTGAGTACATCAAACTTGTCTAATCTTGGTCAATTTTATAAAAAAGATACCAGCATGCACGACATCAATTAGTTTTGTTAATTTATTTGGTATTAAAGTTAGAAAAGTTTAACTTATGACAAAACTAAAACACTATGCAATTTGGAACTGAGGGAGTAGGGGGCTTGTATAAACCACCATTGTTGTAGTCGACATATAGCATAGGGCAGATAAGGTAGCCCCATCTTATCTTACTATTATTAATTAGAGGCTTGAAAGGAGTCTTCACATTAATTCTCATCAGACACGCTAGAAAAAAAAGATAAATTCTAGAAATTCTTACAATATAATCATAAACATCTTACCTTTAAGTTGGTAGACTCTACTCATCATCATCATCAGTAATAGTCATTGGAATTATTTTCTTTCGTAAAAAAATTACCCACTTCTGCGATTATAAAAAAATTCATAAAGTAACCTCAAATTTGTATCTAAAATATCCACCTCTGTCATTATGAAAGATAATTCAAATAATCCCTAAATTTGTATATAAATTACCCACCTCTGTCATATCGTAGATAATTCAGAATAACCCCTAATTTTGTATTGAAATTACCTACCTTTGTCATCTCAAAGATAATTCAGAATAACCCCATAATTTATACATAAAATACCTATGTCTTTACAAAAGATAACTCAAATTAGACCTATAAATTTATATATAAATTACCTACCTCTATCACTATGAAAGATAATTCAAAACAACCACCTAATTTTACATGTAAATTACCCATCATTGTCATTATTAAAGTTAATTTAATGTAACCTAATTATGAAAAGATAATTTAAAATAACCTAACTTTGTATCTAATTACCCATCATTGTTATTATTAAAGTTAATTAAAAATAACTCATGTTTTTTATTAAATTTAATGTAAAGTAACCTACGTTTGCATTCAAAACCCACATATATGCCATTATGAAAAAAATGAAGTAACATATTTTTTTGATAAACATAAACTAACACATTTTAATATATATCTAAATTACTCATAGCAGCTATAAAAGATAAACATAAATATTCTATCGAGAGTCTACATATGTAAAACACTATATCTTTTACGTATGTAGTTTCGAGAGAATATTTATGTTTATTTTTAAGGCAACTGCAAATAGTTTAGGTACAATCAAAATGTATTAGTTTATGTTTATAAAAAATGTGTTACTTAACATCATGAACTCTATGTTTTATAAACCTACCACACATATAGTTCTGCGATATTACAAATTCAACATATTGAGTGTCATGGTCCAAGTTGAAACCACTATTTATGCCATTGTAACTAGTATTTATGCCCATAGTGCCACGTCAGCATACATAGTACGATAGTACGATAGGATCCATTTGGACCTAGATAAGACCAAAAACTAAGTTTTAAGGATTCTGAAATAGCATTTTGAGAGTATAGGGACCTAGATGACACCTCGTGCCAAGTTCGAGGACCGGCCATGAATTTTACTCTTATTGCTGTCCCTAAACTACTCATGGAAACCATGGGTTGGGCCCACTCCAATGGGGTCAAATGGGTCGAACCCTGTAGATGCTATCAGCGAAGCTGGTTACGTGAATTTTCCTTTAAAAATGCAAACTTTAATTTGTCACACACGAAAAGAGAGAGACAAAGTGTCATATATTCTTAGACGATGGATATCACCATCTGGGAGACTGGGACGGCATTTGCTTCCGTGCAGCACATACCCAATAATAGGAGTATTGCAAACTTATTTCCCGTATTTAATCGGCGTCACACCGCTTAGTTTGAGAACCAACATATTCTAACTTAATTGCTTTCCAAGTGAGCGTCCAAGGTACTGCAGTCTGCAGCAATGGCTGATTGGGGTTCGGGACAGGACCTGGTGAAAGGATCGAGAGATTTCAAATGGGTGGGCCTGGGTGACTGGGTCCTTGGATTCATCTTGTGAGGGAACAGGTTGATAACCAAATGGAGTTGACTATATTGCATTGGTAGCATATCAGTTCTCGAGTTCCTGATAAAAAAAAGGTCATTTGAAGAAAGTGAGTTGACAAGCATTCATGAATCCTGATACGCAAAACAAAGTGCGTCCTATATTGCCTATATCAACGTGGAAAAGGAGTAGGGCTCGCAAAATATTGCTTGGCCGGGTATATAGTATATACCTTAAACTTGATGTGAGCTAGGGTCGTAGAGCTTTCTGATTTGCACCACTGCACTAGATCAGGGCAGCCTGAAACTGTTAGCTCTTCGAGATTACTGAGTTGCTGTATGCTCTCTGGCAGAGTTTGGATGCCAGAGCAGTTGACTATCTCAAGTCTGATGAGACTGGTTAGATCGCCCAACCAGTCCGGCACAGCTGTAATGCTTTTGGAATTTTGCACAGACAAAGTCTCGAGGGATGAGAGACGTCGGATAATCTCTGCTGAGCTGCATGTGAGGTCACTGCATTGCTCGATGCCCAAGTACTTGAACCCATGGTACTGGTGGAGCAAGCTCCACTTATGCAGAGGCTGCTCGCTGTAATACACAAAAAGACCTTTTGGAGCGGGGTAGGAGAGTTCTTCGGGGATGACGTTGCATGTCTCTTCCAATGGTGAGTAGTATAGTACCTCATCGCAACTCCTTATGTCCAAGAAGTACTCACCTCTAGGAAGGCACGGCTTTATCCTCAGCTTAGGGCAGTCTCTTACTTCCAAAAGGGTTAGTATAGGGAACATCAGAACATGTGAGCCACCCTCACCACCACCACAGGAGTATTCCGTGTTCCACTCTTCAAGGCTTTCCATTCTGAATAAACGAAAAGTTCTCAGTTTGGGAAAAGCTCCCGCCGTGCAGCCGTAGAAGTCTGCACCAATCTTTGAGACGCTGTCCATTTGCTCGATATGCAGCTCCTGAAGGTTTGCTAGTTCACCGAGTGGTGGCAAGGTCTCGCAGCTGGGCAGTTCCATGATGGAAACGCTAACGAGACGAGGTAAATAGCTTGCGATGCTTGTCACCCAGGGTGGAAAAGATATGCTGTTGTAACCTCGTAGTACCAAGTATTCTGAACAGGCTGGTGGCATTAGTTCTTGTAAAACTTCGATGTCCTCCACAAATCTTTCGGCATCTTTCGTCCATTCAAATTTTATCTCTTCAATTCTTTGTTTTCCAGACAATTTTATGCTCTGGGCTTCTGCAGCAGACTTGACTCTTTCAAGCCTGCTTATATCCAGGATAGCAGGATTTTCATCCTTGAGCTTAATAAGATTGCTGCTGGATTGACTATCATCGGCAAGAACCATAAAGTGAGGTAGTAAGACAGAATTATTTCTGAACTGAGGTAACGTGGACTCATCAAAACTGCGGCAATTGGACGTATTCAGAAACTTCAGGCTGCCAATTTCAGATATACTTACCGGCAACTTCCTGAGGTTCCCACAATATGACAGGTTCAGCGTAAGCAGCTTTCTGAGCTTGCCAAAACTTTCAGGTAAACCGTAAAGATTCCCATTCTGTGACAATATCAGGTGCTCTAGGTTCAAAAGTGTACTGATTTGCCACAGGAAATAATTGCTTTCGTCTACTTGTTGGTTACCGTACATAGTTTTCAGACACCTTTCTAAGTTTAAATAGCGTAGTTCAGTGAGATTGCCAATTGCTTCTGGTAGCCCTCTTAGGCTCGGCTGTTGTTCTTGTTCATTAACACCAGCAGAGCAGCCTGACAAATTCAAATATTTGAGCTTTCTAAGGCTAGTCAAGGCTTCCGGTACACCTTCAACACGAAAGCATTCAGACAAATCAAGATGTAGCAAATCATGGAGCTTCCCAAATGATGCTGGCAATTTATACAGTGTAAAAGAACCTGATAAGTCCAAACACTTGAGTTGGCTAAAACTTCCCAAAGACTCAGGGAGCTTTGGAAGCAATGATGTAGTAAATCCATCTATACATAACTTCAAATATTTGACCTTGGTCAGGGTGCTCAAGACCTCTGCCTCAACTATACCATCTATCCCGGGTCCTACAGGATTTGAAATATTTTCTGCTGGATACTTGTACAATTCTTCGTCCCAAAGGAGGCTGTCTTGGATACCCATCAGGTATGAACTGAATGATAAATTCAAATATTCCAGTTCAGTGAGACTGCTAAACTCTCTTGGTAAGTTTCCAATATTTTTGCAGTATGATACGTCCAAATACTCCAGTTTCTTGAGGCTGACCAGCTGTTCTGATACTCCTCTAACATCAGAGCATTTTGAAAGATTCAGATGTTCCATATTTTTAAGATTGCCAAACAATTCTGGCAGTCCTTTTATTTTCGAACAACCTGACAAATCCAGATGAACCAGTTCCTCCATTTCTCCAATCGACTCTGGCAATTCTAATATTTCAGAAGACCCACGAATGCTGAGATAGTTTAATTTCTTGAGCCTCGTGATACAGTTGGGGATAGATTTACCATGGATTCCTGGAGCATTAAGATACTTGAGATGCTGTAAGTGGCCAACAGAATCTGGCAACTGATTTATGTGGCATTCACTTAAATCCAAGATGCACAAGAATGCTGCAGATGAGAATGCATCTCCACATAGTTCAATTTTGCTGCAGTCCAGAAATCGCAATGCCCTTAAACTGTCAGGACAAGTCAAGGATAACCCCAACGACTTGCTACAATCAGTGAGCAGTGCAAAGAGGCAGCTGCCTCCCCAAATACTGCCTTGTTTACTAGCATCCAGAAATTTATCGTCCAATTTTAGTACCGCGAAGTCATGCACCAGGTCATGCATGGTAAACAATGTAATATCTTCATGATACACTCCAGAAGTCTGCGACAAAGTCCAAATGCAACTAGTGTCAGCTGGTTTCTAAATTCCCTCGTCTAGGTATTAAGATTATGTTGGTGTTGCCTCTTATATTTGTCAATTTAAACTCACCAAGATAGGTCATTTACTAATGGAGTCTGAAAGAGAAAGAGAGCATAGCTACAATTACTAAGCGCGAAGTTCCCTTATGTTAGCACTATGCATTATATGAATAGTTGTTATATGTGTTCTTAGATATATAATGTAATGTTTTGTAACTGGGACACGTGGCAGATAGCAATCTAGACTGAACCATAGGAAAATGATTAAAGTAAGCTTTGTGTTACACATATGGTGCTAAAGGTTATGTGCCCACACCTATGGCCTTGTTTGGATGCGCATGTATTCATCTCAATCCATATGTGTTGAAGTGGATTGGAGTGGAATTAAACTAAGTTCCATTCTAATCCACTCCAACACATGTGGATTGAAGTGGATACACATGCATCCAAACAAGGCCTAAAAAATAAGATAACCACAAAGTTACAGCTAATTTGTACGAGTAAAGTACATGGCCGGTCCTCGAACTTATGAGGGTGTATCATCGCGGTCTCCGAACTCAGAAAGTATGTCATTTTGGTCCTTAAGCCCTATTTGTGTCTCATATTTGACCAAACGGGTATGGATCCATTTGGATAAATCATGATTACTTCCTCACATCATGATAAATCATGATGGATGTGAGGATATATTTATTTTCCATTAAAGCACAATTCCTAGCCCTCCCCAGGGAAGTAATTAGTGGCAGTTTGCCCTCTAAACTCCTATTCTTCTTCCCACTAGAACTCCCATTCTCACCAAAACATTCAAAAGATTTCTAAACTCCTACCTCTAAAATCCCATCCCCTCTTCTCAATTACCCCAAACCAAACGTGATCTCTGGCCAATGTATCCCTAAACTGGGGTGCTTACCAGTGCACTAAAAGTGTGTTGGCACTGATATATACTTATAATAGCATTTATTGTCAATTACTTTAGGTCACTATTGATTTTCGTCACTGTGTTTCCCCATTTTCGTTCATGGCTTCGATCTCGATTTTCCAGATTTGGGTCAATCCCAGACAATGATTTTTAGGGAATAGGTTCGTTGTTAGTTGAATTGCATTTGTGCCAAGTTAGGAGCGAATCCTTTTGATTTGAGTTGGATTTCGTCGATTTTTTTGCCGCTCCTTTTCCTGTGTTCTTGCGTCCGTTTCTGCTCTGCTCGAGTTCGTCGCTCTCTGGCGTGCTCACGATGCAGGACGGCACAGCAGCGAGGGCACCAGCACCATGCGCTCCCTGAGGCAGAGCAGCGTCCGCTAGGAGCTCAGGTGCCCGTCCGCTCCTAGGCTGCAGGCCGGGCTCGCCCCTTTTCTCTGTCCGTGTCTTTCTGGTGCTTGTGCTTTCTCTTCTGTTCGTCGGTCTCGACTCTCGAGCTCCAGTTGGGCGCACCGGTGTGGGCACCGTTGGCCACCGGTGCGGTCAGGCTCAACACCGAGCAGTTCCGCGTGTCCAGTTCCTTCTCCGAGCGTGTGCAGACCCTGTTCGGAGTCGATCCCAGGTAGTTGAGGCCGTGAGCATTCCCTGGCTGTTTCTATGATTTTTCCTTGCAACAGTGTACTTCAAATAATCATTAGTTCATAATTGAAGCATTAGTATACTTCATTCTGCTTGGAGTGTATTCACGGCTGTGAGGTCTTTTTGTTTGCTCCCTCTCGCTGCTAGATTTCGTGGGCACAGCACAGTGCACAAGCAGACCCGTGCCTGTTTCCGGTTTTTTTTCGGGTAAATTTCTGGTTCAAGCTGCTTGAATTGCCGGTCGAATTTCTGGTCTCTAATTCCTGCGCTCACTGTTTTGTCTGCAGATTGGTCGTTTGAGCTTCGATTCGTGTTTTGTTTTTTGCGTTGGTTTTCTACCATTTCATGGAACCTATCTAGGTACTCTCGTCATCAGTTGGCTTGGGTATTTTAGATTTGGGAACGGTTGTTGTGTGTTATTCTTGGCGGTGAACTTGAGATAGGGGCTGAATATTTCGAAAGAAATTTGAGGCTCCCATTCACCCCCTCTAGTCGCCGTTTTCGGTCCTTCACTTTTCCAAATGTTTTATCACTACATGAATACTCATATTGGACGTACTTTGTCATTGACCGGTTAGAACTGTTAAAAAATGGATTTCCTATCACAGTTTGTAACACCGGCTAGGTGCAGGAGATAATTCACTGCTATGGCCGGGTCTATTTTGCTTGAATTATCTTTGGCAGTTGGTAATATCATCCATGGCAAAATATCCACCATGATTGTATTCTAGAGCCATGTGAGAAAACAAAACTTCCAGCATAAGGTGGAGCACTCCGGAAGCGATTTATCGATCACACTTTATGTCATCATCCCACATAGCTGCACATACAAAGCCTTCGAAAATTTGATGCTTCGTCTTCCCATGCGTGCGGGTCTTAATTTCTAGCTAGAGTTATTTCTCTCCTCTGCCCTCCTAAAAAAGCCCAATTGCCCATCGCTCCACCACTAGATTCCACACATCTACTGCACACTCACCAGCCCAATTCCCTCTAGCCATGGCTTACCAACCACCATGCATCAATGATCCATGGCCATCACTAGAGCTCGACCTTTAATTTGCTCTTCTCTCCATGTAGTCAGTGCTTATTAACCCCAGAGGACAAGGATTCTGTGGTGCAGGAAGCGGGCAAAACAAGGCACACTATGGCTACTCCAACTGTGAGGAGTCCATCGACGTGGACTTCAAGATAACACAATACAAGCCATTGCCATAGAAGTGGAGGAAGATGTGCCTGAGCGAGTGAGGCACAAGTGCAAGAGTGGTCATACAAGCAGGCACGTCAGTGGGCTTGCAGGCTAGTATAGAGATGGGTGTGGGAAGGGCAGTGTGTACTAGTACAAAAACAGTTTGTATTGGCTGTAGTTTTTTTATTTTTACTGTCAGTCTTTTGAACCGCTAGCATAAAAGGCCACTAGAAATGATGATTGTTCCATTTGCGTCAACTTGTTCACTGGCGGGAAGTTTAAACCAATTGTCACTAGTACACAAATGATTTTGTGAGGTGATGGGTTTTAACTGACCGAGGCGGGCAAGCTGGACGGCTGCCTCTGTTCATTGGTGGCAGGGCTGCCGGCCAAGTGCCCGCCTCGGTTAATGCTTAACGGAGGTGGGCACCATTAGACGTCCGCCTCCTCTAATGCTAGATTAATAGAGGTGGTCGGCATAAAACAATCATCTCCGTTAATCGATTAATTGAGGCGTGCAATTTAAGACGTCCACCTTTGTTAATCGATTATTTTTGGAGGCGGTCGTTATAAGCGTATGTCTCTGTAAACCGATTTACGGAGGCTTAATGATTGCAACAAAAAATAATTCATAACTTTTTTATATAAACTCAGATGAAGACAAACTTTATATCAAAATTTTAGCTCTCGATGAGATCTATAACTTTGTAGTTGAAACGTTTTTCAATTGAAACTGTTTAGGGTCCCAAAATATTGTTGTAAGTGCATAGATTTTGAAATGTAAAATTTAAAATTATCAAACGATCTCGAATGTTGACATGGTCTATACAAAAGTTATAGTTGTCAATAGAATCAACAACTTTGTAGTAGTTCTCAGTAGAATCAATAACTTTGTAGTTCCTTTAAAAAACAACTTTATAGTTGAAAAGTTTTTAATTTAAAGATGTTTAGATCCCAAATATGTGTTTGAAGGATATAGATTTTTAAATTTAAAATTTGAAATTCCTAAACGATCTCAAATATTCACATAGTTAATACCAAAGTTCTAGTTTCCGACCTGATCTACATGTTTGATATTGAGAAGTTTTTGTTTTAAAGTCATCTAGAGTCTCAAATATGTGTTTGAAATTCACATGTTCTAAGACTCAATTTTTTAAATTTTTCAAACTATCTTTGATGGAGATAAATCCTATACCAAAGTTGTAGTACTTGACAAGATTTAAAACTTTGTAATTCAAAGTTTTTTTTTCATTTGAGTTAATTTGGTAGCCAAAATATCCAATGTAAGATTACAAAACATTGATATAAAAAGATAGCTTATTATATATAGACATGAATGAGTGTGCGGTGCAGTGGTAGATATACGGTAGTGCTACACACCCTATGTAGGTTGTTATTCTAGTTGGTTCATATTTAGATCTAATGGTTAATTAGAGTTAGATGACGATAGTATTTTGTGTGACTTGTATGAAGAATTTATTAGTCTATCATCAGGATTTCCCTTGTTAGATCTGGATGACACAACCATAGGTTAAGCGTATTATCAGCAAAGTCTTTTAAACCAGAAGATTTATATATATTTGGCATTAGACAGCGTATGCATATTTTACTCTTTTCTTAGTTCCTTGTTCCTTGCCCCTGCCTAATATGTATTGTCATCCACATAAACGAGTGAGTCGTCTTTCCCAATTGTGGTATAAACGCAGGGCACCAAGGTCATTTGATCTACTTTAATTTATTAATTAATCTTTGTGCACAAAGTGTAAAATAACCTACATTTAGAGGCAGAGGAAGTATCACATGTATCAATTGTAAAGAGTATTATGTCGAGTAAATGTAGATGTGCTACATGAGGAGCTAAAAATACCATAAATGGAGTTTTTGATAATCTTAATATGCATTAATTATGTCTAGTCCGACGCACTTGCTCCTTACTAGACCGTGGCAAATATATATAGGACTCCCATCTTTTAGTTATTTCAATAACCGATCCAGGCTCTCTCATGTCTACAGAGCGGTGTTTAGTCAGAGAAGGGAACTTACCTCAGTCGTCGTCGTGTTCCCCGCTACAGGAGGTGCAATAATGTAGGAAGCCGTCAGTTTCACCTGCTGGGCCACACGGCCATCTTTTTCAGCTTCCGCAAAGAATCTGCTATAGCTGTCTGCTGCGTCACGAGCTGCATCTTGTACACCCTGATCGACTGCTATGACACTCTCGAGAGTAAAGCAGCACCCGTCACTGTTCTCTAGTGGCTTCTGGTCAGACGACGTGGTCACGGCAAGAACGCAGCTGGACATTGGCGGCACCATACCACCGAGTGGCCTCAAGAAATAATCCGAACTCATGGTGAGCAGCCTAAAGGCAACTCGGGCAGCAGTACTGTTTGTTAGACGCAGCAAGGACGAGATTGTCAAATCGCTTGGATCCGAGTGGAACTGGAGCTCCACTGACTGGACGCTGAGGAGGACGCTCTGCAATGAACGAAGGGAGACTCACATTAACAGCTGTCAGTGTCGTATTCTGATATATCATATATAGGGTACAGTCTACTCTGTATGCGTAAAAAAAAGATCATAATCTATTCTGGTTCTTTTAGTCATAATATGGTATGTGGAGTGTAATACTGGGTTAACGTTCTCACATATAAAAGAGTAAAAAGGATTCAATGCTGACACCTAATTTCAAATAGTAATTAGCAATTACATTGAATCTTTGTGTTATAAAAATATATAGTTGAACCTTGGTTTCCTGCTATATGCTCCATCAATTCAAACTAAGTTACTTTACATTTGGACTTGTTCACCAAGTAATTACGGTGACCAAGCCCATGCTACGTACCCTTAAGTAAATGATAAGCTAGAGAGCCTTTTTGTAGTGAAGTAGTTTACTAACAAAAGCACCTTTACATGGAATATATATTCACGCAAAACAAAATGATAATGGAAAATAGATATTGTGTATAGGATTGAACCATGGTTTTGGGGGACAACTTCATAGTCCATGTATAGCGCCCCAAGGGAGAGAAAGAACAAGCCAACAAATTATTGAAGAATATCCTCGTGACATCAACGTAGCGTCCATATTAGAGCAGATGATGGGGGTTCCTGGAGCGCTCACAGGTGATCTCCCCGATTGGCAACAAAGGACCAGCGACAGCCCCCACCACCTCAGAGGAAGCAACTCCTTTGAGAGAGGGGGGATGCACCGCCATCGTTTCCTACCACTCATGACGCCTGGAGAGCTTTTCACAACCTTAGTGAGGCCAATCTGATCAGGAGATCCTTTGAGAGAGGGGGGATGCACCGCCATCTCTGGGGTCGTTTTACTTGAGAGATAGATAGGCCAATCTGATCAGGAGATCGGTAGGGAGCCACGCCACCCTGCGACGGGGCATGGGTGCCTCGCTACTACAGAAAAACTTTTGCGAGGTGTTTGGAAAATGGTCTCGAAGGCGGGCGGATATTTGAACAGCCTCGGTTAATGCATAGGATTAACCGAGGCGGTCACAATCAACCGCCTCGCAAAATCGATTTATAGAGGTGATTAAAAAATAATCGTCTCCTAAAATCCATTAACGGAAAAATACCCTTATTAACCGAGGCGGGCCACTTATAAGGCATACCTCGGTTAATTGTGGCCAAGCCCACTAGCAATGAAAAAACCCAAACTAGCACAATATCACGGCCACACTATATATACTGTGACTTAGGGTTTCAGCTCTCTCACTTCCTCTCCCTCACCTCTCATTTGCCGGTGTGGCGCAATTCCCCCTCCCCCACGCCCAGCTCTCCCTCACCTCTCACTCCACCACTCTCTCTCCGTCACGGCGCGGCACGACAGAGCGGCCTCGTGGGCTCAGCGCGTGCGGAGCGGGCTCGGCGCAGTGGAGCAGGCTCGGCGCGGTGGATTGGGCGCGGCGGCGGAGCGTTCTTTCTCCCTCGCCGGTGCTAAGATCCACGGCGGCATCTAGCGGATCCGGCGGCTATGGCCCAGATCCGGCCCCCTGCTCCCGGATCCGGCCTTCTCCGCGCGCGGCGGTGGCTTCGCAAGTGGCGGCACGACCCCGAGCAGCGGCGGCTTCGCGCGGATCCGGTGCAGCCCCGGCAGAAGCGCCTCCCGGTGGCGGATCCAGGTTAGGCTTGCCCCCCCGCGGCGGATCCAATGATGACGACGACGACGATGGCGCCCTGTGGATGGGCTCGATAGGCTTATCCACAGGTTTTTCCTTTTTTTGTTTTTTATTCGATTTACCTAGGCGGGCATCCAACCGCCTCGGAAAACATCCCATTTACCTTTGTAGTGAGGCGGTTGCGATGCCCGCCTCGGTTAATAGAATTTGCCCGCCTCAGTTAAGTTTTTTGTAGTAGTGCCTTCTAGAGGGGTCCTGAGCCATCGATGTCCCATATTGATGGCTCAAGACATGGCCTCAACACTTGGAGCCCGCCGCGGGGGGGGGAGGGGGTGCTGAACTCGGCATTGCACCCATGAAGTGATGACAACAACCCACTGCAAAATCCTTAAGGTAAGAGAACTTGCTCAAATGTTGGCTTTGTTCATGGGATGGGAATTGCTAGGGGTGGCTCTTCGTGTTTTGACTACAGTACTCTGCCTTAGGGTAGAGGGATGGGCTCAATGCACTCGTGTGCTTCTCAAGGGGTGCATTCCTCAGGGTGAATCAATAGGATTACTGGAGCTCATTACATTTCACCTCAGTCTATGAAACTGGAGAGGAGTTTATAGCTGAGGTAATTAAGCAGCATTTGTCCACCTATAATTTTGTACACTAAGAAACCGGAAGATCCTTCTTTACATGAGTTCATTGACTCGGAGATTGCTTCTTGCAGCCTGGAGGAATCACTTGTTGAACTATCTAGAATGGGGAGTGAGGAGTTAGATGACGCCCCCTCAGTTTGGTGTTTTAGATGCAATAAAATGGGGCACCATCATGTAGATTTTAACAATGGGTGTATCTGCTATAAATGTAACTTACTAGGCACATGCCTAGAAATTGTCACTTAAAGCTGCACAAGAAACTCAAGGAAGTTGGTTTTCGCATACTTGCTCAAGGTTTGTATTTAATCTGGATCCTTGATGCCAAAACCAAAACTAAGGAAATCAATGGGGTCATCTCTATATTGGAGAGTGAAGCTACTCCTGACAAACTAGATAAAGAATTGAAGAACCAGATCAGTAACAAATGGAACTTCAAGGTGAAGCAAATTTCTTCTACTGACTATCTAGCTTCTTTCCTTGCTAAACCTTAGCTGAACACATTTACCAAATTTACTGGATTATAGCTAGCACAAGCTCAGGGTGAAATGTCTAGATCCAACCTTGATCCCACCACCTCCTCTTTCCTTGAATCCCGTTGGATAAAAGTTTACAGCATACTAATTATTGCATGGGGTGAGGAGGTGCTATAGGAATTGTGATGCCTAGTAGTTGCTAAACCAGTTAAAGTAATGCTGACCTATCTAGCCTCAAGATAGATGTCCTAATGAGAGTCAAAGTAAATTGTAGAGACCCTAGCCAAATTAGGGGTTTCATTGAAGTCTTTCCAATGACACTGAGTATGATCTTCACTCCATGGCAAGTCACATGGTGGAGGAGATGAAATCATGGGGAATGGAAAACCATTAGATAAGTATGATCTGAAGGGGGGCAAGAATGGGGACCCTAAACAGAAGAAGGACACAACCACTCAGAAGGGGTGCTTGGAGAAAGATACGAAACACAGTTAGGAAACTCTATGGAAGATATCTTGGAATATGAGTTGATAACAAATGGATTTCTCACCTAGGATGAGCCAAACACCAGGAGAAATACTAGAACTCCGCAGGGGAAGTCTTACTCCCCTACAAAAGGACTGCATGACATATCTAAACCCTCTACGGACACCATCAACCTTGGGGACTCAACTATATATGTTGACTACAACCAACTCTTGAGGATTCTACCAAGAAGGTTTTGGGATCCCTCATAGGGTATCTGCACTGAGCATTAATCTTTATCCTGTTGGACACCATTATTACTGCCACAGGGCCTAGAACAAGTGTGCATCTACATACTGAGTATGCTAATATATCAAGTACCATATCTGGGATACAAGGAATAATGTGTTTAAACTTGGAAGAAGCAGTAAGTTACATATGTATGTATGTAGGACTCCGGAAGTCCAGATACAACATGCCCCCCTTTGTGTGACTATGTAAGGCAGGACGGAAGACAAAATGCAAGGACTCTTCCTAGAAACTAATTTGAAGTTAGAAAGAAACATCTACGAACCATAGGCTTAGCACTTTGCAAGAATGTATAAACTCCCTCCATTCTAAAATATAGAGTATTGTGCTAAATCAAACTTTTCTAACTGTGACCGAGTTTATAGAAAAAGATATTAACATTTGCTAATTTGCAATACCAAATAAGTGCACTATCAAGACATTTTATGGATGGAGTTAATTTGATGTTGTAGATGCTGGTGTATTTTTCTATAAATCTAGTCAAACTTAGAAAAAAATGACTTATTTAAGACAAAATTAAAATGGTTTATATGTACTTTGGAATGAAGGAAGTACAATATAATCGCATCACAAATATGACACTGATATTATCCTACATGAGGCCTAGACCTGTATAAACTTGTTTGTTCTTACTGTGATTGGCTGATTATTGTCCATTAAAATCCTAGTACATAACTATTATACACCCATAAGATCGATTTGCAAACAGTACAAACCAAATAATGGTATCAGTTACCAACATGAGGGCCAGCGTGCATGCTCTGTATGTGGCTGTGTGTTTCACACACACACACACACACACACACACACACACACACACACATCAAGAGGTATAAAAAGTACAATATAATAAGAGACAAATACGGAGAGAAAAGAAAGTCACCAAAAAAGTTATAGCTAGTTACCTTGCCGATCTCGTTTTCAATCTCATCCAGCTGCTGAGCAACATTGGCTATATGGGGCCTTTTATCCTTGTTGGACTCCATGCATTTGAATGCGATGTCAATGCATGTATTTACCTGTCGGCAATATGCTTCAAGAGAGGAACCGCTCCATGCTTTCTGCAACCTCATCCTCCAATTTGATTGTAGCTGTAAAACCACAATGTAAAAAGCTGTACTGTTACTACACAATTGTAAACTATATAACATACTATATAGTGACACTATTATACTGGATGCCTTTTCTTATTATCACTATTGGAATAACTCGTCAATTGTCTATAAACAACAGAGAAAGTGGGAAATACAAAACCTGTGGGTACGAAAACATCCAGGAAAATTAGTTCAAATAAAATAAAATAAAAACCCAAACCGTAGACTTCCCTATCCACTCCTTCCCAACTTTCCCTACCCACGTTGTCATTCTCTTAGGGCTTGTTCAGTTAATAATTCTCTCTCCAAGAGGAAGATAGAGAAAAGTTTTGACATATAAGGGATTTATAATCCCCCTCCAATTCTTATAAAACCGACTAAGGCTCTATTTGATACATGGAGCCAATAGTTAGCCCGAGCATCTCCAAGAGCTCCCAATAAAGCCTCCCAATTTAGGGCTTTTGGCAAGAATAGAAAAAAAAAACGCATCTCCAAGAGTTCCCAATCCCACCTGCCAATCTTCTGGCACTAGGAAAAAATCACCGAAAGTGCGGATATATCCACGCGTGAAAGACGCCCGTATCGATCTAGCAATCTAAGGTGGAAGGTCGTGGGAAAGAATAAAGAGTAGGAAAGAGTCTTGATGCAAATATATAAGAGAGAAAGAATATATATATATATAAATGGTTAGGAAAATTTAGAAATAATATAGGATTTCAGATGTAAAATTATCTTCTATATTTTAGAGTGAATTATTGGAAACGGTTGGAGATGATCTTATTTATTCCTCCCAATACTTTTTGGCGAGTTGAAAACTCCATGGTTTTGGGAAGAAATTCTTGGAGATTCTCTTAGATTCAAATGGTATAGCTAATAATCTATCTAATTGTCAGTTAAAACCTAACTAACAATTATCTCACTAGTTGGACCAAACCAGCTAATAACAGCTACTCCCTTTGTTACAAAATACAAGATGTTTTGGCTTTTTTAGATACATTATTTTTATTATGTATAGACATAGTGTATATCTAAGTACACAATAAAATCTATGAATCTAGAAAAACCAAAACGTCTTATATTTAAGAATTGGAATGGAGGGAGCCGGTAATAGTTATGAGCTATTAACTAGTTAATTATTAGCAGCTAATGGATCTAAACTAAATAGGGCCTAAGTCCTTATTAAAAATAGTGCTAAGTAACACATGTGTTTGCATTCAAATTACCTATATATATGCGCCACTATGAAATAAAAATAGAAAGCAATAAATTTTAATTTGTATCTAGATTATCCATCTCTATCGTCATAAATAATGAACAAAAATATCTCTCAAATTAAATCTCCATAAACTATGCTATATATTTCTCAACTACAAACTTCTACAATTGTTTAGTTAAAAGTAAGAAAATGTTATGTTCCACCATGTAGACCAAGTAAACATGTATACATTAAGATAAATATTTATTTTAATAGCTTATCAAGTGTAGAATAATGTTCACTTAATAAATCACATAGCATAACACTATTAATACTCCATGATAATAAATTTCATAAGTTGTTATTATAAATAAGTTTATACATTTTGATCGAAACATATGTGATATTAATATTGGTAATTTAAGTTTAAGCCCTCTATGTTTTATAAGACAATTATACTCCATATATAATTATGTGATATAATAAATTCAATATGTTGAGTGCTGGCATGCTAGCTAAAACTTATACTATTGTACCAACAAGAGGATAACCTAGGGCCTATAATCTTTCTTAATAAAATAAAAAATAAATAAAAGATACACTAAGCACTAGCGTTTTGACTCAACATGTGGATAAAAAATTGAAACAACTAAATTAAAAGTTGAAAGCTAAACTCTAGACCCATGATGTCACATAAAGGAATGCAACAAGAGCTTATATATATTTTGTAGAAACTCTAACTAGAAGTCCCTAATGGATTCTCCATGCTAATCCTCATGAAGCTCGCATGAAAAAAAAGAAGATAAATTCTAGAAATTCTCAAAAAATTCAGAAATATCTAGCTGTTTATTGTAGACTCTAATCACAATTGATAATAATAATTATGGTATCTATTTGTTTTCTAAATAACTACCAGCAGAAAGTTTCATATGAATCTATATTTAGATTTCCTAAGGTATACCATTAAGGAAAATTATCTAATGTAAACCTAAATTTGCATCTAATTATGAACCTACTATTATGATAGATAATATATGTAACCTCTAAAATTTAGATATAAGTGACCACTTCCATTTATTAAAGAAAAATCTAAAACATCCTCTCAAATCTACGTCTAAAGTATCAACATTTTCTATTACAAAAATTGTTTAAATAATCATAAAGCATATATAAGTTTCTAGGTTGCCCTGTAATTTGTTGTAATAGCTGGAATGTTATATCTACATTGCATCCAGATATAACATTCCAGTTAATGGACTTGTATGTTTATTATAGTAGTGGTTGTTGATCTAGATATAGAAACATAGACTTCCGTACCAGACCAGTAAATTTTTTAGGAGGCATGTCACCAATTCTTGTGCGGGCTGTTGGCCCTGCCATTATCTCCAAGAGTACAACACCCAAGCTGAATATGTCAAACTTTGTTGAGCGAATCTTGTTACCCACGTATTCAGGCGGCATGTATCCTCTGCGCATCATAAATATAGCACAGACAACAAAATTATGTATATTTTGGTGTCGCATAGACAAGAAAATGCATTCCTAGACATGGAACTTACAGTGTTCCATGAACATCTTTTGTGCTCCTGGTTTGCTCCAAGATCTTGGACAAACCAAAATCTGCAAGTTTTGGTACCATGTTACCATCAAGCAATATATTGTCAGGTTTCAGATCTAGATGGTGGATTGGATTTTTTAATCCCATGTGAAGGTATTTTAAACCCTCGCAAGTCCCCTTAATGATATTATAGCGTGTGTGCCAGTCAAGTCCATGGCATTCATCTGCACAAGTAAACGAGTACAATTTTATATAAAGTGGACTGAAACAAAAAAAAATGATGGGGCATCAGCGCCTACCAGATAGGTGGTTTTGAAGGCTCCCTTTGTGCAAATACTCTAAGCAGAGTGCTCTGTATATCTTTTCAGCAAGTACCGGTACTCCCTCGTGCTCAATATATTCACGATGAGTTTCATAGCAGTAGCCAATTAACTGTACGATGTTTGGATGACTGAGACTTTTGAGCTTATCAAACTCATCATGGAATCGTGCGTCATCAAGTCCTGGGTCCTTATCTCTAAGCATCTTCACAGCAATCTCTTCACCATTGTGTACTCCCTATTCATGATATATATCATATATGAGTACTCAATTGACAAAAGCTTAGTGCAATCCCTGTTTGGTTTTATGTTAAATATATATATACTGCTTCAACTTAATATATGATAACATAAATTGTGGATCAAGAAGCATGTTGGGCATTCCTCTGTTATGAACAAACCATGTGCATGCATGTGGTGCAGCCCTGCAGGTGTACAGCTAGTTTGGAGGACACACTAAACTTGGGCAAAAAAAAAAGCTCTGTACTTACGCTGATAATCTTACCTTGTAAACTGTTCCAAATGTGCCTTGGCCAAGTTTCCGCTCCTCAGAGAAGTTAGCTGTCATTTGTTGTAATAGCTGGAATGTTATATCTGGATGCCTCATTGTTGTATTATTATGTAACTCGATGTCCTTGTTTCGTGCTGCTCTGCAATAAATATACATATATATTTATTAATATTTTATATTTATATTTATAGGTAGGGTTATAGCAAGAGCGTGACAATCTTGTAGGGATAAACATGTAGCTCTTGTACCTACATCAACAGCTGCTTGCTCAAACTCCTTCCCCCTGTACTACTAACTGGGTTAGTCAGTCAAAGCTCCTGCAGTGATACTACAGCTGCACGGGAAAATTAAAATTAGAGAGAAAAAGAAGACCAGTTTATAACGAACAAGAAGGGATCATTATCATATAGCGGAAGCGGGTCGTAGGCAGGAGAGGATACACCTTGGTTACGTTCAGTGTTTAATTAAGTGTTTTAGCAAAATGACTTTGATGACATAAGTTTGCGAATTAAATACACCATGAGCAGCACACCGAGCGCGTGAATGAGGGTGCGGCGGCAAGCCCTTGGTGGGTGGCAATGATAGTGACCAATTCAGAGACGTACGGCAGGAAAGAAAAACTGCCGATTTCTTGGGACAATCAAGTCCTACTTCAGGCTTGTTAGTCTCTTTAAGGGATTAGTGTTGTTTGTGTCCAAGAGACAAGTATCCACGTTATAGATTGGATGCATACATTGGTCAAAGGAGGATACTGATTCTCAAGGATAAGTCCTAATAGGCCTCTAGTCTAGTGTAGAAGTCCATTGACAGAATCTACACACACGTGTGTTGGTGGGTGGCAAACTGGCAATGATAGTGACCCATTCAGAGACGTACGGCAGGAAAGAAAAACTGCCGATACCAAAAATACACAGACATGGCCTGAGCACATACATGCAGTGAGCAGACTTTACCTGGCCCTTGTTTAGATTGGGAAAAAATTTCAAACCGATAAATAGTACCACTTTCGTCTTATTTGACAAATATTGTCCAATCGTGGACCAACTAGGCTCAAAAGATTCATCTCGTGATTTACAACTAAACTGTGTAATTAATTATTTTTTTACCTACATTTAATACTCCATGCAAGCAGTTAAAAATTGATGTGATGGAGAGAGAGTGAAAAAACTTGGAATTTTGATGTCATCTAAACAAGGGGCTGATTCGGTTCCATCCAAACTCTCTGTCCTTTGCTTCTGTGTATGCCACATGATGGGCTGGGAAGTGGGCAACTAGCAGCTTGTATGCCACATGAGTCCAAATGCGATTGGTCCAAGCTGGTGTCTGATGTGTAGAAGTAGGCGGTTGTGTTTCTGACAATTGCTCGTGTACAGGATTTATTTTCAGTCCATACTTTTAGCACGGCCACGCAACCATAGGGAGCTGGATTGGCTACACCTCTTCAACATTTGTGATTTATGAAACTTTGAATGGAACATATCTTCTAAACAGTTTATCATTTTTGTGATCCATGTTTACTATAATATCCCTTGCAATTAAATTTATAAAACAAGACCCATATTGACTATATTTTTATACTATAAAATCTATTGACACTTATTTAAAATAAATAAATATTAGTATTTTTCACAGAATGGTATTTTGGGTTCTGGTGTCTCGCATAATGTGCAGCGTGAAGAGATGAAGGTGTGTGATTATTGGAACTTAATTTCATTTGTAGATTCATTAGCTCATCTAGCATTTTGCTGATTCAACCTTTAATTTCACTTGTAGGGAATGGCAGGCAGAGACGTGTTTGCTGTACTAATGGTCCCGTGCCCTCTCTCTCCCTCTCCTTTTTCACTCTCCGTGGGGACGCTACCAGGCGCTTTTGGCAGGGGACCACATCAACAAGCTAGCTGTGTTTTCTCCCGTTCAATGCATGTGTGAAGACTAGATGTTTGATTAATAAGCTTTAGATGAATCACTGACAGGCCGTCCCGGCTGCTCACGTGGAGAGCCATACATCGCACCACTCCATCCCATGTAGGGTTGAAAACGGAACAGAAATATTCTGAATTGACCGTTTTCGTTTTCTATATTATGAACCGTTTTTTAACATGAAAAATTGTCAGTTTCAATCAGTTTCACAACCATTTTCAACCAGTTTTTGTACTCTTTAATTGCTAAATGTAGAAATATCCCGAACCGACCGTTTTCGTTTTTCTATATCGTAAGTCCGTTTTCGACCGTTTTCGACCGTTTTCATCCTTAATCCCATCACATACTTCTGCAGTTCTACTAGCAGCATGTGGTCCACTGTTCAAAAAAGGACAAACACTACCCATTGTGGTCCATTAGATGCAAATAGCACTTTCAATCCACCCGTTCACCACGCCACTTGTCACCAATCCGAGGCATGGTCAGCTATCACCCCTAGTGGGGCATATATATATATATATATATATATATATATATATATATATATATATATTATATATATATATATATATATATATATATATATATATATATATATATATATATATATATATATATCAATGTGGAATTTCTATTCCACAATGGGTGGTAGCTGCCCCATAGGGGTGGCGGCTACCCATGGCTCGGTTGGATGACACGTGGTGGATTAGACGGCTAGATTAGAATGACTATTTTTAGCAAACGAAGGACATAACAAACCCGTGTCTAGTTGAATTCGGGCTGTGTTCAGTTCCGAAATATTTGGGGGAAATATTCCTGTAGCACTTTCGTTGTTATTTGGCAAAATTTATCCAACCATGAATTAATTAGGCTCAAAAGATTCATCTCGACCTTTACAGATAAACTGTACAATTAGTTATTTTTTTACCTACATTTAATGTTCGATGCATAAGTATAAAGATTCGATGTGACAGGTGCCAGAGGAAATATTTTGGGAAGTGAACGGGCCTCGGTTGGCATGGTCCACAGCCTGGTTTCTGGCATCGTTTGCTTTGGGTGTGTTCACTTCGCGAAAAGTAGCTGAAAAGTTACTGTAGCACTTTTCGTTGTTATTTGGTAAAATTTGTCCAACTATGGATTAATTAGACTCAAAAGATTCGTTTCGAACTTTACAGACAAACTATGCAATTAGTTATCTTTTTTACCTACGTTTAATGCTCCATGCATGCGTCAAAAGATTTGATGTGATGTGTGTAAGAGAAAATATTTTGGGTTGGGAGGGGAAGTGAACGCAGTGTGCTCAGAATAAAACATGGAAGCAAGTTAGTTTTTCAAGCATCGCTTTTTGCAGGGAATCCGTGACGTAGCTGTACTCGTTTTGCTTTGTACTTTTTCGGCCTTTTTTAATGGGAAAAAATGTTAGAGAACGATGGCCTTGTTTAATGGGAAGCCACATCAGATCTAGCATGAGGTGGGCCTTACCAGATAGTGAGCGTGGAGAACTGCTGGAGCGTGCAGGCTTCGGCCTTGTCTAGGGTGTGTTCACTTCGCGAAAAGTAGCTGAAAAGTTACTGTAGCATCTTTTATTGTTATTTGGCAAAATTTGTCTAATTATGGACTAACTAGGCTCAAAAGATTCGTCCCGACATTTACAGACAAACTATGTAATTAGTTATCTTTTTTACCTACATTTAATACTTCATGCATGTGTCGAAAGATTTGATGTGATGGGTGAAAGAGAAAATATTTTGGGTTGGGATGGGGAAGTGAACAAGGCCTTAGATTCAAAAAATTTTCACCTAAAATTATCACTTCGAATCTTGCGACACATGTATAGAGCATTAAATATAGACAAAAAAAAAACTAATTGCACAGTTTGGATGGAAATTATGAGATGAACGTTTTGAGCCTAATTAGTCCGTGATTTGACACTAAGGTGCTACAGTAACAAATGTGCTAATGACGGATTAATTAGGCTTAATAAATTCGTCTCGCGGTTTTTCAGGCAAACTATGTAATTAGTTTTTTATTAGTATCCGAAAACTCCTTCCGACATCGCACAGAACATCCGATGTGATATTTTCATCAAAAAGTTTTCGCATCTAAACCAGGCCTTGCCGTGCAACTATTTGAGTGCGGCCCCCCTCCATTTTTTTTCATCAAACCAATATAGTTAATTAATGCCAAGAACTCGAGGACTCAAACTAGTATGCTTGCTTGTCGTAAGCTACTGATCAGTTGGATAATATTTCTTTCGTGAAATATTGACTATGTTCAGCCGGCTTATAATCCATACTTTTCAGCTTGTTTGGCTTGTAATTTTTGTTGGCCAAATCAAAATGAAGTCGTGACAAAATGTGGCCTCAAATTGATATTTTGGTTTTTTACGGAGCCAAAATATGGCTAGTGCCAAAATCTGGAGTTGTAAAAAATGTTTGGATGATAACCAAGCTAAATTTTGTCAATATTTGTAGGTATGACATGTATATCATATGCCATTGTTTTTTTTCTTCAAGTAAATATGGTCATGTAGGATCTTATTTTGTAGATAAAATCATCAGAAATATTATAGTGAAAATAAATTACAAATTGGATATATGGTTAAATAGATATTAGCAATTGAAGCTTGATTATTCAAAAGTTTCAAACTCTGTGCATGCAAAGCAGAGAAAGAACACTTCGAGCATGCAGTAGTGTCAGTGGTCCCCACACACAATAGTGCTCGAAAGTTCAGAATCATTTATGAAGAGGACAAAGAGAAAGCCACGGCCCACGAGGCTGTCCGCACCGCGGAATGTCCCCACACACAATAGTGCTCGAAAGTTCAGAATCATTTATGTGTTTAATTCGCTGAAAAAGGGTGAAAAATGTACTGTAGCATGTTTTGGCTTTATTTGGTAAATAGTGTCCAACCATTGACTAACTAGGTTCAAAACGTTCGTCTCGCAAAGTACAACCAAACTCTACAATTAGTTTTTAATTTCATCTACATTTAGTACTTCATGCATGTATCGCAAGTTTAATGTGATGGAGAATCTTTTTTCTGCATAGTGCTTTTTTGAGGACTAAACACAGTCTATGAAGATGACAAAGACAAAGCCACGAGGCTGTCCGCACCGCGGAATGTCCCCACACACAATAGTGCTCGAAAGTTCAGAATCATTTATGAAGAAGACAAAGAGAAAGCCTCGAGGCTGTCCGCACCGCGGAACTGTAAGCTATCCTCCTCTAACGTTTAGAGGAAGAAAATGCCCCAGCGACATACTGTAAGTGACACGCTATCTTAACGTACAACGCTTCTTCCTCTATTCCTGGCGCGGAGAAAAGTGAGTACGCTATCCTGACACGGTCTCACCTTGCTCTTCCTGCACGCTCGTGTTACCGAGGGACGAGGGGAAAAGGTGGAGAGGGAGTGCATGCAGGATGAACCCCACTATTTCAACTAACTGAAAAAATATTATAACTCACAAACCAAAAAACCAAAATAAATTCCGATTACACCATTGAATTCGTTTCAATAAATTCTTCAAAACAAGATCTCACATGGATATATTTAGATAAAATTTATTTACAGACATGTGGCCCCATTGTGGATAGAGGATGATATAGAGTATGGATGGGTGCGGGGAAAATTGATATAGAGGATGTAATCTCGATGACGAGGACGAAATATTTCTTTTAGAGGATGAATTTAGAGTACCACGAGTGCGGATAGCCTGAGTGCTGCATACTCACAGGTTCGTACAATAACTTATTTTCTGTTAGAAATTGCTACTAACGTGTTAATTTTTTGGGTTAGAGTTTTTTTCCTACCGTGGACACTAGACATCCAAATACTGTTGACTGATTTGTTATGAGAAAAAATTATTATTCTAGTTAAAAAAACAAGCTAAAAAGTATAAATTATAAGCCAGCTGAAAAACACGGTTGGTGATTTGTTATGAGAGAAAAACATTATTCTGACCGGAAAAACAAGCTGCAAAGTTGTCCATCTTTTCGCGCAGAACTATCTTTTTCGCGTTCGGGTCAACCAGTGAGAAGGGGGACCGGCTGCTAGTCCTTGCATGCACGTCCATTGGAAAACATAGAGATTGAGCAGTAAATACTGCCGCCGGCCATCTGTATCAATGAGCGCTAAATCGAGCAGGCAATCGATTGTGGGTTGGGAATAGATGTGCAAGCAATGTGGGCGCCGTGGAGGGCCAGCAAGATGCCCGTGACGATTACCAATGGACCATTGCAGTGTACTTCTTTTTGTTGTCTTAGCTGAACAAAAAAAGTAAAGACTGTTGTGTCATGATATGTGTCTGGACAGTGTCATGGGCAGATTAGGCCGGTGGTAGCTACCACCCGTGGGGTACCCCGGGTGTAGGATATATATATATATATATATTATATATATATATATATATATATATATATATATAATATATATATATATATATATATATATATATATATATATATATATATATATATATATATATATATATATATATATATATATATATATATATATATATATATATATATATATATATATATATATATATATATATATATACAACCTAGAAGAAACTAGGTGATTTTTCATTAAAAAGAGAAAATAGGCATCCAAATTCAGTTCAAGATAAGGTGGTTGGGTGCATTATCGCACCTCTCGCCCAACCAATTAAGCTAGGCTCACTTCCTCTCCATATATATAAGAGAGTAGGCGGGGATAAAAGCTTTACACTCGGTTCTACCAGTCCGAAACCTCAACCGCCACCTTAATTGTCTCGACCTCCCCACGAAACCCTGGGTGAGCACACAATGCTAGCACATTAGCGCACGGCGCAGCGTTCCATCTCTGTATGTGTAGATGTTGTGATATTGTGGAGATATTGTGATATTGTGGAGACACTACTGTTGTCGGTGCAGTGCTCGGCGTTTCATAGAACAAATCGAACTATATATGAGCATATCGTCAAAGAACAATGAAGACTAGAACCAGTGTGTTCTAATGGATTGCTCAAGTTGGAAAACCGGACTCAATCCACGATCAACTCACTTGACGATCTACTGGTGCTCTATGTGCCATGTATTGGATTTGGATCGTCTGGTCAGTTGAAAATTATTGTCCTAACTTATTTTCAACTAATTCTTAGAAGGAAAATATTTTAAAATGGGGAAAAAAGATTCTATCTTTATGGTTCATTTTTATGTTGGCCCAAATGTCCATGTTTTATGCAATATATACTTTTATGTATGTAAACCCATATTTTCTTTCTTGCAGCAAATTCAAGAGTTGAACCAATTAATGAGTTGGATTACATTAGGTTTAACAACAGAATGTGTGGGGTGTTGGGGTAATGGAGTTAAGTTGATATTGATTTGGTCGAACAAGGGCAGAGTTTAATCCATTAGGAGGCCACGGTGTCGAGTTGGCTGATTCTTGGCAGGTACGTACTGTACAGTGGCGGATCTAGGAATAGATCCAAGGGGCTGAACAATCAAGGCTGGTACAGGCCTTGTTTAGTTCTCAAAAAATTTTGTCTTCTACCGTAAAAGAGTATGTTTGGACACATGCATGGAGTACTAAATGTAGACGAAAAAAACTAATTACACAGTTCTCGGGGAAATCGCGAGATGAATCTTTTAAGCCTAAGTAGCCCATGAAAAACCTTATGTGCTACAGTAACCTAATGTGCTAATGACAGATTAATTAGTATTATTAGATTTGTCTCATAGTTTCCTTACGGGTTTTGTAATTTGTTTTTTATTAGTATCCGAAAACCCCTCCCGATATCCTTCCAATGTGACACCCAAAAATTTTCTTCTCTCCAACTAAACAAGGTCATATTTAGGCTCAACAATAAATGTCTTCTTCAGCCTCTAGCTACGCCTCTAGCACCTCCTTCTCTTGCTCCGTGGCAGAAATTCCTCTTTCCTTGGCTGAAATTTCTAGGGGGCTCCAAGGGATCAGCCATGGTAGGAGAGGCTTGAGCCCCTAGACCCGGTGGTAAATCCGCCCCTGGTACTGTATGATGTTTGGGGAGAGCTACGTGGTATATGCATGGTTTTGGGATGATATACGTCATACATATGTAGTATTCGATAAGCATTCGGTTGGAGGAAAGCGACGGATCCTGGTCAACTTGCCAATTGTTGTTATGATACATATGAGGTTCGGTACCGGTGGCAACGCAAGTTTAGACAGGCTCTTAAAAATTGTAACGAACTGGTCAGCGGACCCGGCTGAGCAAACGAAATTGGTCAACTTATTACGAAACATAGCAGCTTGCCATTTGTTTAAAGGGCTGCCTTACTACGTACCCTCTGTCCACAAAAGAATGCAAATCTTGTTTTTCGAGAAGTCAAACAGTTTGAATTTTGACTAAATTTATAAAAAAAAGTGCAAACATTTATGATACAAAGTAGGTACCATTAGATTAGTTATAGAATATATTTTTATAATAAATTTATTTGAAGATATAAATGCTAATAATATTTGTTATAAACTTGGTTAAACTTAAGCTTCTTTGACCGGCACGCATCTCATCAGTGTCAGAGCTTGACGTAAAATCAAGGAGGGGCCAAACACAGAAGACTAGCTTTTCTTACACGAAATAGACCTGAAAATGTGATGGATTATAGATCAGCTAACGCCTGGGACCTGGAACTAAATGAACAACTGGGTGGGGGGGGGGGGGGGGGTGCGCAGTTGCCCTAGCTTCGCCTCAAGAGGCTCCGCCAATGCATCTCATAATTGCATTTTTTTACGGACGGAGGTAGTACGCATGACTGCGCATGCTGAATAAATTTTCTGCACACCTTCTCCTCTTCCCCCTCGCATCTTTAACCTCCCGCATTACTCTCTACCGCCGTCCTACCCCATCCATCTCTAGCGGTGCCTACACTGTTGAACTACTTGAGCAATACTTTTCAGCGAACGAACAGTGTTTTCCTCTCACAAGAAATCAGTATAAGCATCAATATAAGTCAAATTTCAGCGAAACGAACAGGACATAGTCAGAATCCTAAAGGACTGACAAACTCGAAGTTGGGAGGGCGCGCTTTGGACAAATACATACTAATACTGAACATTTTACGGGGGGATAGTAACATTTAAGTGAAGCAATTATGTCATTAAGAGGTAGCCCCCCTTTGGCTCTATGATATGAAACGTAAGCACAATTTGTACGAACGGGCTTCCATCTTCAGTTTTGAGTAGAACCCAGGAAATGAAAAGTTTTGAACCTGGATCTGAAGCAGGGGGCCGGCCCGGGACAGTGAAAGAGAGAGGCAGAGGCAGGGGAAGCGAGCTGGGCAGCCTGTTTCTGGCCATTGCCCATGCATGGGTCGGCCGTTGGCGTCGAAACTGAGATCTGTGATGTGTATATGCCTGCCAACATCAGCAAGGTTCTCCTTGTTCAAATCCGAATCCGAATCTGAATCCTTTGGGTAGCAGATCCGCTTCTCTTGCTCGCTCGCAGATCCAATTCCAATTCCAATCCCAATCCCAATCCCAATCCCGTTGCTCAAAACTTGATGAAGGCTTCTTATGGGTGCCTGGGATACAAAGGAGAGAGGCAGCCTGCATACGAAGGCACGTATCGGAAGTAGATCCCAATCCCAATCCTAGCGAGCGGGCAGCAGATACCAGTGGAGATGGTAGTAGTACCTTGGAGTATAGTACCACTGTACTAGTTTATATTAGTATAGTCTGCAAGTGGTATGTGGGTGGATCTGAAGGCACAAGCAATTTCTGATAGATGTACAACGACATGCTATAGCTATAGTAGTCCAGACAAACCGATCCAACAAAGGGCTTGTTTAGTTGGGGAAAATATTTGGGTGCGGCTACTGTAGCACTTTCGTTTTATTTGGTAATTTGTGTCCAATCATGGACTAATTAGACTCAAAAGATTTGTCTCGTGATTTACAACTAAACTGTATAATTAGTTTTTTCTTTCGTCTACGTTTAGTACTCCATGCATGTATCGTAAGATTCGATGTGACATGTACTGTAGCACTTTTTGGGTTCCTTTTTAGGAACTAAACAGGCTCAAAGTTGGGATCATGGCGCCTTTGATTTTCGGCTAGAACAAATTAAAACAGCAGCTTTATGATCGATTATGGGAATATCATTCGTTTCTCAAAAAAAAAATTATCGGCAAAGCACTAGAAAGAAATAGGAGTACTGTACTAGGCAAGATCTGATAGATGATATGAGGAGCGGACCGACCTGAGGATGACCTTCTTCTTGCATTGGATCGGAGGGTGAACGAATTGAAGCTGGTGAGATGGAAGACGAGGATATGTAGAAGAGCGAGCAAGCAGGGGTGAAGACTGAGCACAGACGACTAGACTACTGTGTTTGTGTGGTTTTGGTGTGGACACAAATACTGTGAGGAAATACAAAGCTCTGCTCCGGCCCACGCGTATACGGACGCCGAAGCACATGCCCTGCAACCAATAATGCTGATGTTGACTTGACTGTGGATGTACGTAGACATTTTTTTCCCCTCAGAGGAAACGGCCAAACTGTGGGTGTAATTACTTGCTGTGCAACCAATAGTGTTTTTTTTAGAATGTGCAACCAATACTGTCGAGTTGACTGCGGGTGTGCCATTTTTCTTTCTCTAACGAAACTTCCAATCCATGGGTGTCATTCTCGTTCTTTGACAAATACTAAGGCCACGTTTAGTTCCCAAATTTTTTTAAGATTCTCCGTCACATCGAATATTTGGACATATGCATGGAGCATTAAATGTAGACAAAAAAAACTAATTACATAGTTTGGTAGAAAACCACGAGACGAATCTTTTGGGCCTAATTAGTCCATGGTTGGACACTAATTGACAAATACAAATGAAAGTGCTACAGTAGTCAAAGCCAAAAAATTTCACGAACTAAACACACCCTAAATTTAACTAAGGTCTAGTTAGCTCCACCCCTAAAGTTTACTCTCTGTCACATCGGATGCTTAACACATGCATAGAGTATTAAATATAGACTAAAAAATAATTAATTGTACAGATTGCGACTACTTTGCGAGATAAATTTTTTAAGCGTAAGTAGCCCATGATTTGACAATGTGGCACTAGAGTAAACATATGCTAATGATGGCTTAATTATGCTTAATAAATTCGTCTCGTGGATTACTGACGGATTCTGTAATTTATTTTTTTATTAGTTTCCAAACACCCCATGCGACACCCCCATGTGATATCTGATGTGACATTCCTAAACTTTACTCTCTAGATTTAAACACCACCTAAACATATATAAAAAATACATCAACGTCTATGATACATAACAATTATCATTACACACATCATCATAGAATATATATATTTTCAGAACATACCTATTTAAAAGATTTAAATGTTGATAATTTTCTATAAACCAAATCAAACTTCAAAAAAGGTTAACTTAATTCAAACCTGGAATGGTGATTTCATTTTAAGTCTGAGGTAATAATTTGCTACTCCCCGTCCTAGGTATGCTCCCCTCGCTGCAAAAAGAACGAACTTTCATTTTTAAAGAAATCAAACAATCCAACATTTAATTCGTTTTATAAAAAAAATAGTATCATTATTTGAATCTTCAAATTGGTTTATTATATGTAAATATATTTCGTGATTAATCTAGTGATACTTATTATAAATATTAATAGTTTTTATAAATATATGATTAATCTTGAAATCGTTTGAATCATTGGGAAATAAGATTTCGTTCTTCCCGACAGAGGGAGTATACATAGAGAAGCTACCATGGCCGTGATGTTGACATGACGTCGGATCGGATGCCAAAGGATCATCGCTCGAGTGACAACGAGTTGTGACCCACGCGTTTTGTAAGGAATTAATGTGGGAACGCACTCATGACAATATAGGTAGTGTGTCATTATATAGCGTTAGAGCTTTAAGACTGACCGCACTCATCCATCCTCTATATCATCCTCTATAAGGAATATTCTGTCATAGTCATTCCTCTATACCACTTTCTGCCGCACCCATCCATCCTCTATATCATCCTCTATATCTCCGGTGGGACCCACCTCCTCTTTTTTTACCTCTATACCAACTACCCACACGCGGGTCCCACACGTCAGCCTCACCTCCTCCTTATCCACCCGCACCCCTCTCCCTCCCCATTCTCTCCACCCCGTGTCTCTCTCTCTCTCCCCTCCCGGCGCCGGCCGCCGCTCCTCCCGGTGCCTCTTCCTCTCCCCAGTGCAGGGCCGGGCGCGGAGCTCTCCCGCGCGGCCCACGGCGGCACCTCTCCGGCGGCGGCGGACCGAGCTAGGCCGGAGGAGCTCCCACGGCGGCGTCGGCACGGTGTGGCTCCGAGCTCCGGCTCCGGGCGCGGATCGAGCGGCGCGGCCTCCCTGCTCCCTCCTCCCTCCACCTCCGTCGCGGATCGAGGTCCCACCGGGCGGCAACCGCGAGCGGGGCCATGGACGCCATCGAGCTCGACGACGGCGGGCCGAGATCCGGTGGCTCCTCGCCAGCTCCGGCCGACGGCACGCTCCTCCTCCTCCCTCCTACTCCCCCTTCCTGCTCATGGCGCGGACGACGGTGGCCGATGGCGGACGTCCGCTATCCGTCCGCCATCCCGCTATATTTAGCGGACGGGCGCGGGTAGCGGACGGGATAGCGGACGCGGCTGCAGCTCTCCCGTCCGACATGGCGTACGCTATATGCTTATAGCGGAGCTTTTACCGGATCCAGTGCGGTTAGTCTAAACGGATCGGACACGGAGAAATATTATCAATGATATATTTGCTTTTTTTATTTGGATTCTGAGTCTTATATTTGCTTTTATATATATTTTTATTTGAATTCAAACTCAGATGGACACGCATAGATAATAGATACAGATGGATAAAGATTGCCCCGGTTACGAATACAATCAAATATGGAGTGAGTCAAATGCGATAATGTTTGGTCACATATATTTTTTTGAATATTAGGTAAAAACCAATATCCACATATATATATGTTACATGTTACACTAATTCGACCACTCCATCTTTTACATTCTATCCAGGGTCCTGCACAATCTCTTTCTTCTGTAAAGCAAAAGGCTCTCGGACAAGAGTAGTACTTGTGGCTAAATCAAAAAAACAATGTAGAGTGTTCCAAACAATTTATATTGGATTAAAAGACTAACAATTGGTTAATGGATTCACTGACACAGGGTGAAGCAGAACCAAGGGGGGGACAATTTTGATAAACATATAGTAAAAAATTGCTAAGACGAGGAATATACAATTCATATAGAGAGAGAAAGGTGTGCTTTAATCCTTGCATGCATGGTGACATGCTTATGCATTGATCAAGTAACATGCATGTATTAAAAATTTCACATGGCAGGGGGGCCGGAGCCCAGTTTGGCCTCCACTAGGCTCCGTCCCTGAATGGATTCTAATCCATAGCTAATGTGCAGGGCTGGACAAAAAGCTCGTTAAGCCGGCTCGGTGGCTCGGTACAAAAGTGCTCCGATTGGACTCATTTATCTTTTAAAATGAAAATGACTTGATTTGGAACGACTTTCAACTTCGGCTCGGCTCGTTAGGCTCGTCGTGAAGTTGGGTCTTAAACAATGCAGGAAATAATGATGAATAATATTATACCAATTTCTAAAAAAGCTCGAAAAAAACTACGGTTGGCTCGATATCCAGCCCTAATGTGCGAGTCAAATAATATTTCATCTATATCTAATCCTAAGTACAAAAGGACTAAGGGGATTCTAATCCGTACCTAAAGCATGAGTTAAATACTAGGGCTTAAGCATTTCTACCCCTGTTTTGAAGCGAAATGGTGATTTTGCCCTCATTTTTTTTAACTTTGTGATTTTATCCCTACGGTTTCAAAACGAAGGCACCTTTTTCAACCAAACAGCTTATAAGTTTTCCACATCACATAACTCACGATGGCTTTTTCATAGCTCATTGTTAATAGCAGATTTTCCACAGTTAATAGCTCAATCAAACAGACCCTTAGATCACAAAAATCATGTCTAAGCTTCTAAAAATTCGAGAAAAAAATCTAGAGATAGATTGGGATACGACAAATCCAAATAAAATATTTAGAGCTCATGAAAATATCTCCGGATGCTTACGAAATAGATTTAGCTCTAGGAAAGTAGAAAAGATACCCAGAAAAATCCCAAAACACTCTAGTCGACATGTCAACATGTTTTGAAATCTTTTCACAACAAAAACCTAATTCACAACCAACATGAATGCATTTAGCATGAATGCATGTTGCATTCATGCTGGTTGCATTTCATATTTTTGTCATGCAAAGTTTTTAAAACATGTTTATACCTCGATTACAAAGCTTTGGGAATTATCTTGATATTTTTCCCATTTTTCTAGAGTTAAACCATTTTTTTTAAATTCTAAAAATGTTTTGACGAGCTCTATATATTTTATTTGGATTTTTTTATCCCAATATATCTCTAGATTTTTTTTCAAAATATCTAAAACTAGATTTTTTTGTGGTTTAAAAATATTATCAAAAAATATTATCAAATATGCATGTGCCGTCCCATGGTGCTTATATCGGCCCTTGGTGTGTATATCGTGGTGATGCGGGAGTGTGGTCAAGTCAACCAGCACCTGATGGAATCCTAGCAGCATCAATTACTTAACGGCTAACCAAATCTTGCTTCTATCAGCTTATGCCCTGTTCGCTCGAGCTTATCAGTCAAATCAGTCAGCCATTCAACAGTGTTTTTCTCTCACAATAAATCAACGAATAAACCCTTAACTTGTTCCAACTTGAGCAGTTTTATTTTTTTTTATCTAATTACACAAGCATAAACACAGACGCTCAACATGCACGCACACTCACCTCTATGAACACACGTACACAAATCCTACCCCTATGAGCACCTCTGAATGACTGTGCCGGCACATCTCGAGATTAACGAAGTCACCACAAGTGCCTCGCTGTCGACGGGAACGTCGTCTACCACTGAAAGCATAAGCTATTAAATCCTGAAATAAATTTAGAAAAATACGAGCACTCATGACCCGTGCTAAGTTGAGGACTTGACAATTGAAAGTCCTATGTTTGGTGTTGGTAATTAGTGACAATGCCTAAATACTAATCCTATGCCTAAGTTGTATGTAGCATATGAGGATTAGTACATTCCAAGGTTGGTGGCAAGATGGACATGGTGATCATGATGGCCACACTTGGATTTGGACGCAACCCTACGTGATCAAGGCAAAGGTATATGCTTAAGGGTTGTGTTTTAGTAACCAAGACACCTAGTGAGTGTGGTTACATTATAGGATAGATAGTCGTACTATAAAGAGGGGAATGACGCGGCTATTGAACTCCTAAGTGCCTCTAGATGTGCATTTCATAATCATATGCATTTGGATAGAACTAATATCGCCTCTAAAAATGATTGTGAAAATGCTAACACACTCACACATGACGAAGATCACTTGATGGTGTTAGCACGTTTGCGACGGCGGTGGAGTTTAAGTGGTAGAGAGGATTTGGGTTCCTCTCTCCCTCCCGCCGAGCTTGCGAGGCGGGATTCAGGCGTTTTCGAGAAGTTGAAACGACTATTTTCCACTACGCCGGAAATCTGGAAAAGAAACGGAGGCGAACGGAGGTCACAGAGGTGACCAGACGCTGAACCGGACGCGGTCCTTGCATGACCGGACGCGTCCGGTCAGTGTTCAGTGTCTGCGCGTTTTTCAGTTCGATGATCGGACGCGTCCGGTCGTTCAGGGAGCTTACTGGACTCTAACCGGACGCTGTCACTGTCGCGTCCGGTCATTTTCTTCAGCGCGTCCGGTCACTGTTTCGTTGAGCGCTGCTCAGGCGACCAGCGCGTCCGGTCCTTCACGGGACCAGCGCGTCCGGTCGTTCCCGGCGCGTCCGGTCAGTTGGACCAGCGCGTCCGGTCGTTGCTTCGCAGTTAGCCGTTGGGCGACCAATGCGTCCGGTCGTTTGGACCAGCGCGTCCGGTCAGTACTTCACGAGTTAGCCGTTGGGCGACCGGCGCGTCCGGTCGTTTGGACCAGCGCGTCCGGTCAGCCCGATTTCGGCTGTTTAAGTTTCTAACGGCTATATTCGAAGGGGTACGTCTATAAATACTCGTTGGACGGCTCAAGGCTCATGCTCTCGGATATTTCTCGAACATTTGACATACTTGTGAGCACTTTGAGCTAAGCAACTCCCCTCCCACTCATCTCTCTTGCTTCTTTGCATATTTGAAGTGAGATTGAGTGATCCAAGTGCATTTGCATTGTGAGATAGCATCTAGTTGGCACTTGGTGGTTGATTTGCTGCGGGATTCTTGTTTCTCTTGGTGGTTGCCGCCACCTAGACGGCTTGTAGCAGCTTGGAGGCGTTGGCAAGAGTTGGTGATTGTATCTTGGCCACCTCCGGTGATTGTGAGGGGTTTGTGCCTACCTCGGCGAAGCGCCAAAGACAACATTAGTATATTGCTCGTGTCATTGCAACCTTTTGTCATTTGGTAGGTTCTTGTGGCGCCTTTTGAGAGGCTCGGTGTGTGACCGATTAGCCACCGAACCACGTGGTGAAGAGAGACACAACGGGGACTAGCGTGCCGGCAAGCACGTGAACCTCGGGATAAATCTTCGTGTCATCACTTTCATATTGTGATTGATTGATCCCGGTGTTCGGTTATCTTGATATTCTCTCTTGATCATATTAATTGGTTGGCTCAATACTTCGCCCCTCGATGATACCCTCCTAACTCAACTCCGCATTACTTTCTTAGTTATCTTTGCTAGCTAGTTAGCTTCTCTTTAGTAGCTCCTTTGTGTAGCTTGCTAGTTGTAGTTGTAGTTACCCTCTCGGTTTGACTTGTGCGGTTGAGTGCAAATACTAGCATTGTGAATTGGATAGGTGACTTGCAAACACCCCGTAGGCTAAGCAAAACTCACATCTCGCTAGTTGTTATATTGATAAACTTGTTTAGCTTGTCTTTGTAGAAAGTTTTAAAAGGCTATTCACCCCCCCTCTAGCCATCAAGACCTTTCAAGTGGTATCGGAGCCGTGGTCACCGTTTGTAAGGCTTAACAACCTCGGTGTAAGATGGCTCAAGTTATGTTCAATCATATTAATGGCAAGCCTCCATTCTTTGATGGCGTCTCTTCCTTTGATCATTGGAAAAGGAAGATGAAGCAATATCTAGGCAATATACATGAGAAGGTTTGGGATGTGACCAAAGAAGGATATATCATTCTTGATGAGGAAAACCTCACTCCCAATGACCGCATCAACAAACAATGCAACACGGCGGCACTTGCCACAATCTATAATGCCGTTGATGATAAAGTATTTGAGCAAATCAAAGATCTTGAAAAGACAAATGAGCTTTGGAAAAGATTAGAGGAAACATATGAGGGCACTTCAACGGTAAAGAGTGCCAAGCTCTATATGCTCAAGGATAAGTTTGCAAGCTTCAAGATGAAGGATGATGAGTCCATACCGGAGATGTTCTATAGGCTCCAAGTCATTGTCACTGATCTCAAGGGGCTTGGGGAGAAGGTTGAGGACAAGGACTTCTCACACAAGTTCTTGATGTGCTTACCCAAGAAGTTTGCCACCTTGAGAAGAATGATCTTTTGAGAGGGATTGGACAAGGTCAAACCAACCAATGTGCTTGGAGATATAATGACCGATGCCCAATATAATGATAATGAAGATGAGGTAGAAGAGAAGAAGGAGACCAAGGTCAAGCAAGAGAAGCCCATTGCATTCAAGGCTTCATCCTCTAAGGGCAAGAGCAAGGTAGAAAGTGATGATGATGATCCATTCGATGATGAGACCATGGCCCTCCTTGTGCACAAGATGGGAAGGTTCATGAAGAAGAAAGGATATGGGGCAAGGAAGAGGAGAGACACTATAAAGGCAAAGACCCTTTGCTACAACTGCAATAGCCCCGATCACATAGTGGCGGATTGCCCCTATGAAGATAAGAGATTTCATAATGGGGACTTAAAGCTCAAGAAGAACAAGAAGGATAAGAAAGAGAATGAGAAGAAAGCAAAGAAGAGCTTCACTTTCAACAAGAAGAAGAAGGGTGGTGGTTATGTAGTCACTTGGGATAGTGACAACTCCGATAGTGATGATGATGAAAGCTCTAGTGATGATGAGAGGATCACTCGACGAGCCACTGCAAACATCGCCCTCTCCAACAAGCCATCCATCTTCGACACTACATCAACATGCCTTATGGCCAAGCCTACTAAGGTAAAACATGATGATAGTGATGATGATTCTTGTGCTAGTGATGATTGTAGGAGTGATGATGAGGAGGATGAGGACTACTCCAAGGATGATCTATTAGGCATAATAGATCAAATGAGCAAGGGCTACAAGAGGACAACCAAGAAATACAAAATCTTGGAACAAGAGCTCATTGCCAAGAGCAATGAAAATGATGCCTTGATGGAGGAGCTTGTTGCTTTCAAAAAGAGTAAGGAGTGCAAAGGAATTGAACAAGAGCTCAAAGCTCTTAGGAAATCCTTTGATGAGCTAGAGGCTTCTCGTGAGTGTCTAAAGGAAGACCACGAGGATCTTGAAATTGCTCACACTAGGCTTAAGGAAGCCCACTCCACTCTACTTGAGCTCATCAAGGAAAAAGACCTCAAGTTGGAGAAGCTCATGAAGGAAGCTAAGGAGGAGCAAGTGATTGTCACTTGTGACATTGGACTAACATGTGATACTATTGATGATTCTTTATTTGTTGGTCCTACTAATGCTTCATGTAGTTCATCATCATCCACCACAACCAACCCTATCTCTACTACTAGTGATTCATCACTTGTGGTTGAGACTCTCAAGAGAGAGGTGGATGATCTCACCCGCGCATTAGGCAACGCCTATGGTGGGGATGCCCGCTTGCTAAAATGCTTAGGTAGCCAAAGGTTCTCTCTTAACAAAGAGGGATTGGGCTATACTCCCAAGAAGGGCAAGGCGGCCTTTGCTACTCTAAAGTCTCGCTTTGTGAAGGGCAATGGTCGTTATTGCAATAGATGCAAGCAAGTTGGGCATCTAGAGATTAATTGCAATAAAATAAACAAGAACAAGAAAAATGCTAATGTACCTTACATTCCTTTTGATTCTTGTTATGTGCTTACCAAGGGTGAGAAAGGTGTGCATGCTAGGTTTGTTGGTACACCAATTGTGGGCCCAAAGAAGAAGGCCATTTGGGTACCAAAGAGCTTAGTGACTAATCTCCAAGGACCCAAACAAGTATGGGTACCTAAGAAACATTAATTTGTTTTGTAGGTTAATTACAAGGCCGGAGGAAGGCATTGGGTGCTTGATAGTGGGTGCTCTCAACATATGACCGGTGATTCAAGAATGTTCAACTCTCTCAAATCAAATGATAGTGGCATTGATAGCATCACATTTGGTGACAATAGCAAGGGTGATGTAAAGGCTCTTGGAAGGATTGCAATCTCAAATGATCATAGCATTTCCAATGTGCTCTTAGTCGAAAAGTTGAACTTCAATCTTCTCTCGGTTGCTCAATTGTGTGATCTCGGTTTCAAGTGCATATTTGGTGTTGATGATGTGGAGATAGTTAGTGTTGATGGCTCTAACTTGATCTTCAAAGGTTTTAGATATGAGAATCTATACTTGGTTGATTTTAATGCTAGTGACACTCAACTTTCAACATGTTTGCTCACCAAATCAAGTATGGGTTGGTTATGGCATAGAAGACTTGGTCATGTTGGCATGAAGCAATTGAACAAGTTAGTGAAGCATGACTTAGTTAGAGGCTTGAAGGATGTCACATTTAAGAAAGATAAGCTATGTAGTGCATGTCAAGCCGGAAAGCAAGTAGGCAACACTCATCCATTGAAAAGCATTATGAGTACTTCCAAGGCATTTGAGTTGTTGCACATGGATCTATTTGGGCCAACTACATACACAAGCATTGGTGGCAACAAGTATGGCTTTGTGATTATGGATGATTTCACTAGATACACATGGGTATTCTTTCTTGGGGACAAAAGTGATGTATTTGACATATTCAAGAAGTTCATCAAGAGAGTGCAAAATGAGTTTGAAACCACAATCAAGAAAGTGAGAAGTGACAATGGAAGTGAGTTTAGAAACACAAGAGTTGATGAGCTATGTGATGAGCTTGGAATCAAACATCAATTCTCGGCCAAGTATACACCTCAATCAAATGGCCTAGTTGAGAGGAAGAATAGAACCTTAATTGATATGGCAAGATCAATGTTGAATGAGTATAATGTGAGTTATTCATTTTGGGCCGAAGCAATCAACACGGCTTGCTTTTATAGCAACCGTCTCTATTGCCACAAGTTTCTAGAGAAGACACCATATGAGATCTTAAATGGAAGAAAGCCCAACATTGCATATTTTCTGGTATTTGGTTGCAAATGCTACATCTTGAAGAAGGGCACTAGATTGAGCAAGTTTGAGAAGAAATGTGATGAATGATTTCTACTTGGTTACTCAACTACTAGCAAAGCTTATAGAGTTTGGAATTTGGCTAGTGGTTTACTTGAAGAAGTGCATGATGTTGAGTTTGATGAAACAAATGGCTCTCAAGATGAAGAAGATAACTTGGATGATGTGAGAGGAACTCAATTGAGTAATGCTATGAAAGAAATGGATATTGGTGATATTAGACCAAAGCAAGTTATTAATGTAGATGACAACAAAGATCAAGTGCTCCAAAGTCCAATCACTCAAGCTAGTGGTTCTCTATTGCAAAATCAAGCAAGTACATCATCTCAAGTGCAACAAGATCAACAAGTGGCTAGTTCATCATCTCCAACTCATGATCAACATCAACATCCAAGCAATCAAGTCCAAGTACTTCAACCAACTAACATTGCAAGAGACCATCCATTGGATTCCATCATTGGTGACATACAAAGAGGAGTTCAAACTAGATCAAGATTGACATCATTTTGTGGTCACTCTTCTTTTGTGTCAATGGAAGAACCCAAGGACATTGATAAAGCATTGAGAGATCCGGATTGGGTAAATGCAATGCATGAAGAGCTCAACAACTTCAAGAGAAATGAAGTATGTGAACTAGTTGAAAGGTCTAAGGATCACAATGTCATTGGAACAAGATGGGTCTTTCGCAACAAGCAAGATCAAGATGGGATAGTAGTAAGGAACAAAGCAAGACTAGTGGCTCAAGGTTACACACAAATAGAGGGTCTTGACTTTGGTGAAACATATGCCCCGGTTGCAAGATTGGAAGTAATTAGGATCTTACTTGCCTATGCTTGTGCTCACAATATCAAGCTATATCAAATGGATGTGAAGAGTGCATTTCTCAATGGGTACATTCAAGAGGAGGTGTATGTGGAGCAACCTCCCGGTTTTGAAGATGACAAGAAACCCAATCATGTATACAAGTTGAGAAAAGCTTTGTATGGATTGAAGCAAGCACCTAGAGCATGGTATGAAAGATTGAGGGACTTCTTGCTATCCAAAGGATTTGTCATGGGCAAAGTTGATACAACACTATTCACCAAGAAGATTGGGAAAGACTTATTTGTGTTGCAAATATATGTTGATGATATCATATTCGGTTCAACCAATCAAGATTATTGTGATGAGTTTGGAAAAATGATGGCCAAGGAATTTGAAATGTCAATGATTGGTGAACTTAGTTTCTTTCTTGGACTTCAAATCAAACAAATGAAGGAAGGAACATTTGTGAGTCAAACCAAGTACATCAAAGATATACTCAAGAAGTTTGGCATGGAAGATGCAAAGAGTATTACAACTCCAATGGGCACTAGTGGAAGCTTGGATAGTGACAAGAGTGGCAACATGGTGGATCAAAAGCTATATAGATCAATGATTGGTAGCCTACTCTATGTGACGGCATCAAGGCCCGATGTGATGTTTAGTGTATGCATGTGTGCAAGATTTCAAGCCTCACCAAGAGAAAGTCATTTGAAGGCAACAAATAGAATATTGAGGTACTTAAAGCATACACAAGATGTTGGATTGTGGTATCCCAAAGGTGCAAGCTTTGAGCTAGTTGGATATTCAGATTCCGACTATGCCGGTGACAAAGTGGAGAGAAAGAGCACTTCCGGGACATGTCAATTGTTGGGAAGATCACTTGTCTCATGGTCATCCAAGAAGCAAAATAGTATTGCACTATCTACCGCCGAAGCCGAATACATCGCCGCGGGTAGTTGTTGTGCACAAATCTTATGGATGAAGGCAACATTGAAAGATTTTGGAATCAACTTCAAGAATGTGCCATTGCTATGTGACAATGAAAGTGCCATGAAGCTAACCAACAATCCGGTTCAACATCAAAGAACAAAGCATATTGATGTCCGTCATTATTTCATTAGAGATCATCAACAAAAGGGTGATATTGCTATTGAGAGTGTGGGCACCAAAGATCAATTAGCCGATCTATTCACCAAGCCACTTGATGAGAAGAGATTTCACAAGCTAAAGAATGAGTTGAACATACTTGATTTCTCCAACATGAGTTAATGCACCCCATATATGACATGCCTCTCCTTCGAGCCCCAAGGTACAATTGGTTGACATGTCATACATTCTATGCTAAGGACTTGTTTAGTGCATCTAGTCATAATTTACATGTTCTAGGCTCATTCATGAAAATCAAATGAATTTGAAGTTTATATGGTACCACTATTGTTTCCATGACTTGTATGATCTAGTGGTAGCATATAACTTGTTTAAGTAGCTTGTGATCCTAAGTATTTAATCTAGAAAACTTGTCTAAATATTTGCTTCAACATGGTGCATGATAACCCTTCTAGTGAGGTGTGAAGAAGCTTGCCCTTGAATCAAACCGAAGTATTTTATTTATGCAAGCAATCTAGGTTGAATCATAAACTTGATCCTCACCCCATATTTCAACATGATAATCTATCTAAAGTTTGCTCCTTGTGGTCAATTGGTGCTAAAAGGGGAGAAATTGTTGTTCACAAAGATAGAACTCAAAAATGTTGTGGGGGAGAAAATGTTTCACAAAGATAGATCCTAAAGGGGGAGAATTGATAAAAGAAGGGGATCAACTAAAATTTTGAGCACACAAGTAGGGGGAGCAAGCTCTTAAACATGAATGTTGCATTTCTATGTGCACCTCATATGTATGATGCATAGTTATGCATTTCGTTTTCTCCGATACATTGCTTGTGTGGTGACTTGCTAGTCTAATTTGAATGATGTATTGTGATACTAGCATGAATAGGAAGTAGTTAGATTTTTCTTGCTTCATGTTTTTCATAGTGGTACTAGAGCCTTGCTTATAATGTTGATCTCACGAGGTTTCTAGTTATGTTTGTACTTTTACAAGTGGAATCTAACTACACAAGGTGCTAAGATGGTGTTTATCGCTACTCCAATGGTATCACGCTTCAAAGGTCTATAATCTTAAACACTTAGCACCTATTGGTAGACAATGCTCCTAATCTTTCCTATCTAAACATGTATGCTTCCAAAATCCAAACATATAGCATACATGTAGGGGGAGCCATTGCTATCAATTTGAATTCATGATCACATGTCCATAATTCTTACACATGGTAATATACTTGGACAATGTGACATGGGTTCAATCAAAATTTTATCATAACATCTTTGTGAAAGGTTTGTCTCCAATTACCAACAAGGGGGAGATTGAAAGTCCTATGTTTGGTGTTGGTAATTAGTGATAATGCCTTAATACTAATCCTATGCCTAAGTTGTATGTAGCATATGAGGATTAGTACATTCCAAGGTTGGTGGCAAGATGGACATGGTGATCATGATGGCCACACTTGGATTTGGACGCAACCCTACGTGATCAAGGCAAAGGTATATGATTAAGGGTTGTGTTTTAGTAACCAAGACACCTAGTGAGTGTGGTTACATTATAGGATAGATAGCCGTACTATAAAGAGGGGAATGACGCGGCTATTGAACTCCTAAGTGCCTCTAGATGTGCATTTCATAATCATATGCATTTGGATAGAACTAATATCGCCTCTAAAAATGATTGTGAAAATGCTAACACACTCACACATGACGAAGATCACTTGATGGTGTTAGCACGTTTGCGACGGCGGTGGAGTTTAAGTGGTAGAGAGGGTTTGGGTTCCTCTCTCCCTCCCGCCGAGCTTGCGAGGCGGGATTCAGGCGTTTTCGAGAAGTTGAAACGACTATTTTCCACTACGCCGGAAATCTGGAAAAGAAACGGAGGCGAACGGAGGTCACAGAGGTGACCGGACGCTGAACCGGACGCGGTCCTTGCATGACCGGACGCGTCCGGTCAGTGTTCAGTGTCTGCGTGTTTTTCAGTTCGATGATCGGACGCGAGGCGCGTCCGGTCACTGATGATCGGACGCGTCCGGTCGTTCAGGGAGCTTACTGGACTCTAACCGGACGCTGTCACTGTCGCGTCCAGTCATTTTCTTCAGCGCGTCCGGTCACTGTTTCGTTGAGCGCTGCTCAGGCGACCAGCGCGTCTGGTCCTTCACGGGACCAGCGCGTCCGGTCGTTCCCGGCGCGTCCGGTCAGTTGGACCAGCGCGTCCGGTCGTTGCTTCGTAGTTAGCCGTTGGGCGACCAACGCGTCCGGTCGTTTGGACCAGCGCGTCCGGTCAGTACTTCACGAGTTTGCCGTTGGGCGACCGGCGCGTCCGGTCGTTTGGACTAGCGCGTCCGGTCAGCCCGATTTTGGTTGTTTAAGTTTCTAACGGCTATATTCGAAGGGGTACGCCTATAAATACTCGTTGGATGGCTCAAGGCTCATGCTCTCGGATATTTCTCGAACATTTGACATACTTGTGAGAACTTTGAGCTAAGCAACTCCCCTCCCACTCATCTCTCTTGCTTCTTTGCATATTCGAAGTGAGATTGAGTGATCCAAGTGCATTTGCATTGTGAGATAGCATCTAGTTGACACTTGGTGGTTGATTTGCTGCGGGATTCTTGTTTCTCTTGGTGGTTGCCGCCACCTAGACGGCTTGTAGCAGCTTGGAGGCGTTGGCAAGAGTTGGTGATTGTATCTTGGCCACCTCCGGTGATTGTGAGGGGTTTGTGCCTACCTCGGCGAAGCGCCAAAGGCAACATTAGTATATTGCTCGTGTCATTGCAACCTTTTGCCATTTGGTAGGTTCTTGTGGCGCCTTTTGAGAGGCTCGGTGTGTGACCGATTAGCCACCGAGCCACGTGGTGAAGAGGGACACAACGGGGACTAGCGTGCTGGCAAGCACGTGAACCTCGGGATAAATCTTCGTGTCATCACTTTCATATTGTGATTGATTGATCCCGGTGTTCGGTTATCTTGATATTCTCTCTTGATCATATTAATTGGTTGGCTCAATACTTCGCCCCTCGGTGATACCCTCCTAACTCAACTCCGCATTACTTTCTTAGTTATCTTTGCTAGCTAGTTAGCTTCTCTTTAGTAGCTCCTTTGTGTAGCTTGCTAGTTGTAGTTGTAGTTACCCTCTCGGTTTGACTTGTGCGGTTGAGTGCAAATACTAGCATTGTGAATTGGATAGGTGGCTTGCAAACACCCCGTAGGCTAAGCAAAACTCGCATCTCGCTAGTTGTTATATTGATAAACTTGTTTAGCTTGTCTTTGTAGAATGTTTTAAAAGGCTATTCACCCCCCTCTAGCCATCAAGACCTTTCAACAATGCATGCAAGCGTCAAAGGGGGATGATTCCAAAATAGCAAATTATATGGTCGAAAAAGCCCGACGCCTACATTTGTCGGTACAACGTAAAACATTGTCGCCTGTAACACCCTAAAACTTGGCATGATTTAAAATAGGTGAATATGATTTATTATGCATTTTTGTGAGCATACAAACCTAGAAGAATAATAATTTTTATTAATTTAAAATCAACTATAAGGTTAGCTACATGATTGAGCATTCATGCTGTTGCATAATATTTTGTATTGTGTGCTCTATTTGAAAATACAAAAGAGAAATTTAAAATCCATTTAAAAATTTCTTGGAAAATTTGGAAAAGAAAAAGAAAACGTTTTTCCTTCCTTCCGTGGCTTTTGGCCCATCGGCCCAGCTGGCAGCCCATTTCTCCTCGCCTTCCCCGCCCTTTGTCACGCCCAGCTTCACGCGCGCGGCCCGCCTTCGCTTCTCTCCCCGCCCCGCTCTCTTGGGACGAGCCTAGCCGTAGGCCCAACATCGCACGCGCGCGGCCGCGTCCCTTTCCTCTCTCTAGCTGACAGTCTGGCCCTGCACTCATGTCTCGCTGACGCCGCGGGCCCACATGTCAGAGCCGCCTTCCTCCTCAAGCCGACGCCAGATTTGCTTTCTAAAGCCGCCACCGATCGAATCCACCTCCTCAATCTCCTCCTTCCTTACTTAGAGCCACCCCAAGACTATATAAGCCGGGTGCCACAAACCACCGCTTCCATCTTGCCTTCTCGTAGATGCTGTGGTGCTCGGGAACGTGGTCACCGTGAGCACAACCCTAGCCGCCCGCCATCTCAAGCCGCGAGTCGCATTGGGGCTACCCTCGCCTCCGCTTTTGCCCTAGGTGAGCTCGCCATGTCCTACCCTTCCTCCATGTACTTTCCGTTTATCGAATGATGGTCGGAATCGCCAAAACGGTGAACTCCGGCGAGGTATCGGCCTTTCCGGCCATGGCGCCGCCGTCGGGCCACTGTAGACGGCCGGCGGTGCTTCTCCCTCTCTCTTGATAAGATCTAAGCCGTCCATCTTGAATTCAACAGCCGAAATTCATGGATACCGGTTCGCGTGGTAGTTTTGCTAAAGAGTCCCTACAGTTTCATGTTTTCAAACCTGTGGTCCATGGCGTATTCCCAAATTACGTTTTCTTTATCAGAAAGCATAGATTCACTTATGTAGATTCAAAATACATTTTTTGGTATTTACAGTTTTGCCACTAATCTTGTTTTAGCCATAAAATCTCCATTTTAACTCCGATTTGATCCGTTCAAATTGCGTTAGGTTCGTATTTGTGAGCTCTACATGATAGTGCTACTGCATAGTAGGTTTGTAACATTTTAATTTCGAGTTTGTATTAAAGTAATTATTTATCTATAGAAAATTATAGTAAATTCATAACTTCGTCATTTTAGCTCCGTTTTTCGTGATCTTCGCGTCTATGTGATCCTACCGAGTTGTAGATTCATTTTAAAAACTTTTTATCTTATTTTATTATTGTTAGTGTACTGTTCTAATGATAGTCTTGTTTATTTTGCATGATTGCTTTTAGATGAATGTTGTTGCTTTGTTGATCGAGTATAGACGGTGAGCAATTCGTTGGTGACCAAGAGTTTTTCTTCGAGCAGGATCATCCGGACCAATTTGATCAAGGCAAGTATAGCATGGGATTGTCCTGGTTGTCCTATTCACAATAAACAATTGTAATCATTATGCATGTATTACCCTGCTAAGAATGACTTAGTTTTGATCCATTACCTTGGCACGTATTATATTGCATTGAGTAGCTTTGCTAGTGCTTAACATGAATTATGATCATGTAATTTGACTAATGGAATATACAATAAACATAAAAAGATGACTTTTTAGTAACATGCTAAAAGGGGGCTAGAGCATTGGACTATCTTTTGGTGCTCTAGTTGCTCTCCCTAAGGACTCATCTATAAGCGAACATCCGGAACTTACAGTACAACTGTGAGGGCTATATGGCTCTGCCTTTGGTCATATAGAAAGACCTTTGCTAGCTTGTTAGTGGTAACCTTTTTGACGTAAGAATGGCTTGACAAATCGGCTATAGTGCGGCCTCTGTCCTTATGTGTATAGGCTGCGCGTCATTGTGCCATATGGAAGGGGGCTCTACATCGGTTTACTGAGTGAATCTAATGGCCCTAACATGTTAGACAAACCTTTGAAAAACTTCATAGTGTTTCCCTGTCTGCTCACCTTGGAAGTGTTTTGGGAGTAATTAACCCGGACATATGGGCTACACGACTCAAAGTGAAAGTGTACAACCTCTGCAGAGTGTAAAACTGTTATAACAGTCGTGTTCATGGTCACAAGTGGCCTTGGACCCTTATGAAATAGTTGATCACTAATGTTGAATAAGTTTTTGCTATTTGTTACTCATTTTACATTGATCGTATGTTTATTGCAAGTTGAGACACATTGATGCTATAGATATGCTAAAATTGTGCCAACTAAAAGCTACATACTGTTAAACCAATGTCATACCTTTGAGCCTCATGAACCCCTGTTACACTTGTTGAGTACGAGATGTACTTACGCTCGTTTATTTTTCTTACTTGAATAAAAATCCCGGATGGGTAACAGATGGTGCAAATAGTGACTACTACTCCTATTTCCCTAAGGATTACTAGACTTGCAGCCAACCAATCAATGTGCCTGTGCATGGAGCTACCACGAGAGATTTATTTTTTTAATTTCCGCTATATTTGTGTAAAGACTATGTGGTAATAATCGTGATGTAATAACATTTATGATGATACTTCCTTTATAATTTGTCAGCTTATGTGTGATTGATCTTTGAACGCACATAAGATTATGCATTCCATTTGGTCTTAAAAATGGGTGTGACAAATTGGTATCAAAGCTTTATTGACTGTAGTACGCAAGCCTAGCTAGAAATGATTGATTTAATATCTTCTTGTTCACTTATTTTATGCTTATCATCTTGCTCTTTTTATTTGATAACTTTTTATGCTTCTTATGTCTCATTCTATTATGAAATTTTACCTCTATTCTAACTACTTTCTAAAAACTCTGTAGATGGTTCGTGGACACAAGACTGCCCATATCACTACTGAAGGCCACTACCCACCTCGTGCCTTGCTTGCACCGAAAGAGCCACAAGAGAAAGCACCCCAGAAACAGGAGCACGCACTACACCACAACACCAAGATTAGCACCAGACAATCTGACGCTAAAAGCGGATACAGCGCCAGACGATCTGATGCTAAAAACTTATAGCGTCAGACTTCTACATACGATGTAAGTCTTGACGCTAAAAATCTTTAGCGTCAGACAACACTTTTAGCGTCAGACAGTCTATTGCCCTGAATACATTTAGCGACAGATGCTCTGTTACCCAGCATATAGCGACAGATCATCCTACAGTCCATATATTTATAGCGTCAGATTGTTCAATGAGACAATACAAATATGCCAAAAAAATGATTTCTAGCACATATCAAACCGATATTCAAGCTTTAATATAGTGTCCATATGTCACATGAAGATACACAAACTCATGTATCACATGCACATCAATACATATAACATCCAATTTGTCTTGTACATCCAGCAAAGTCAAGCCACCAAATGAACTACATGAATACACATCTCAGCAAGCAATAGTACTCTATGTTTCATATACTAAAGTCTGCACACAATCATTTCTAGGAACTCAGAAACCAAAATGAATGACTTGCCAAAACTGGAGCAGACCCATCAGGTTTATGTGGAGAATCATTTTCCAGAAACTCAAGCCAAAGGCTAGTGCCCAACACTTCCTGAAAAAAATAATGACCATGTAATCAGCAAGTGTAGACGAGTTATCTAACTTATCATCTATATATAATAAACTTTGAACAAGGTAATGCTCATTTGGCTAGTCCAATCTATTTTTTCTGAAAACTGTAGGTCAGATTTCAACATTTTGTTTTATGTCTGCTTATATATCTGGTTTGTGCCTAGCAGTAATTTCAGCTCAGAGAAAAAAGGCAGAGCAGCTCTGCTCTTATTCAGATAAACAAAAATCTAAGTTGCAGAATCGTTATACTACTCTGCTATAGCTGTCCCAACTACATGTATTGTGCTACTGGTTGTAGTCTGTAAGCATGCTAAAATGGCAAGTGTTCAAAATGGACTCACATTACCAAAAAATTCATGTCAGGCAACTCAGAACAGTTTGGACTCACATTACCAAAGGACTTCTCATATCATCAACTACTATACAAACAGTTTCAGTGTTTTATCGATGAGTCTTTGTGGGTAGCGGCTTTGAGATTATATTTGTTTACACTACAAAATTTCTTAACAGAGAGCAATTACAAATTAGATAGACAACTAATAACTAGCATTTGCATTGCCACTTGGCCACAACACCTCTACATTTTTTATAAAACAAATGGCATATCTTTGAGTATGTGACCATATCACAAAAAACTCATGCTTCAGGTTGCAAAGGAAACAAACTTAGGATACTATCATGCTAGAAGTTCTGCCATTATTTCGAGTTCGAGGCCAAGCAAGCAACACAAGTAAAAAGCAGCAGTTACACATAGAAGGATAAATGTGGAGGCCAAGTGTGATAGAGCACAAACACAGTGACACATGAATTAATTAGGGGCATTGAACCCACGGGTGTTAAGTGCGTACCTGCAATACGTGAATATGTTCGCTGCAAACAACGTGAGGACGATGTCGGTGGAGCAGGTTTGCAACTTGTCCACAGGCAGCCTTGTCATGTGTCAGTGAAGGTCTTATGTCAGCCTCATCATGGTTTGGTGCAGCACATCCTTGCTGGGGTCGGTGCAACAGTCACACATTGGCAAGCCCTGCTGAGTTTGAAGCACCAAGTACAAAACTTTAGTACGCATGTATCAAACAATACAGTGAGCTAGTAATGATGGTGTAAAACATGTACAGGATTACCATGGTATGTTGAGAGCTAAATAATATCTTTAAAACAGGACAAGTTTAAGATTATACTGTATCTATGACTTTCTAACATCCATGGCAAGTTGGGATTACCATCTACAACTTCAAACAGAACTATTAGTAAGGACATTTCCAGGAACAAAGAGGTAAAATTTCCTGGACATAAGAATTAAAGACTCGTTCTTTTCTTAGTATCAAACTGGTCATGTAGTTACAAGGCTGGTCAGTTTTGGCTGCGACATTGATGCCGGGCAAAGCATTCAATGACTACTGCATTCAGAAGTTCAGAGGTTTAAACCAATAATGCTGAGCAAAGCAATTCAAGCCTTCAAGATATATATAGTTCAGACTACTGCACAGTCAATCACCTAATCTCAATGCTCAACCGGCCTGAGCCTCCGACACGTACTGCTCACCATCAATGTGCTTGGTGGTCACAACAACCCTCTCAGCAACAATGTTCATCATCATTTTGCCGTTTTCCTTCCTGGACACAAGAAAAATTGTAAAAGCAAGTAAATTGGCATGTGACTGGTAGTAATTGCTTCTTGAGGATGGCAGCACATATCTTTAGTACTTCTAAATCAAAAACGAACCCAGCACATGTTGAGCAGTTGTGTCAATGACATAGACATAATGTGCCCCTAAAGAAAATCATAAGTTAGTACTTCACAAATATTATATAAGCCTTTGCTTCACAATTATATGTAATTGTTATTGTTCCTCTATATTCCTTATCCATGTCGTTCAAAGAAATTTGTACATAATCATTCCTCTCTACTCCACTTTGCAAACAGATAACATATTCACAGGTAAGCACTAGGCACTAGGCAGTAAGTCAAAATGAAATATATTAGTGCAGGCATTTGAAGTTATGTGCCTGCTGAATTGCACATTTATGGCTTCTTCAACCAGAGCTAGCATTACCTACCACACAAGAGTTGCAAATACCCAAGCCTAATATGTAGTGGTGGTGCCCCTACTGTGCATTCTAATTGAGTGACAAGCATTCTAATGTAGCTAAAGCAGTAAGAAATTAACCTGATATTAGCAGTAACAAATTTTCTATAGACCAATTAAACAGGAAGTAGTGACAAGCAGTTTATCACACACAAGCACTTCACAGAATGTTTTCTCCAATCCCAATTGAGTAACATTATGCAACTAATTTTGCAACAGCTGAAGTCTCAATTTTTTCATGAGAATAAAGTCATCACAGTTATTAGTGATATAAGGCAAGATATCACAGAGGAAAAAATTATCGGCTATTCAAAATGTCTATCATTTAAGTGAGGGCTGGAAGGAGATGGCTGCAGCACCTGGACAAATCTGAGGTCAACGGTTGGAGCTCAAGAAAATGTAAGTGAAGACAACGCTTCCCCTTTCCCACCTTCTGTACAAGTAGCACAATTTGCTTCAGATAATCAGATTAATACTGCCATGTTGCATATATGGACGATGACCTAAAACATGGAAGTACAATTTAAAATTACCTCATAGCAGTTACAGCTTGACACTAGTTGTCTCCTAGGATCAGTGCCAAGAACATTGAATTCGAACAATCCAAGTTTCTGTAATCTGCAGATACAACTCATACATTATTCGCTTAGATGACCACAAAACCAGTCGTTAGGATATAGGTTTGAAATTTAATTTTGTCCAAAACAAATTGAGACCTCCATATGCCATACATTACTTGAACACTGGAAGCAAAAATTAGGTTCTGCACCTACAAATTTCAGGATTTGTCATCCCAATTACTAATATATGTACACAAACCTTTTTTCCCCTCTTTTGCTATTCAATCATAAAGCTGTAAAGTTAACAGCAACGTAGCCCTATCAATGTAAAGTTGTATCTACTCCATTATCTGACAATGTTAGTAATTGCCTTCCAAATATATTCTTATGTGCTGAATTACTACTTTATCTCAAATAGATAGAAATACAACCCAAGACAGCTTATTCCTGGACTTTAGTTGCACTAACCCTATGAAAAACTGTGCACTACTCCACTGCCCAATCTGCATATATACAATGAAAAAAAAAATTGCTAGCTGATGCATAAGCTAAATAACAATCTTTTCTGTAGAATATAATAGCTTGTGTTCCAATAATTTTAAAATATGTAATATTCTTCTTCACTAGCATCACAAATACGAAATATGTCTTCTGATCTATGTACAACAACAACAACAACATAGCCTTACAATGCTGAAATCACAAGTTTACTATTTCTGAAGCTTCCAAACTTGAAGACCATGCCAAATTTCTTAAACTTGTTGGTTCGTACTTCATCCATGTATTTCACAAAGATAACTACGGCAACCCAAAACCATCAGCTCGCCTTCATTCAAAACCAGACAGCACCACATTACAGAGTTTGTGTTACAATAGTTATAAATTATGGGCCAAATTATTGATCAAGATTGTAAAGTTTTCATCTTTATGTAAGTGTGTGTCCTATAAATTGGACTGAAGTGAATACAACTAGATGAACATGGCTACCAAATTTTAGAAGAGTTTCCCCCTCTCGTTCATTGCCTTTGCTTGGAAATCAGAACCAAAAGGCAATGCCTCATCAGACTATCTGAGAACTTGTGTGTGGCTAAATGTTGTAGTGTCCTATTTCATTTTTCTTTTTCCATATAAACAGATCGGCATACAGAGATCAAGAGAAGAAGCAAAAATATGCTTTATTAATTAATCCTAAAAGCAAAAGCGAGATCTTAGAATGACTCCAAAATGGCATTTGCAGTCCATATTGCGGAAGCCAGAAAATCAGTAACCTTTGAACTAATCTAGAGTTCTAGATCTACACAAATCACGAAACCTCCAGAGCTGGTGAACGGACCTCCAGCTCGCACCCTCGGAAAAATGCCTATATGGTGAACGCAAATCAGCAACCCTTGCATCCCCCATCCTCGGAATCTCCATCTGGTGAACGGACCCGCGCTGCGCCGGCCATGACCCAAATAGCATGAACCAGCGCCGGGCTGAGCGGAGGGAAATGGGAGGGGAAGAAAAGCATATCACCTCGCATGCTCCACCCTCGGACGCCGTGGCTGCCGGCCCCGTGGTCCTCTTCTGGCTACGATGGGAGGGGCAGGGAGCTTTGGAGGCAGGGAGATTTGGGATCGCGACAACAGGCGCTGTAGTGGTGGGTGGCGTGCGCACCTGCTGGGGCGGGCGGCGCTTTGGAGGCGGGCGGGCCAGCGGGTGGGACGGCACTGCAGTGGTGGGCGGCGCGCGGTTGCTAGGGCGGGCGACGCTTTGGGGGCCGACGACGCGGCGCGGTGGGAGATTTGGGGACGAGAGCTTTGGAGGAGAAGCGGCCGCTGGATTCGGCTACCATGAGCGCGCCGGATTCGGCTACCATGAGCGCGCCGTGATGGATTGGAAATTGGAGTCGAGGGATGGATTGGAAATTGGAGTCGAGGGGGAGAGAGCAGAGCGCGGCGGCCTCTCATTTTTTTTTTGGGGGGGGGGGGGGGCATTTAGTTTCAGACAGATCAACGCTATATTTGGTTTTAGCGTCAGACGGGCTCACGCTAAACATGAACACCTATAGTGTTAGACAACAAATCGCTAAACAAGGATTCAGCGTCAGATTGTCTCTGAGTTATCTTTAGCGTCAGATCATCCATCACCAAAAATAATTTTTAGCGTCAGATGTCTGACGGTAATGCGGTGTTGTGGTGTGGTGAAGCCCCTGAAGCACCAATCCAAGCGCCAGCACCTTCCCAAGAAGAACCCAATCCTGAAGAAGATCCTAAGATCATTGTGATTGAAGATGATGAAGAGGAGGAAGCTAACGGAGGAGAGCAACCCCCGTATCCACCTCATGATGAAGCTGCTGATGATGTGCCACCTCCTCCAATGGGGTGGACTGTGAAGATCTACCACAAGACTCGGGGAGACTCTGTCTCTCACCATCGACTTGTAGGGATGCTTGCTGCCTACTTCACTGATTGGAACCCAGATGTGGAGTATGTCTGCTGAAAGTATATGCATCCACTGGATGACACCTACTGGAAGTCAAGAGCAAGTATTTTTCCTAAGGATGAGGAAAAAGGGGCGTACCAACTGGACATGATGTATTCTCACACAGGTCGTCGAGCTATCATGGAGGCTAGCATAGAGGATGCCGCCTTTGAAGCATGTATGGCCCTCCGCTACCTTCGCTTTGATAGTATGAAGCATGATGTCCATCGTTACTTCCCTCGTGCACACCCTGTACTTGGATGGGCCATGATGGACCCAGTGCAGTTAGAACCACTTTCTCGAGTGATGGTGAACTTTGCCTATGATATGATGGAGACGAAGCTGCAGTTAGAGGAGATTGTGAAAGCACAGGGAAAGACCATCAAGAGATGTCAGGAGATGATTGATGAACTTAGAGTAAATTAAGGCTTGGCCAAGATTTATGAGACATTCGAGCATGAACCACATCCCTAGAGACTAGGAGTCCTTTATGTAATAAGAACGTTCTTAGTAACGTCAGTTGAGTCTTCGAGTCTGTCGTGTGGTTTGAACCTTGGTGTGATAGTTGCTTTGTCATTATGTTTATGTGTGAGTTGGATTTTGTTATGAGTGTTGGGACATATAGGCATGTCTGCAAGTTCTATTTTTAAAGAATTATAAGTTTAATAGTCAAGAATTAATAGTTGGGTTTGGTACATCCAGTTTCTATCCTTGCTGTTTTCTAGAGCGGTCTGTAATATTTCTGCTATGGCTCAAAAACGATTCATGAAACATTTATGAAATTTTTATGAGAGAATCTAGACTTAAGCACCTTTCAAATGCCACTGGAATCACCTTTTTATCTGATTTGGTTCGAGAACTATAACTATTACAAGTTGAAGTTTCTGCACAGTATGGAATCTGGAACAGTTTCTGTTGCTTCTTATTTTTCATTAACTTAACGATAGAATCTGGGCTTCTGATCTAAATGAAAGTTGTAGATTACTTCATAAGCTTTCCAACCATATAAAGAACGCCTCTATTGGACTTCTATAGCTTGAGATATGAATGATTTACCGAACTGCTAATGATGATACTCGCCCAGAAAATTTTCAGATTTCATTCTTTATCTTTATAAGTGAATGATAACTTGGAAATCTCAAAGTTTGCATGTTTGTGATGGATGGCAGATGGCCGGAAGAGGCAGGGGTTGTGGAGGTGTTCCCCAGAATCCACCACCACCACCACTACTAACTATTGAGCAACTGTTGGCGGTGCAGACATAGCTTATGCAACAACTGGTGCAGAACCAGCAAAATCAGCCAAATGCTGGGGCACCACCGCGTGATAAGCGTGGTGAGTTTTTGAAGGGTCGTCCCCTAGTGTTAACACATGCCGCTGATACATTGGAAGCCGATGATTGGTTTCGTGCCGTAGAGAAGCAGCTCAACATTGCACAATGTGATGACCGGCAGAAAGTGTTGGTTGCTTTTGGACAACTCCAAGGAGAAGCTCAGGATTGGTGGGAATGATATGAGTATGGCCATCCCGTCATTGCTCCCACGGTCACTTGGTAGGAGTTTAGAGAGAGCTTCAGGGCTTACCATATACCTGAAGGGATGATAGAGTTGAGGGCAGAGGAATTTAGGAGCTTGACCCAAGGGTCATTGTTTGTAGTTGAGTATCGTGACAAGTTTGCTCAGTTGTCATGGTATGCTCCAAAGGAGGTGGCTAATGACAGTGATAAACAATGCCGCTTCCTGAAGGGATTGTATGATGGTCTACAGTTATAGCTAATGTCCAATACCTATCCCAATTTTTAGACGCTTGTGAATCGCGCAATTGTGGTGAACAACAAGCGCAAGGAGATGGATGACAAGAGGAAGAGGCTTCAGGGACAGGCCTCTGGTAGCAACACTCGTCTGCGAACTGGTTTCTAGCAAGGTAATCAGTAGAGGTATCCACCTGGTTAGTGGAATCGTGGACAATTTTCGACACGTAATCAGTTTTCGCAACGTCCCCCATACCAGCCACAGAATGTCAACCAACGCCCTCAGCAGCAGAGTGGGAATCAGTCTCAGCGTCAGAGCCCTTCCAACAACACTCCCATGAAGACTAGTGTTCCTAATACCCCAATAGGTGTTTCCGATGTGGTAAAGAGGGTCATTTGTCTTACAATTACTTTGAGAAGCCTAACCAGCAGACCCTCAGAGGCAGAGCAGTCATCAGAAGCCTGCGCTTAACACTGAAAAGGTGAACCACGTGTCTCAAGAAACAGCAGCGGAGAAATCAGAAGTTATGCTTGGTACGTTCGATGTCCATTGCACTCCTGCCACGATTCTTTTTTATTCTGGAGCATCACATTGTGGTAGAATCGCCTAGTTTAACACGCTTTTCAGGGGCACTTGCTTTCCACTAGACACTAAGTGCCCTGAAAGTGAGCTAAACCAGGTGGTTCCGTCAAGCACACCCAACGGGAGAACTCGAACACTCGACATTTTACCCCCGGATCCAATAATGAGTGCAAACTTATATTACTTAGTCCATTTCATACAACACAAAGTCTCAGGAATAGTTATTACAATACCAGAGGTTCAGAGTGCAATAAACCAACAACGGAATTAAATAAACATCTACGGAGCGAGATGAGAATCCGTTTGTGCCCACTAGAAGAATTCTCCACACAAGGCCTACCTGCTCAAGGTGCACCTGCAACAAGGGTAAAATAAACCCTGAGTACACAATGTACTCGCAAGACTTACCCGACTGGGAATTATATTTCCTAACTCTCAAGGATTATGATAGGCTTTATGGCTAGTGGGTTTTCTTATTTGCGAGAAGGAGCACTAAGAGTGTATCCTTAATTCTGAACTTTTAGAAGCCATATTTTATTCATTAACCAATAATCTATGTAAGCACCTATGCTATAATCAAGCTAGAGTTGAGCAAATCAGGACCATTTTCTCCATCTTTTCAATTGCCAATTCTTACTACGATGCCAGAGCGTAGCCAAGCCGTACCATCATGCAGAAATGGCGATTCGCGAATCAATGTGCCCAGCTGGGTACCCCGAAAAACATATGCCTCGCTTGTACCCCAGGCACAAGTAAGACCAACCCGTTCCCCTCCTGTCACGGGTTTCTAGGTCCCCGTCCAAACTTAGACTCCTAGCTCCCGTACTTGAGGCCCGGCCTCAATACGGTGCTAAGACCTCCACTTATCCCTGCCTCCAATCAGTTGGTCCGGAAAGAGCCGGAGCCCATGAAAAGAGAGTAACAAGTCTTCCTAGTCCCCATCCGCTAGTATATGCTCGGGATAAGAAGATCTGTGACTTGACCAGGGTCCATGCAACGAACGGTCCTTAATTGACACGGACAGAGAAACAGTGCAACCCAATTATGTCCCGTGGCCACGGGACACAACTTGCTACACCCACCAATACCCATACCACATCCCTGCCCGGTCGCCAATTCCTTTCCACCATTTTATCCAAAATGCAATAACCATAAGAGTAACTCTGTATTGTGAGTAACGACAGGTTACTCACTCTACCGATGATCCTAAGCAAAGCACTATGCGATCCTGTACTAGTAAGACTATATATATATATATATATATATATATATATATATATATATATATATATATATATATATATATATATATATATATATGCATGTGGGTATCATAGAATTCCTGAACTTAAATGCACAACATTTAAATATATATCAGATTTGCAAAATAAGGGTTATGCACCGGGGCTTGCCTTGGGCAGGCGCAAAGTCAGAGGTGTCAGTCGCGGGCGGCTCCTGGAACTCCTCCGGTACAAGGATTTCCTCCTCGTACTCCTCGATGACTTCCTCGTAGTCCTGCTCCTCCGCGGCCATGTACTCAACCTCCTCGTGATCTATATGCATGCAATGATAATACCACACTTAAAAACGTGACAACGGTAACTTTAAAACAACCACTACTAAGCTAGTTAGCTAACTCTACTGACCAACATGCCAAGACATCCACTACCCTTAAAAGCAAGAGCTAACCGGTCTACGAGTTTCCTACCAACCAAGTTGCATCACTTTCTTTTGTTATCGCTCCCACGTCTACTCGATTAGAAGAGCTTAATTACCACACCTAGCAAGCTACTAAAATGCTACAAAAGTTTTAGTAAGCACGTCAAAAAGCCACTAAGCTACTGCAAAAATCCTAGGGTTAAAGCTATTACGGTTTTGCCACAACAGCCTACACAAATTAATATCTCAACAATAGTCGTTTTTGCATCATTTTAATAGACCTAAAATCACTACAGATTTATATAAATTGACTTCACCAACTAAAAGATCATGAACTTAAGAATCTAACAAAACTGATTTCATGATTTTTGGATGCTTGAGCGACCTCTTACACATTCCCAAAGTTAACCAATCACAAGAAATAATCTAACTGACTGCTTTACTGAAAAAGGAAAACTCCCCACAGGCCGCGCGGCCCAACCCACATGGCCCACCCACGCTCGGTGCGCGTGCATGCCCGTGAACCCACCGCGAGAGGCGGCCCACGACGCGGACGCGGCCCAGCGGGGGAAGCCGCAGACGCGCGGGACAAATTGCTAAAGAGCCCCCAGACTCCTAGCGAATTTGCGCACACCAAGCGCACTGTTCTGCCAGTCTACCAAAAAGCATGACGACCCCTAGCATAACCTGCCTTCGCAACGGGGAGGTCCCTGGACGCCTCCCAGCGCTCCAGCACGGCAAGCAGCGGCACCAGGCGGCCACGCCGGCCAACCGAGGAACCCCAAACGCAAGGAAGGGAAGCCGATGCTCACCAGCAGGACCACGCACACGGGCGAGCGGCGGTTGGGTGGGCGGAGGCGCACTGGAGAGACCTTCCCCATGGCGGTGGTGACCAAACTGCAGTGGCGGCCATTTCCGGTGAGGAGAGGCGCTAAAGGAACGGTAATGATGACGGGTGAGCTCCAGCGACCTACCATGGACTCAGCCGAAGCGAAAGACTGGGCCAGAACTCGTCCAGAACGAGTTGGCCACGTGTGCCCGACCACCACGGTGGCGCACCGTGGCGGCGCGACCGCGTCAGCGAGCGCACGGGGGCGGCAAGGGTGCAGGGCAGTGGCGCAGGACTGCCAGGGGGCGGGGGCGAGTCAGGTGGCACGACCGATTAGGCTCACAGAGATCCGGGGGCTACCTACGGCAAAGAGCGGCATCGTCTTAACGGCAAAGGTGTCGGCATAGCTCCAAAATTGGGGCCACGAGGGGCAAGGCTCAGGCCGAGGTGGGGTAGATCGGCAGGGCCATCAGGTGACGAAGCCGAACACGCGAACAATTGGAGGCTAGTGAGCTCTTCCGACCGAGACCTGGAAGGCGGCCCCACCAAGGCCATGGCTGACAGAGAAAGCGAGGGGGGGAAGAAAGGTCAACCCACGGGTCACCTCGCAGGGCGGCCGAGTCGACGCGGACATGGCGACACCCACGCAGTGACACGCTGGACGCACGCTAGCGCTACGGAAAGGCCGTGCACGCGCGTCGGTCGGTTGACCGGCAGCGATGTAGGGATGGCAGGGCGTGGCATGGCGCCGCAGACCATACCGCGATCGCGTCGCTGCGCCCGACAAGAGGGGGAAGGACAATGGTCAGTGCGGGGGGGGGGAACGTGGGATGGTGGCCGGCTGCAGTCGACGGGCGCGCCAGCCTGCCCCGCCCGACAACGCGGCCAGGCGCAGGCACAGAGCGGCCTGCGGTGGTGACCGCGGACACAGAGGTGACAACCGAGACTAGGCTACACGCACGGATTTTAAAGCACGTGAAAACCACTACCCCAGCTCGACTTCGGCTTAACCATCTGGACTACCGCCTAGAGGGCACCAAGGGCTGTCCCCAGAAGCCAAAACATGACTAAGCTACTAGCATGTTAAAGCAAGGTAAATCTCGCGAACACGAGGTTGCCAACTACTCCTAAGCTCACTGTTCTCGTCATAGTTTTGGTTTTTAACTTCGATTTCCAAGCTAGTAAAAACATGAGCTAACATTCTTATTCTGCTAATACACTCGTTTCACTGCCATGAACAAAGTTTGTACTTCAATTTTTAGTAAAGTGCTGCACACACGTTCTATAACAGTTTTGCTCGATAAAAAAATCATTTTTGAATTCTATCGATACGTCACGGTTATTACGACAACTTCTATTTAACATTTTCGTTAGCCATTTAGAATTTAACAGAAGGATTCTACAAACTACGACACAGGCTAAACACCTAAAAACAAAGCTCAAGACACGTTTTGGTGAGTTGACACGCGCGGTAACACCGAGGGTGTTACAGCTCTACCCCCCCTGAGATTTCTCGTGCCTAGTGTGGGGAAAAAGGATAGGGAAACTTTCAACTTAACGAGTTACCTCCAGGAGCTAGACAAGAGATGGGGATAGTGCTTCAAAATATAACTTTCTAGTTCCCAAGTTGCTTCATCTTCTGAATGATGTTGCCACTGGACCTTGAAAAATTTCACCACATTGTTTCTAGTCACTCTATCTTTTTCATCCAGGATTTTTACGGGATGCTCTTCATAAGAAAGGTCCGATTGAAGGGAAAGCCCTTCAATTTCTATTGCCTTAGTGGGAACTCGCAAACACTTTTTTAATTGGGACACATGGAAAACATCGTGGACAGCTGACAAAATATCAGGAAGCTGAATGCGATAAGCCACTGGACCACGCCGGGCCAAGACCTTGTAGGGCCCAACATAGCGTGGAGCTAGCTTCCCACGAACACCAAAACGATGCACAGCTTTCATGGGAGACACCTTGAGATACACATAATCCCCAACTTCAAATTCCAAGGGCCTCCTTCTCTTATCTGCATAGGTTTTCTGTCGGTTCTGCGCTGCCTTCAAGTGACTCCGGATAACCCCAACCTTCTCTCTTGCTTCAAGGACAAAGTTGGGTCTGAAATAGCCATGGTCTCCCACCTCAACCCAGTTGAGTGGGGTCCTGCATTTCTTGCCATAAAGAGCCTCAAATGGTGCCATCTGGATGCTCTCTTGATAGCTGTTATTATAAGAAAACTCAGCCAACTTCAAACATTCGTCCCACTTTTCTGGAAAGGAGATGACACAAGCTCTCAACATGTCTTCAAGCACTTGATTCACCCTTTCTGTCTGACCGTCGGTCTGGGGATGATAGGCTGAACTTCTGAGAAGGCTAGTACCAAGGCATTCTTGGAGTTGCGTCCAAAAACACGACATAAAAACTGCTCCGCGGTCAGAAACGATAGTAAGCAGAACTCCATGGAGAGTCACAATGCGATCAAAATACAGCTTGGCATACTGCGAGGCTATATACCTAGTACCCACTGGAAGAAAATGAGTAGTCTTTGTGAGGCGATCCACAATGACCCAAATGGAATCATGGCCCTTGGCTGTGCGGGGTAATCCGGTAATAAAATCCATGGAGATATCCTCCCATTTCTAGACCGGAATAGGCAGGGGCTGCAGAAAACCTGGCCTCCGCAGATGGTCTGCCTTAACTCTCCCACAAATATCACACTCTGCAATATACCCAGTGATATCCTGCTTCATGTTTGACCACCAATACAGCTGGCGCAAATCATGGTACATTTTGTTACTCCCCGGGTGAATAGACAACTTGGATTGGTGAGCTTCATCCAGAATCTTCCTTCTAAGCCCCTCATTACCGGGAACCACTACCTGGTTCTTGTACCTCATCACTCCTTGCTCATCAATGCTGAAGTGCGGACCACGCCCTTCAGCCATCAACTTTTTGATGTGGGGAATCTCCAAGTCATCACATCTTTGTTCCGCAATGATTTGCTCGAGTAATTCTGAGACTAAAGCAATCTGTGCTAACACTGCAGAGTGAGAGAGAGGCAAGGACTCTTCATTAGGCACATGTGACTTACGGCTTAAAGTATCAGCCACCACATTAGCTTTTCCCAGATGATAGTGGACCTCTAAGTTGTAATCTTTAATCAACTCAAGCCATCTCCTTTGCCTCAGATTCAACTCGGGTTGAGTAAAAATATATCTAAGGCTCTTATGATCCGTAAAAATATGAACTTTATTCCCCAACAAGTAGTGTCTCCAAATTTTTAGAGCATGCACCACTGCAGCTAGCTCTAAATCATAGGTTGGGTAATTCACCTTGTGCTTTTTCAGTTGGCGCGAAGCATATGCTATCACACGCCCATCTTGCATAAGCACGCACCCAAGCCCAGTCCTGGAGGCATCACAATAAACATCAAAAGGCTTCTCAATATCCGGTTGAGCTAGGACAGGAGCTGAGGTAAGAAACTTCTTCAATGCCTGAAAAGCTTCTTCATAAGCCGGACTCCATACAAACCTTGCATCCTTCTGAAGTAGCTTGGTCATGGGGTGAGCTATTTTAGAGAAATCTGGAATAAAACACCGATAGTACCCGGCAAGACCCAGAAACTGCCAGATCTGATGCACTAAGGTAGGAGACTTCCAACTCAACACATCCTGAACCTTGTTAGGATCTACAGACACACCCTCAGGAGTCAGAACATGTCACACTCCAATTAAAGGACAATATAGAGTGCATACATCTTATGTGCGCCCCAGGAGTAGTCGCACACATAAGCTGACAAATTAACAGAAGTATCATCACTGTGTACATACATAACGTTATTACATCACGTAGTTCTTACATAACAAGCGAAAAAGGTAAATGACACTCTCGAACGATGTTTCTGATCCACAGGGAAGGCCGACTGGTTGACCCAAACCTAGAATTCTTCGGGAAAATCCTCATAGAAGCTATCATCTGTTACCCATCCGGGATTTTTATCCAAAAATGAAAATAATAACAAGTGTGAGTACACTCGTACTCTGCAAGTATAGTATGAGGATTCATGAGGCTCAAAAAGGATAGACATGGTTAACTGCAGTTAGCACTTTTAATAGATCAACATTTCCTTATTAATTATTATTAAGTTATGCTTAAGCTCCCGTTTAACCCACATGATCACCTACTAGAATTAAGGAGAGTAATTGAGCATCAGTATAATCTCATCATCATCGTCATAAGTCCTCCATATGTCAAGTAACCATTTATTCTGTGAGTTTTCCGGGCCGCTCGTGACCGTGAGCACGGCTGTTATAACAGTTTTAACACTCTGCAGAGGTTGTGCATCTTTACCCGTGAGTCGTGTTGCCCATTTGCCCGGGGCCCGTCGACCCCCTAACACTCCCAAGGTGAGTAGGCAGGGTACACTATGAAGCCTTCCATAGGCCTCTTCTAACATGTTAGGGCCGCGAGGTTTCCTCGGCAGGCAGATATAGAGAACCCCCCTTTCAATGGCACAATTCCCGCAGGCTATACACATCAGAACAGAGGTAGTTCTATACCCAAAGTGGCAAGCCCCTCTTGCGCCCTTTCGGGTAACCTCTAACAAGCTAGAAAAGATCCTATTACTGAGCTAAAGTCAGAGCCATATGACTCTCACGGTTGCACTGTATGTCCCAGCTTTTGCCCTACAGACAAGTCCTTACGGAGAGTTTAGGGCAACATGATCGACATCATTTGCACCATCACCCTATATTTCAATTATTACCATCATGTTTATCCGTTTGTTCCATTAATCATAGTATTGATCATGTTTGAATAGAGCACTAGCATTCTACCCATATGCAATAAAACCCATAGGTATCGAGATATAAGTCATAAATGGCTAGGATGTCCTTATAGTCGAGCAATATTAGACACATGCATAATGAGTAGATTATATAATGAATAGGAATCAAGGAAGGCCCATGCTATACTTGCCTTGGTTCACGAACTGCTGCTGGTCCTGCTGCTCCTCGTACGTGTCCGGATTCCCAACGTACTCCTCACCGTCTGAACTCAAACGACACGAAGTACAACACGCAATTCGAAGCAGACATACAAGCAAAACATAATTACGATTAGAACAGTACACCAACAATAAATAAATCTGAATAAAATGTTTACCAAAATCATCTACGTCTCGCTACGATCACAACGACGCGAAGTTCATGAAAAACGGAGCTACAACGCGAAAGTTACGCGCTAAACAAGGTTCCAACACTAGCTATTAAACTAGACTTAATCGAGAAACTCAAAAGCTTCTAACAGGTCTATCAGTGACACTAATGCGTAGATTATGAAATTATGAAACTAACGCAAGTTGAACGGGTTGAATCGGAGCTAAAACGACAATTTTATAAGCGTTTTACTGCAGTGGCAATTCTGTAAATAAATCAAACCATTTTCAGATTTAAAATAAATCAAGGAAATTGGATTTTGAAATCCGGCCAAGGACTGCGGGTGAATTATTGAAAGGAACGGGGTCTCTTTAGCAAAATGCCTGGCGAAGGGGTATCGGCTGATTTCGGCCGTTGATCTTGCGATGGATGGGCGGGATTAAATGGAGGGGGAGAAGAGAGGTGCGGCCGCCGGAGGGGAGAACGGATGCGGCGGCGTCGCCATTGACGGCGGCGAGAACCTCGCCGGCGTTGTCCAATTGAGCGCTACAGGGCTCGGTTTCAAATTGGGAAGCACAGGAGTGAAGAGGAGATGATGGCGAACTCGGTGGGGCACATCTCGCGGGTGGAGGACATCCCGCACGGAGCCGCCATGGCCGGCAGCAAGGGGAGCTCGTCGGTGCAACTAGCTAAAGCCCTAGAGACCACAAATCAAGGAAATGGAGGTACAAGGAGAGGGAGGGAAGCACGGGGAAGCTCACCGAGCGGCAATTTGCAGACGGAGGAGGCTTGGAGGTGAAGGCGACGCGGTGGCGGACGGCTCGCTCCGGCGGTTCGTCGCTGCAGCCTTCGGGTGCTCAAGAGGGTGGGTTTGGAACGGGAAAAATAGCAGGGGGAGGCGGTGAAGGGGTTGCGGCTCCCTTTTTGAAGGCCGGGCGCGGGGAGGACGCTCCCACGTTCGGTGTCGTGGGCGCGGGCGGCGGTTTCGGCTTGACCGAGAGAAAGGAGCGGGAGGTTGGGGAAGGGAAGCGCCGACATGCGGGCCCGGCGTGTCAGCGGCTCAAGGGAGGAGGGAACGGCGCGGCAGCGGCAGGCCGGCTGGGCTGGGCCGCGGCCCAAGAGGAAAAGCACGGGGAACGAGCGGGCCAAGGAGAAAACGGGCTAGCAGGCCGAATCCGAGGAAAAAAAATGTAGAATGAATAGGAATCTCTTTTTATTTTCTAAATTGATTTTCCAAATCAAACTTTCAAATGTTTTTGAATATGTTTTAAACTTTGACTCAAACCAATCATCACAATAAAATGCAGCAGCATGAGTGCATCAAGGAGTTGCTAACCTTATGATAAATTTTAATTTTACAAAAAATTTATTATCCCCTATATTTGAATGCACAAACAAATGCATATTTAAATCAAATTTATCTATTTTTAATAATACCAAAATTTAGGGTGTCACAATTCTACCCCCCTTAAGAGAATCTCGTCCTCGAGATTGGATGATGCTTACTCAAAAAGCTGCGGATAAGACTTTCTCAGATCTTCTTCTCTTTCCCAAGTAGACTCATCTTGTGAATAACGATTCCATTGTACTCTGCACATCTTTATAGTGCGGCTCCTAGTAACTCTTTCTGCAGTTTCAAGAATCTTTACCGGATACTCCTCATACGTGAGATCTTCTTTAACAGTAAGCTCCTCCAAGGAAATCTGCTCCTCTGGTACCCGCAAACACTTTTTCAACTGAGAAACATGGAACACATCATGCACACCTGATAAACTTTCTGGCAATTCCAATTGATAAGCCACTTCTCCACGTCTCTCTAGAATCTTGAAAGGTCCCACATATCTCGGTGCTAACTTGCCCTTCATATTGAATCTTCTCACATTTCTCATTGGTGACACATTTAAATACACATAGTCACCTTCTTTGAAACTCAACTCTCTCCTTCGGATATCAGCATAGCTTTTCTGTCTAGACTGTGCTACTCTCAAATTATCCCTAATCATCCTCACTTGTTCCTCTGCATTGCGTAGGACATCAGGCCCAAACACTTGGGTTTCACCTATCTGATTCCAGAATAGAGGTGTTCTACACTTTCGTCCATATAAAGCTTCGAATGGCGCCATTTTGAGACTTTTCTGGTGACTGTTGTTATATGAAAACTCAGCGTATGACAAACTCTTATCCCAACTAGTACCATACTGTAAAGCACAAGCTCTCAACATATCTTCCAAGATTTGATTGGTCCTTTCGGTCTGTCCATCGGTTTGGGGATGATATGCCGAACTGAAATTTAGCTTTGTTCCCAAAGCACTATGTACCTTATTCCAAAAATGTGATGTAAACTGGGTTCCTCGGTCAGACACAATCTTCTTTGGAACCCCATGCAGACACACTATTCTCTCCATATACAACTCCGCTAACTTTGCGCCACTATAAGTGGTTTTGACTGGTAGGAAGTGGGCTACCTTAGTAAGTCGATCCACTATTACCCAGATTGAATCATATCCGTGTTGCGTGCGGGGTAATCCAGTAATGAAGTCCATACCGACTTCTTCCCATTTCCACTCTGGTATTCTCATTGGTTGCAACAATCCTGTAGGTCTTTGGTGTTCAGCTTTCACCCTTTGACAAGTATCACATAGGGCCACATACTCAGCCACATCCCTTTTCAAACCATACCACCAATACTTCTCTTTGAGGTCTAAGTACATCTTGGTGCTTCCAGGGTGTATAGAATAAGCAGAATCATGTGCCTCTCGCAGAATCATATCACGGATAGCTTTCACTTCAGGTACACATATTCTTTTTCCAAACCATAGAGTACCATTCTCATCCAACCGGAAACCTGGTGCCTTTCCAACCACTACATGCTCTGCAATCTCCTTTAGTTTCTCATCCTCCAACTGACCTTTGCGTATCTCTTGCTCCAATATAGGTTCTATAGCCAATTCTACTACATTATTGACAAAACCCAAGTTGAGATGTTCTATTTTAGCTCGTAACTCTGCTGGTATAAATGTCAACTGAAGTCCGTTGGCATAGCTCTTCCGGCTAAGTGCATCGGCAACAACATTTGCCTTTCCAGGATGGTAATGCACTTCCAGATCATAATCTTTAATTAATTCCAGCCAACGACGCTGCCTTAAGTTCAACTCTGACTGAGTAAAAATATATTTTAAACTCTTGTGGTCAGTATAGATATCACACTTATGTTCGATCAAATAATGCCTCCAGATTTTCAAGGCATGGACAACTGCGGCTAATTCCAAATCATGTGTTGGGTAATTCAGTTCATGCTTTCTCAACTGTCTGGATGCGTATGCCACAACCTTTCCTTCTTGCATAAGCACACATCCAAGACCTAGACGAGATGCATCACAATATATAGAGAAACTCTTACTTAAATCAGGTAATGTCAACACTGGGGCTGTCGTCAACCTTCTCTTAAGTTCCTCAAAGTTAGCCTGACATTTGTCTGACCATAAAAATTTGGCATTCTTCTCTAACAGGGCTGTCATAGGCTTAGCTAGCTTAGAGAATCCTTCAATAAACCTTCTATAGTACCCAGCCAAACCCAAAAAGCTACGGATTTCACTAACATTGGCTGGGGCTTTCCAATTTAACACATCCTGCACTTTACTGGGATCTACGGCTATTCCACCATTAGAGACCACATGTCCCAGAAAAGATACTTCTTTCAGCCAGAACTCACATTTGCTCCTTTTTGCATACAACTTATGTTCCCTGAGTTTTTGTAAAACTAGTCTTAAGTGTTCAGCATGTTCATCTTCATTTTTGGAGAATATTAGGATATCATCTATGAATACCACTACAAACTTATCCAAGTACTCCATGAATACTTTGTTCATTAGATACATAAAGTATGCAGGTGCATTTGTTAGTCCAAAAGACATCACTGTGTACTCATAAAGGCCATATCTGGTAGTAAATGCTGTCTTAGGTATGTCAGATGCACGAATTTTTAGTTGATGATATCCAGAACGGAGGTCAATTTTTGAGAACACACAAGCACCTTTCAACTGATTAAATAAATCATCAATTCTAGGGAGTGGGTACTTGTTTTTGATTGTGACTTCATTAAGGGACCTATAGTCGACACACATCCTTCGTGTGCCATCTTTCTTATCCACAAATATAACAGGTGCTCCCCAAGGTGAAGAACTAGGACGAATAAAACCTTTCTCTTGCAATTCCTTAATTTGTTTCTTTAGTTCTTCTAATTCATTTACCCCCATTCTATATGGTCTCTTAGCTATGGGTGCAGTTCCAGGCAAAAGCTCAATAAGGAATTCGATGTCGCGATCAGGTGGCATACCTGGCAGTTCATCGGGAAACACATCTGGGAATTCATCCACCACCTGATTCTCCTGGTTGGCAACATCGCTCAACTGGTTGACAGTGGCGGTTGGTTGAGCTTGCACTTCCACTTCGACACAAATTCTATCACCACTTGGAGCTGTCACAACAACGGATTTCTCCTGACATTGTATCACTGCTCTATGCTGCTTCATCCAATCCATTCCCAGGATGAGGTCAATCCCAGCGGTTCTCAGAACAATTGGATTTACTTTAAAAGCTACCCCCCTTAGGAATATACTAGTAGAAGGGCTCCAATAGTTTGCTAGCATGCTACCCCCCGGTGAATTTACTAACATAGGATCCTTCATGGCACACAGGGGTATGCTATGCATTCTAACAAAAGCTTGTGATATGAAAGAATGCGAGGCACCGGAATCAAAAAGTACGGTAGCGGAGATGGAGTTGACGCTAAACGTACCTAGCATAACCTCAGGCGCCTCCTGAGCTGATTCAGACGACACATGATTCACCTTGCCAGTGAACGGAGGTCGAGCGTTGGGCCTCTGGTTACTCTGCTGGTTCTGCGGGGCCTGCCGGTTCTGCTTCTTTGGGCACTGGTACGAATAGTGTCCCACCTCTCCACAGTTGTAGCATGCATTGGGGTTGCCTGGAGTGCCACTCTTGATTGGGGCATTGTTGGCCCTGACGTGGCGCCTAATTGCTAGCTTGATGTTGCTGGGGGCGCTGCTGATTCTGGTTGCCAAACTACTGTGGATATTGAGGACGCTGCTGGTTCGGGTTTCTCTGGGGGTACTGGCCTCTGTTCCATTGGTTGGGTGGCCCTTGGTTTCTCTGTGGGAAACCTTGCTGTGGGAAAGCTCGCGGGCGAGTGTTGCTACCCGACGCCTGTCCCTGGAGCTTCCTCTTCTTGAGGTCCATTTCCTTACGCTTGTTATCTATCACTATGGCCCGATCCACCAATTCTTGGAAACTGGCATACTTGTTGGACATCAGCTGCAGTTGGAGTCCATCATACAGTCCCTTCAGGAAACGGCGCTGTTTGTCAGAATCCCGGGCCACCTCAGCCGGGGCATATCGCGATAGTTGAGCAAACTTGTCGCGGTACTCCGCCACAGACATGGACCCTTGTTTGAGAGCCCGGAACTCTTCTTGCTTCAGTTCAATTAGTCCCTCAGGGATGTGATAGGACCTGAAGTTCTCTGTGAACTCATTCCATGTGATCTCTGGAGCATTCTCTGGACGTCCATACTGGAATGACTCCCACCAATCCTGAGCAGCTCCTTGGAGTTGGCCTGAGGCGTACAAGACTTTCTCCAGATCGTTGCACTGTGCAATATTTAGCTGCTTCTCTACAGCTCTCAACCAATCATCAGCCTCCATAGGCTCAGAGGCATGTGTGAACACAGGTGGACGTCCTTTCAGAAACTCACCACGCTTGTCACGGACCTGCACAGGTGGAGGTGCTCCTGCTGGTTGCTCACCGAGACGGTCCATCACTGTCTGCATGAGCTGTGCTTGCATGGCCATCAGTTGTTCAATCGTCACTGACGGTGGTGGAGGTGGATCCACTAAAGCTCCGTGTCCACGGCCACGTCCACGGCCTCGGCCACGTCCTCCTCGGGCAGCCATCTGCTTCCAAGCAATGTGCAAACTTTTAGAGATCTCCCAAAAATTTACAAATTATTTACAAAAGGTAAATAACAGAACTGAAAATTTCTGGACAGGTGTCTACAATAGCAGATCAGAAACTGAAGTGTAACTCGAGTTTAAGAATTCCAAAATAGGCGTGGCATACATCGTTGGAAATCTTAAAGAGTCTGCTACAACTTTTGTATAGAACTTTTTCACAGATTCTGACGGAAACATCATCAAAAACTGAGCTAAACAATTTTTATTCTAGGTTACAGACTGCACAGACTTACCAGGTTGTAGCAGGCATATCTCTCAAACCAAAATTGATAACGAGGTGATTCCTGTGGGAAATGAGAGGTAAGCAAGTCTAGTTCTTTCCACAAAAATTTCATAATTTTTGGACGTAGAGATTTAGAGATATGAGACAAACATTGCAGACTGCTCTGAAAAACAGCACAACAGTGATGCAGAAATTTAAACCCCAACTAAGATAAACAAACACTAACTTAAGGTTTTGATAGAAAGAACATGTGGACAAGCCCACACTGTTCCAGTAATCACACAAACTCCAAATCATCCAAGTTCAACAACACAATCAACGAGACAACGAAAGGTTCACAAAACATACACAAACTTGACACGACTCTCGATCTAAAACACATTCATTATGGTGGGGCTGCGAGTATCTAAGGTGCACGATCCACCATGGTGAACACCCTGGCCTTCTTCTTGTAAATGGTAGGCTGTCCTAGCTGAACGGCCATCTCATCTATCTGGTTCTGAAGGCGTTTTTCAGATTTTTGCGCCGCACGAAGCTCTTCCCTGAGTGCTTCGTTGGCCTCCTGCATGGCGCTGAGGTGCCTCACTGTGGTGTCCAAGGTGGGATCAGAAGCTGGAGGAGCCAACACCGCCCATGTCTTCTCCTTCGGGTCATAGCGTGGAATATACCGGTAGCGATCATTCTGCATGTCCTCAAAACGCCGACCATGGTAATGCAGGTACGCCGCCTGCGCAGCATCTTCCATGCTGTCATAGGCACTGGCACGCCTGGCTCGGTGGCTATGGGTAGTCACGACATCTTGAGATTGGTCGGTGTTGTTCCAGGCGGTGATGATCACATTGGTCTTCCAGTATGCCGCCTCCACTGGATGCGTGTGCTCGGCACAGTAATACTTCACCGAGGCAGCAAACTCTGGATAGTACTCGGCTAGCATGGTGGTAAGGAGGTGGTGGTAATGGGCATCTTCGGGAGCTTCCTTAAACTTGTTCCTGGTGGTCCATCCTATCTCTTCTGGCTCCTTTGAAACAGCTGGGGAGGACACTGGTGTTGGTGCAGAAGCGGCCTGAAAAACTGGTGGAGGTGTAGCAGCGGGGACTGGCACATCCACATGTGGAATGGGTGCAGCCACGGGGGTCGAAGCAGGTCCATCAGATGCAGCCGCTGAAAAGGCCTCCTCTTCCATGGGTTCCTCCTCTTCCTCGTCGGAGATGTGGACGACCTCTGGCTCCACTGGTGGTACTGCTGGTGGTGCTGGTGGAGCAGGTGCTGCTGGAATGAACTGGGCGACGTAGGCAGCGGCACTGAGGTGAGGCATCTATAGTTTTGATATAAAATATTATCAGAGTCAATATTTTATGCAATAGAATAAGAAATAGAGCATAAAATTTTAATAAAATATCAAGATAGAGATAGTAGCAAGTAAATAAATAAAGTCAAACTCCTAGAAACGACCATTTCTATCTAGGTTTGCGTCCTACAGTCAACACGGCTCTGATACCAATTTGTCACACTCCAATTAAAGGACAATATAGAGTGCATACATCTTATGTGCGCCCCAGGAGTAGTCGCACACATAAGCTGACAAATTAACAGAAGTATCATCACTGTGTACATACATAACGTTATTACATCACGTAGTTCTTACATAACAAGCGAAAAAGGTAAATGACACTCTCGAACGATGTTTCTGATCCACAGGGAAGGCCGACTGGTTGACCCAAACCTAGAATTCTTCGGGAAAATCCTCATAGAAGCTGTCATCTGTTACCCATCCGGGATTTTTATCCAAAAATGAAAATAATAACAAGTGTGAGTACACTCGTACTCTGCAAGTATAGTATGAGGATTCATGAGGCTCAAAAAGGATAGACATGGTTAACTGCAGTTAGCACTTTTAATAGATCAACATTTCCTTATTAATTATTATTAAGTTATGCTTAAGCTCCCGTTTAACCCACATGATCACCTACTAGAATTAAGGAGAGTAATTGAGCATCAGTATAATCTCATCATCATCGTCATAAGTCCTCCATATGTCAAGTAACCATTTATTCTGTGAGTTTTCTGGGCCGCTCGTGACCGTGAGCACGGCTGTTATAACAGTTTTAACACTCTACAGAGGTTGTGCATCTTTACCCGTGAGTCGTGTTGCCCATTTGCCCGGGGCCCGTCGACCCCCTAACACTCCCAAGGTGAGTAGGCAGGGTACACTATGAAGCCTTCCATAGGCCTCTTCTAACATGTTAGGGCCGCGAGGTTTCCTCGGCAGGCAGATATAGAGAACCCCCCTTTCGATGGCACAATTCCCACAGGCTATACACATCAGAACAGAGGCAGTTCTATACCCAAAGTGGCAAGCCCCTCTAGCGCCCTTTCGGGTAACCTCTAACAAGCTAGAAAAGATCCTATTACTGAGCTAAAGTCAGAGCCATATGACTCTCACGGTTGCACTGTATGTCCCAGCTTTTGCCCTACAGACAAGTCCTTACGGAGAGTTTAGGGCAACATGATCGACATCATTTGCACCATCACCCTATATTTCAATTATTACCATCATGTTTATCCGTTTGTTCCATTAATCATAGTATTGATCATGTTTGAATAGAGCACTAGCATTCTACCCATATGCAATAAAACCCATAGGTATCGAGATATAAGTCATAAATGGCTAGGATGTCCTTATAGTCGAGCAATATTAGACACATGCATAATGAGTAGATTATATAATGAATAGGAATCAAGGAAGGCCCATGCTATACTTGCCTTGGTTCACGAACTGCTGCTGGTCCTGCTGCTCCTCGTACGTGTCCGGATTCCCAACGTACTCCTCACCGTCTGAACTCAAACGACACGAAGTACAACACGCAATTCGAAGCAGACATACAAGCAAAACATAATTACGATTAGAACAGTACACCAACAATAAATAAATCTGAATAAAATGTTTACCAAAATCATCTACGTCTCGCTACGATCACAACGACGCGAAGTTCATGAAAAACGGAGCTACAACGCGAAAGTTACGCGCTAAACAAGGTTCCAACACTAGCTATTAAACTAGACTTAATCGAGAAACTCAAAAGCTTCTAACAGGTCTATCAGTGACACTAATGCGTAGATTATGAAATTACGAAACTAACGCAAGTTGAACGGGTTGAATCGGAGCTAAAACGACAATTTTATAAGCGTTTTACTGCAGTGGCAATTCTGTAAATAAATCAAACCATTTTCGGATTTAAAATAAATCAAGGAAATTGGATTTTGAAATCCGGCCAAGGACTGCGGGTGAATTATTGAAAGGAACGGGGTCTCTTTAGCAAAATGCCTGGCGAAGGGGTATCGGCTGATTTCGGCCGTTGATCTTGCGATGGATGGGCGGGATTAAATGGAGGGGGAGAAGAGAGGTGCGGCCGCCGAAGGGGAGAACGGATGCGGCGGCGTCGCCATTGACGGCGGCGAGAACCTCGCCGGCGTTGTCCAATTGAGCGCTACAGGGCTCGGTTTCAAATTGGGAAGCACAGGAGTGAAGAGGAGATGATGGCGAACTCGGTGGGGCACATCTCGCGGGTGGAGGACATCCCGCACGGAGCCGCCATGGCCGGCATTGAAAGGTCCTTGTTTGGTTTTGGTAATTGAGTGACAACTTAGGTGGACTAATATGTGGTTATGTGAGATACACAGGAGATTAGTCCACATGTGATGGTGTCATGAAGGAGCTCATTGCATATGAGACATGACATGGAGTCATGTGACCAAGGTGGAGAAGATCAAGATGAGGCTTGGCTCGACGGACCGGTTGCAAGTGTGAAGGGCAAGTTAGAGGCTTTGAAGTGAGGGACCGCGTGTGACGGTGAAGCTTGAGCATGACTTGGCGCCGATGGACCGACGCAACGGTGAAGAGCAAGTGAGGTCAAGATCAATGGACCAAGGTCACATGATGATATGAAGTGGATCATATCATTTGTGATATGGTTGGTGCATGTGTTGCATCAACGTCTGAGGAGATGGAGTGGAATGCGCAAGGCAAAGGTATAACCAAGGGCATTTCCATTTCACCGGTCATAGGTGTGTAGAGAAGTTTATGACTGGGTTTAGGATAGATGGCCGTACTATCAAGAGGGGCAAACTTGTTTGCATATCGGTCATCTAGTGCCACTCGTGTGATCTAACTATGCATCGTTGCTAGGATCGAGTGGCGTGGCAAGTTGAGTGGTTAACTCCTTCGGTAAAATGTTTATGAAAATGCTAACACACGTGCACAAGGTGGTGATCACTTGTTGGTGTTGGCACATTTGCGAAGGCATTGGAGTTTGAGGGGTAGAGAGGGGTTTGGGTTCCTCTCTCCCTCCCGCCGAGCTTGCGAGCGCGGGATTCAGGCGATTTTGGGGAAATGAAATGCCTATTTTCCACTACGCCGGAAGTCGGAAAAGAAACGGAGGCGAACGGAGGTCACAGAGGTGACCGGACGCTGCACCGGACGCGGTCATGGAATGACCGGATGCGTCCGGTCAGCTGTCAGGCGCGCGGGTGCTAGGGTTTGCAACCGGCGCGTCCGGTCACTCACGGGACCGGCGCGTCCGGTCATGCGCCCAGAAGGAACTGAGGTTCGCAGAGGGCGATCGGACGCGGGGCGCGTCCGGTCACACATGATCGGACGCGTCCGATCGTTGAAGGTGCTTACTGGACTATAACCGGACGCTGGCACTGTCGCGTCCGGTCGTCGCAAGGAGCGCGTCCGGTCATGTCGTTGCGCGCGCGGTACTGTGCGATCGGCGCGTCCGGTCATTGCCAAGGGTGCGTCCGGTCGTGGCAGCGGCGCGTCCGGTCATGGCAGCGGCGCGTCCGGTCGTTGGTTTGACCGTTGGGGTCAGTGACCGTTGGAGAATCGGACGCGGCTGAGCGCGTCCGGTCAGTTATGACCGGCGCGTCCGGTCATCCCGAAAAGGACCCAGTGAAGGGGTAACGGCTCTATTTGACTGTGGGGTTATAAATAGATGCCTTGGCCGGCTGTGGCCGGTAGCTGAGCACACTTTAGCCTTGGTGGCTTATGTGGTAGTGCTAGGGAGCCCTCTAACTCACTCATGCTTGATAGTGTTCATCGGATCGAGTGAGAGAGCGATTCTAGTGCGTTGCTTTGAGAGATTGCATCGTGTGGCACTAGGTGATCGTGTTGCAAGCCGGTGGTGCTTGTTACTCTTGGAGGTTGCCACCTCCTAGACGGCTTGGTGGCTTGTGGCTCCGTCGAAGCTCGCAAGAAGATTGTGCGAGGCTCCGGAGAGGCTTTGTGAGGGGGATTGTGCTCACCCCGCGGGGATCGCGAAGAGCAACTCTAGTTGAGCGTGTCATTGAGCTACCACACTTGAGAGTGGCGTCTTGCGGTGCCTTGCGGGGCGTGTCTTGAGGGGCAAGTGACTTGAGGGTCACACCGGGGAACCATCTAAGTGTTGGTCGACACAACGGGGACGTAGCTTGGTGGCAACCAAGTGAACCTCGGGAGAAAAATCACCGTGTCAACATTGTTCTTCATCTTCTCGGTGGTTTGCCTTCGTACAACACAAGCTTGTATTTACTTTCATATATACTTGTGCTTGTGTAGTTGCTCTCTTAACTAGTTTGCTTGTGTAGCTTGCTAGTTGTCTTCTTGCTTGTGTAGCTAGAAGCTCCCCTTTGCGTGGCTAATTCGGTTTGTGTAACCTTGTTAGTCACATTGCTTAGTTTGTGTAGCTAAGTGTTTTGCGCTCTCTAATTTGGCACTAGTTGCCTTGTTATTGAGCTTTGCTAGCGAGCTTAGGCTTTGTGCTTTTGCTTCACTAGTTGTGTAGGAGCTCCCTCGGTTGGCAAAGTACTAGTGCATAGGTTTGTGTGACCTTGCTCTAGAATTGACTAGGTGAGCTCTTGGTAAGCTTAGCACCTTAGTTGCTTAATTAGGATCTTTGCAAGGTGCTAGCGAACTTAGATAGAGGGGTGTAGTCTTGGCTAGACCGATAAGTTTAATTCCGCATTTGTTTTGGTTAGCCTACGCGTTTAAGTTTTAGAAAGGACTATTCACCCCCCCTCTAGTCCGCCATCTCGACCCTTCAATTGGTATCAGAGCCGGGTCTCTCATTTGTGGTCTTCACCGACCCGAGAGGATGGCGGAATATGGGCTAGATGTTGAGTGTCCACACATTTTTGATGGCACACACTTTGCACGGTGGAGAAATTGGATGACATGCAATTTTAAGTTTATTTCTCCTCAATTGTGGTGGATCGTAGATGTGGGCTTTTCCTTTGCACTTGATAAAAAGAATGCAACTCAAGCGCAAAGTAAATGCCTACATCTCGATAGCCAAGCTACTAATGTTTTCTATCGATCTTTGGATAGTAGCATACTTTGTGAGATCATGGACTTTGAGTCCGCCCATGAGATTTGGGTGTTTCTACATGAGAAATATGGGGCGATCTCCAATGATGATGAGCCCAAGGAGGAGACGCATGAGGATGTTGAGCATGACCACAACAAGGTGGTTGTGGAGGATTGCTCCACCTCACGGTCAAGTGATGACAAAGATGATCATATCACAAGATCACTTGACAAGAAGAATGATAATGCCACAAGTGATGCAAGTAATGATTCTACCTCATGCACACTTGATGGTGAAGATGATGGCTTTGAGAGTGATGCTTCAACAAGCTCTTCAACATCATCACATGGTAACACTAAGATACATGTTGGTGGTTTTGTTGTGGATTGTGATGATCCAAATTTAGAGCTTTTATATAAACTCTCAAGAGCCTTGAAAAGGAAAATGGAAAGAGTAAGTAAATTGGAAAATGATAACTCTTTTCTAAAGACCACATGTGAACAACAAAAGCATCTACTTTATGTTACTACTTGTTCACATGAGGAGCTAAAATTGACTCATGAGAAACTAAGTGTTGCTCATGATAACTTGGTACAAGAACATGCTTTACTCACTAAGAAGCTTTCTAATAAAGAAACCAAATCTAGTGAGAGCTCATCATTTGGGTCAAATGATCAATCACATATGACTAACCCTTGTGATGTAGGCAAGAAGCATGTATCCACCTCTTGTGATGATTTATTATATATGCCATGTTCTTCACAATTAGATGCTTGTCCTACTTCTATGGCTTGTGAGACTAACCTTTTGAAGGAGAACAATGAGCTCAAAAGTGAAGTGAAGAATTTGAGCAACAAGTTGGAGAGGTGCTACAACTCTAAAATCGCCATTGAGCATATCATGACCAATCAAAAGAGATATGGTGATAAGAGTGGTATTGGCTACAACAAGAGCAAGGGCAAGATTATGAAGAAGCAAGATGCAAAGAAGCTATCCCAACTCATGTGCTACCAATGCCATGAAGTGGGACATATTGCCAAGTGTTGCCCTACCAAGAAGTCTCAAGTTGAGCCAAAAGCAAAGCCCCAAGCTAAAGTCAAGATCAATCATGAAGATGTTAGTGACTTGATGATAAAGAAGAAGAAAACAAGAAGGGGTGAAAGAACAAGACATCCAATGCAAATTCAAGATGTCAAGATGATGAGTAAGAATCAAGATGAGAAGAAAGTACATGCTCACATCAAGTGCTTCAAGTGTGTTGATATGGGACACTTTGCCTCGGGGTGTCCTACCAAGCTTGAAAAGAAGATTCAAGCAACTCGTGAGAGGCAAGGCCATGAGAAGCAACATATGAGTAAGGAAGAAAAGGCTCAATCTAAGAGAAGTTGCTACTCATGCCGGGAAAGGGGGCACATGGCACATTCATGTCCCCTAGGTAAAAATTCTAAGCTCGTTTCAATTGTTGATACTAATATGCTTAGAAAGGATGGCAATGGTACCTCTATGATTGCTATTGCAAAACATCCCGCTATTCATACTAAGGCAATGCCTAAGTATGTTGCACCTAACTTGAGAGGACCCAAACTTGTTTGGGTACCATCAAAGAGTGGATGATTATTTATAGGTACCATCGGCATTGGAGGCTTGATTCAATTGGTTTCATTTTGTTCATCATATATTGAGTCAAGTTATGAAGCTCAATGCATATCCAATCCCAATGCCAAGTCAAAATAAGTGAAGTCCAAGTGCTGCACATACAAGTGCAATGTTAAAGATTGTGGTGATTTATTGGATATATTTGATGGCTTGCAAATATTCAAGTTGAAAGCTTGCTATTGGATGATCATGAGCTAACCAAGGTATATCTCTTGTTGATCATTTCACTTGGGTGCATATGAGTTGATTGAATTGGACATATATGTAATGTTGCTTGCTATGAGATGTTTGAATGGATTAAATGCTTAAGTAATCAAGTTTGAATTGATTTGTGTTGGATAAATTCATGAGATGACATTTAGTAAGTGGATTGGATGGATATATGTCTTGTGAAAGTATTCAAATAAGTTAGTTTCAAGTTTGATTCATATTTGATGAAGTATTGCTCAATGTATTGAAATCTGTCCGAAGTTGAAAATCTGAGCTAGCAGTGATCAAGTCTGAGTTTGGATGATCAAATCTACTTGGATTGGCATGAATTTTGGTATGCATGCTCTAGACTTATGTTATAAGATGCTGTACAAATTTCATGAGAATTGGATAAGAGATGCTTCGGCTTTGAAGTACATCTTGTCAGCTATAGTGCAGTAGTTTTCAGCATGTAGCAGTGGTGGAAGATTTGAAATCTGGTAGCAATCTAGATGTCAAATGAATCTCAAATTTTTACAGCTGCTATATGACTTAGTGAGTCACATCTCCACCAAATTTTATGGCATTTGGATCTGTACATTGGGAGATATGAATTATTCTTTGAAGGGTACAGAATCTGCCAGAAAAGTGACAATCATTGGATTAATCTAGAGTCACTTTAATTGAAAGGTCCTCAAGTTGGAAACATGTTTATAAGTGGTTGAGGTACCTAAGTTTGGTTTTAGATTGATCTAGAAGCATGAAAAGCAATGAGTATAAGAACATTTGATTGTGGAATGTACTTGTTGTATATGTTTAGTACTCAAATTTGAAGATCAAGATCAAACTTAAGATGAAGATGAAGTTTAAGTTCTAGTGATGATTAGAGATCATTTGGTAGAAAGAAATGGACTTAAACAAGTAGAAAGAGTTGGACTCAAATATAGATTCAAGGATTATTCATCAAGATTGAGTTCATCATTTAGATCAATCAAACTATATCATTTCAAGTGAGTATCAAGAGTGGTTCTTTGGAGAAAGTTCACTTCTCCCTAGTGAGGGGCTTGCCACCGTGTGTAGGTGAAACCAAGTTTGGGACTTGGAAGGCTAACATGGAAGTGGTGATCCGAGGAACTTGTGATGCTTAGTTGAAGCAATCAATTGGATTGATCTAAACAGCAAGCAACACCCAAAAGAGAGTTAGTCATTGCAATTCAAATTCTAAGTGATTCTCTCATGCAAGCAAAGATGATATAATGAAGCAAGCCAACCACAACAAGAAAGTGCACTTGATCATTAGTGGTTTTCAATTCATATGGGTGAAGAATGGATTTATCTATGATGATTGGTCTTCACCAAGCTCATAAATTGGACTTCATATTGCTATTGGAGTAATGAATTGGAAACTATATGACTATCCTCTACTCCAACATAGCAAAGGTATCATTGCAATGTGCATGCTCATCTCATTCCTCACTAGTATGCGGTTAGTGCATATAGTACATGTTTATTAGGATCATGCATAACAAATGTAAATTTTAAATTCATAGCCTACCATTATTGCTTGATTGATTAATTGATCTAGTGGTATGGATATGAGTTTGTTCATGAGCTAGTGAACCCAAGTACTTGATCTAGTTTGGATTGCTAACAAGTGACAAGTACAACATTGGCAAGATAACCCTTAACATAAGGTGTGAAGAAGCTTGTCATTGGATCAAACCGGACTTGGAATCTTAGGCAAATCAACATAGTTCAAGTCATACAAGAAGCTCATGACAATGATAAGAGTACAAGCACAAGACAACAATGAAAATGGATATCTAGTTTGTTTCAAGTGGTATCTAGACTCAAATTGACCTTCCAAGTGGTATTCACTAGTCGTGTCTAGATCATGATCTACAAATGATATCTTACAAGTGGTACTCATGAAGATAGCAAATGTTCAAGAAGTGAATATTATTACCAAATCCTTCAAAGTGAATCCATACTAGAAAATTCTTTCAAATGATATCACATTCCTACTCATGGTATCTTCACGTGGTATCATTCATGCAAGACGATAGTTTCACAAGTGATCCTCAACTTTAAGTGATCAAATCAAGAAATGCTACCCTCATCTTCAAGTGGTATCTCAAGTGAATGACACATGCTATGACATAGGGGGAGGAGCCCCACCGATTGGTATCAAGGTCAAAGATCCTATGTGGTATCTCAAGAGCAACCATAAAGTTTGTCATTCCAACATATGTGGTAATGTCCATCAAAAATGCAATATTCAAGTCTCAACCATCTACCCCAACACAAGCCTTTGCATCAATAAGAAGCACACCTTTTATGGAAATTGATGACAAAGGGGGAGAGATTGGACAAAGATATGTAAGATTTCCTTTGGGGGAGAGATTGCTTTGGAGAGAGAGATGTTATTGGACATGGATATGGACAAAGAGGGAGCAACATTGAAGAGCAACATTGAAGAATGTAAGGGGATCAAAATTCTTGGACAAAGAAAGCACACAAGTAGGAGGAGCAAGTTCATGAACGTTGATTGATTGCATTTGATATATGCATAATTCATGTGCTTGCTTGCATTGCATAAGTTCTTAAATTCAATATGCATGCTTGTGTGGTGTATGCTAGTTATAGAACTTGAATGATGATTTGATAACTAGCATGCATAGGATGTTAGCTAGACTTATGATTATCATGCAAAAACTAGAACCTTGCTTATAATGTTGATCTCACGGGGTTTCTAGTGTTTTTGATGTCTAGCTACTCATGATGCTAAGGATGATGGCAAACTTGTGATTTTCAAATGGTATCAAGCTACTAATTGGTAGCGAGCTACAAAGGTTTATTCTGTACACCTTAGCATCACTTAGTAGTGCTAACCCTCCCACAAATTTCATATTTATGCATATGTGCAAGCTTGAAACCAAACCATTTGAGCACATATGTAGGGGGAGTTATCACTACCAAGTCGGATTTTATGGTGCTTATCCAAATCTTGACATAGAGCTTAAAAGTTGGATAAGTAACATTAAATCCAAAACAAGTTAGCAATTTACACTTGTGTGAAGTGCTAGCTTGAAAAAGCATAATTTCCATATCTTTGTAGAGTTGTCATCAATTACCAAAAAGGGGGAGATTGAAAGGTCCTTGTTTGGTTTTGGTAATTGAGTGACAACTTAGGTGGACTAATATGTGGTTATGTGAGATACACAGGAGATTAGTCCACATGTGATGGTGTCATGAAGGAGCTCATTGCATATGAGACATGACATGGAGTCATGTGACCAAGGTGGAGAAGATCAAGATGAGGCTTGGCTCGACGGACCGGTTGCAAGTGTGAAGGGCAAGTTAGAGGCTTTGAAGTGAGGGACCGCGTGTGACGGTGAAGCTTGAGCATGACTTGGCGCCGATGGACCGACGCAACGGTGAAGAGCAAGTGAGGTCAAGATCAATGGACCAAGGTCACATGATGATATGAAGTGGATCATATCATTTGTGATATGGTTGGTGCATGTGTTGCATCAACGTCTGAGGAGATGGAGTGGAATGCGCAAGGCAAAGGTATAACCAAGGGCATTTCCATTTCACCGGTCATAGGTGTGTAGAGAAGTTTATGACTGGGTTTAGGATAGATGGCCGTACTATCAAGAGGGGCAAACTTGTTTGCATATCGGTCATCTAGTGCCACTCGTGTGATCTAACTATGCATCGTTGCTAGGATCGAGTGGCGTGGCAAGTTGAGTGGTTAACTCCTTCGGTAAAATGTTTATGAAAATGCTAACACACGTGCACAAGGTGGTGATCACTTGTTGGTGTTGGCACATTTGCGAAGGCATTGGAGTTTGAGGGGTAGAGAGGGGTTTGGGTTCCTCTCTCCCTCCCGCCGAGCTTGCGAGCGCGGGATTCAGGCGATTTTGGGGAAATGAAATGCCTATTTTCCACTACGCCGGAAGTCGGAAAAGAAACGGAGGCGAACGGAGGTCACAGAGGTGACCGGACGCTGCACCGGACGCGGTCATGGAATGACCGGATGCGTCCGGTCAGCTGTCAGGCGCGCGGGTGCTAGGTTTGCAACCGGCGCGTCCGGTCACTCACGGGACCGGCGCGTCCGGTCATGCGCCCAGAAGGAACTGAGGTTCGCAGAGGGCGATCGGACGCGGGGCGCGTCCGGTCACACATGATCGGACGCGTCCGATCGTTGAAGGTGCTTACTGGACTATAACCGGACGCTGGCACTGTCGCGTCCGGTCGTCGCAAGGAGCGCGTCCGGTCATGTCGTTGCGCGCGCGGTACTGTGCGATCGGCGCGTCCGATCATTGCCAAGGGTGCGTCCGGTCGTGGCAGCGGCGCGTCCGGTCATGGCAGCGGCGCGTCCGGTCGTTGGTTTGACCGTTGGGGTCAGTGACCGTTGGAGAATCGGACGCGGCTGAGCGCGTCCGGTCAGTTATGACCGGCGCGTCCGGTCATCCCGAAAAGTACCCAGTGAAGGGGTAACGGCTCTATTTGACTGTGGGGTTATAAATAGATGCCTTGGCTGGCTGTGGCCGGTAGCTGAGCACACTTTAGCCTTGGTGGCTTATGTGGTAGTGCTAGGGAGCCCTCTAACTCACTCATGCTTGATAGTGTTCATCGGATCGAGTGAGAGAGCGATTCTAGTGCGTTGCTTTGAGAGATTGCATCGTGTGGCACTAGGTGATCGTGTTGCAAGCCGGTGGTGCTTGTTACTCTTGGAGGTTGCCACCTCCTAGACGGCTTGGTGGCTTGTGGCTCCGTCGAAGCTCGCAAGAAGATTGTGCGAGGCTCCGGAGAGGCTTTGTGAGGGGGATTGTGCTCACCCCGCGGGGATCGCGAAGAGCAACTCTAGTTGAGCGTGTCATTGAGCTACCACACTTGAGAGTGGCGTCTTGCGGTGCCTTGCGGGGCGTGTCTTGAGGGGCAAGTGACTTGAGGGTCACACCGGGGAACCATCTAAGTGTTGGTCGACACAACGGGGACGTAGCTTGGTGGCAACCAAGTGAACCTCAGGAGAAAAATCACCGTGTCAACATTGTTCTTCATCTTCTCGGTGGTTTGCCTTCGTACAACACAAGCTTGTATTTACTTTCATATATACTTGTGCTTGTGTAGTTGCTCTCTTAACTAGTTTGCTTGTGTAGCTTGCTAGTTGTCTTCTTGCTTGTGTAGCTAGAAGCTCCCCTTTGCGTGGCTAATTCGGTTTGTGTAACCTTGTTAGTCACATTGCTTAGTTTGTGTAGCTAAGTGTTTTGCGCTCTCTAATTTGGCACTAGTTGCCTTGTTATTGAGCTTTTCTAGCGAGCTTAGGCTTTGTGCTTTTGCTTCACTAGTTGTGTAGGAGCTCCCTCGGTTGGCAAAGTACTAGTGCATAGGTTTGTGTGACCTTGCTCTAGAATTGACTAGGTGAGCTCTTGGTAAGCTTAGCACCTTAGTTGCTTAATTAGGATCTTTGCAAGGTGCTAGAGAACTTAGATAGAGGGGTGTAGTCTTGGCTAGACCGATAAGTTTAATTCCGCATTTGTTTTGGTTAGCCTACGCGTTTAAGTTTTAGAAAGGACTATTCACCCCCCCTCTAGTCCGCCATCTCGACCCTTCACGGCAGCAAGGGGAGCTCGTCGGCGCAACTAGCTAAAGCCCTAGAGACCACAAATCAAGGAAATGGAGGTACAAGGAGAGGGAGGGAAGCACGGGGAAGCTCACCGAGCGGCAATTTGCAGACGGAGGAGGCTTGGAGGTGAAGGCGACGCGGTGGCGGACGGCTCGCTCCGGCGGTTCGTCGCTGCAGCCTTCAGGTGCTCAAGAGGGTGGGTTTGGAACAGGAAAAACAACAGGGGGAGGCGGTGAAGGGGTTGCGGCTCCCTTTTTGAAGGCCGGGCGCGGGGAGGACGCTCCCACGTTCGGTGTCGTGGGCGCGGGCGGCGGTTTCGGCTTGACCGAGAGAAAGGAGCGGGAGGTTGGGGAAGGGAAGCGCCGACATGCGGGCCCGACATGTCAGCGGCTCAAGGGAGGAGGGAACGGCGTGGCAGTGGCAGGCCGGCTGGGCTGGGCCGCGGCCCAAGAGGAAAAGCACGGGGAACGAGCGGGCCAAGGAGAAAACGGGCTAGCAGGCCGAATCCGAGGAAAAAAAATGTAGAATGAATAGGAATCTCTTTTTATTTTCTAAATTGATTTTCCAAATCAAACTTTCAAATGTTTTTGAATATGTTTTGAACTTTGACTCAAACCAATCATCACAATAAAATGCAGCAGCATGAGTGCATCAAGGAGTTGCTAACCTTATGATAAATTTTAATTTTACAAAAAATTTATTATCCCCTATATTTGAATGCACAAACAAATGCATATTTAAATCAAATTTATCTATTTTTAATAATACCAAAATTTAGGGTGTCACAGAACATGTCCCAAGAACTGAACTCGATCCAACCAAAACTCACACTTGCTGAACTTAGCGTACAGCTTGTGCTCTCGCAACCGGGTCAGAACGGTGCGGATATGCTGCGCATGCTCTTCTTCATTCTTGGAATATATCAAGATGTCATCGATGAAGACCACTACAAACTTATCCAACTCCGGCATAAAGATAGAAATCATGAGATACATGAAAAATGCGGGAGCATTTGTGAGGCCGAAAGACATGACTATGTACTCATACAACCCATACCTAGTAGAAAAAGCTGTCTTTGGTATATCTTGTGGCCGGATCTTTATCTGGTGATAACCCAACCGAAGATCAATTTTTGATAACACCTTTGCCCCAGCCAACTGATCAAACAAAGCATCAATATGGGGCATTGAGGGGGCGGTAATCCACAGACATGCGAAGGGTACCATCCTTCTTCTTCACAAAAATGACAGGACAACCCCAAGGTGAAGAACTGGGACGGATGAACCCTTTATTCCGCAACTCTTCTAACTGTTTCTTCATTTCAGCTAGCTCCTTCGGGGCCATACGGTAGGGACGCCGAGAAATAGGAGTAGTGCTAGGCTCTAACTCAATAGCAAACTCCACATCTCTATCCGGTGGTAACCTAGGCAACTCATCGGGAAAAACATCTGGAAACTCACAGACCACTGGAATAGAAGTGAGATCAGAAGAGACTTCCACATTTGCAGCAACTGGCGAAGTGAGCTCCGACGGAATGAGAAGAGACATCCTATCCTCGGACACAGGAAGTCGCAACTCAACAACTCTCCGCTTAAGGTCCAAAACTACCCCATAAACCTTCAGCCAGTTCATACCTAGTATTGCATCGATGCCATGCCCAGGTAGCAACATGAACTGAAGGCGATAATTGTGAGTGGCTAGCATTAAACTAACAGTATCTGTCCGGGTGTTGATAAACATCTTCGCACCCAGAGTGCTAATTCTATAGGCCTTAGGGATGGCCATAATAGGTAGATTATGCCTTTCCGCATACGCCATGCTCATAAATGAATGCGATGCTCCAGAATCAAATAACACAAGAGCTGGGTGAGAGTTGATGGTGAACATACCAGCCATCATGGGTTGATCCTGCAATATTTCCTCAGCCTCCGTGTAGTTCACCTGTCCCGAACGGCTCACTAGGACTTTCTTCTTGATAACCATCCTCTTGATCAGACGAGAGTTGGCGGACGGCTGGGCAGACTAAACAAGCCGGTTCTCGGGACACTCCCGAGCAAAGTGGCCCTCCTTACCACACTTGAAACAGCCAGTAGACTTAACCATCTGCCCTATATGAGGTGGAAACTGCTGTCCCTGCGGCTGTTGCACCTGCTGGGGAGGTGCACGATACTGAGTCGTCGGAGCCTGACGAGTCTGCTGAGGCTGTCGAGACGACTGTCCACTAGGAGAATGGTAGGACATCCTCTTAACAACCTGCATCTTCTGCGCCTGCTGGTGACCAGAAGACCTAGAAATCCCCCGCTTGCGCTTCCACTCAGCCTGAGTGTCACGCTGCAGACCCTCCATAGCAATGGCTACATTCATCAGGGTGCTAAAAGTCTGATAGTTCCCAGTGTACAGCTCCTTCTGCAAAATACAAGAGAGGCCACGGTAGAAGCGGTCCCTCTTCTTCTCATCTGTGTCAATGTGGGTGCCAGCATACTATGCTAAATGGTTAAACTTATTAGCATATTCCATCATGAACAAGCTTCCCTGCTTCAGGTCCAAGAACTCTGAGAGCTTCCTGTTCAGAACACCCACAGGAATGAAATACTCTCAGAAGGCAGTGGTGAACTCCTGCCACGTCACCCGGTGGTCCACCTGCTGCATGGCGTTGAAGGTATCCCACCAAGCGCTGGCAGACCCCAACAACTGCTGTGTGGCGAAGCGCACCTTCTGCTCATCGGTCGCCGTGAGCAACAAGAACTTCTGCTCTAGCACACAAAGCCAGTGCTCCGCATCCAGAGGCTCTGCAGTTGGCGTGAATGTGGGCGGGTTAGTCTTCAAGAAGTCCTGATACGAATAGGGCCTCTCAAGATCGCGGGCACCGCCCCCGTTCCCGCCATTGCCACCGGGGCCCCCACGAGCGAGGCCATCGACAACCTGCGCCATCAACTCTAGGGCACGCGCCGTCTCATGACGAGAAGCCAACAATTCCGCCATCATCTCTGCCTGAGTCATCAGAGGTGGTGGTGGCGGTGGAGGAGGGAGAGGAGCCAAGCGTGGGGCGTCCTGACTCTCCCCGTTGGCATTCTCGCGACCATTCTCGCCATGGCCCTCCTGGCCACGGCCCACTCCAGCGCTGGTACTCCCATGACCGGACCCATCTGGCCCACGACCGGACCTTAGGTTCATCTGTAACAGATAAGAACCAACCATTAGGGCACCTTCCAGGTTAAGAGCACAACTGGGGGAAAAACGACCTTCACAAAAGTTAAAGCAATTCTTTTTAGTTCTTATTCTACCCTATTACTATCCAATATTATGCGTGAAGGGGTTTAGATTAACCAGATTTTTATCTTTATGATGCATGCATCGCCCTACACGTTCACTCAAGCCGAAAATATAGCGGCCTTTCGCTAGAAATTTTTGGCACATCGTACACTCACTTTCGAAACTAGCGCTTTCTTACGCAACGTAGGTTAGTGTACCTGCAGAAAATGGTTAGGTAAAATAGTGCCACTATCCTAGTAAACCATATTGCTAGGGCCGAATACTTAATTACATCGACTTCACCGCATCCTACTTTCATAAATCTTTTGTTGGTCAAAGTTTTAAGCTTTTGAAAGGGGTGATTAAGCTTGTAAACCCTTTATTGGCTCTGGTACCATCTGTGGCGAAATCGCCCAGTTTAACACGCTTTCAGGGGCACTTGCCTTCCACTAGACACTAAGTGCCCTGAAAGTGAGCTAAACCAGGTGGTTCCGTCGAGCACACCCAACAGGAGAACTCGAACACTTGACATTTTACCCCGGAATCCAATAATGAGTACAAACTTACATTACTTAGTCCATTTCATACAACACAAAGTCTCAGGAATAGTTATTACAATACCAGAGGTTCAGAGTGCAATAAACCAACAGCGGAATTAAATAAACGTCTACGGAGCGAGATAAGAATCCATCTGTGCCCACTAGAAGAATTCTCCACACAAGGCCTACCTGCTCAAGGAGCACCTGCAACAAGGGTAAAATAAACCCTGAGTACACAATGTACTCGCAAGACTTACCCGACTGGGAATTATATTTCCCGACTCTCAAGGATTATGATAGGCTTTATGGCTGGTGGGTTTTCTTATTTGCGAGAAGCAGCACTAAGAGTGTGTCCTTAATTCGGAACTTTTAGAAGCCGTATTTTATTCATTAACCAATAATCTATGTAAGCACCTATGCTATAATCAAGCTAGAGTTGAGCAAATCAGGACCATTTCTCCATCTTTTCAATTGCCAATTCTTACTACGATGCCAGAGCGTAGCCAAGCCGTACCGTCACATAGAAATGGCGATTCGCGAATCAATGTGCCCAGCTGGGTATCCCGAAAAACACACGCCTCGCTTGTACCCTAGGCACAAGCAAGACCAACCCGTTCCCCTCCTATCACGGGTTTCCAGGTCCCCGTCCAAACTTGGACTCCTAGCTCCCGTACTTGAGGCCCGGCCTCAATACGGTGCTAAGACCTCCACCTATCCCCGCCTCCAATCAGTCGGCCTCAATACGGTGCTAACAAGTCTTCCTAGCCCCCATCCGCTAGTATATGCTCGAGATAAGAAGATTTGTGACTTGACCAGGGTCCATGCAACGAACGGTCCTTAATTGACACGGATAGGGAAACAGTGCAACCCAATTATGTCCCATGGCTGCGGGACATAACTTGCTACACCCACCAATACCCATACCACATCCCTGCCCGGTCGCCAATTCCTTTCCACCATTTTATCCAAAATGCAATAACCATAAGAGTAACTCTCTATTGTGAGTAATGACAGGTTACTCACTCTACCGATGATCCTAAGCAAAGCACTATGCGATCCTATACTAGTAAGACTCATGGGTATATATATATATATGCATGTGGGTATCATAGAATTCCTGAACTTAAATGCACAACATTTAAATATATATCAGATTTGCAAAATAAGGGTTATGCACCGGGGCTTGCCTTGGGCAGGCGCAAAGTCAGAGGTGTCAGTCGCGGGCGGCTCCTGGAACTCCTCCGGTACAAGGATTTCCTCCTCGTACTCCTCGATGACTTCCTCGTAGTCCTGCTCCTTCACGGCCATGTACTCAATCTCCTCGTGATCTATATGCATGCAAAGATAATACCACACTTAAAAACGTGACAACGGTAACTTTAAAACAACCACTACTAAGCTAGTTAGCTAACTCTACTGACCAACATGCCAAGACATCCACTACCCTTAAAAGCAAGAGCTAACTGGTCTACAAGTTTCCTACCAACCAAGTTGCATCACTTTCTTTTGTTATCGCTCCAACGTCTACTCGATTAGAAGAGCTTCATTACCACACCTAGCAAGCTACTAAAATGCTACAACAGTTTTAGTAAGCACGTCACAAAGCCACTAAGCTACTGTAAAAATCCTAGGGTTAAAGCTATTACGGTTTTGCCACAACAGCCTACACAAATTAATATCTCAACAATAGTCGTTTTTGGGTCAATTTAATAGACCTAAAATCACTACAGATTTATATAAACTGACTTCACCAACTAAAAGATCATGAACTTAAGAATCTAACAAAACTGATTTCGCAATTTTTGGATGCTTGAGCGACCTCTTACACGTTCCCAAAGTTAACCAATCACAAGAAATAATCTAACTGACTGCTTTCCTGAAAAAGGAAAACTCCCCTCAGGCCGCGCGGCCCAACCCACACGGCCCACCCACGCTCGGCGCGCGCGCATGCCCGCGAACCCACCGCCAGAGGTGGCCCACGACACGGACGTGGCCCAGCGGGGGAAGCTGCAGACGCGCGGGACAAATTGCTAAAGAGCCCCCAGACTCCTAGCGAATTTGCGCACACCAAGTGCACTGTTCTGCCAGTCTACCAAAAAGCATGACGGCCCCTAGCATAACCTGCCTTCGCAACGGGGAGGTCCCTGGATGCCTCCCCGCGCTCCGGCCCGGCAAGCAGCGGCACCAGGCGGCCACGCCGGCCAACCGAGGAACCCCAAACGCAAGGAAGGGAAGCCGATGCTCACCAGCGGGACCACGCACACGGGCGAGCGGCGGTTGGGTGGCGGAGGCGCACTGGAGAGACCTTCCCCATGGCGGTGGCGACCAAACTACAGTGGCGGCCATGTTCCGGTGAGGAGAGGCACTAAAGGAACAGTAATGACGACGGGTGAGCTCCAGCGACCTACCACGGACTCAGCCGAAGTGAAGACTGGGCCAGAACTCATCCAGAACGAGTTGGCCACGTGCGCCCGACCACCACGGTGGCGCACCGCGGCGGTGCGACCGCGTCAGCGAGCGCACGGGGGCGGCAAGGGTGTAGGGCAGAGGCACAGGACTGCCTGGGGGTGAGGGCAAGTCAAGTGGCACGACCGATAAGGGTCACAGAGATCCAGGGGCTACCTACGGTGAAGAGCGGCATCGTCTTAATGGCAAAGGTGTCGGCACAGCTCCAAAATTGGGGCCAGGAGGGGCAAGGCTCAGGCCGAGGTGGGGTCGATCGGCAAGGCCACCAGGTGACGAAGCCGAACACGCGAACAATTGGAGGCTAGTGAGCTCTTCCGACCGGGACCTAGAAGGCGGCCCCGCCAAGGCCATGGCTGACAGAGAAAGTGAGGGGGGGGGGAAGAAAGGTCAACCCACGGGTCACATCGCAGGGCGACCGGGTCGACGCGGACACGGCGACACCCGCGTAGTGACACGCTGGACGCACGCTAGCGCTACAGAAAGGCCGTGCACGTGCGTCGGTCGATTGACCGGCAGCGATGCAGGGAGGGCAGGGCGTGGCATGGCGCCGCAGACCATACCGCGATCGCGTCGCTGCGCCCGACAATAGGGGGAAGGACAATGGTCAGCGCGGGGAGGGGGGAACGTGGGATGGTGGCTGGCTGCAGTCGACGGGCGCGCCAGCCTGCCCCGCCCGACAACGCGGCCAAGCGCTGTTACAGAGCGGCCTGTGGTGGTGACCGCGGACACAGAGCCGACGACCGAGACTAGGCTACACGCACGGATTTTAAAGCATGTGAAAACCACTGCCCCAGCTCGACTTCGGCTTAACCATCTAGACTACCGCCTAGAGGGCACCAAGGGCTGTCCCCAGAAGCCAAAACACGACTAAGCTACTAGCATGTTAAAGCAAGGTAAAGCTCGCGAACACGAGGTTGTCAACTGCTCCTAAGCTCACTGTTCTCGTCATACTTTTGGTTTTTAACTTCAATTTCCAAGCTAGTAAAAACATGAGCTAACATTCTTATTCTGCTAATACACTCGTTTCACTACCATGAACAAAGTTTGTACTTCAATTTTTAGTAAAGTGCTGCACACACATTCTATAATAGTTTTGCTAGATAAAAAAATCGTTTTTGAATTCTATCGATACGACACGGTTATTACGGCAACTTCTATTTAACATTTTCGTTAGCCATTTAGAATTTAACAGAAGGATTCTACAAACTACGACATAGGCTAAACACCTAAAAACAAAGCTCAAGACACGTTTTGGTGAGTTGACACGCGCGGTAACACCGAGGGTGTTACACACATTCTTTCATATCACAAGCATTTGTTAGAACACATAAAATTCATTTGTGTGCCATGAAGAACTCTATATTAGTAAACTCACCTGGTGGAAGCATGCCAGCATCTTATCGTTGCCTCCTGATTAGTCTCATTTTAAGGGGGTAGAGTTTAAGGTGAGCCCTATAGTATTGAGAACAGCTGGGATTGACCTCATATTGGGAATGGATTAGATGATGCAACAACAAGTAGTGATTCAATGCAAGAAGAAATCAGTAGTTCTGACAACACTGAAGGGAGATAGAATCAGTGTTGAGGTGATAGTGCAGAAGCAGCAGACTGCTACCGTGAACCAACTTGATGATGGTGCCAACAAGGAGGATCCAGTTGTGGAAGAGTTCCCCGATGTGTTTCCCAATGAATTGCCAGGTATACCACCTGACCATGACATAAAATTTATTATTGAATTATTACCTGGAACTGCACCCATAGCTAAGTGACCATATAGAATGGAGGTAGATGAATTAGAGGAACTTAAGAAACAAATCAAGGAGTTGCAGGATAAAGGTTTCATTCGTCCTAGTTCTTCACCTTGGGGAGCACCAATGATTTTTGTAGACAAGAAAGATGGAACCCAGAGGATGTGTGTGGATTATCGGTCTCTCAATGAGGTTACTATCAAGAATAAATATCCATTGCCTAGAATCGATGACTTGTTTGATCAGTTGAGAGGTGCTTGTGTATTCTCCAAGATTGATCTTCGTTCTAGTTATCACCAATTGAAGATTCATGCTAGTGATATACCAAAAACAGCCTTTACCACACAGTATGGTTTATATGAGTATACAGTGATGTCTTTTGGTCTGACTAATGTCCCTGCATACTTTATGTACTTAATGAATAAGGTGTTCATGGAATATCTAAATAAGTTTATAGTGGTATTCATTGATGATATCCTAGTATTCTCTAAGACTGAGGAAGAACATGTTGAACATTTGAGGTTGGTCTTACAGAAGCTCAGAGAACACAAGCTATATGCTAAGCGAAGCAAGTGTGAGTTTTGGTTGAAGGAAGTTTCTTTCCTAGGCCATGTTGTCTCGAATGGAGGAATATCAGTAGATCCTAGCAAAGTGAGGGATGTGTTGAACTAGAAGCCACCAACTAATCTGAGTGAGATCCGCAGTTTCTTGGGATTAGTTGGATATTACAGGAGATTCATAGAAGGGTTCTCTAAGCTTGCTAAGCCAATGACCACTCTATTGGAGAAGAATGCCAAGTTTGTGTGGTTTGAAAAGTATCAGGCTAACTTTGAGGAGCTGAAGAAAAGGTTGACCATTGCACCTGTATTGGTCTTGCCAGATCTGAGTAAGAACTTTTCTATCTATTGTGATGCATCTCGTTTGGGTCTGGGGTGTGTTCTTATGCAAGAAGGTAGAGTGGTGGCATATGCATCGAGACAATTGAGAAAGCATGAATTAAATTATCCTACTCATGATTTGGAGTTAGCTGCAGTGGTTCACGCATTGAAAATATGGAGACATTATTTGATTGGTCATAAAAGTGATATATACACCGATCACAAAAGTCTGAGGTATATCTTCACTCAATCAGATCTAAACTTGAGAAAGCGTAGATGGTTGGAGTTGATAAAGGACTATGATTTGGAGGTGCATTACCACCTAGCAAAGGCCAACGTTGTTGTTGATGCTCTTAGTAGGAAAAGTTACGCTAATAAGGTGCAAATAATGCCTATGTCAAGGGAATTATGTGCCGAATGTGAACATCTGAACTTGAGTTTTACCACCAATGCAGTAGAATTGGTACTAGAACCTACTCTGGAGCATGAAATACGCAAGGGCCAGTTGAAAGATGAAAAGTTGAGAGAGATAGCGGAGAATATAGCGAAGGGCAAATCACTAGGATTCCGTAAGGATGACAATGGTACTCTATGGTTTGGAAAAATGTTGTGTGTGCCTGAGGGTAGGACTATAAGAGAGGCAATTCTGCCTAAAGCTCATGAGTCAGCTTATTCTATACATCCTAGAAGTACCAAGATGTATTTGGATCTTAAGGAGAAATATTGGTGTTATGGTTTAAAGAGAGATGTTGCTGAATATGTTGCTTTGTGTGACACTTGTCAAAGGGTGAAAGCTGAGCATCAGAGATCTGTAGGATTGTTACAGCTATGCAGATACCTGAATGAAAATGGGAAGAAGTTGGTATGGATTTCATTGTTAGTTTGCCACGTACTCAGAGAGAGTATGATTCGATTTGGGTAATAGTAGATTGTCTAACAAAGGTTGCTTATTTTCTGCCAGTTAAGACTACATATAGCAGTGCAAAGTTGGCTGAATTATATATGGAAAGAATAGTGAGTTTACATGGAGTTCCTAAGAAAATTGTGTCTCATCGGGGTACTCAGTTTACATCTCATTATTGGCAGAAGATACACGAATCACTAGGAACCAAGCTGAACTTTAGTACAACCTACCATCTGCAGACAGATGGATAGACGAAGAGAATTAACCAGATATTGGAAGATATGTTGAGAGCTTGTGCGTTATAATATGGTACTAGTTGGGATAAGAGTTTGCCGTACGCGGAGTTCTCTTATAACAATAGTTATCAGAAGAGTCTTCAAATGGCACCGTTTAAGGCTCTGTATGGACAGAAATGTAGAACCTCGTTGTTCTAGAATCAGACGGGGGAAAGTCAAGTGTTTGGACCTGATGTACTCAAGGATGCTAAAAAGAAAGTAAGGATGATTAGAGATAATCTAAAGATAGCTCAGTCCCGATAGAAAAGTTATGCTGATACTCGGAGGAGAGAGTTGACTTTTGAAGTAGGGGATTATGTCTACTTGAAAGTATCACCAATGAGGAGTGTGAAAAGGTTCAACATGAAGGGGAAATTGGCACCAAGGTATATTGGGCCTTTCAAGATTATAGAGAGACGTGGTGAGGTGGCGTATCAGTTGGAACTGCCTAAGGGTTTGCTAGGTGTACATGATGTGTTCCACGTGTCTCAACTTAAGAAATATTTGCGAGTACCAGTGGAACAGATCCCATTAGAGGAGCTCACTATTAAGGAGGATCTTACATATGAAGAGTTTTCGGTTAAAATTTTAGAGACTGCTAAAACAGTCACGAGGAATCGGATTATCAAGATGTGAAAAGTTCAGTGGAATCGGTATTCAGAAGCTGAGGCAAAATGGGAAAGAGAAGAGAATCTGAGAAAAACCTACCCATAGTTGTTCGAGTAAGCAAGGTCTAATCTCGAGGACGAGATTCTTTTAAGGGGGTAGAATTGTAACACTCTAAAACTTGGCATGATTTAAAATAGGTGAATATGATTTATTATGCATTTTTGTGAGCATACAAACTTAGAAGAATAATAATTTTTATTAATTTAAAATCAACTATAAGGTTAGCTACATGATTGAGCACTCATGTTGTTGCATAATATTTTGTATTGTGTGCTCTATTTGAAAATACAAAAGAGAAATTCAAAATCCATTTAAAAATTTCTTGGAAAATTTGGAAAAGAAAAAGAAAACGTTTTCCCTTCCTTCCCTGGCTTCTAGCCCATTGGCCCATCTGGCAGCCCATTTCTCCCCGCCATCCCTGCCCTTTGTCGTGGCCCAGCTTCATGCGCGCGACCCGCCTTCCCTTCTCTCCTTGCCCCGCTCTCTTGGGCCGAGCCCAGCCGCAGGCCCAACATCGCACGCGTGCGGCCGCATCCCTTTCCTCTCTCTGGTTGACAGTCTGGCCCCGCACTCATGTCTGGCTCATGCCGTGGGCCCACGTGTCAGAGCCGCCTTCCTCCTCAAGCCGACACCGGATTTGCTTTCCAAAGCCGCCATCGATCGAATCCACCTCCTCAATCTCCTCCTTCCTTACTTAGAGCCACCCCAGGACTATATAAGTCAGGTGCCGCAAACCACCGCTTCCATCTTGCCTTCTCGTAGATGTTGTGGTGCTCGGGAACACGGTCACCGTGAGCACAACCCTAGCCGCCCACCATCTCAAGCCGCAAGTCGCATTGGGGCTACCCTCGCCTCCGCTTTTGCCCTAGGTGAGCTCGTCATGTCCTACCCTTCCTCCCCGTACTTTCCGTTTGTCGAATGATGGTCGGAATCGTCAAAAACGGTGAACTCCGGCGAGGTATCGGCCTTTCCGGCCATGGCACCGCCGTCGGGCCACTGTAGACGGCCGGCGGTGCTCTCTCCCTCTCTCTTGATAAGATCTGAGCCGTCCATCTTGAATCCAATGACCGAAATTCATGGATACCGGTTCGTGTGGTAGTTTTGCTAAAGAGTCCCTATGGTTTCGTGTTTTCAAACCCGCGGTCCATGGCGTATTCCCAAATTACGTTTTCTTTATCAGAAAGCGTAGATTCATTTATGTAGATTCAAAATACGTTTTTTAGTATTTACAGTTTTGCCACTAATCTTGTTTTAGCCATAAAATCTCCATTTTAACTCCGATTTGACCCGTTCAAATTGCGTTAGGTTCGTATTCGCGAGCTCTACATGATAGTGCTATTGCATAGTAAGTTATGTGTGATTGATCTCTGAGCGCACATAAGATTATGCATTCCATTTGGTCTTCAAAATAGGTGTGACATCGCCAGCAACATATCATGATAATTAATATGGAGTATATGCCAACTTGACCTACGACTAGTATGTACAATAATCCACTCGTAGCTGAGCCAAGTCTTCACATGCATTGTGAACTATTCCAAATAATCCGCATGAATCGCTATCGAGAGCGAGTCACCATGACAAAAGCACGTGTAACTGTTTTTGAATGATTCATACAACAAGGAGCGACTCTTCATGGAATCCAGCCTGTTCAGATTCAGAAGCAGACAGTCCACGCGTAGTTGTACTGAACTTGAGACTTGACCAGGAACAGCAAGTCAGCCGTGGGAATTTTATCCTGTGCCACTGGCAGCTGGCTGGAGAAGCAGGCGAGTGCTACTTGCTTGACCGGCGGGCGCCTAGGCTACAGAAACGATTTTTATTGATGTTATTAAAAATTTTCACTGGCGGTTCGGAAAGAACAAACATTAGTAGAAATAGAACTGTGAGTCTATAGCTATAAATTACATTTACACTGATAGATTTCTTAGATATAACACTATTTCAAATCCTGTCGGTGTTTTATCAACCAACTAGTGAATTTGTATGAATGCCGCGCTGCTCCAATAAGACGATGGTAGCATCCAAAAGATATAAGGAATTATACTGGTTCAGGCCGGAGCCCTATGTCTAGTCTTAGAGAAAATCGAGTACGTGTTTCTCGGTTGAAAGATCTAAAGTTTTTACAATGGGGTTTGCAAGAAGGGTGAACGAGGTAGGAGAATGGTGATCTATGAGCCTAGAGATCTCCATGGATGGGTGCCCTAGCTGCCCTTGTATAGAGTTTGGGGCCAGGCCACATACAAAGAGATAGGTTCTCTCGACCGAATGGCTGTGAGCCTGAGGGAGGGAAACTAGCTAACTTGGCCGGCAAGGAAGGACGTCTTGTCTTGGTGCAGCGCAGGTATGGACGAGATTGTTGTCATGGTCTTGTGCTCACGTTGCGGCATGAGGTGGCGTGGTGCTACTGTGCCGGTTGTAACGGCACTGTTGGCATGGTGGTGGTTCGCCAGCCGTCCACCTATGTGACGTGGTCTCCGTCTTGGCCTCCTGATCTCATGGGCTCGTTGTACTGGAGTTGGTAGTCTTGCTGGTCGTGGAGCCGATGGCCAGGATCCCAAGCTCTAGGGTCGTGGCCTTCGTTGGCTCGGACAACCTTGAAAGTCAAGGTTGCTGTCGTGAGCTCCATCCTATAGTGGGTGGGGCCGTACGCTCGTCCCATGAGTCGTATTTGGACGGTGGTTATCGTACATGTCGTCAACGCCTGGCGGTCCTGTCTTGTCTGTGGCATGGCGCAGGGATGGCGCTTGCTCCGAGATGGCTATCCCCTCGGTCCTGCAGAGCGAGTAGGTGTGCCTATCCTTGCCAGGACAGGTGTACGTGGCGGGATTCGACCTCTCCCATCCCTCCTAGGGGTCGAAATGGGAGAGAGGTCGTGTGGCGTCCTTCGTCGTGTGGCAAAGGGACGAAGAGGAGGTCGTGGTCGACTCCCCATCACAGTATCTAGCCCACGTCTACACAACTTAGTTGGGCCGCAGTTGCTCGGGCTTATACCAGCTCTGTGTATCGTGGGTCGCCTGATCGGATAACTAACCAGTGCCTTGAGATACCCGGGGTATCATAACCCCGACATTAGCCCCCGAGTGTCTTTACGATCACGAAGTGATTGGGAACGTGATGATATCTACGTGTATTAGATGTCGATTCAAAGTCGTTGCTGGTCTAAGCTCGGAGCACGACCCCTTGCAGGTTGGTGCATTCAATGCGGTACGCGGCTGCTACGTCCCATCCGTCAGGACGCCCTGACGGTGTGGTATGCAATGGTTCTGCTAAGCCTGGCCGTGTCGGTGTGCTGTGTACCAAGGTTCGTGGTCCAGGCAGGACCGAGTGGTCTCGTCGATGCTGTACCGTCTCTGCCTTTAGGAGGATCTCGATTTCCACGACCTCACGCGAGCATCTGACAATGGCTGTGACTTCCCGTAGTTTGCCACGTGGCGCGGGGGCTTTAGGCTGCACAATCCGCCCTTGGGCCTTTAAATAGGGGCCTTCCTACCGTTTGAACTACTTGCAACCATGCCTATGAACTGTTCTTAGTCTTCCCGAAAGGCTAAGTTTGAGAGAGTTCCTATGTAGATAGGATAGTTTTGAGCATGCGACCTGCTAGGGGTCGGTTGTGTTGGCTGGAGACCAGTGTCGTTCCCTCCAACAATTGGTGCTAGAAGAAGATTTGCAAGTGGGGGAGGATTGAGGTGGTGCTTAGGCCGCCTGTGGGGCCTTGAGTTTTTGGCGCTTCCCCAAAACCTTAGGTTTGGGGTCGTTGAATCACGGACTCCAAGGGCCGCAATTGGCTTCTCCCAGAACCCATAGGTAGCTTGGTGGTGGGCCGTGGTCCTATGTGTGGACCGCTTCCCACTCTCGGGTAGTTGCATGAGGGTCAGGAGACATGTTGCAGTGCCTTAGTGCCCCCATCGTGCTTTCTGGAGCATGATGGTGGTGGCCTACGAGCTTGGCTCCACCCTTTCTCCCCCTGTGCATTTTTGCCCCAGAGGTCGTGATGCTACGAGAAGGATCGCGAGGCGGTTTTTGTCTCTTCCCTTACGCACTTGTAGTAGGCACATTTGGGGGTCCCGACGATGCCGCCTTTGTGATGGCGTCGTTGTTCAGTACTTTATAAGTGGCTCGACCGCTCTTGTGCTCTTGAACATTGAATGGAAAGAAGCTTCCTTCGAATGTTTAGGCTACCCTTATGGTGTCGGCGAGCCCCCCGAGTTATGGGATCAGGGTCATGCCTCTGGTCCAAGGTCGCTGGCCTAGAAGAGCCGGCTTGCCTCATGAAGAATCATTTCCTCGACCTCTTTTTGCATAGTCATGAGGTTTTCTACGACCGTGCTCCGGCTCATGGGTCTTAGACCTTTTGTTTATTTTTCCATGCGACCAAGCTATGATCACGTTCTGGGTTTCGCATTGCTTCACGAGGAAGACGCCGCTGCGCAACCCCAGCCGTCCACTCCATCGATCTCTCTCGGAGGGTTGCTGACCCCCGATGGTTTGTGAGACTCTAGAGCTGGCGTCAAGTCTTGGACATAGGACAAGGGAAGAGCTGGTCATGGCTTGGCCTCGACCTCTAGCAGGGTTACAAGGACCCAGCTTTGTTTTTCTCGAGCATCCTTGTCGACCTCGAGAGGTCGTGTTCCTTGTTGTAGGCAAATTTGGTTTCACCCCACGCGGGGAGAGGCTTGTCCACCGTAACCATGTGGTCAGAGCGGTGCGCCTCGTCAGGGTCGATGGGTAGTTCGAGTGGGATCTGATATCCTCTACAATTGATGTGAAGTTCTGTTGTGCCTCGTCGTAAGACATCCCATAAACCATCGGTCGTCAAGCCTGTTGGTCCCCAACTGCCTCCACAACGGCTAGAGAGCAAGATGCAAGCCTCCCCCTAGAGGGGGTCAACCCGGGTGACTTCAAAGCCTTCAACTCAAACACAGGGAGAGATGGTCAAGAGGCTCTGCACCACCAATAAGAGCCACTGGGGCCCATCTCACCTTGCCCTATCCCTTTGTGGCCTCGAGCCCTTCTAAGGGCCAGCCTAAGGGAAGGTTTCCTAAACATGACGCGGGGTCGCGGATGCGGTGGGTCACCCTGTGCACGGATTTAGGGGGCAGTTGGCCTCCCCAATCATGTCGCACCTTTTAATGGCACCCACTTGCGAGTGGTCGTGTGCCGCAAATAGCAGGCACATAAATCAAAACGATATGGAAAGTTGGGATGTGCATGGCTTACTTGGTTTCCGTCGCCACGTGGGCATCTGTCGCTCCCTCTTCCATCCGACTGCTCCCCCTGTGTTGTGAGATTTCCCAAGCGATTAGTAAATGAGAGTGAGCATGCGTGATACGGTGGGGCATTCGCTGTGGTTATATATACGCATGAGTGATACGGTGGGGGAGGCATTTGCTCTAGGTCGTTTGCTCTGCCGCCTTCTCCTTTTCGCTCTTGCACGCTTGAAGTTTCTTCCCTGTTCATCATGATGGATCATGGCAAGTGTTCATGGGAGGGGTCGCCGAAGGCTGGCGGGCCACCACTATGTCCTCGAGTTTCCCTACGCGAACAGGGGGTGAGCTTTTAAGTGATTTTTTGAGATTAGGATTGACCTGTACTGATCGGTTATGCTACTAGGGCTATCTCCCATGCCACATTAGGAGGGGCCGCTAGCTCCGCCCGTGTTGTGACCCTATCGATGGTGGGGTAAAGCTTGTCCTCTTCGTCGTCATCTTCCTCAGATGACTAGCAGGAGTTCCACGAGCTCGTTCGCTCGGTGGACGAGGCCTGCTAGCGCTACTCCGATGCCACCCGTGAGCTAGGATCGGCTAGAGCTCTGCCTTGAGGTCATAAGGGTGGCCCTTGTCGCCTTGGAGAGGGAGACTGCCGTCGCACAGGCGGTGACCATCGACGCCCAGGCCTGCATCATGGGTGAAGACTCCCTCTCTGTCTTGTTGTCTTGTTTGATGTCAGCCGCTTCTAACCTTTGTGTCATCTCGATTGAGAATGCTGGAGGAGCAACTAACGGCTTCCCACCACAAGGCGGAGGTGGCCCACCTCTAAGAGACCATCATAGTGGAGGACCACGAGCGGGCGGTGGTGGTAGGGATCTGGCAGGAAGCTGGCATTGCCCTTTCTGCCATGTAGCTACGCACCGGCCAGGACTTTCACTGGGAGGAGCCTGTTCCTGGACTACGATGGTTAGGAGGAGCGGGTGGATCTAGTCGGCGACTTCACCACCGTCGTGGTTGCCATCGCGTCCGCTATGAACGTGGAGGACATCCTCCACAGCAGTGGCCAAGGGCCTTAGGTTGTACCTTGGGTCCTCAAATGAATAAAAAGATCTTTTTATTTTGTGTCTATTAACTTTATTTATTTTGTTTGCCATTGATCTATCATGATTGTCAATGATCTGGTCGCTAGATATGTTGCCATCGTGCGACCTTGCCTGGAGATCAGCTCGCGAGGCTTGGCTTAGCTTGACTCCATTTTCATGACCGAGACATTGTAGGACAAATCTAGTGGCATTGTGCCTTCTCTTGACCTCCTCGCTTTTGGTCACGGCGATGTTTTCCTTCCCTTTTCCTTGCACACAGGTGCTTGGCCTTGCCCAGAGCTAGCTCTTAGGGTTCGGTTTCATGCAACTCGTTGATGCGTGTTGGCACATGACGTACCATAGTGTAGCCCCCCATGAGTGAGTTGTGTTTGACTGACATGCACCGATCTACACAGTTCACTCGGGAAGGAACGTGCCACCAGAGTGCCGCTTTCGACGGGCACTCCTCGACACGCCGCGACGGTTGCACCACGAACCTTGGTTTGTACCACTCAGGGAAGGACTTGTGCGAATTAGTATGTAAAGAGACTCACCCGGGAAAAGCTCTTTGGGGTAGCTTTGAGGTGAACGTTGGATGTCCATGCCGCTGACATGGGCCTCAATCCTTGTGGTGTTTGGCGCGGTGAGCCCTCGAACGCACGGTTCGTCGAGCCGAGAAGTGTGCTGTGTCATGAGCTATCTGAAGCTCTCTGAACGCATCACCCTCATGTCGGGTTGTCACAAATCTCTATGGCAGAACCGCATAATCTAATGCTCTCCCAAGAGTACTCATCTTCTATTAGACCCTAAGTACCCAAGGGAGAACACTAATCTATACGATTTCGTCGAGCACACCGCAAGGGAGAACTCGAAGATCCACAATTTTACATCAGGATCACAAATGAGAGAGTAAACCTTACAACAACCAAACCATTTCTTACATTACTTTTAGTACAACATTAGAGTAATTCATTATTTGATTATAACAGCGAAATATAAAAGGTGATCTGAGTTTAGCGGAATTGAAACCATTTAAAGGTAAGTTAAACATTAACATGAAGAACATTTATATGCTTGACACGATAACAGATTATAAGTATTTCCTTTGTAAACTTTTGATGAGAGCTTTAATATATAAACTCTACTCCGCATCGTAAAGGAAACCCCCGCTGAGCCCACCAGGAGGTTTCCACACTCAAGTGTCAGCTTATCGACACCTGCCACCTGCAACAGGGGGAAATAAAACCCTGACTACTCAATTATACTCAGCAAGACTTACCCGACAGGAGAAAGTAAAAGACTCCAAGGATTATGCAAGGCTTTCTGGCTTGTGGGTTTATTGCAACTGCATGAAGCATTACTAAAGGTGCATCCTTATATTTCTTTTTATTAGCAGTCATCATTAGTTCATTAACCGGCCATTCTATGTAATCACCAAAACTACTTTCAAGCAGGTGGTAAGCAATCAAAGCCATTTCACCATCTTCCATAACTCTTACTATGATGCCAGATTATAGTCATGTCGGACCGTCAAATTGACGACGATTCGCGAATCAATGTGCCCAGCTAGGTGCCCCAAAAACATACGCCTTGCTTGTACCCCGGGCACAAGCAAGACCAACCCGTTCCACTCCTGTCAAGGGGTCTAGGTCCCTGTCCAAGCTCGGACTCTAAGCCCCCAACACTGCAGCCTCGGCCTCAGTATGGTGCTTAGACCTCCTCAACCCGATATATATAACCACCTAACAAGCCGGTCCGGAAAGAGCCAGAACCTATGACAAGAGAGAAACAAGTCTTTCCGCTCCCATAAGCAAGTATATGCTCGGGACAAGTACGTCTGTGACCTGACTATGGAATCCAATGCAACGAACGGTCCTTAATCGACACAGGTGGAACAAATGCAACCAGAGCCCCGCTCTGTTGCCCAACAAGGTCCAAGTCCATCCAAGCCCGTTCCGCCTGGTCTCCAATTATTATTCAAATATATTCCATGTGAGAATAATGTGATAATAGTAACATTAATATATTTCCTATCTCTCATGAGTGACAGGTAATCACTTGACTTCTACCGGGATCCTATAGCATAGCACACTACATGACCCTATCATACAAGTAAGACTCATAGGATAAGGAGATATATATGCAAGTGGGTTCCATTCAACTCCTGTAAACTTAATGCACATGCATAATTTAAAGTGCAGAATAGTAGGGGTTATGCACCGGGGCTTGCCTGGGTAAGATATAACAAAAAGTTAGCACTCGCACCCTCTTTTTGCTGCCTCTGGGCGACTCCACGATCCATCATCGCTCCTATTATGACCTTCGTGGATGCAATGCAGAGACGTAAATAAACACGACTGTCGCAACTTAGAATGTGAATTCATCCCTCACGTGAACTAGCTTAACGGCTAACGTACTAAGCCGCACATCTTTGCTGCCAGCAACGTGCTAAAACCCCGACAAGTAGTTTAGTTAAACAAACCAAGATAATGCTTTATTTATTTCATCAATTAAACGTATATATTCCAACTAGGGCTCACTAACTATTCCAACAAACTAAGTACTCTGGAGTTACGAAAACTATAGTGAGCACTTCATAATGCCAGGAACCTAATGTGAAATTTCTAGAATTATTGCAGGTATAGATTAACCTTAGAAATTCATACAAGTTCACATTTTATAAATGTTAAGCCTCTTGGATTAATTAACGAGCTTCTGCAAGCATTATATGACTATGTGAAATACATGCACTAACATAAAGGAAATGATTTTAGAAACCAACCAAAACTTGTTTCACAATTTTTGGATTTCTACACATTTTTCTATTGCAGTTACAAGTTTTACCCTAGAACTAAATTAGCAAATACTTTAGAAAGCTAAAGGGTCGGCGGTAGCCAAAATGGCCCAACAACCCAGAGGAGGACGCGGCCGCGCACACGCTCAGGCGGCCCAACTCATCCGAGACGCGAGCGCGGGCGTGAGCATAGCAGGCCGGCCCAGCTGGCCCGCCCCGCCGCGGATGCGTACTTTGTAGAAAAGGCCCCATGTTTACTCCAAACTAACCCCCAGTACAATGTGCACTATTCATCTGAGTATTTTACTTTGCATCTGGACCCAAAACATTTTATATTTCAGTTTCTTACCCCCCCTCTTCTTCTATGGTTGCTGAGGCAGAGCAGAGGCGGATGAGGCGGAGCCGATTTGGCCGGCCGAAAGTGGAGCGGGTGGTGGGAAGGTGGCGTCGGTGTGCCGTGGGGCTGGACAGCACCCGAGGGTGCACTGAGACCCGTCGGAGACGGCCCATAACTATCTAGCCACACACGACTGCAGCAGGGGAGGCGGCGCGCCGACGGACTCGGCCGGAGACGACCACGACAATGGCGGATGGACGGCTGATGAGCATCGAGGGACCACAGCAGATCAAGGGGTGGCCACAGCGCGGCCTGAGGCGACCCGCTGCAACCTGGCTGCGCAAGCCACGGTGGCGGCTCACCGATGCCGGTGGCCAGGACAGTGGTGAGCCTTTGCGTGCGAGTGCGTGGTGGCCAATGAGGAGCCTAGAGATGAGAGCGAGAGGGGCGGCATGGACAGAGGAAGGTGGTAGCCATGGTGACTCAGCCAAGCGGAGCCAGGGTGGCTCGGCCGCGTGCAGCGGTCGCGGTGGTGACTGCACAGCGGCATCGGCACCACCGACTATGGCGTGCGGCCCCAGCCTCGGTGACTAGCGGGCAGGTGCACGGCAGAGCGGCCGAAGGCGGAGCTGGTGGAGGCTTGCGATGATGGGAGAAAAGTGCCAAGGCACGGGACCGACAACGGGGCCCTCGACCGGCGAAGGCGGACGACAGAGCAAACGAGTGCGAGGGGAAGGTCGAGAGAGAGGGCGAGCAGAGGGGCACGAGGATGAGTGGAGCCTCGGCCTCCCCTTGAGCGTGACCGAAGGTGGCAGGGCGGCAAGGGCCGCAGTGGCGCAGCTCCGACGACACGACCAGACATGGCCCCCGCCGCAGCCGCATGCACGCCACGGTGACTATGGTCACAGGCCAAGCACTAGCAAGCGTTGATGTGCACGGATATTAAAGCAGAGCAATGGTTGCAAATAAACTCGACTAACGTCCACCCAAACTCATGACCCCACATTCAGTACTATCACCTAGCTAGCGAAGCACTACACCCGCCTAGAGGGTCACCAGATAGGAAGATATGAGTATGCCGATATGGGCTTGCCCCACCGAACGTCAGTTCACAAACAGAACACAGAAACATGGTTCACTGCGTGCTCTAGGTAGTTATGGGCAAAATTTTACGAGAGCAACGTGACACCCAACATGCCTGCAACCAGTACCATGCCCACGTGCTCACTTTGATGCAACCGATGATACCACTACATGTAGCTAGAGCTTAGTTATTTCTTTCAAATTTAGAAATCGACGAAGACGGGGACAATGGAAAAGCAATAGGAAAACGACTATCCAGAACATGGCGAACGACCAACAAACCAATACAACTCACAACCTTAGGTTTGGAAAAGCGATACAACTCACAACCTCTCTAGAAATCGACGAAGACGGGGACAATGGAAAAGCAATAGGAAAACGACTATCCAGAACATGGCGAACGACCAACAAAGCCAGAAACTGGAGACTAGTACAAAGATCATCATGTACCCTAAACCTAACTAACCAGAGGTGAACTTGAACTCTTTCAATGTAAACCAGATCCCTTCCTCCCAAGTTACATCGTCACCTCTGACTGGTGACCCTAGATCTGCGAGCAACAGCTGGATCTCGTAGCTCTGCCTCAACTACTCCTTCCCTACTGCTTCCAGAGCTTCTCCCACCTGAGCACAGATGAAGGGGATCAATTCTATGAGCTCTACTTCGGATCTGGAGGTGGGATGAAGGAGAGGCAAGCAAGGTGGCATTTATAGCCTGGTAGACGGGGTAGTGTTGCAATGCACCGGAAGTGGAGGCGGCGTGGAGGAATCACCAGTGAGTCACAAGGTGATGGGAGTGTCGGCCATGGTGCACGCTCTGTGCAAGCTTGAGTGGGGAAAAAGAGAAAAGGAGGGGACGAGGTTCGCTTGGCAAGGAGGTGTGCGAGCGACGTGCCCACCAGAAAAAAACAAGGCAGGGTCTGGTACGGGGACGAGGCGAGTGCGGCGCCATGCCATGGACACGCGTACGTGGCACACGGGGTCCCACCACGCTTCCACTGCGCATGCGGCGACAGCAACCTGACGTGCGCAGCATGGTCCAACTAGTCACAGGGACGACGTCAAGTCGAGTGTTCCAAATAATCCAGACTACAAGAGGGCTAACTTTTCCTTGTCGCTCTTCTCCCTCTTCTTTTTCCTTTTGAATCCAACATGCACCAGCCTTTCGTATAAACTGAGATCAGGACATACATGCTTCTTCCAAAACCCCGCTATCTCAGTCATGATTGTGAGAGCACTACTCCATCAACCCGTCATGGATTTCCCGTTAGAACACAAGGATATTTTTACCAAGGAGAATGTTTGTAGCAAGGGCGGTACTATGGTGTAACTTGGTAAAAGTGCTTGGTCAACAACCTCGATACCAGCACGCGCCGAGCGGCACAACCATGCGGTCGCGATCCACAGGTGGCCCTTGGTTCCGTCGTGGCACCATAAGCTATTAACTAGGCAACTATTACCAACTTACTCGCAGTAAAAACAATGGGGTCGTAGGTAGACCACAGAATTAGAAAAGTAGTGCAAAGAAATTCAGACAACAAGGGTTCCTTTTCAAAGCAAGGAACAAGGAAATTAAATACCAAGGCGGATTTGAATAAAGGGGTTCAAGTGTTCTACTGGGACATCCACAATTAGTCGATACAGTGTTCTCTATCATCCAATCACGGCTGATCTATTGCCTCTAAATAACTATTTCACTGGTAACTTGCTTATTGTCGCCTCAAGCATCACAAGCAAAACTACAAGGCCTAAGGGAAAAATTGACGTAACAACCACAACGGATAAAGCAAATACTCATTCCAAATGGCCTTATGCGGGTGCAACATACAAGCACTCACTCTCTCAAACTCGACACATCGCTTGCATCCTACAATCTACGGTCTCAACAACTACGGACGAAATACAACGGAAAGATTACAACACTGAAGGACAGTGATGAAAAATGCTACCAACTATGGTTACACTTCCCTTAGGATGACTAATCCACTTCGTCGAGCCGAACGACTTCATTCCTAGGCTCTTGGGGCTCTTCTGCTACACTGGCCTGTGGATCTGCTTCTTCTCTTGGTAGTGGCTGGGTGAGGGGAAGGAAAGGCTCTATCTCTGAGGCTTCTGTGGGCAGAGGTTGTAACAGAACCGACCAAATTATAAGAGCACAAGTACAAAAACAAGCACCGAAGCGCTCAAATTTTCGAACTTGAGCCCATATAATCCCGGTAGTCAATCGAAACCACGAGGGATTTCAAACCAACTCGCTTACAACCAGGATCGCATCATTCAACATACAACATCATACGTTACATTTCACAAGTAGTTCTGCAATAAGTTTACACAAACGGAGTCGCAATTAATACAAACCAGGTTTATAAAGTAGCGGAAGCATAAACACACCCTTTGTTTAACTACTGCCAGTCTTGATGATCAACATCCCGTAAAAGCATGAGAAAAGTACATAAAAGATGATCACGCCCAAGTGATCTAGTCTTCTTCACCCGCAGGGTGGAGACAAGTCTTGCAGAAGCCTTGATAGAGCATATCATCTGCAACAGGAGGGAATAAACCCTGAGTACTGGAATGTACTCAGCTAGACTTACCCGTCGAAAACCAGAAATAAGATGACACCAAGGATTATGCAAGGCTTTCACAAGAGGCTAGCTGACATAACATTTTGCATAAAGGCATAAGTCATTGAAACTCTTATAACCTGTACTAGCAGTTATTTTTAGCATTTACCTGTTATCTATCTTAGCACCTGTACTAACACATGCACTTGATTATAATCAAACAACATTATTATTATATCCATAGCAGGTATATCATTATGGCAACATTATATCATTCCCTTAACCACCAGTTCATTTAATGAGATCTACGTTGCCGCTGCTCAAGTCAAGTGCTCACTAACCGGGAGCGACGGCGATTCGAATCGAATTCCTATCCAGCTGGAGGGGTATTTCTAACACTCACCGCGCAGGCCCCTGCCAGGGTCGCACAAGCCACCTTTTCATATGATTCAGGAATCGCGGGTCCGAATGATGTCGCGACCCCAAGGGCGACACTCTGCCAGGTGATAGGGACTCTAACCCCCCCTTGGTCTCACGCCAATGTCCCCAAGCACATCCTTTCTCTCCTCCAATAAGCAACCTACCATTCGATTCTCGGCCTGAACCACATTACTCGGCTTCGCGGTCGGAACGACTTATCCGGCCAACTAAGTGTTAGACTGCGTTCAACATGACTCAAGGACGTACAGCGAATCGGTCCTTAAACGACTCAGACGGGCATAGCTCCACACCCAAGACGTGAAGTGTCTTGCGGCTGTACTATCGAACTCCCACCCGGTCTCAATTTCATTTTTAAGCATGGTTCCATCCACGATAGCCATACAGCCACTCGTGACTCCTTCCTACATCTCGCGGATGACCGGAAATCACCCGACTTCTACCGTACTAAGCAGGGCTAAGCATTGACACGTGCCTAAACCTAAAATAGGATTAAGTACGATATCTGGACAAGGACAGGTATAATGCAACAAGTGTTTTCATATAACTCCTACAACTTAATGCAGTAAACAATTAAAAGTACTCAAGATTAATTTATAATCAGTAGGTTCAGCATGCACCGGGGCTTGCCTTTCAGAAAGGTCGAGGGCCGGTGGTCTGGGCACTCAGGAAGGTCGTCTGCGGGCACTCCTTCTCCTGCTGGATCCTCGGGCTCCTGCTGCTCCTGGTCCTGGACTTCCTCCGGAATCACAGGCTCGAACTCGAGGAGAGTTACCCCCTCCGGTACACCTATTGCATGAATGCACAATAAATACCATGGATGCATAAAGGTGCAACATGCTCGGGATGAAATGCATTTCAGAAATAAAAAACAATAATCTAATCAAGTTACTTTATTAGTATGTGCAAATCTCTTCTCCGGTGGAGAAGTACTTACCTAATCTACCCAACCTAAGATATAGTTGTTCCTCTTCGGTTAAGGCCCTAACACCTAATAAACACAAGAGTGACATTATTTAGGTTACCACAGTAAGTTATTCTGGACAGCAGCTCAAAGATTCTGACATAACTGAAGATTCCTAACTCCAAAAGATATGATCTAAGACAACCTGGAAAGCTTAAGAAATGTATCACAAAATGTTTTCAGATCACAACACTAAGTTCCAAAGTTTACCTAATCGAAATTCCAAAGTTCCAGAATCTGTTCTTTCTAAACAGAGAGCAGTAAATTCTGGACTGGCACTTTAAACAGCAATAACTCCCAAACTACTAAGTCAAATGCTCCCAAATTTTGACACAAGCTCATTTACAAATTTTACTACAACTTTGGTATTTACAAGTTTTCCAGCAACCACCTTTATCCAAGGTCAAACCTAGAAATACTATCAGCTATCCAGAAAACCTAAAATTGTAAAGGTTAAATATTTATTGATGTGGCAAACATTCTCTAAGACCAAACTAATACAACTACAAGTTCACAAGGGTCACAAAAACACCAGGAAGTAAGGTGTGCCCACCTAGAATATTTATTTAAATTCATTTCTTAATTTACTTAAGTAATTAAGTGGAATTTCAAACATGTATGTAAACTGCTCCTAAAATACTACAAAAATTACAGGAGATTCTCTGACCCAAGAAGAGGCTACTGTAAAAATTGGAACTAAATTTATTCAAAGGAACTTCCTACACAAAATTCCCAAGCCAAAAAGGCTGATTTTTGTATAAATAACAAAACACAGTAAAAAGTGTCAAACAACAGATTTCTTAATTTTCTTAGACACTCTAGGGTACCAAGACATTCTCCAAAAATTTATATGAACATTGCACATGTAGAAAGATTACTAAAATTCATTTAAGTATTTCCTAGAATAACAAGATAGCATTATAATTTAAAAAGTACTTAAGCACTACTGCCCAAATTTTTACCAAAGCTAGAGCAAGTATAAATTAGCCGACTCACCAAATTTCATAATTTTTGGAACACTGAAACTCAAAATATAATTTAAACAAGTTTGCATGTGATTTAAAACACATTTCAAAGACCTATTTAAATATCCCAAAAACTAATCATCACATAGCAAACTCATATTTTTCTAAAATACTACACTTCACCTAGAGTCCAACAAAATTTGGACCAACTCAAATGGATCTATAAAATGGGAGATATAATTTCTACAACACAACATATAAATCTGTGAAAAGAATAAAAGGAAAAGTAGAATGGAAACCGAAACCCGTCATAGGGCCGGCCCAATCCACCAGCGCGGCCCAACACGCGCGTGGCCTGCTCAGGCCGTCCCGCCCGCGCGTGGGTCTACCAGGCGGGACCCGCCGTCAGAGAGAGAGACAGGGGCGCGGTGAACCGCGCGCTCCGGCGAGCTCAAGCTCGTCGGAGAGGAGCCCGCCCGGAAAACCGAACCCACCCACGCGTTCCCCGTCACGCGACGCTTTGCTTCGTGCAAGTAGGAAGGCTCGGGTTGGAGTGGGAGGGGCTCGCCGTCGTGAGCGGCGGCCGGTGAAGTTCGGGTGATGGTGCGCCGCCACCGGTGAGGCCGCACTGTCACATCTGAGCTCGGTACGAGCTTCACTGCAACTAGGCGGACTGATTGAGGTAGAGAAGGGAGATGGAGAGAGGCCCTAACCACCCCGGCCACGGAACGCCGTGATGCGGGACGGTGAGCGCGACGACTGTGGTCGTCGTGTTCCGCTCCGGCGAGGTCACATCCCACGGTAAGGTCTCGCCACAAGCATCCCCACAGACTACGGAGGTGAGAACGAGGTTCATGACAGGAGTAGAATGAGGGAGGGGAGCTGGCCACGGTGGACCGTGGCGGCGGCGATACTCCGGTGAGCTCCAGTGGAGAGAAAATCGACAATACCTCCTCACCTCTACGAAATGGATCAAGCGCGATGTAGGGGAAGGTCCGGGAGCCTAAGGCGGAGCTGTGGGTGAAGTTAGGTAGGCTACCGTGCGGTGGTGAGCTCGCCCGGCCGCGGCGGGGTCGGAGTGGCACTGCTCGTCGGACCAGAGAGCGAGGGAATGGAGGAGGGAGTGGCGTGAGTGCTGGGGATGGAGGTGTCGACTCCCACTTCACTCCCGCGTGTGAGCTCGCGACGTGGAGACGACAGCAGCACGCACGCGCCACGCGGCCACCGGACTCTGCCTGAGCGCCACGACACGAGCCGGCTGCATGGCGTCGCCGTTTACTGAATGGAGGTTATCCTCGCTCGACTGACAGAGCAATTTTGTCGCCGATTAACTCCCAAACTAGTGAGAACCAGGCGTGGTTGATGTTGGCAATGTTGTAGAGCTACATGAGGACTACAAGTTTGTCAATTGGAGTTTGGGCTGGTTCGGCCTGGATTTGAAACTATAAGGCTCCAAAGTGGTGCCCCTTGAAACTGAAATGCAGTTTCAGAGATAACGCCGACTGAAACCCGATTTTCTAGACACCATATCTCCTAAACCATTTAGAACTAGGTGATGGTGATATTGACAATGTTGTAGAGCTATGTGTGGACAACAACTTTGTCAATTAGCTCAAAGACTGGTTCGGCCTGGTTTGTGAGTTACAAGTTGCCAAAGTGAGGTACTGTGAAACGGTTTTCAGCTCAACACTTAGAAAAATTTGCTAAGTCCCAAAACAGCCCCTAATACTGACTTGTGGGCCATTTTTGAGCATGTTCTGATCATTTTCATGAGATGGCCATATTAGAACTTTTGTTCCTTATGAAATTCTCTACAACTTTGCTTAAGGGTACTCCTCCATGCAAGATCTCTAAATTGGACTTTTTAATTGGTCAAACCAGAGCACTCTAGGGTTCCAAACTTGGTCAACAACATTTGGAAGGGTAATTTGGTAATTTTGGTCAACATGAACATTGCTCCACTACTTACCCTAAATGTAATTAAGGTGTTATAAGACCTAATTAACCACTCTACATACTGGTTGCACAAAGTTCCTAGTGTCACATTCTTTGGAACAAGTATTTCAATACTTTCACCCAAATGTTGCAAGCCCATGTTGCACATGTTGCATGAGTGTGTTGCATAACACTTGCTAGTTATGTTACACTAAAGTGGTTGACATGTCTCACAAGGAAATTGCACATAAGGTACTTATGTTTTGCACACTACTCACTTCTTACTTCACATGAAATATAAACATATCATAAGCTTATGCATGAAATGAATGATGCTTGCTTATGCTCATGCAAATGCAATGCAATTAAGGAGCTAAACACCTGGGGTGTTACAGCCCTCCCCCCTTATAAAAATCTCGTCCTGAGATTTGGAAAGCGTACCATTTTTCATAGAATTCCTTATAACCATCCCGTAAATAGTCTTCCCGTTCCCATGTAGCGTCACTTTCGCTACCCTGATTACTCCACATTACTTTATATCACTTAACCACTTTGCTTCTAGTCACTCGTTCCTGAGTATCGATCACTCGGACTGGCTTTTCTTCGTAAGTTAGATCGGATTCCAGCCTGATATCTCCTAACGGAACTCTTTCCTCAGGAACTCGAAGACACTTTTTGAGCTGAGATACATGGAAGACGTTGAATATGGCACTCATTTCAGGAGGTAACTGGATTTTGTACGCAACAGCTCCACTCTTGCCTATGATTTGGAAAGGACCCACATCTCGGCGCAAGTTTCCACTTAACACCAAAACGTTGGACACTCTTCATTGGAGAAACTTTCAGATACACGAAGTCTCCAACTTCAAACTCGAGCGGTTTTCTACGACGATCAGCATAACTTTTCTGTCTAGCTTGGGCTGCAGCCATATGTTTTTGGATGGTACGGACTTGTTCCTCAGCTTCATGAACAAAATCAATACCATAATACCTCCTTTCACCAGCTTCTACCCAGTTTAGTGGAGTTCTACACTTACGACCGTACAAAGCTTCGAATGGAGCCATCTTAATACTTTCTTGATAACTATTATTGTACGAGAATTCGGCTAGAGGTAACCATTTTTCCCAAGAACCCTTGGATGATATTACACATGCCCGCAACAGATCTTCCAAGATTTGGTTAACTCGTTCCGTCTGTCCAGACGTCTGGGGGTGATAAGCAGAGCTTCTCACTAACTTGGTTCCCAGAAGATGATGCAAGTGCTCCCAAAAGCGAGCAGTGAACTGGGGACCACGGTCAGATATGATAGTACGAGGTATCCCATGGAGCCGGACTATCTGATTGAAGTACAACTCAGCATAGTCAGTGGGACGATAGTCCACTCTAACTGGAATGAAGTGAGCTGATTTGGTCAAACGATCCACAATTACCCAGATGGAGTTATGATTTTTGACAGTAGGAGGAAGACCGACAATGAAATCCATACTTATCTCTTCCCATTTCCAACCTGGGATAGAAAGTGGTTGAAGCAACCCAGCTTTCATATGCACAGCTTTAACTCTACAGCAGGTGTCACACCTAGCCACATATGCAGCTATTTCTTTCCGCATCTTGGTCCACCAATAGTATGGCTTCAAATCATAATACATCTTATTGCTGCCAGGATGGATGGACAACTTAGAGGAGTGTGCTTCAGACATAATATCATTTCTAAGCTCCCGGTCCTTAGGCACAACTAACCTATCCTTGAACCATAGTACACCCTCTTCATCTATCCTGAACTGTGTAGTTTCTTGTTCTTTCATCTTACGCTTGATGTGGAATATACCAGTGTCAGTCTTTTGGAGCTCAATAATTCTGCTTTTGAGAGTACAACTGACAGTGATGTTGTACAAGACTGCTGGATGTAGAAGGCGAGATCGATGAAAATCAGTTTCAACTAAGGAATGGCAATGAGACTTACGGCTTAAAGCATCCGCAACCACATTTGCCTTGCCAGGATGATAGTGCACTTGAAGGTTATAATCCTTAATCAACTCGAGCCATCTTCGTTGACGCATATTTAACTCGGGTTGGGTGAAGATGTATTTGAGGCTTTTGTGGTCTGTGTAGATATTGCAAACATTGCCCAACAGATAGTGCCGCCAGGCTTTCAAAGCATGAACAACTGCGGCGAGTTCTAAGTCATGCGTTGGATAATTCGCCTCATGCTTCCGAAGTTGTCGAGAGGTATATGCAATTACTCGGCCTTCCTGCATCAACACACCTCCCAAACCTATGCCTGAGGCATCACAATAAACATCAAATGGTTTCTCGATATCCGGTTGTGCCAAAACCGGAGCTGAGGTTAGGAGGGTTCGCAGTTGGTGAAAAGCCGCATCACACTCAGGAGTCCAGACAAACCTGGTGTCTTTCTGCAGCAACCGAGTCATTGGCTTGGCTATTTTGGAGAAATCCGGGATGAAGCGACGATAATAGCCAGCCAAACCAAGAAAACTCCGGACCTCGTGAACCGAGATAGGAGCCTTCCAGTTCAGTACTTCCTGTACCTTGGCGGGGTCCACCATAATTCCTCCATCGGACAACACATGCCCAAGGAAAGGTACTTCACGAAGCCAGAATTCGCACTTACTGAACTTTGCATAAAGTTGATGTTCACGCAGTCTTGTGAGGACTATACGCAGATGTTCAGCGTGATCCTCCTCATTCACAGAATATACCAGGATGTCATCAATAAATACCACCACAAACTTGTCCAATTCAGGCATAAACACCGAATTCATCAAGTACATGAAGTGTGCGGGGCATTTGTCAAGCCGAAAGACATAACAAGATACTCGTAAAGACCGTATCTGGTAGAGAAGGCAGTTTTTGGAACATCTTCCGGGCGGATTTTAATTTGATGGTAGCCAGATCTTAGATCGATCTTGGAGAAAACTTTAGCTTTAGACAACTGATCGAACAAGATGTCGATACGCGGTAGAGGGTACTTATTTTTGACAGTGACTGCATTGAGAGGTCTATAATCTACGCACATCCGCAACGACTGATCCTTCTTCTTTACAAAGATAGCAGGACATCCCCACGGCGACGAACTAGGACGAATCAACCCCTTCTTCAAAAGTTCATTCAATTGCACCTTAAGTTCAGCGAGTTCATTTGGAGGCATCCTATAGGGTCTCCTAGAGATGGGAGCCGTGCCAGGCAACAACTCAATTTTAAATTCCACATCCCGATCCGGAGGGAGCCCCGGCAAATCATCGGGAAAAACGTCCGGAAACTCATTTACTATGGAATTTCAGCCAACGCCTTTGCTTGCACAGCATGAACTTCCCCAGACAAATCAACTTTTCTGGGAAGTTGTACCAGAAAACCCTTTTGATCTGTAGGATCTCTGAGCATAACTACCCGAGTGGATGTATCAATGAGTACCCCATTCTGACTCATCCAATTCATGCCCAAGATAACATCTATGCCTAAGCCCGGCAAAACCACTAAGGCAAGCGAGTACTTTCGCCCTTCTATCTCAAGCTCAAGATTCCCCACTACTTTATTTGTGGAAATATTCCCACTTGCTGCGCTAATACAATAACCCCCACCTTCAACAGTATGCAATTTGTGTGCAAACTCTGATGCAAACTTAGGACTGATAAAGGAATGCGAAGCACCTGAATCAAAAAGTACCACTGCAGGGTGTTGGTCAACTAGGAACTTACCAGCAGTGACAACCTCACCAGATGGAATTTCCTCAATACTGTTATAATGAGCGTGCCCTGACGGCCACCTTGGTTGACATTCTTCTTGGGGTAAGGACAGTTTCTGGACCAATGGCCTGGCTTGTTGCAGTTCCAGCAAGGCATGTTGCTAGGAGGGACACTGGAGCTGCCTTGGCTCGAACTACTTTTTGGCAGAGCCACTGTATATGCCTTACGAAACCCAGTCTTCACTGGCGCCTTCTTTTGCGGAGGACGGAACTTAGCAGTTGTGGCAGGAGGGCGAGGAGGAGCCCTCGGGGCAGCTGGAGCTCGAGACTGTGAAGCACTCGCCTCAATGGCCCTTTTGCGGCTCTTAGAGGCAGAATAGATAGCATTGTTGTTCTCTTGAGTCAGAGCATCACTGATAAATTCATTGAAAGTAGTGCACTTGCTAGTGCCCATAGTCTTCATCAGCTTCGGGCCTAGGCCTCTTTTAAAGCTAGCAATTTTCTTGGAATCGGTATCCACAAACTCAGTGGCATACCTTGCCAGGTTGTTGAAAGATTGCAGGTATTCAGTCAAGCTTTTATTGCCCTGCGACAGCCTCATGAATTCTGTGTGCTTGATAGCCATAAGACCTGGAGGAATATAGTTCCCACGAAATGCGGCCTTGAACTGATCCCAAGCAATAGGGACATTTGCAGGCAGTGTGGAACGATAGTGGCTCCACCAAATACCCGCTGGACCATGCAACTGGTGAGAAGCATATTCAGTCTTTAGCTCATCAGTCAAGCGAAGCAGACGAAACTTTTGCTCAATAGTATTTAACCACTCATCAGCTTGCAGTGGTTCCTCCGCCTCCTTAAAGAGCGGGGGCTTAGTATCAAGAAAGTCCTTGAAATCACTATATTGATTGGGTTCTGGGCCCTGGCGGCCAGGACGAGCTTCCCGGTTGGCCAGCTGGCGCATAGCATCTGCCAGCATGCGCTGCCCTTCGACCACTGTCTGCATCAGCTCAGCCGGGGTAGGTGGTGGCGGAGGGGGTGGCTGTTCCTCATCCTCATTGCCACGACCCCGACGAAGATTGTACGACATCTGCAAAATGCATAGCCAATGAGCACTGACGATGTGGGAAATTTGTAGATGAATTATTGTAAATATGTCAAACTGACTTCATGAAATAGACTTCTCAAAATACTCATGGCACAATAATTCATCACCACCGCACAATCCATTCAAGCGGATCAATTGGCGCAATCATGCGAGAGAATCCAACAAGATGTACTTTGATAAAGGCTCACACACAAGGAGCACAGCAGTTACCGAACCGTTTACGTTAAAATCTAAGTGATTTTTGATCTTTTGCCCGGTACTTGGATTCGATTTCAAAGTTTTTAGTTGACGGAGAAAGGCTACTTCAAACTGATCACAAAGAGACTTCTTAACGATAGAGTTCCATGGTGGATCATGACTAGCCACCTCGATACCAGCGCGTGCCAAGCAGCACAACCTTATGTCGCGCGCCATAGGAGGCCCTCGGTTTCGTCGCGGCACCGAAGGGTGCTAATCGTGACACCATCATCGAACGCAACATAATAAGCCATCAAGTTGTGATCGAAATTAACAGGTTCAAACTAACATTCAGGAAACATACGGTTCAACCTTACATCCCAAAAGTCAAGTTATTACAAAGCCTCATTCCAACACAGGGAGGGCACAAAAGACAACCCTAACATTATAGCTACGTGATAACTACTCTAAGCATCGTCCTCAGAGTCGGTGTCAAGGAGCTCCCCGCCATCCTCATCACTAACAGGCTCTAACTCCTCATCTTCTTCTTCTTCTTCTTCGGGTTCTTCTTCTAGTGTTTCTTCGGGTGCGGCATCTTGAGGTCCGTTGACCTCCACTTCATCATCATCTTCAGCCATGAAGATCCCTAAACCCATGTCCTCATCTACGTTGTGGTTTCTGGGTAGCAGAGGATTAAGCTGGTTGTTCAGGCGATGCACTTCTTCATGAAGGTTGTCATTGTACTCTTCAGCATTCTCCAACTGTTGCTCGAGCTCAAACTGATGAGCTCTCAGAACGTTCTCCTTGTGCCAGGCTTCATCCCTCTGGTTCATGACACGGACCAGCATGCGTTGACAGTTGCGGTTTGCTACTGTCAATCTCTGGACTGCAAGGGTTTCCTGGTCACGATCACGAATCACTTGCTCCAGTTGCTGACGCGCTGCATTCCTGGCAGCAGTCACTTCAGCCAACTCTGCCCTCAGCCTTTCCACCTCAGTAGGCTCAGGGCGGGGCTCACGTGGAGCGAGCTGGTGACGAGGTGCCCTGCCCCCAGTGGACTTGCGAGCGGTCCTCTTGGTACGTGCCATCTGTAGCAACAATATACGACTTGAAGTGAGGATCATTTAGGGGATACGAAATTTACTTTAGTCGGGAGTACTGAAATTTTTAAGGAGGGAGTAAATAATATGTATGATATAATTAAACATGATGCATGCACGTTCCGTACGCCCTCTCACCTTAGTAGAGACCTAAAGTTCTAACGCTAGGCGGTGGCATACATACGTTCTCTCATATAAGCGAAACTATCGGTCTACTCGTTACGCTGTTAGTGTACCTGCAGAAATCCTCATTTCAGCCCAACAGTTTCCCAATATATGCACACAAGAAAGCAGTAATTTAAATACTTTCCATATACACATCCCCTGATGTATATACTTCAGTATCAAAGCTACCCGATATAAAGGTTCCCACAATTAAGTGCTTACGTAATTACATGGTTTAAACATGTAAGTATGCAAGTCACCAAAACTACTCTCCCCTAGATCGCCGGTTGGACGATCATGCTCTCACAACTCACACTTACCAGAGCGTCGAGGCAATTGATCCATACATTACCACCCAAGTGGATGGCATCCATACAATATCACGCCGTATGGACGACGAAACAAAAACAAACAAGGCCCCCAAGTTAGTCTTTATAATAAGCCACCTAAGGTCCTTATTTGGGCTAAGGGATGTGATCACTGGCATACCTAAAAAATAATTTTTTTAGTGTTTTAACCCTTTTTCATAATCAAATACTTTTGTTTTTAAATACTCATATGATGTGTTTAATGTTGAATTATGCTCCGATACCAGCTGTAACAGAACCGACCAAATTATAAGAGCACAAGTACAAAAACAAGCACCGAAGCGCTCAAATTTTCGAACTTGAGCCCATATAATCCCGGTAGTCAATCGAAACCACGAGGGATTTCAAACCAACTCGCTTACAACCAGGATCGCATCATTCAACATACAACATCATACGTTACATTTCATAAGTAGTTCTGAAATAAGTTTACACAAACGGAGTCGCAATTAATACAAACCAGGTTTATAAAGTAGCGGAAGCATAAACACACCCTTTGTTTAACTACTGCCAGTCTTGATGATCAACATCCCGCAAAAGCATGAGAAAAGTACATAAAAGATGATCACGCCCAAGTGATCTAGTCTTCTTCACCCGCAGGGTGGAGACAAGTCTTGCAGAAGCCTTGATAGAGCATATCATCTGCAACAGGAGGGAATAAACCCTGAGTACTGGAATGTACTCAGCTAGACTTACCCGTCGAAAACCAGAAATAAGATGACACCAAGGATTATGCAAGGCTTTCACAAGAGGCTAGCTGACATAACATTTTGCATAAAGGCATAAGTCATTGAAACTCTTATAACCTGTACTAGCAGTTATTTTTAGCATTTACCTGTTATCTATCTTAGCACCTGTACTAAACATGCACTTGATTATAATCAAACAACATTATTATTATATCCATAGCAGGTATATCATTATGGCAACATTGTATCATTCCCTTAACCACCAGTTCATTTAATGAGATCTACGTTGCCACTGCTCAAGTCAAGTGCTCACTAACCGGGAGCGACGACGATTCGAATCGAATTCCTATCCAGCTGGAGGGGTATTTCTAACACTCACCGCGCAGGCCCCTGCCAGGGTCGCACAAGCCACCTTTTCATATGATTCAGGAATCGCGGGTCCGAATAATGTCGCGACCCCAAGGGCGACACTCTGCCAGGTGATAGGGACTCTAACCCCCGCTTGGTCTCACGCCAATGTCCCCAAGCACATCCTTTCTCTCCTCCAAGAAGCAACCTACCATTCGATTCCCGGCCTGAACCACATTACTCGGCTTCGCGGTCGGAACGACTTATCCGGGCAACTAAGTGTTAGACTGCGTTCAACATGACTCAAGGACGTACAGCGAATCAGTCCTTAAACGACTCAGACGGGCATAGCTCCACACCCAAGACGTGAAGTGTCTTGCGGCTGTACTATCGAACTCCCGCCCGGTCTCAATTTCATTTTTAAGCATGGTTCCATCCACGATAGCCATACAGCCACTCGTGACTCCTTCCTACATCTCGCGGATGACCGGAAATCACCCGACTTCTACCGTACTAAGCAGGGCTAAGCATTGACACGTGCCTAAACCTAAAATAGGATTAAGTACGATATCTGGACAAGGACAGGTATAATGCAACAAGTGTTTTCATATAACTCCTACAACTTAATGCAGTAAACAATTAAAAGTACTCAAGATTAATTTATAAATCAGTAGGTTCAGCATGCACCGGGGCTTGCCTTTCAGAAAGGTCGAGGGCCGGTGGTCTGGGCACTCAGGAAGGTCGTCTGCGGGCACTCCTTCGCCTGCTGGATCCTCGGGCTCCTGCTGCTCCTGGTCCTGGACTTCCTCCGGAATCACAGGCTCGAACTCGAGGAGAGTTACCCCCTCCGGTACACCTATTGCATGAATGCACAATAAATACCATGGATGCATAAAGGTGCAACATGCTCGGGATGAAATGCATTTCAGAAATAAAAACAATAATCTAATCAAGTTACTTTATTAGTACGTGCAAATCTCTTCTCCGGTGGAGAAGTACTTACCTAATCTACCCAACCTAAGATATAGTTGTTCCTCTTCGGTTAAGGCCCTAACACCTAATAAACACAAGAGTGACATTATTTAGGTTACCACAGTAAGTTATTCTGGACAGCAGCTCAAAGATTCTGACATAACTGAAGATTCCTAACTCCAAAAGATATGATCTAAGACAACCTGGAAAGCTTAAGAAATGTATCACAAAATGTTTTCAGATCACAACACTAAGTTCCAAAGTTTACCTAATCGAAATTCCAAAGTTCCAGAATCTGTTCTTTCTAAACAGAGAGCAGTAAATTCTGGACTGGCACTTTAAACAGCAATAACTCCCAAACTACTAAGTCAAATGCTCCCAAATTTTGACACAAGCTCATTTACAAATTTTACTACAACTTTGGTATTTACAAGTTTTCCAGCAACCACCTTTATCCAAGGTCAAACTAGAAATACTATCAGCTATCCAGAAAACCTAAAATTGTAAAGGTTAAATATTTATTGATGTGGCAAACATTCTCTAAGACCAAACTAATACAACTACAAGTTCACAAGGGTCACAAAAACACCAGGAAGTAAGGTGTGCCCACCTAGAATATTTATTTAAATTCATTTCTTAATTTACTTAAGTAATTAAGTGGAATTTCAAACATGTATGTAAACTGCTCCTAAAATTCTACAAAAATTACAGGAGATTCTCTGACGCAAGAAGAGGCTACTGTAAAAATTGGAACTAAATTTATTCAAAGGAACTTCCTACACAAAATTCCCAAGCCAAAAAGGCTGATTTTTGTATAAATAACAAAACACAGTAAAAAGTGTCAAACAATAGATTTCTTAATTTTCTTAGACACTCTAGGGTACCAAGACATTCTCCAAAAATTTATATGAACATTGCACATGTAGAAAGATTACTAAAATTCATTTAAGTATTTCCTAGAATAACAAGATAGCATTATAATTTGAAAAGTACTTAAGCACTACTGCCCAAATTTTTACCAAAGCTAGAGCAAGTATAAATTAGCCTACTCACCAAATTTCATAATTTTTGGAACACTGAAACTCAAAATATAATTTAAACAAGTTTGCATGTGATTTAAAACACATTTCAAAGACCTATTTAAATATCCCAAAAACTAATCATCACATAGCAAACTCATATTTTTCTAAAATACTACACTTCACCTAGAGTCCAACAAAATTTGGACCAACTCAAATGGATCTATAAAATGGGAGATATAATTTCTACAACACAACATATAAATCTGTGAAAAGAATAAAAGGAAAAGTAGAATGGAAACCGAAACCCGTCATAGGGCCGGCCCAATCCACCAGCGCGGCCCAACACGCGCGTGGCCTGCTCAGGCCGTCCCGCCCGCGCGTGGGTCTGCCAGGCGGGACCCGCCGTCAGAGAGAGAGACAGGGGCGCGGCGAACCGCGCGCTCCGGCGAGCTCAAGCTCGTCGGAGAGGAGCTCGCCCGGAAAACCGAACCCACCCACGCGTTCCCCGTCACGCGACGCTTTGCTTCGTGCAAGTAGGAAGGCTCGGGTTGGAGTGGGAGGGGCTCGCCGTCGTGAGCGGCGGCCGGTGAAGTTCGGGTGATGGTGCGCCGCCACCGGTGAGGCCGCACTGTCACATCTGAGCTCGGTACGAGCTTCACTGCAACTAGGCGGACTGATTGAGGTAGAGAAGGGAGATGGAGAGAGGCCCTAACCACCCCGGCCACGGAACGCCGTGATGCGGGACGGTGAGCGCGACGACTGTGGTCGTCGTGTTCCGCTCCGGCGAGGTCACATCCCACGGTAAGGTCTCGCCACAAGCATCCCCACAGACTACGGAGGTGAGAACGAGGTTCATGACAGGAGTAGAATGAGGGAGGGGAGCTGGCCACGGTGGACCGTGGCGGCGGCGATACTCCGGTGAGCTCCAGTGGAGAGAAAATCGACAATACCTCCTCACCTCTACGAAATGGATCAAGCGCGATGTAGGGGAAGGTCCGGGAGCCTAAGGCGGAGCTGTGGGTGAAGTTAGGTAGGCTACCGTGCGGTGGTGAGCTCGCCCGGCCGCGGCGGGGTCGGAGTGGCACTGCTCGTCGGACCAGAGAGCGAGGGAATGGAGGAGGGAGTGGCGTGAGTGCTGGGGATGGAGGTGTCGACTCCCACTTCACTCCCGCGTGTGAGCTCGCGACGTGGAGACGACAGCAGCACGCACGCGCCACGCGGCCACCGGACTCTGCCTGAGCGCCACGACACGAGCCGGCTGCATGGCGTCGCCGTTTACTGAATGGAGGTTATCCTCGCTCGACTGACAGAGCAATTTTGTCGCCGATTAACTCCCAAACTAGTGAGAACCAGGCGTGGTTGATGTTGGCAATGTTGTAGAGCTACATGAGGACTACAAGTTTGTCAATTGGAGTTTGGGCTGGTTCGGCCTGGATTTGAAACTATAAGGCTCCAAAGTGGTGCCCCTTGAAACTGAAATGCAGTTTCAGAGATAACGCCGACTGAAACCCGATTTTCTAGACACCATATCTCCTAAACCATTTAGAACTAGGTGATGGTGATATTGACAATGTTGTAGAGCTATGTGTGGACAACAACTTTGTCAATTAGCTCAAAGACTGGTTCAGCCTGGTTTGTGAGTTACAAGTTGCCAAAGTGAGGTACTGTGAAACGGTTTTCAGCTCAACACTTAGAAAAATTTGCTAAGTCCCAAAACAGCCCCTAATACTGACTTGTGGGCCATTTTTGAGCATGTTCTGATCATTTTCATGAGATGGACATATTAGAACTTTTGTTCCTTATGAAATTCTCTACAACTTTGCTTAAGGGTACTCCTCCATGCAAGATCTCTAAATTGGACTTTTTAATTGGTCAAACCAGAGCACTCTAGGGTTCCAAACTTGGTCAACAACATTTGGAAGGGTAATTTGGTAATTTTGGTCAACATGAACATTGCTCCACTACTTACCCTAAATGTAATTAAGGTGTTATAAGACCTAATTAACCACTCTACATACTGGTTGCACAAAGTTCCTAGTGTCACATTCTTTGGAACAAGTATTTCAATACTTTCACCCAAATGTTGCAAGCCCATGTTGCACATGTTGCATGAGTGTGTTGCATAACACTTGCTAGTTATGTTACACTAAAGTGGTTGACATGTCTCACAAGGAAATTGCACATAAGGTACTTATGTTTTGCACACTACTCACTTCTTACTTCACATGAAATATAAACATATCATAAGCTTATGCATGAAATGAATGATGCTTGCTTATGCTCATGCAAATGCAATGCAATTAAGGAGCTAAACACCTAGGGTGTTATAGAGGTGCTGGCGGTACAGCAACACCAGTCCTCCTTCCAGCGGATGGACATGGATCCCCTCCAAGATTAAGGGTTCCTGCCTTTCTGTGGCAAGCATCCTACGCTTGGCTGTTGTGGCAAGATAGGCGTCTTCCAGCTCCTGGGCATGTCGGTCTTGGTCCACCTTGATGGCTTCCACCATGGCAGTCTCTCGACTCTCAGCGGCTGCTAGGTTGGCATGAGCTTCAACAAGCCACACTTCGAGCATCCTAGAGAAGATCTCGGCTTCCACAGCACGGTGAAGACCCTCCCTCAGCTCTGAGGCCTGCCAGTCGTACTGCTCATCCAGGGCAACCAAGTACGTGGTCAGGTGCACCATGGTCGGGTTGTCCTCTTGCACGTCCTGACCTAGAAAGGCCTCCATGTAGGCCCTCCATACCCACTGATTCTTGTCCCAAGGTGAGAAGAACTACATGGGGGTACGAGCAATGGGCCCTTCATAGATCTGGCAGAGATGTCGCAAGGCTTTGCGGGCCGCAACTTGGTAGGTGTCGCCGAAGCAAAACTCGGTTGCAGTCACATTCCAGGCTTCAGTGATATCAAGGAACTCCTCACTCTTGCCAATGTAGATGGTGACCTTGCATCACTTAGTGCCCTGCTTCATATACTCATGACCCTCATATTCGGGATGCTCCCAAACGTCGAGTTTTTGCAGGGTGGCATACAGGATTTTGGGAAAACCCTCGGTGTTCAGGCAGTAGCTGCTAACCTAGACTCCTGCCATCCTTGGCGGGTGGTGGTTGCAAGGAAGGCTTGAAAAGAAGTTGGCTCAAGGGAAAATGGCTAAGTGAGCTGGGATGCACTGAATGATGGTCCCAAGTGGCTAGGCCTGCCCTTATATAAAGGCAGAGCGAATTGTGGTCCTGTCGCAGTCCACCCTCGAGCCTTGCATAGGGGCGAGTAAAAGTAAATAGCAAGATCTTTATGCACACGCGATGAGCGGTGTCTGAGGCCGTAAAGGGTTAGTACGACTGTAAGGCAGACATTCGACAAAAGTGCAGAAAGGGCACGAACAACCTATGAGCCAAGGCAAACGTGAACCAATAGGCGTACGCGACGCACGAGGCTACAGTACCATTGTGGCTACATGGACAAAGACTGGTCGACCTAAACAACAATTGCACAAATAGGGTATGCATGAATTTATGTCATATCCGTCCTCACACTGTTACCGACATAAAGGCAACCGTTCTCAGACTTTTGGCACATCGTGCTCTCCCTATAGCTAGTCGAAGCTATCGAACTATGCTTGGGGTTAGGGTACCTGTAGAAAACTTGATTAAGCCAAACTAAGTCAGCAGAGTGCCATCTATCCTGGACACATAACCATAGTAATAGGGCTACTTATATAACTTCGCATGCAAACGTCCTAGCTTTTTGAAAAGAATTTGTTGTCAAATTTTAATTTATAAAGGATTTCGAAGCTTCATTTCCTCATTTATGCTCTGATACCACCTGTGCAGAACCGCCTAATCTAATGCCCTCCTAAGAGTACTCGTCTTCCATTAGACCCTAAGTACCCAAGGGAGAACACTAAACTATACGATTCCGTCGAGCACACCGCAAGGGAGAACTCGAAGATCCACAATTTTACATCAGGATCATAAATGAGAGAGTAAAGCTTACAACAACCAAACCATTTCTTATATTACTTTTAGTACAACATTAGAGTAATTCATTATTTGATTATAACAGTGAAATATAAAAGGTGATCAAAGTTTAGCGGAATTGAAACCATTTAAAGGTAATTTAAACATTAACATGAAGAACGTTTATATGCATGAAACAATAACATGTTATAAATATTTCCTTTGTAAACTTTTGATGAGAGCATTAATAAATAAACTCTACTCCGCATCGTAAAGGAAACCCTCGCTGAGCCCACCAGGAGGTTTCCACACTCAATTGTCAGCTTATCGGCACCTGCCACCTGCAACAGGGGAAATAAAACCCTGAATACTAAATTGTACTCAACAAGACTTACCCGACAGGAGAAAGTAAAAGACTCCTAGGATTATGCAAGGCTTTCTGGCTTGTGGGTTTATTGCAACTCCAAGAAGCATTACTAAAGGTGCATCCTTATATTTCTTTTTATTAGTAGTCATCATTAGTTCATTAACCGACCATTCTATGTAATCACCAAAACTACTTTCAAGCAGGTGGTAAGCAATCAAAGCCATTTCACCATCTTCCATAACTCTTACTATGATGCCAGATTATAGTCATGTCGGACCATCAAATTGACGGCGATTCACAAATCAATGTGCCCAGCTAGGTGCCCTGACAACACACACCTTGCTTGTACCCCGGGCACAAGCAAGACCAACCTGTTCCACTCCTGTCAAGGGGTCTAGGTCCCCGTCCAAGCTCGTACTCTAAGCCCCTAACACTGCAGGCCCAGCCTCAGTATGGTGCTTAGACCTCCTCAACCCAATATATATAACCACCTAACAAGCCGGTCCGGAAAGAGCCGGAACCCATGACAAGAGAGAAATAAGTCTTTCCGCTCCCATAAGCAAGTATATGCTCGGGACAAGTACGACTGTGACTTGACTATGGAATCCAATGTAACGAACGGTCCTTAATCGACACAGGCGGAACAAATGCAACTAGAGCCCCGCTCTGTTGCCCAACCAGGTCCAAGTCCATCCAAGCTCGTTCCGCCTGGTCTCCAATTATTATTCAAATATATTCCATGTGAGAATAATATGATAATAGTAACATTAATATATTTCCTATCTCTTGCGAGTGACAGGTAATCACTTGACTTCGACCGGGATCCTATAGCATAGCACACTACACGACCCTATCAAACTAGTAAGACTCATAGGATAAGGAGATATATATGCAAGTGGGTTCCATTCAACTCCTGTAAACTTAATGCACAGGCATAATTTAAAGTGCAGAATAGTAGGGGTTATGCACCGGGGCTTGCCTGGGTAAGATATAACCAAAAGTTAGCACTCCCGCCCCCTTTTTGCTGCCTCCGGCGACTCCACGATCCATCATCGCTCCTATTATGACCTTCGTGGATGCAATGCAGAGACGTAAATAAACACGACTGTCGCAACTTAGAATATGAATTCGTCCCTCACGTGAACTAGCTTAACGGCTAACGTACTAAGCCGCACATCTTTGCTACCCGCAACATGCTAAAACCCCAACAAGTAGTTTAGTTAAACAAACCAAGATAATGCTTTATTTATTTCATCAATTAAACGTATATATTCCAACTAGCTCTCACTAACTATTCCAACAAACTAAGTACTCTGGAGTTACAAAAACTATAGTGAGCACTTCATAACGCCAGGAACCTACTGTGAAATTTTTGGAATTATTGCAGGTATAGATTAACCTTGGAAATTCATACAAGTTCACATTTTATAAATGTTAAGCCTCTCGGATTAATTAACGAGCTTCTGCAAGCATAATATGACTATGTGAAATACATGCACTAACATAAAGGAAATGATTTTAGAAACCAACCCAAACTTGTTTCACAATTTTTGGATTTCTACACATTTTTCTATTGCAGTTACAAGTTTTACCCTAGAACTAAATTAGGAAATACTTTAGAAAGCTAAAGGGCCGGCGGTAGCCAAAACGGCCCAGCAGCCCAGAGGAGGACGCGGCCGCGCACGCGCTCAGGCGGCCCAACGCCGGACAGGGCGGTGCGCCAACCTGACGGCCCAACTGGCCCGAGACGCGAGCGCGGGCGCGAGCATAGCAGGCTGGCCCAGCTGGCCCGCCCAGACACGGATGTGTACTTTGCAGAAAAGCCCCCCTGTTTACTCCAAACTAACCCGTAGTACAATGTGCACTATTCATCCAAGTCTTTTACTTTGCATCTGGACCCAAAACATTTTATATTTCAGTTTCTTACCCCCCTCTTCTTCTCTGGTTGCCGAGGCAGAGCAGAGGCAAACAAGGCGGAGCCGATTCGGTCGGCCGGAAGTGGAGCGGGTGGTGGGGAGGTGGCGCCGGTGTGCCGTGGGGCTGGACCACACCCGAGGGTGCACTCAGACCCGCTGGAGATGGCCCACAACGATCTGGCCACACACGACCATAGTAGGGGAGGCGGCGCGCCAGTGGACTCGGCCGGAGACGACCACGACAACGACGGATGGCCGGCTGACGAGCATCGAGGGACCACGGTGGATCAAGGGGTGGCTATAGAGCGGCCTGAGGTGACCCGCTGCAACCTGGCTGCGCAAGCCACGGCAACGGCTCACCGATGCCGGTGGCGAGCCTTTGCGTGCGGGTGCATGGCGGCCAACGAGGAGCCCAGAGATGAGAGCGAGAGGGGCGGCATGGACAGAGGAAGGTGGTAGCCGTGGCGACTCCACCAAGTGAAGCCGAGGGTGGCTTGGGCGCCTGCAGCGGCCGCGGTGGTGACTGCACAGCGGCAGCGGCACCACCGACTGCAGCGAGCGGCCCCGGCCTCGGTGACTAGCGGGCAGGTGCACGGCAGAGCGACCGAAGGAGGAGCTGGTGGAGGCTTGCGACGATGGGAGCAAAGTGCCAAGGCACGGGATCGATGACGGGGCCCCCGACCGGCCAAGGCGGACGGCAGAGCGAGCGAGTGCGAGGGGGAGGTCGAGAGAGAGGGCGAGCAGAGGGGCGCGAGGATGAGCGGAGCCTCGGCCTCCCCTTGAGCGTGACCGAAGGGGCAGGGTGGCAAGGGCCGTAGTGGCACGGCTCCGACGACACGACCAAGCACGACCCTCACCACTACAGCGTGCACGCCCGGCGACTGCGGTCACAGGCCGAGCACTAGCAAGCGTTGACGGGCACAGATATTAAAGCAAAGCAAGGGTTGCAAATAAACTCGACTAACGTCCACCCAAACTCATGACCCCACATTCGGTACTATCACCTAGCTAGCGAAGCACTACACCCACCCAGAGGGTCACCAGATAGGAAGATACGAGTATGCCGATATGGGCTTGCCCCACCGAATGTCAATTCGTGAACAGAACACTGAAACATGGTTCACTGCATGCTCTAGGTAGTTATGGGCAAAATTTTATGGGAGCAACGTGACACCAAACATGCCTGCAACCAGTACCATGCCCACGTGCTCACTTTGATGCAACCGATGGTACCACTACATGTAGCTAGAGCTTAGTTATTTCTTTCAAATTTAAATATCAAAACGGCATTGTCATTATTTCATGTGTGTTTTGAATTTACCCTCAGGGAAACTTGCTTAGCTAACTCCTTTTAGGCCTTAACCAAGGTGCTAAGCGGCTCGTAACACCAGAGGTGTTACAGTCTCATTGCGCGCCATGTTCAGGGTTGCTAGGCATGACCTCTGCGTGCTTCACTACCATGTAGGGATGTCGCATTAGGTCCTAATTTTGGGAGGCTGCTCCTTGAAGTCTGACTCTAGCATGGCCTCGGTCATTATTGCCCGATCGAGTCGGGACTCTAGGAGTTGACATGCGGCTGTCGTGATGTAGTAGTTCTCCCGCTCGTAGAGGTTGGCCTGGCGAAGGTCTCCACTTAAGGTGATGATCCCATGGGGACCCGACATCTTAAGCTTGAGGTAAGTGTAGTTGGGGACGACCATGAACTTGGTGTAGCATGGTCGACCCAAGATGGCATGGTAGGCGCCGGGAAAGTCTGCTATCTTGAAGGTGAGCATTTCTGTACGGAAGTTTGCTTGACCTCCAAAAGTCACAGGCAGGTCGACCTGCCCGAGAAGAACGACCTGAAGCCCGGGTATGACTCCGTGGAAAGGAGCGTCGGATGGTCATATGGTCACTCGTGACATGCCCATGGCGTCATAGGTTTCGGCATAGAGGAGGTTGAAGCTGCTCCCGCCATCCATGAGGACGCGAGATAGGTGGGTCTTGCTAATGATTGGATTGACGACAAGCGGGAAGCACCTCAACTACGGAATGTGATCATGCAGATCCTTTTTGAGTGATCACCATTTCTGACCATTTCAGGAAGGCCGAGATGGCTTCGCCTAATGTGGCCGCATTGACCTCTCTGGCCGTGAGCTTTTGCTGGCGTCTGGATTCGTACGCCACCGGTCCACCGAAGATCATGAGGCACCCTTTTGGGTCAGGATACACATCCCTTTTGTCCTCATTGCCGGTAGGTTTGGACGGCGTGTCCGTGCTGGTGGTCTTGTAGTTGCCTTTGAAGTAGCGTTTGATGAGGTCACAGTCTTCAAGGGTGTGTTTGACTAGGTAGCCATGGTTGTGGCACGACGACTTGATGATTTTGATGAAGCTAACGTGGTTGACCTTGCCAGCCTTCTGCTTGTGGGCTCTGTCGATCGCCACGATGAACTCGCTATCGTGGCGCCTCCAGCTGTCCTTCTTGCCTTTCCCCCACCGATTGCGGTCCTTAGCCTCATCTATGGGTTCGGCCTAAGCCTTGCCCTTGTACTTACAGATGATTGCTCGGACGGCCTCCTCGTCGGAGGCATGGCTTGTAACGAGGTCGAGCAGTTCCTAGGTTGTCCGCGGTTTGCACTACTACATAAAATGGTGAGAGAATGGTGACCTATGAGCTAGATGATCTAAAGATCTCCGTGGAGGGGTGCCCTGGTTGCCCTTATATAGAGTTTAGGGCCAGAGGGAGGGAAACTAGCTAACTTGGCTGGCAAGGAAGGACGTCTTGTCTTGGTGCAGCGCACGCCCGGGCGTGGTTGCCGTCATGGTCTTATGCTCACGTTGCGGCATGGGGTGGCGTGGTTGCTATTGTGCTGGTTGTAATGGCACTGTTGGCACGGTAGTGGTTTGCCAGCCGTCCTATGCGACATGGTCTCTGTCTTGGCCTCCTGATCTCCCAGGCTTGTCGTACAAGAGTTGGTAGTCTTGCCGACCGTGGAGCCGATGGCCACGATTCCAAGCTTTGGGGTCGTGGTCTTCGTTGGCTCGGACAACCTTGAAAGTCAAGGTTGCTGTCGTGAGCTCCATCCCGTAGTGGGTGGGGCCGTATACCCATCCCGTTGGGCCATATTTGGACGATGGTTATTGTACCTATTGTCACCTCCTGGCGGTCCTGTCTTGTCTGCGGCGTGGCGCAAGGGTGGTACATGCTCCGAGACGGCTGTCCCCTCGGTTCTGTCAGAGCGAGCAGGGGTGCCTATCCTTGTCAGGGCGTGTACATGGCGGGATTCGACATCTCCCATCCCTCCCAGGGGTCGAAACAGGAGAGAGGTCGTGTGGCGTCCTTCGTCGTGTGGCGAAGGGACGAAGAGGAGGTCGTGGCCGACTCCCCATCACAGTATCTGGCCCATGTCTACACAGCTTAGTTGGGCCGCAGTTTCTCGAGCTTATACCAACTTTGTGTATCGTGGACCGCCTGATCGGCTAACTAACCGGTGCCTTGAGATACCTGAGGTATTATAACCCCAAGAATCCTCTATTTAAATCTATAAAAAATATATTAAAGTTTTAAAATATTTGAAACAACAAATAAATTAGGTTTAAACTAAATCAGAAAGGTACTAAATTAATTAAATCTTTATGTATTATTAAGAGTATTAAATTAATATTGAAAAGTTATTATGTACCATTACATAGTTTCAATGCATCATTAGTGATATTAAAATTAGATAATTAGTCAGTAAATATGCAGAGAAACTTTTAATTAGATTTATTATAACTTATTCTTCACGGATATGGATAAATGTCAGATGTTGCATATTTTTATCGAATACAGATCTAAAATCAGATAGAGAATAATACTGAAAAATGATTTGTATACATCCATTTATTAACTTCCACATTACAAACGGATACAAATACGGATATCCATATTACATGTTTTAACGGATACAAATTTGGATAATTTGGAATTCCATATATTTATTTCCATCCCAAGAGAGTATGAGTAAAGTAGCTGGCATTAAATTATAAGGCTATATCATGTCTCCTCCACGTCACTGTCAGAATCGACAGCAACCACTGTGGACGAGCTGTCCCCCAACTCGGCCTGGTTTAGTTCCCGAATTCTTGGCTGCCCGAAATCACTGTAGCATTTTGTTTTTATTTGGTAATAATTGTCTAAACATTGACTAATTAGGCTCAAAACGTTCGTCTCGCAAAGTACAACCAAACTGTACAATTAGTTTTTTGATTTCACTTACATTTAGTACTCCATGCATGCGTCGACATTTTGATGTGATGGAGAATTTTTTTTTTTTTTGCATTGTGTCCCATTCTAGAATTGGGGGAAACTAAACAAGGCCTCAAAACCTTGAGCTGTCCGATTTGGCTCATGAAGTTAGGAATGGAGTTGGAGTTATTAGAGCGCAGTCCATACTGTACCGGCGACACTGAAGTTTCCTATGTGCATTCCCTCAATCTCCACATATATTCAACTATCTCAACTCCGATGCCGCTGTGTCACCTGTGACGGCCAGTGTTCAGTTCCATTCCAGTCCATTACTCCTTGGCTTGCTTGCTTCTGCGCCATTGCTCCCAGCAATGGCAGAACCTCTCACGTCGTCTCTCTTGCTAGCCCTTGTCTTCCTCACGATCTCAGCCAGCCCTGTGGCATCGGCCTCCCTATCCGGTGACCCTGGGGATGTCGCCGTCGACAGCCATGCGCTCCTGTCCTTCAAGTCGCTCATGAGTGGCCCATCACTGCAGGCTCTAGCGTCGTGGAGCAGCAATGGATCCACGCCGGTGTGCCAATGGCGAGGCGTGGCATGTTGCACGAGGGGACGCCGCAGCGGCCGTGTCGTCACTCTGGCCCTGCCGGAGCTTGGCCTCCTCAGCAAGGTGAGCCCTGCACTGGGAAACCTCACCTACCTGAGGCGGCTTGATCTTCCCAGCAACCGCCTCCACGGCACGCTGCCTCCGGAGCTTGGCCACCTTCGTGAGCTCAGGTATCTCAAGCTCAACTATAACTCCATCCAAGGGTCCATCCCTCCATCGCTCTCCAGCTGCAAGCAGCTCAGGAGCATCCAGCTATACAGCAACAAGTTGCAGGGGCAGATCCCAAGGGAGCTTGCAGCACTCCTAAATCTCGAGGAACTCGTCCTTGGCAAGAATACACAGACAGGAAGAATCCCTTCCAGCATTGGGCCCCATTCCCACTTCACTAGGGAACCTCTCGGCTTTAACAGTTCTTAACACCTACGAGAATGAACTGGCACGGGAGCATACCCACATTGCAAGGCATGTCATCTCTCAGGGAACTTGATCTCACGGCAAACAACATTCAAGGAACCAGCCCTCCTTGGTTAGGGAATCTTTCCTCCATGGTATCTTTAAACCCAGGGTCTGTTTGGAACGCAGGAATATAAAACAGAGAAATGAAACAAAACATAGGAAAGAGAAAGGAATGTAGTGTTAAAACAAAGGAATGAATAACATAGGCATTTTTGAAACATAGGCGTTTGGAACACAGGAATGGAAGCCGTGCTCAAACTTGAGAGTATAAATATTAATGTATATTATTAGGCTTTTATATACAAGATTCTGGCCAGCTTGCATGCCACCAGGCGTGCTAACAATGTCTCATTGTGCTTCATTGCATTAGACTTCGTGAAGGAAAGAAAACCAAGAGGTAGAACTGGATGTTCATTTTCCTCCGAAACGTACAGGTAGAGGAAACTTTCCTTTGGAAAGGAAGTGACTAATCCTCCAATCCAAACGTTGCTACAGGAGCAAAAATATAGGAATGATGGTTCCTTTATAATTCCTTTGGAATTCCTGTAATCCAAACCGCCCCTCAGAGAAATAGCCTTGGGGGATGCATTCCAGAATCTTTAGCGAACCTTCAGTTGCTTTCGTCCATTTCATTGGCAAATAACAAACTTGTAGGTCCTATTCCTGATGCTATAAAAAACATGCATGCCCTTACTGAACTTTACCTAGAGAATAATCAGCTAGAAGGCCCTTTGCAACTTTCGATGTTCAACCTCTCCTCTCTTTAAATGCTAAACATACAAAACAACAGCCTCACTCTGGGGTTTCCACCTGACATGGGAAATAAGCTTTCCAAACTACAGCAGTTCCTTGTATCCGATAATCAATTTCATGGTGTGATCCCACAATCCTTGTGCAATGCATCCATGCTTAAGATGATTCAAACAGTAGATAATTTTTTATCCGGAACAATTCCACAATGCTTGGGAACTCGCCAAGAGTTGCTGTATGTAGTGAATTTTATGGGAAATCAGCTTGAAGCAACAAATGATGCTGATTGGGGTTTCTTGACTACTTTAACGAATTGTAGCAATATGATTGTACTGGATGTTAGTATGAACAGGCTCAAAGGAGTGCTACCAGAATCAATTGGTGATCTTTCAACACAAATGGAGTTCCTTGGCATAGCATTCAACTATATAAAAGGAACAATAACTGAAGCGATAGGAAACCTCATCAACCTGGAGCACCTTGACATGGAAAATAATCTTCTACATGGCCCTATTCCACCTCTCTCGGCAAACTTCAGAAATTGAATAGATTATATTTGTCAAATAACAATTTGTCAGGATCCATCCCAGTGACTCTTGGAAATCTCACCAAACTCACTACCCTTTTCCTCAGTACTAATGCACTCGGCGGTGCCATACCTTCTACTCTCAGCAATTGTCCTTAAGAAGCATTTGATCTTTCTTTTAACAATCTTTCTGGTCCAACACCTAAGGAACTTTTTCACATCTCAACCTTATCAAGCTTAATGAATCTTGCACATAACTTATTAAATGGGACTTTACCTTTGGAAGTGGGAAATCTCAAGAATGTAGCTGAACTTGATATCTCTGATAATATGATTTCAGATAAGATTCCTACCACCATTGGGGAGTGCCAAAGCTTACAATATCTCAATATGTCCGGGAATTTCCTTGAGGGAACAATTCCCTTAACTCTAGGACAGTAGGCCTGTTTGGTTCGCTGGACTAAACTTTAGTCTCCATCACATCGAATGTTTGGACATATGCATGGAGTCCTAAATATAGATTATTTACGAAACTAAAAATATAGGGTGAGGATAATTTGCGAGACAATTTTTTAAGCCTAATTAGTTCATGATTAGCACTAATTACTATAGTAACAAAATGTGCTAATGATTGATTAATTAGGCTTAATAAATTCATCTCGCGGATTATCCGCCGAATATGTAATTTGTTTTTTAATTAGTATTCGAAAACCCTATGGTCAACCCCGGTCAAAATCCGATGTGACACGGACTAAACTTTAGCAAACTGAACCAAACAGGCCCTTAAGGGGTCTCCAAGTCCTTGATTTTTCTCGAAATAATTTGTCTGGCAGAATTCGCAACTTCCTCAGTGGTATGACAGGTCTTTCTAGTTTGAATCTTTCATTCAATGGTTTTGAAGGTGAAGTTCCAAATGATGGAATATTTCTTAATACAACAGCAACCTCAATCATGGGAAACAGTGATTTGTGTGGTGGAATCCCTCAATTCAAGTTAAGAGCATGTTCCACTATTGCCAAAAAGAAGCTATCTTCAAAGGTTGTCGTGTTTATCATCGTAAGCAGTGCAATTCTGCTTGCCATACTATCTGCATTGTTCGTGTTATGCAATAGGAGTAACCTTAGAAGAGCAAACCCGAACGTATCACTATTCAGTGAGAAACACGTCAGAGTTTCTTATGCCGAATTGGCCAAAGCAACAAGTGATTTCACATCCAGGAACCTCATTGGAGTAGGCAGCTTTGGTGCAGTGTACAAGGGGACAATGGAAATCTGTGCCCAACAAGTGGTGGTTGCAGTGAAGGTGCTCAACTTGCAACAAGCTGGTGCAACTCGAAGTTTTGATGCAGAATGTGAGGCTTTGAGATGTGTTCGACATCGGAACCTTGTAAGGGTTATAACAGTGTACTCAAGCATTGATTACCGAGGTGCTGATTTCAAGGCACTTGTATTTGAGTATCTGCCAAATGGAAATTTAGACCAGTGGCTACACAAGCATCTGGAGGAAGATGGTGAACCCAAGATTCTAGATCTTATTGGGAGACTCCAAATTGCCATTGACGTAGCTTCTGCAGTTGACTACTTGCACCATCACAAATCATTTCCAATTACTCACTGTGACCTCAAGCCGAGCAATATTCTTCTTGACAACAACATGGTTGCACATGTTGGCGATTTTGGGCTTGCAAGGTTCCTACATCAAGGACACATTGACAAGTTAGAGAGATCAACTGGATGGAGTGCAGTAAGAGGAAACAATTGGTTATGTTGCTCCAGGTGTGCATAATTCTACTCATTTAATTTATGTGAAGCCATCTGTTTAAAATTTCCTTCCATCTAACACAGTGTTTGTTGAATCCAGAGTATGGACTGGGCAATGAAGTCTCGACCCATGGTGATGTCTACAGTTATGGTATACTATTGCTGGAGATGTTCACTGGAAGACCAACAAGCTCTGAGTTTGTGGAAGATCTTAGCCTTCATAGGCATGTAGAAATGGCACTGCCAGATCAAGCAGCCAATGTCATTGACCAAGACCTACTAAGAGCAACACAGAGTGTTAAAGGAATAGCACAGAACTATCATGGCACTGAAGAGAATGAAATTGGTTGCATCATTTCGGTTCTGAAGGTTGGAATTATGTGCTCGGAGGAGACACCAACTGATCGCATTAATATTGGAGATGCATTGAGAGAGTTGCAGGCAATTAGAAAAAAGTTCTGCATGCATCAGAGATCTTCTAGGTGAATTAGCAGCAAATCACTTGCACATTGTATTCATGGTTGTGCTTGTGCATGAGACACATCATAAATGTATCGAGGATCAGTAATGATGTGTGCAAACAGTCATTTAAGTTTTGAAGAAGATGCTGGAAGCTGAAAAGACTTTAGCATAAGCATTTAACAAGAAAGCTATGGTTTTTCCAACTCCTTCTTACCAACTATCTTAGTTTAGTCATTTTAGGAAAGCTTCACCTCCTATTCCAAGTAAAATTGATGATGTCATGTCATGCAAAGTAATGGTATGCATATTGCTCTATTTTCATACCTGTATATTATAATCATTTAATCACTGCTAAGAGGAAACAATTCCCCTCAGTTAGGCAAATTAAAAATTTCCATGCCCTGCAATCTACTCATTTGCAGACTCAGTTATCTGTAGGCTTGCATCCCCCATTGAGTTATTTCTTTTTTGCAACTTCTGTACAAGTAGCAAGCAGCAATCGAAGAGATCTTTAGGAAGGAGACCGGCATTTACGTAGCTCCAGTGTCGAGTAGCGTACCAGGTAGAAGTAGTGGTGGAACTAGACGGCAACTGCCATAGGATGCGCAGGGGTTGATGCTGCCGGCTGCTGCATGTGTCGAGTCCGATGGTTGGTGGAACGCTGAAGCAGCAGCTAGTGGTGATGTTGCAGGATGGCTGACGAGGGAAGAAATTGCAAGCCGAGCGTGACTGACAGACATAGGACAACGTCCTAACCCTGAAACTAGTAAGCAGGCTTCACAACGCCTGACTAATGGATTTCTTTTTTTAGAAAACAAGAATTTTATCATGAACATCGAGGGGTCATGTTTAGTATTCATTATCTTCCATGCGGCAGAAGTTTAGTTCTTCTTTTGATTTAAGCTTGACTACAGCAATATACACTTAGGCAACAAGCTAAGTTTCATGGAATTACTCTATCAGGAGCATCTGCTTATCAGATTCTGAAGCAATAAATTCATCGTTGTCTTGCACAACGTGCTTCTTGGATCTGATTGATCCAGAAGGATTGGTGGAACATCCAAAGACTATCTTTCGTCTTCCAGTTTCGACATTCCACTTCAAATATGCAACCTCATGAGATGCCCCATAATACATGGATATGTTATCGCAGTGAAATTATGGTTTAAATATGTTCACACCACTGAGAACCCCTGTGAAAAATACCTCACTATGTGCAGTGCTAGTCCAGCCTTTTCTCCTCCCAATTTTGGCCTCATTAAGTCTGTAGTATGCTGGATCTCTCTCAAACTCTGAAATTGCCTTCTCCAATTCACCCACCTTATTCGAAATTATATCCAAGTGAGTAAAGGACATTGGCGGTATCACAAAATAAGTAGATGTAATTTTACGATAACATTTCTGGTACTTAGCATAATAACAGCACTACTTGAGTGGGTGCTAGTGATGCTGCCTGAGGTGTAGCAAGCATGTAAAGGAAAATGTCTAACATGGAAATCCTTCTGAATAGCATGGATTGGAAATTAGAATAACAACAATCCAAATGCTGAGGCAACTCCATTCCATGCACCTGCCATTGGATACTTTCACAGCTGGTCAGCAGTTCTTTGTTCAGATAAAAAAATTCTCCCATATTCAGTTCAGGTGTATCTCTTCCTTTCTAAACCTGAGCCAAGCTCTGGCACCAGAGCGTGCCACGTCGCCGGCCGTTCGATCGGACGGGCGGACGGCCAGGATCGGGCGAATCCCAGATATTTTACAAAAAAACCCTCGAACTTTATTGAAATCAACCCGCAGTCCGGCTTCCTCTCACAGAAAATTTTATGAAAAAAACCTTGGACTTTATAATAATCAACCCGCAGTCCATGCTTCTCAATGGGCCTGCTTGCCTCAGTGGGCCAAAAATGGCCCGCGAACCTCTTTGCCCTATTTAATAGTTTTATCTTTTCTTCAAAAACCATATATCTCTCAAAAAAACATATAAAACCAAACAAAAAACATAAAAATACAAAACCAGTCTCGTTGACTTTATTATGAGCAGATGTATGCATTAAACTTAAAAAATCATATGCTTTACTGTATTCTATTCGGTACAATAGCAATTCCATACTTTTTCGTGAATGATTAATTTGTAGTTTCCACCACATGTGCACTAAAAATATCTCCACTACCTTAAATTCAATATCATATACCCTTTCTCATGATCTTTGGTGGCCAATTAATTTAACGCCAACCCGAAATATAAATACTCAAATATAAATTCTACGGTACATACTTATACAAAAAAAAAACACATATGATATATAATATTCTGTACATTCTCATAGGCAAGCACATCATGTCTCATACATAAAAATTTCAAATGAATACACACAAAAAACAATATACTTCAACTATACGTGGTACACATAGCCTATAGACAATCTCCACAGCCTACAGTTCCCAAACCCCCACAGTATACATCAATCCTTCATAAAAAAGAAAAAGCAACGAACAGGTCGTGGCAACATAAACGAATTACCAAACTGGCTCAAAATGATAGCCACTCCACGTGGGCGGGCGGCAACGCCGCGCGTTGCTTTCTAGTGCTTTCCTATTGGTGTAATGCACCTTGCACTTTGTCATTTGCTACAGTAACAGGAAAAGAAGAAAACTGTAGTCATATATATATATGCAGCATAAATGAGTACGCAATGTATGAATTCTAGTCTCGGAATCAAAATATGACGACTAGTGGTGTAACAGCTATTTCTTCGAACATCTGCATACAGCCAAGAAAACGGCGCCAGCCGCCAACTTTGCTCCCTACCCTACCATGCTACCGCGACTCACTACACGCACAAACTCTGCAGCGCGGACGGATGAGCATCAAAGAAGACCCTCACCCCGGTTCCGAACAACAAAAGAAACGGACGGATGGAGCAACGGGGACTAGAGGGCGGGCAGAAGGTGAGCAGCTCACAGAGTCCTGGATCTCGTCCTTGACGATGTAGAAGGGAGGCCCTGCGCGGGGCCGGGGGTCATCCTATTATCGCAGCGCCGGAGTGCCCCAGGCTCGAGCCAACCTCAATCGAGGCGGATCGAGTAAACCAGCAGAGATGGCACCCGACGAATTCAATTAGCAGCAGCTGGGTCGACCGGTCGAGACGAGATCCCGCCATCCCCTGCCCGTGGCTCCGTGCTCTGCAATGAGCAGGGAGGTGAAGGGGAAGGGAAAGGAAGGGGAAGGGAGTACAGAACACCGCCATGACGTGGGCTTCGATTTTTGTCGGCATTGGGCCGGAGAAGTGAGAAGTGGGCTTTCATGGGCAGTCCAACTTTCACTTGCCTTGCTCAAAAGACGAAGGAAACACATTTTGACTCCTTGGATTGGATTATTGTCACGGTTCAAGTTTTCTCCCCGAATCATTTCCCCCAAGCTTGTTTCGTGCTCCCTTTCCATCTCCATTCGCAAAGACAACATCTCGTTTTGAAAGACGCAAGAGACACTTCTGGCTGTAGTTGGTGTCATATAGCTGGCTTAGTGTCTCAGGCGTACTAACCGTGCATACAAGCCTAGCCAGCTAGCTAGGCACGTACGACCGTTACGGCGTTACGTACGTGCATACATGCATGTATTGGAGTACTGTTTACGTACGTACATGCGTGCATGGCTGAGCAACTCGCCGAAAATATCCAGCACGATCGATCTTCTTCATGATTGCATAGTCAGCACAGCATATATAGGTTCGTTATGCCCCGTGGCGGATGCAGGATGAGAATCAAGGGGGGCTAAAACAATGGAGATGTTGATTTGTATGAAGATTTAATGGTGATTTGATGTTTTGCTACAGTATTTTTTAGTGGTAAATCAAGTCATTAGGGGGGCTGGAGCCCCCCTGTAGATCCGCCACTGATTATGCCCACGTTCGTATATATTATTGGTAGTAGTCAAATTGATCACCTCAACCTTCAATATTAGGTCAAGTCGAAAAAAACCTTCAATATTAGGTACGGTGTGCCAAATAATCTAAACAGGCTAGCCCTAACTACTGATCTGCTACAGCATCCAAAAGCAGCAGGGCCATTCGCTGTAAGCCAGCATCTCTCGGAACCCTCCTTGCATGCTGCCGTTCGTTGAAAACTTACATGCATGCTTCACGCATTGGGTTCCTTTGACCTTGACCAGAGGCGGAACCAGCGGTTTTGATTAAGGATTACGCTGAATAAATGTGATCGTATTTTTTAGTGTGATAAAATATACATAATTATATATTTCAACAAATTTTTAAAAAATATACGCTATTTCTGACCAAAATCATCATATTTTAATAAAAATAGATGAAATTAATATTTTTGTATATATAATTATAAATATTTATATAGGTATTTAAATGAATATACTGTGCTGGGGCACAGGCCCTGCTAGCCCCCTGTTCCGCGTCTGACCTTGACTTGTTCTAATTAGCAACCCAAGTCTCCGTCGTGCCAGTTGCCGGTGAAGATTCGTCGTCGTCGTCACGCTCGCGCCACCGCGGCGAGGCAGTCGATCTGCTAGGCCACGCCAATCAACTCACGCTAACGGAGGAGGCATCTTTGGCTATGGAGATGGAGCTATATATATATATATATATATATATATATATATAGTGATTTCCGGGTATGTGAGCATACCCAACTTTTTTGCTAGAACATCAAGTATATTGTCCTTGACCAAACTTTTGGATGGTGCAGGGTGAGAAAATGATTACGAAGTTGGAGTTTGGGATGGAGTTGTCACCAATGAACTATATGTCCCTGCTTTATTCTAGAGGGACACTATTTATAGTGTCAAAGTTACACTCGAGGACTATAACCAGGCCCGGTCCTGTCAATTTATGGGCCTGGAGCGAAGCTCCAAAGATGGGCCCTCTAATACAGCGGGGTCGCGAGCGCAGACGGCCGGAGATTGTTGAAAAGCTTCGACACGATGGACCTCGAAGGCAAATCGGCGCACGTATGCTTTTTTCCTGGGCGAAAGAAGCTTTTCTAATCATAAAGGACGAAAGAAGCTTTTTTAATCTGCATGATCATTGAATTGAATTGAATAATCAGGAATACTACTATATCAGCTTCATCATTTTTTATTTAGTTATACTCTCTATAAAAACAAATCAACGAAAACATTGTTTTATTTTCTGCATTTTCATATAAGCATAGGTGTAAAACTTTTACCCTAGTGTGGAATTGACACAATTAACTTGAGATTGTTTTTTGGGATTTATTGTGAACAGGAACTCCGTACAAAAATAGACTATGGTTTTGCCAAATGTATTTATCTAGAAAACATAAAGTATGCAACATGTGATTTACCACTTCTACTGTGTAGTTATAGTTAATTCAATGCTACTAAAATTTATTTTACCATTTTTGGGTTTTCTAGAATTTATTACGCAATTTTGAAATTTCAACCGTTTTGATCATTTTACAGGGGAAGAAGAAAAGCTAACAGGCACTTTGCATTAGGAACCCTGAACTATTTCTAAATCAATCTAGTTCTTTTCTATTTTTTCTTTCTCTCTAGTACTTTTTCAACTGAAATCCTCCCTTCTTATCTATTGTTGCTAGCTGCTCCTTTTCATCTTAGCTCATGTATAGACACAACACAGCGCAGGCGGCACTGAAGTTCAGCTCGGAGTGCGGCCTCTCGGCTCTCGTCTGCAACTCTGTAGCACGCGAGGGAGAGGGTTCTGGCAGCAGGGGAGGTAGGGCCTATGCCTACTTGCACATTTGGGGTTGGACCCCTTAGCCTCGTGGGCCCTGTGCGGGGGCACAGCTCGCACCCCCAGGGCCGGGCCTGACTATAACCATAATGCTCCTACCCCGGAGCATACCCCTAATATCATAGGGACATTATGGGTCTTTTGAGTTTATGTCCATATAGGAATCCAAGTCGAAATTGACTTTCTAGGTCAGTGTCCACGTCCCTGCTTCTGCCCACCCTCCGAAGCATTGCCACCTCCTCAGGCATAGTAGGACTTAGTTTTGGACCGCCTGAAGGTGTCTTCGTGTTTACCCTTCGGGAGAGGCCGGTGTGGTGCGCCCTGGTCTTCTTTTCGGAGACCTTCTGGGCTTTGTTCAGATCTAAAAACTTTTCACGAAAAACTATAGTAACAAATGTTGCGGTACATACATAGAGTATTAGATATAGACGAAATAAAAAATTAATTGTACAGTTTACGTGTAAATTATGAGACGAACGTTTTGAGCCTAATTAGTTCGGGATTTGACACTAAAGTGCTACAGTAACAACTGTGCTAATGATAGATTAATTAGGCTTAATAAATTTGTCTCGCAATTTTCAGGCAAGCTATATAATTAGTTTTTTTATTAGTATCCGAAAACCTCTTCCAATATCGCATAAAACATCCGATATGATATTTTTCTCAAAAACTTTCCACCAACTAAACACAGCCTAACTTTGTGCAGCCGCTGACCCATCCCTTCGGAAGGTCCTTTCGAATGAAGACTGGAGAGTGTTCTCGGGTTCCGTTCCTTGCAAGAGCAAGCATCTCGGCTCACACCGGTGAAGTAATGGTTGTGCCAATGGAGAAGGACCCTACGAGGGATATGATACAGGACCCCAACAAAGTATATATCTAAGCATATTGTCGGTTATATGGACTCAGGGTCCCTCATCACATGGTGGAGAAGAGCTCACTACAGCTAGGATGGGCTGGTGCTATGGAATATGAGGCCCAACTCAGACGGGTACGTCACAGACTTGTGAAGCAATTTGCTGGCCGGAGTTTTTAGAAAAGGGAAAATATTAATATCCAACTTCTGCATCGACTAATGTATATAACTGTTTATTATTACAAGCGAGCAAAACAAAGTCCAAGAAATCTCAAACATGAAGTTTTGAGTTATGAAGGCAACAAAGTTGTCAAAAAGAAAAGACTAAAGAGCAATTCTGTTGCTAAATCGTCAGTCGTGTCTAGCAAACACTTCCATCGCGACCGTCTCAATAGTCATATAGCCCGCCTTCATGAAATGGCGATCCTCCTCCTTCTGAAGTAAGGTCCAGTACCTAGTCCAATACTTCCCCTTGAAGATAACCTGCAAATAAGACGGTGCTATGGCCTTATCAAACACAACGTCATTCCAAGTTAACCAAAGATCCCAGCAAATGGCACTTGCACCCACAAGAATTTGAGACTTCATTTTTCTATTTAACCCTTTCAACCAACCTATAAACAAATTGTGTACACTAATTGGGGGTTTCAGGTTAAAGGAAATATGAACAATTCTCCACATAAATTTAGCATAATCACAGTTAAAGAGTAAATGTTGTATGGTCTCATTGGTGGAACAAAAACAACACTTCTTATCTCTTTGCCACTGTCGCCAAGCTAAATTATCCTTGGTCAAGATTATGCCCTTGGGCAAGTACCACATAAAGACTTTAATCTTGAGGGGTAGTTTAAGTTTCCAAATTAAAGTGTTGTAAGGTAAAGCATGTACACCTAATAATGGTTTGTACATGGAACTAATTGAAAACAACCCGTTCTGATGCAGCCCCCACACAAAGCGATCCATTTGGTTTCTTAAGTGTGCATCTGCAACCATGGCCACGACATTGTGCCATGCTTGCAAATTAACCCCCATCAGAGATATCCTGAAAGCTACATTTAATGGTGTCGTAGACAGTACCGTCATAATAGATGCACTTTTCTTCCTCATAATGTTATATAGTGACGGGAAGAGCGTCTTGAAAGGGCGTGGCGTTATCCATGAATCCTCCCAAAAACACACTTGGGATCCATCACCTAAATCAAACCTATCCATCGACATGAACTCATCCTTGACCTTCATAAGGCCAGCCCAAAACTGAGAGTCTCCGGGCATGTATTGAACCTGAGTCAAAGTCTTGTCCCTTAAATACTTATTTTAAGCAACTGTTGCCAGACCCCATCACCATTTATCAGTTTGAAAAGCCACTTGCTTAAGAGGCACTTATTATGGACACCTAGATTTAGGACACCCAATCCTCCTTTTGGTGTACATACTACTTCCCATTTTATCAATCTATATTTCTTCTTGTGTTCATCGCTTTGCCAAAAGAACTAAGATCTAAAATAATCTAATTTTTTCAAAATCCCTCTAGATAATTCAAAGAAGGACATCATGAACATAGGAAGACTACTCAGAACCAAGTTAACGAGGACAAGACTTCCACCCACCGAAAGCATCTAACTCTTTCCACCACTTAGTCTCTTTTGAAATCTTTCTTCCACATGGTTCCCATCCTTATTCATTAGTTTTCGATGATGCATAGGAATTCCTAGGTATCTAAAAGGGAATGATCCTACATTACATCCGATTTGTGTATATTCAAATTGATTAGCATTAGCTACTCCATAACAAAATAATTCGCTCTTATGGAAAATGGTTTTGAGTCCTGATAATTGCTCAAAAGCACAAAGCAAGAGCTTCATGTTTTTGGCCCTCTCTAAATCATTGTCCATAAAGATAACAGTGTCATTCGCATACTGAAGAACTGAGAGTCCTTCATCCACCAAATGAGGGACCACTCCATGGATTTGTTCGGCCTCTTTTACTAATGAGATGAGTATAGCCAGCATGTCAATCACTATGTTAAACAAGATTGGAGATAATGGGTCCCCTTGCCGCACTCATTTTCTCGTTTGGAAATAATGACCTAAATTATCATTGACCTTTACTGCAACACTTCCTCTAGACATGACTTTTGAAATCCATTCACACCAAACCGGTGAGAATCTTTTTATTCTGAGGACTTGTTGTATAAAAGGCCACTTAAGATTATCATACTTTCATTCTGAGGACTTGTATAAAAGGCCACTTAAGATTATCATACGCTTTTTTGAAATCCAGCTTTAGGATCACTCCATCTTTCTTTTTCCTATGCAGCTTGTGTATTATTTCATGTAGTTTTACAACACCTTCCATTATATATCTTCTCGGAATAAAGGCCGTCTGAGATGGACCTATCAACTTATCTGCCACTTTCAAAATTCTATTATTTAACACCTTCGTAAAAACCTTGAACGACACATTTAAGAGACAAATAGACCCATATTGTTGTATCCTAGTCGCATCCGTGATCTTGGGCAATAGTGTAATTACCCCAAAATTTAAACTATGAATAAGCAATCTCCCCATATAGAATTCATAAAAGAGGCTCATCAAATCTTGCTTGACAACATCCCAAAAGAATTGGTAAAATTCTGCAGGAAAGCCATCTGGACCCGGTGCCTTATTATGTTCCATATCAAAGATTGCCATTTTGACCTCCTCCTCATTGAATGGAGCCACCGATACTTCATTCTCCTCCTCCGACACTTGAGGTATATCATGCCTCAAAGTCTTGTCCAATGAGAAAGAATTCTGTAAATGAGGTCCAAATAGTCTTTTGTAGTAATTGGTTATATAATCTTTCAAGTTCGCAACCCCACTAATGATTCCTTCTTCCTGTTCTAGTTGTGTAATTTTTGTTTTTCTATGTCTCCCATTTGCCAACATATGAAAATATACTTAGTATTATCATCTCCCTGCAACAACTTTGTTGCCTTTGATCATCGGAGCTAATAAATCTCCTCCTCTCTTAGCAACTTAGTTAATTACCCTTTAAGATGATATCTAAGGTCTACCTCCTAAGATGATAGCAAAGTTGTTTCTGCCTTTCTATCGAGGATATCTATTTTATCCATCAGGTCTAGTTTATGTTTCTTGTTTTGGGAGACGAAATTTCGAGCCCAACCTCTAAGAAAACGTCGCAGCCTTCTAATCTTAGATTGCCACTATTCCAAGGGTGTTCTACCCCTATTCTCAGACTCTCACAACTTTTTTACCAAATAAAAAAACCATCCCTTGTCAACCACCCTAGCTCAAATTTAAAATTCCTAGCGTTACCTCTGTGAGATGGTTCCCCTCCATCAAGTAAGAGTGGTGTGTGATCAGAGATTTCTCGAGTGAGAGCGTGAACGGTCGCCAACGGAAATTTTTGTTCCCACTCGGTTGTCACCAAAATACGATCTAACTTCTCATAGGTCGGAATTTCAGCATAATTAGCCTAAGCGAACTTTCTACCCATCATTTCTAGTTCCCTCAGATTCAGAGTTTTGATAATGGCATTAAAGAGAAGTGGCCATTTATTATTATACCTCAAATTATTTTTTTTTCTGATGGGTTCCTAATTATATTGAAATCCCCCTACTATAAAAGGTAGATCCTCACAACTAGTGCAAGCACGTACTAACTCTGATAAAAAGTTTTCTTTGTGCTCTTCCTGTGTGCTACGCCATAGACAGGCAAAAGGGCCCATCGAAACTCATCTACCTTATTTCTTAAGACAAATTTTATGTAGTAATCCCCATCAATAATATTTTGTACTTCGAAGCTTTCTTGATTTATCCCCATTAGCATCCCCTAGACATACCCCGAGGACATCGCCAATGCCAAACAAAATCAGCCCCTGCACAGAAATTTTTCAGACACTGAGTCGAAAAACTATTTCTGTTGGTTTCTGATAAAGCTATAAAATCAAATCTCTTATCTTCAGCCACATCACGTAAAAAAGGTATGTTTATTTGCCGGCCGGATGGAGTTTGAAGAGCAAGATTGTACCAAAATAACATACTCTATCCGATAGATTCCTTGTAACCGATTATGAGACTTATATCTCAACCGAATGCGATCTAATCTTTAACTCTACCTCCTGGGCTATATAAGGCGCGACAGCTGGAAAGCCTCCATTCGGTACCTTGCAATCCAATAGCGATCTAGGCAAACAATACGATTTTATATGAAACAATATTATTTTTACAAAACGAAGTTAAAGTACTATATTGGGACAATATACATTACATCGATGCCTTAGTAGACTTAATTATACTTGTGATAGGAGGAAATATAGGTGGTACAATGCTGCAAAAATATGAGAGATGTATCGCCATCACATTATTATTTATCATTCATGATCCGTGCATGCCTGACCTCTCGTTGGGATGCAAGATATGGATCGCACTTGTGACGAAAAATGTAGGGCTACTTCTCCTAACACAGCAATAATGGAGTGGTTGCTGCTGCATACTTGCTGCATTATTGCTCGATGGAACATTTGGATCTACCTTGCTTTGGATCTATGCAAGCAGGGCACACATGTTGCTTGTCTTGGTCCATCTCTTTTGCTTTCATCCTTTAACTTCCATGTCATTGTTGCATCTGCTTGAAATGACATTGCTAGATAAATAAAGCACCGGATGGACAAACTCAATCTTCTCCTGGATTACTCTGCTATGAAAAGTGGAATAAGACAAAAAATTTGTACATTTAGATTAAGACTGGTCGCCAAAGTAAGGCGAACTAAATAAAATCTTTTCTTTTACCTAGCCAGTTGCCATATATGATGAGGACATAACATCTTAGGATACAACCATTGATTATAAGGTGTGCTTGTTCCTATATTTATATAATGATAAAACTAAGAATTGGTTGCTACTTAATATTTGTATTTCTAATGTGCTTAGGAACAATGGTGATGATGATAGAGAATGGATATGCCATGAACAAGACCAATCTCAATGTGCAAGTACGTCCATAAAAGCTGAACTTTCAGTTCATTGACGGCCCGACAATACTTCATTGAGAAGGCTATAACTCCTTCATCCGGAGTGAGTTTGAGGTCCACTTGATGGAAAACTTATTTGATAAGCTAACCAACAGATATGGTCTCACATCAAAATTCCTTTGAAATCAATAGGAATCGTCAAAACAAGTTTATGTCCAGAATCTGTCAGGGGGCTGTGTCACCATTTTTTGGGCCGTTTGGGCCTTGTAACGTGTCAGGACTCCTTAGGGACGCAAATAGGGGTCCTTGGATGCTCCTTAATCTATATAATCAGTAGCCACTGCCTACTTTAGGGTTTAGGGTTTTGCTTTAGATTAATCTGTCTTTGAACAGTCGTCATTATCGGTTTGTGAAACCCCACGTTGAGATCTTAATCATACATCTGCAAATTGTCACTTTGTTTGAGTTGCATTTTATCTTGTTCTTGCTTGTGTTCTTCGATTCGCAACAAGAATTAGTTTTCTTGGTGAGGTTACGCAGATTGTGACACGGTTGATGACCAGAGGAGCTATGGTCCTAAGGTTGAAGGGTTCAGGTCTTTTGATATGAAGCTGGACCGGTGTGTCGCTCTCCACCAAATTAATAGTTATCTTGAAGCTGTCGGTGGATCGGGAACCCCATCCCCATCAATATATATGCTTCTTTCCGTGAGAAATAATCAAACATGCATCCATGGATACGCCATATATATGATCCACAAGAAAGATCGATATGAAAAACATATTAGTAGATCAGTTTAAATACCATATACTAGCTACAAGCTAGTACGACTTGCACCGTCCAAATGATCGAGATGCATGGTTATTCGGTTAAGTGACTGTCTAGAGGACTAGACGAGCTAGTCAACCACTTGAGCAGTTGATTACGTGCATAGCTAGACTACGACCACAAGGTGTCACCTGATCCAGATCCACAGGTAACAACTACCTTGACCTTTTGCACCTCCATTCTCACTTGGGGGAGATCAACGTCACAAGTTCCTGTGGTTGCAATGCAAATGGCCGTTAAATTAAGAACACACCGGGTATGTATGTGTATATATATGCTTTGTTTAATTAATACGAGTTATTTGGTAGCCAAGATGTGATGCATAATGATGTTGATAGGGGGTCGTCTTCATCCATGGATTGTCTGGTGAAGATATTTTTGGTGTTGGATCGATCTAGTGGGCTAGTGGCCGACAACTTCCAGCTCCTTTGTGATTTGCATCATACTCTTCTTTAACTAAAGGAAAAGTGGATCATTTAAGGCCCTTATTATAGTACGTTGATCGATCATAAACACAAGAGGCGACATGTCATAATTCCCAAACCTGTAAAGAATAACCTCTCTCCAAATTTCGAAAATCTTTAGGTTATTGAGGCCAGTCTCAGTTGGAATTTAATCAGAGTTTCATTTGCATTTAATAAACTACCATATAAGTGTTTCATCTATGTTTCATTTCATTTGATGATGTGGCAATGTTTTAAAGAAGAGAGAGAAGAAGTGAGTTTTATGGGGTTGAAACTCTCTTGGCACTTTTACCAACTCTCTATTAGTCATGAAATTAAATGTCTATGAAGCCATAGAATAAAACTTTCCATTGAGAGTGAGTATTTCATCTATGTTTCATTTCACTCTACAGGACATGATAGTCTTAAAAACAATGCCATAAAACTCCTCACTGAGACTGACCATATTTGGTGTGACAAACCATTTCATCCTAATATAATTATTAGCTTGGGAGGCATGTAGTGGTGGAAATCAATTCATTATATATATTCCACAGAGCAAACAAAAAGTTGAGGATTGAGAAAATGATGAACCACCATATTCTTCCTCAAACCAACACCTTTACTACATCGATGTCTGACTTAGCTAATTAGGGAGAACAAATTATGCCATTGTGAGGTATGTGTAGTACATATTGGTTTATCGTATAACTCCCTCTCTTTTTAAAATGTAAAATGACCAATTCTTTATCCTAATTAAGTATAACTTCTCTAATTTTGATCAAGTTTGTAGCTACAAAAATATATTAACATTTACAATACCAATTCAAATAAATGAAATATCAAGAGATATATTCATTGTGGACTTAATGAAACTAACTTTTCATTGTAGATGTTGATACATTTTTTTGCAGACACAACCAAAGCAACAAAAGTTTGACAAAAAAATTGAAACACCATAGGTTAGAGAAGTAGGTGTGCACACGCATGCAATTTGCCACATGCATGTATCTAGCTTAATCATGTGAGAGAATCAAATATTTTTGAGTGCGAGGAGACCTACACAATTTTTTTTATTATTATTTGATTTGCTCGGACCCATTTCTGGTATGTCAACAAACAAAAAAGAAAGAAATGAAAAGACATGTTTTGTGGATGAGAAAAGTCTGAAATTTCAAGTCGTTCCATATCACGATCAAAGTACGTACACTTTCTCAGACCATTTGACGTGTCACGAAAAAAATACTTTGCCTTCAGATCCGGTCCTTTTTTTTCTAGCTCAAATGGACCGGGATTGCTTCGAGTGTAGGCAATATGATTTATTTTGTCAAAGATAAGCCGTATCCATTGAATAAACTGCTGACCTTTTAGTTAAGGCATCCTATTGACCACCAAAATTAGCATACTTAGTCCTAACCCCTCATTATTGTTCTACAAACTCTTACCGACATATTTTTGCAGGTTGTGAAAATGCAAAGATAGTATCCAGATAGAACTCTAGATTTGAGAGCCATTCTAAGAGTCTCTTTATATCCTTTCTTATTAATAGAATAAAGATTTAGATAAAGAAATCCCACGGCAATGGGATAAAAAAAAATCCCACGGCAATGGGCGCGGGGTATGCTTCTAGTTCAAAAGAAAGTGCAGGCCATGGTAAAAATTGAACCTGCACCACCGTCTTAGTTTAGGGATAAAAAATAAATGAAGTGTAAGAAAAAAAAAGAAACATAAAAAATAAGAAGATTGTGAGAATCGAACTAACACACTCGTAGCTAGGGGGCAAGGGACGTACTGGTGCTTTTTATTTTTATCTATCTATAACAGCAAAATTAATAAGTTAGTATCAAAGTATCAAATGAATGTTACGCGACCAATTGGGTATTACCATGGTCCACCTGGCATACCCATGAGTCCACCCCTGACTTTACCTAGTAGGCTCGAATCAAGCGAGGTATATACTTCGACAGCTAGAATCACCCCTGACTTCTTAGCCTTATTTAGATGCATGTGTATCCATTTCAATCCACATGTGTTGGAGTGTTATGGAGTATAATTTAGTTCAATTCCACTACAATCCACTTTAACACACGTGGATTGAGATGATACGTGCGCATCCAAAGGCCTTAGTCCATATGTACGTGTTGAAGTGGATTGGGTAGAACTTATTTTAATTCTACTCAATCCACTTTAACACATGTGGATTGAGTTGAATACATACACATCCACACAAAACCTAAAGTGGTTCATGTACATATATAGTATAAAACAACACTAAAACACGCATCAAATTTTTTTTTTGCAGCTAGAAGGGATATGTGAGGTAGGTAGTATATACATGCATGCCATAATATATGCATCTGCTTCCGTGACTTCAGTTAATACTATCGTTATCCTATTCACATGTTTAGTCATGCTAATCCCACCGCCCACCGTGTAATGGCGTGTGGAATCGCCTATAAAACGCCCCCAAGCCAACCATCCTATCGTCACACTCAGCACAGCCAATTGGTAAGCCAAGTGGAGTGTAGTACTACTCCCCCAGTTAAGTCACACTTGGTAGTATAGCAACCAGCTGACCAGGTAGTAGCTCGGGCAGCAGCCATGTCGGAGGAGAAGCACCACCACTTCTTCCACCACCACAAGAAGGACGAGGAGCAGCCCACCGGCGAGTACGGGTACTCCGAGACCGTGACCGCCGAGGTGGTGACCACCGGCGAGGACGAGTACGAGAAGTACAAGAAGGAGGAGAAGGAGCACAAGCACAAGCAGCACCTCGGCGAGGCCGGCGCCATCGCCGCCGGCGCCTTCGCACTTGTACGTATAAATAAATATAATATATATCTAGCTCGTCGTCGTCCACGCAGAAGTAGTACCATCGATGCTTCTATTTGTTCTTTATTTGTGCTGACGACCTCTCACTCGTCTTCCATGGATTCTTTTTCTTCTTCCGTATAGTACGAGAAGCACGAGGCGAAGAAGGACCCCGAGCACGCGCACAGGCACAAGATCACTGAGGAGGTCGCGGCGGCGGCGGCCGTGGGCGCTGGAGGCTACGCCTTCCACGAGCACCACGAGAAGAAGAAGGACCACAAGGACGCCGAGGAGTCCAGCGGCGAGAAGAAGCACCACCACCTCTTCGGCTGACCGTACCGTACCGGACGGCGATCGAGCTCCGGCGCACCACCACCTGTTTAATTATGTACTGCATGCGTGTTAATTTGACGGTTCACAATAATAAGTCCTTTTCAGGACCTTGCTAATAAGCTGTTGCTTGTGTGAGTGAGACTGAGAAGAGGTGGGGTGGGGCCGGCAGTGTGTCCAGGTGTTTCTGTACTTGCTTCATTTTCTCTGCGTGTATAATTGTGTTGAATAAGTGGGAGCCATATGGTGTGTCATGTGTGGCTCCCCTAGTCAGGCTCATGTGTATCTGTAGTTGAATGCTTGTACTATATTTGGGTATGACATGTGGATGCAGCACGATTTTATCAACTCGTCCTAACTTTATGATTTACTAGCAAATTTGCCATTACGTTTAGAACGCACACCTTGTTGCACGGTCACCTAAATTACTTACACCTCGGAGATTTATGTAAGGATCACTTCATCTGTTTCACTATGTGTTAAAAGCCAAACTCTGTATCATTCCTGGATGCACAAGCACAAGTGATTCTGACTCGTATGAACAGAGGTCATCAGTTCGAGTCCCAGATGATAAGGAGAGACCCTGACGAGACAAAAGGAGAGACACAAGGGTATTGTGGGAAGTAAAAAAGATGGACGAAAGAATTCTTTCACACTTTAATAAGGTAAATATATATAGATATAGATGTAGATGATAGCTTTGTTCTGAGTCTAATTGCCATTCAATCGTAAATATTTGCCTTTTTTGGAATGTAGAGATAAATATATAAAATGCAACATCTAATTCAGTTCCAAAGTCCAAAGTACAGAGACATAAAAATTCTTTTAGGGGAACAATATTTTTGGCCTATGGTGGATTACTTGAGGAGGAAAGGGAGGGGATGCAGCAAGAGAGCGATTTGTGGCTGCGTTTTGTCCATGCCATCCCCCGATCCCAGGGTCCAGCTTATTACAGGCCGAGCCATCGTAGCGGCAGCAGCAAATGGTCTCTGGCCAAAAGGTCCCCCATGTCATAGAAATGAAAATACATTACTCAAATGAATCTATGCTACTCCCATGCGAAGACGTAATCCGGTAGTGTTGTTCTTCTTACGGTGTTGATGGCGTGGTCTTGACAGCTCCCCCAACCGAAGATCCTGCTTGACCCCAAGCAGCAGCGTCTGGGAAATGTGCTCACAGCACACTGTAGTCCTCCTAGGTGGCTGACGCTTCCGGCATGCGCGTCCACTTGACCAGCACCTGCTGGACTGCTGCATTTCCTTTCTTCACAAGGCGCCGATCCAGCTCCTGTTCTAGAGCCGATCCGGCTGCCTCGATGTTAGTGGTCACCGGAAGTTCAGAGAACACCGGTGTGTAATCTGCAAGAAAAGGTTTTAGCTGGGAAACATGGAAGATTGAATGGATCTTGCTGTCCGGTGGCAGTTCAAGTCTGTAAGCCACGTTGCCAATACGTTCCAGAATCTTGTAAGGACCGAAGTACTTGAAGGAGAGCTTCGGAAATGGTTTCCTAGCAATGCTTGTTTGTGTATAGGGCTGCAACTTCAGAAGCACGTGATCACCAACTTGAAACTGGATGTTGGAACGTTTCCTGTCAGCCATGACTTTCATTCTATTTTGTGCCAGCTCCAGATGCTTCTTTAGAGATTTGAGATGCAACTCCCTGTGTTCAACCAATTCAGCCACAGAGTGTGGCGTGTCCTGCTGCAGCACTGGAGCAATACCCATATTTGCTTCCACTCCATACAATGCTTTGAAGGGTGAGCAGCCCAATGATGTATGGTAGGATGAGTTGTACCATAACTCAGCTAAAGAAAGCCATGATTTCCCATGTTTTTGGGTCATCCTGGACTGCTAATCTGAGATACATCTCTAAGCATTGGTTAACTATTTCTTTATGGCCATCAGACTGGGGATGGTATGCTGTGCTCATGTTGAGTTTCACTTTGTATAGCTTGAACAATTCTTTACAAAAAGTGCTAACAAACACAGTGTCTCTATCTGATACTATAGATTGAGGAAGACCATGTAATTTGACTATACGATCCATAAAGACTTGTGCAATATCAGCTATTGTGTATGGATGCTTGATAGCCACAAAATGAGCATATTTTGTAAGTCTGTCCACCACAACTAAAATCACATCGTATCCATTTGATTTTAGGAGCCCCTCAATAAAGTCCATCGACAAATCCATCCAGACACCCTGTGGGATTGGTAAAGGTTGGAGCAAACCTGCAGGGTGAGTATTTGTGTGCTTGGCTTGCTGACAAATGGCACATTGTTTAATGAACTCTTCTACTGCTTGTTTCATTCCCTTCCAAGCAAAGTGTGACTTCAGTCGGTGATAAGTAGCTTTAATCCCTGAGTGACCTCCTGTCACACCCATTTAACGACCAAATGGAATGCATACTCTTATGTGTGCCCAGAGATCAATCACACATAAGTTAACAAATTATAAGGGATGTATCATCACAAATGTTATTACATCACGATTATTAATACATAGTCTTTACACAAATGTAGCGGAAGTAAAAATATAAAACTCTCGTGGTAGCTCTAAGCACAGGCACATTGACTGGTTGACTGCAAGTCTAGTAATCTTCAGGGAAGTAGTAGTAGTCACTATTTGCACCATCTGTTACCCATCCGGGATTTTTATTCAAGTAAGAAAAATAAACAAGCGTAAGTACAACTCGTACTCAACAAATGTAACATGGGGTTCATGAGGCTCAAAGGCATAACATAGGTTTATCAGCATGTAGCTTTTAATTAGCATTGTTTTAGTATATCAATAATATCAAAGTGTCTCAATGTAAACAATAAACATATGATCCATGTGAATTGATTAACGAATAGCAAAAATATATTCATTATTAATGATCCACTATTCCATAAGGGTCCAAGACCACTCGTGACCGTGAGCACGGCTGTTATAACAGTTTTACACTCTGCAGAGGTTGTACACTTTCACTATGAGTCGTGTCGCCCATATGCCCGGGTTAATTACTCCCAAAACACTTCCAAGGTGAGCAGACAGGGAAACACTATGAAGTCTTTCAAAGGTTCGTCTAACAAGTTAGGGCCATTAGATTTCACTCGGCAAACAGATGTAGAGCCCCCCTTCCAAATGGCACAATAACACGCAGCCTATACTCATAAGGACAGAGGCCGCACTATATCCAATTCGTCAAGCCATTCTTACGCCATGAAGGAATACCACTAACAAGCTAGAAAAGGTCCTTCTATATGACTAAAGCCAGAGCCATTATAGCCCTCACAGTTGTACTGTAAATCCTAGATGTTGCTTACAGATAAGTCCTTAAGCAGAGTAACGAGAGCACCATAATAATCCCATGCTCTAGTCCCCTTTAAACAGTAATAAAAATCATCTTTTAATGTTTATTGCATATTCCATTAGTCAATTTACATGATCATAGTTCATGTTAAGCACTAGCAATGCTACTCTATGCAATATAATAGGTATCAAGGAATAAGATCAACACTAAGTCATCCTTAACAAGGAATATATGCATAATGATATTATTTGCTTAATATGAATAGGACAACAAGGATAATCCTATGCTATACTTGCCTGGCTCAAACTGGTCCTGGTGATCTTACTCGTAGAAAAACTTCTGATCCCCAACGAATTGCTCACTGTCTATACTCGATCAACAATAGCAACAACATTCATCCAGAACAATCATGCATAAACAAACAAAACTATAATTAGAACAGTACACCAACAGAATTAAAATAAGATAAAAAAAAGTTTTTTTAAAACGAATCAACAACTCGTTAGGATCACACAGACGCAAAGATCACAAAAACGGAGCTAAAACGACAAGTTATGAATTTACGAAGATTTCCTATAGAAAAATAATTACTTTAATTCGAACTCGAAAATAAAATGTCATAAACCTACTGTACAGTACTACTAACATGTAGAGCTCTCAAATACGAACCTAACGCAATTTGAACAGGTCAAATCAGAGTTAAAACAGATAAATTATGGCTAAAATAAACTCAGTGGCATAACTGTAAATAAATGAAAACGTATTTTTGACTTAACTGAGATCAAACTATGCTTTCAAAAGAATAAAACGCGTTGCAGGAATGCGCCTTGGACTACGGGTTACATATTTAAAAAGCGCAGGGTCTCTTTAGCAAAACTTCCAGTGGAACCGGTACTGTCTAATATCAGCCGTTGGATACGAGATGGATGAATCAGATCTGATTGAATCGGCCGACGGCGGTTCTCCGGCCGGAAAACGGTCCCGACGGCAATTTCCACGGTGGTGCCATCGCCGGAGAGTGCGAACTCGCGATTCACAGCATCACCTCGCGAAAGAAAAGCACCGGGATGAAGTAGAGAACAAGGCGAGCTCACCAAGGTAGAATACGAAGGCGGAGTTGGCCCGAAGACGGTGCGGTGCTCGGGATGGCGGACAGCTCCGACGGTGATTCGAGCGGAGCCTCCTCGGGACGGCTTCGGTTCGTTGCTTTGAGGTAGGATGGAGCGGAGGGGTGCGGCATCCGGTTTTTATAACCCGGAGAGGCTCTAAACAAGGAAGGGACGGATTGGGAGGGAAGGATTCGATTCGGTGAAACGGAGAAAGAAATCCGACGCCGGCGTGGAGAAGAAGAAGATGGCCCTGACAGGTGGACCCGCAGTGTCAGCGCGCGCCGTGAAAGGAAACCGCGGCAGCAGCGCGCGCGAGCTGGGCTAGCTGGGCTCAGCCCAAGGTGGGGAAGCGGGGAGCGGCACGCGTGGAGACGTCCCACGCGCGGAGAGGAAAGCGACCGCGGCGACGATGGGCTTACGGGCGAGCAGGTGGGCTGCTGGGCTTCAGAGGCCGAATGCTAGGGAGAGAATGAAATCCCTTTTCTTTTTCCTTTTCAATTATTTCAAAGCATTTTCAAATGGTTTTGGAATCCTATTTTGAATTTGAATCAAACCACTCAACACAAAAATTCAAATGCAATAGCATGAGTGCACAAACATGTTTCTACCCTTATATTTGATTTTAAGTTAATAAAAATTATTATTACTCTAAATTTGTATGCCCACCAAATTGCATTATAAAATCATATTGCCTACTTTTTAATATCCCAAAATTTTAGGGTGTTACAATTCTACCCCCTTAAGATGAATCTCGTCCCGAGATTCGACTGGTGCTTACTCGAACAGTTGCGGGTAGGTTTTCCTCAGATCCTCTTCTCTTTCCCAGGTGGCCTCATCCTCAGTGTACCGATTCCACTGAACCTTACACATCTTAATAGTTTGACTCCTCGTGACTCTTTCAGCAGTCTCTAAAATTTTAACTGGAAACTCTTCATATGTGAGGTCCTCTTTAACAATAAGCTCCTCTAACGGAATCCGCTCCTCTGGTACTCGCAAACATTTCTTGAGTTGAGACACGTGAAACACATCATGTACACCTGCCAAACTCTCAGGTAATTCCAACTAATATGCCACCTCACCACGTCTTTCTATGATCTTGAAAGGTCCAATATACCTTGGTGCCAATTTTCCCTTCATGTTGAACCTTTTCACACTCCTCATTGGCGATACTTTCAAGTAGACATAATCCCCTACTTCAAAAGTCAACTCTCTCCTCCGAGTATCAACATAACTCTTCTGTCTGGACTGGGCTATTTTCAGATTATCTCTAATCATTCTTACTTTCTTTTCAGCATCCTTGAGTACATCAGGCCCAAATACTTGACTTTCCCCTATCTGATTCCAGAACAACGGGGTTCTACACTTTCGTCCGTACAGAGCCTCAAACAGTGCCATCTGAAGACTCTTCTGATAACTATTGTTATAAGAGAACTCTGCATAAGACAAACTCTTATCCCAACTAGTACCATATTGTAAAGCACAAGCTCTCAACATATCTTCCAATATCTGATTAATTCTCTCTGTCTGTCCATCTTACTGTGGATGGTAGGCTGTACTAAAGTTCAGCTTGGTTCCTAGTGCTTCATGTATCTTTTGCCAATAATGAGATGTAAACTGGGTACCCCGATCAGACATAATTTTCTTAGGAACTCCATGTAGAGTTACTATTCTTTCCATATACAATTCTGCCAACCTTGCACTGCTATATGTAGTCCTAACTGGCAGAAAATGAGCAACCTTTGTTAGGTGATCTACTATTACCCAAATTGAATCATACCCTCTCTGAGTACGTGGCAATCCAACTATAAAATCCATACCAACTTTTTCCCATTTCCATTTGGGTATCTGCATAGGTTGTAACAATCCTGCAGGTCTCTGGTGTTCAGCTTTCATCCTTTGACATGTGTCACACAAAGCAACATATTCAGCAACATCTCTTTTCAAGCCATACCACCAATATTTCTCTTTCAGATCCAGATACATCTTAGTACTCCCAGGATGTATGGAATAAGCTGACTCATGAGCTTCACTCAAAATTACCTCTCTGATAGTCTTATTTTCTGGCACACACAACCTTTTTCCAAACCATAGCGTACCCTTATCATCCTTATGGAATCCTGGTGATTTGCCCTTCACTATATTCTCCGCTATCTCTCTCAATTTTGCATCTTTCATCTGACTCTTGCGTATCTCTTGTTCCAGAGTAGGTTCTAGTACCAATTCTATTGCATTGGTGGTAAACCCTAAGTTCAGATGCTCACATTCAGCACACAACTCTCTTGGCATAGGCATTACTTGTACTTCATTAGCGTAGCTTTTCCTACTAAGAGCATTAGCAACGACATTAGCCTTTCCTGGGTGATAATGCACCTCCAAATCATAATCCTTTATCAACTCCAACCATCTACGCTGTCTCAAGCTCAGATCTGATTGAGTGAAGATATACTTCAGACTCTTGTGATCAGTGTATATATCACTCTTATGTCCAATCAAATAATGTCTCCATATTTTTAGTGCATGAACCACTGCAGCTAATTCCAAGTCATGAGTAGGATAATTTAATTCATGCTTTCTCAACTGTCTCGATGCATATGCCACAACTCTACCTTCTTGCATAAGAATACATCCTAAACCCAAACGAGATGCATCACAGTAGATAGAAAAGGGTTTACTCAGATCTGGCAAAACTAATACTGGTGCAGTGGTCAATCTTTTCTTTAATTCCTCAAAATTAGCCTAACACTTCTCAGACCACACAAACTTGGCATTCTTCTCCAATAGTGCAGTCATTGGCTTCGCTAGCTTAGAAAATCCCTCTATAAATCTCCTGTAATAGCCTGCTAATCCCAAGAAACTACAGATCTCACTTGCATTGGTTAGTGGCTTCCAGTCCAATACATCTATCACTTTGCTAGGATCTACTGATATTCCTCTATTTGAGATAACATGACCAAAAAAAGAAACTTCCTTCAACCAAAACTCACATTTACTCTGCTTGGCATATAGCTGGTGTTCTCCGAGCTTTTGCAAGACCAACCTCAAATGTTCGGCATGTTCCTCCTCAGTCTTGGAGAATACTAAGATATCATCAATGAATACCACTACAAACTTGTCTAGATATTCCATGAACACCTTATTCATCAAATACATAAAGTATGCAGGGGCATTAGTCAGACCAAAAGACATCATTGTATACTTATATAACCCATATCGTGTGATAAAAGCTGTCTTTGGTATATCACTAGTACGAATCTTCAATTGATGATAACCAGAACGAAGATCAATCTTGGAAAATACACAAGCACCTCTTAACTGATCAAACAAGTCATCAATTCTAGGCAACGAGTACTTATTCTTGATGGTAACCTCATTGAGTGACCGATAATCTACACACATCCTCTGAGTGTTATCTTTCTTATCCACAAAAATCATTGGTGCTCCCCAAGGTGAAGAACTAGGACGAATGAAACCCTTATCCTGCAATTCCTTAATTTGTTTCTTAAGTTCTTCTAATTTATCTACTCCCATTCTATATGGATGCTTAGCTATGGGTGCAGTTCCAGGTAATAATTCAATAATAAATTCAATGTCACGGTCTGGTGGCATACCTGGCAATTTCTCAGGAAACACATCGGAGAACTCCTCCACAACCTGGTCCTCCTTGTTGGCACCATCATTAAACTGGTTCACTGTAGCGGTCTCCTGTTTTTGCACTTTCACATCAACTCTGATCCTATCTTCCTTTGGTGTTGTCAGTACTACTGATTTCCCCTTGCACTAAATCTCTGCTTGTTGTTGTATCATCCAATCCATTCCCAATATAAGATCAATCCCAGCTGTTCTCAATACTAAAGGACTCACCTTAAACTCTACCCCCTTAGAATGAGACTAATCGGGAGACAACGATAAGATGCTGGCATGCTTCCACCAGGTGAGTTTACTAATACAGGGTTCTTCATGGCACACAAATGAATTCTATGTATTCTAACAAATGATTGTGATATGAAAGAATGTGATGCTCTAGAATAAAAAAGAACAGTGGCGGGAGTGGAATGGACATCGAACGTACCAAGCATAACTTCTGGTTCCTCCACTGTTGTTTCCTGGGACAAGTGGTTCACCCTTCTAGTATTAGGTGCAGGCTTCTGGTGACTACCCTGCCTCTAGGGAGTCTGTTGGTTGGGCTTCTCAGGGTAATTGTAAGACAAGTGACCTTCTTTCCCACATCGAAAGCATCTGTTGGGGGTATTAGGAGCACTGGTCTTCATTGGAGTATTATTGGAAGGACCCTGACGCTGAGGCTGATTCTCATTCTGTTGCGGAGGGCATTGGTTGCCATTCTGCAGCTGGAATGGGGGACGTTGTGGGAACTGATTGCGGAAAGGGACCTGACCACGATTCCATGGACCAGAAGGAGGCCTTTGTTGATTACCCTGCTGAAAACCAGTACGCGGACGAGTGTTACTACCAAAAGTCTGTCCCTGAAGCCTTTTCTTCTTAGCATCCATCTCCTTGCGCTTGTTGTCCACCACGATAGCGCGGTTCACAAGCGTCTGAAAATTGGGATAAGTATTGGACATCAGCTGCAATTGTAGTCCATCATATAATCCCTTCAAGAAGTGGCGCTGCTTATCATTGTCATTAGCCACCTCATGTGGAGCATATCGTGACAACTGGGCAAACCTGTCACGATACTCAGCTACAGACAATGACCCTTGGGTCAAGTTCCTGAATTTCTCTACCTTCAGTTCTATTATCCCTTCTGGTATATGGTAAGTCCTGAAGTTCTCTCTAAACTCCTGCCAAGTGACCGCGGGAGCATTGGCAGGACAACCATACTCATACGATTCCCACCAATCCTGAGCTTCTCCCTGGAGTTGTCTAGAAGCAAACAACATCTTCTGCCGGTCATCACATTGTGCAATGTTGAGTTGCTTTTCCACGGCACGAAGCCAATCATCTGCTTCCAATGGATCAGCGGCATGCGTGAACACTGGGGGATGACCCTTCAAAAACTCACCACGCTTATCACGTGGTGGTGCCCCAGCAATTGGCTGATTATGTTGATTCTGCACCAGTTGTTGCATAAGTTGTGTCTGCACTGCCAGAAGTTGCTCAATAGTTGGTGGCGGCGGTGGTGGGGGATTTGGGGGAACACCTCCACGACCCCTGCCTCTTCCTCTTCCAGCCATCTGCCATCCATAAGAATACAAACTTTGAGATTTCCATGTTATCAACCACTTATAAGATAAAGAATGAGATCTGAAAGTTTTCTGGGCGAATATAAATGTTAATAGTTCAGTAAAGCAATCATATCTTGAGCTACAGAAGTCCAATAGAGGCGTGCTTTATATGGTTGGAAAGCTTATGAAATTTTCCACAACTTTCATTTGGACCATAAGACCAGATTCTGTCGTTAAGTTAATGAAAGATAAGACGTAACAGAAACTGTTCCAGATTCCAGACTGTGCAAAAACTTTAACTTGTGATAGTTATATCTCTCGAACCAGATCAGATAAAAAGGTAATTCCAGTGTAATTTGAAAGGTGCTTAAGCCTAGTTTCTCTCATAAAAATTTCATAAATGTTGCGCGAACCGTTTTTGAACCATAGCAGAAACATTGCAGACTGCTCCAGAAAACAGCAAGGACAGAAACGTGACAATACCAAACCCAACTATTATTTCCTTGACTAATAACCTTTTTATTCTTAAAAATAGAACTTGTAGACATGCCTACAAGCTCAACACTCATAACAAAAATCCAACTCACATATAAGCATAATGATAAGCAACTATCACACCAAAGTTCAAACCACACGACAGACTCAAAGACTCAACTGGCGTTACTAAGAACGTTCTTATTACATAAAGGACTCCTATTTTCTAATGACGTGGTTCATGCTCTAATGTCTCATAAATCTTGGCCATGCCTTGGTTTGCTCGGAGTTCATCAATCATTGCTTGGCACCTCTTGATGGTCTTCCCCTGTGCCTTCACCATCTCCTCTAACTGCAGCTTTCTCTCCATCATATCATAGACAAAGTTCACCATCACCCGAGGAAGTGGTTCCAACTGCACTGGATCCATCATGACCCATCCAAGGTCGGGGTGTGCACGAGGGATGTAGCGGTGAATATCATGCTTCATGCTATCAAAGCGAAGGTAGCGAAGGCCTATACATGCTTCAAAAGCGGCGTCTTCAATACTAGCCTCCATGGTAGCTCGACGACCCATGTGAGCATACATCATGTCCAGCTGGTACGTCCCTTTTTCCTCATCCTTAGGAAAAATACTCACTCTTGCCTTCCAGTAAGTGTCCTCTAGCGGATGGGTATACTCCCAACAGACGTACTCCACAGCTGGGTGCCAATCAGCAAAGTAGGCAGAGAGCATTCCCACAAGTCGATGGTGAGAGACAGCATCTCCTCTAGCCTTGTGGTAGATCTTCACAGTTCATCCCATTGGAGGTGGTGGCACATCCCCAGCAGCTGCATCAGGTGGTGGTGATGGGGGTTGCTCTCCTCCATTAGCTTCCTCCTCTTCATCATCTTCAATCTCGATGATCTCAGGGTCTTCTTCAGGCTCGGGTTCTTCCTGGGGAGGTGCTGACGCTTGGATTGGTGCTTCAGGGGCCTGCTCCTGCTCCTAGGGTGCTTCCTCTTATGGCTCTTCAGGTGCAAGCAAAGCACGAGGTGGATAGTGTCCTCTAGTGGTGATGCGGGCAGTCTTGCGGCCACGAACCATCTACAGAGTTTTTAGATGTAGTTAGAATAGAGGCAAAATTTCGTAATAGAATGAGACATAAGAAGCATAAAAAATTATCAAATAACAAGAGCAAGACAATAAGCATAAAAATAGTGAAAAAGAAGATACTAAATCGATCATTTGTAGCTAGGCTTGCGTCCTACAGTCAACAAATACTCTGATATCAATTTGTCACACCCATTTAACGACCAAATGGAGTGCATACTCTTATGTGTGCCCAGAGATCAATCACACATAAGTTAATAAATTATAAGGGATGTATCATTACAAATGTTATTACATCATGATTATTAATATATAGTCTTTACACAAATGTAGCGGAAGTAAAAATATAAAACTCTCGTGGTAGCTCCAAGCACAGGCACATTGACTGGTTGACTGCAAGTCTAGTAATCTTCAGGGAAGTAGTAGTAGTCACTATTTGCACCATCTGTTACCCATCCGGGATTTTTATTCAAGTAAGAAAAATAAACAAGCGTAAGTACATCTCGTAATCAACAAATGTAACATGGGGTTCATGAGGCTCAAAGGCATAACATAGGTTTATCAGCATGTAGCTTTTAATTAGCATTGTTTCAGTATATCAATAATATCAAAGTGTCTCAATGTAAACAATAAACATATGATCCATGTGAATTGATTAACGAATAGCAAAAACATATTCATTATTAATGATTCACTATTCCATAAGGGTCTAAGACCACTCGTGACCGTGAGCACGGCTGTTATAACAGTTTTACACTCTGCAGAGGTTGTACACTTTCACTATGAGTCGTGTCGCCCATATGCCCGGGTTAATTACTCCCAAAACACTTTCAAGGTGAGCAGACAGGGAAACACTATGAAGTCTTTCAAAGGTTCGTCTAACAAGTTAGGGCCATTAGATTTCACTCGGCAAATAGATGTAGAGCCCCCCTTCCAAATGGCACAATAACACGCAGCCTATACTCATAAGGACAGAGGCCGCACTATATCTGATTCATCAAGCCATTCTTACGCCATGAAGGAATACCACTAACAAGCTAGAAAAGGTCCTTCTATATGACTGAAGCCAGAGCCATTATAGCCCTCACAGTTGTACTGTAAATCCCGGATGTTTGCTTACAGATAAGTCCTTAAGGAGAGTAACAAGAGCACCATAATAACCCCATGCTCTAGTCCCCTTTAAACAGTAATAAAAATCATCTTTTAATGTTTATTGCATATTCCATTAGTCAATTTACATGATCATAGTTCATGTTAAGCACTAGCAATGCTACTCCATGCAATATAATAGGTATCAAGGAATAAGATCAACACTAAGTCATCCTTAACAAGGAATATATGCATAATGATATTATTTGCTTAATGTGAATAGGACAACAAGGATAATCCTATGCTATACTTGCCTTGCTCAAACTGGTCCTGGTGATCTTACTCGTATAAAAACTTCTGATCCCCAACGAATTGCTCACCGTCTCTACTCGATCAACAATAGCAACAACATTCATCCAGAACAATCATGCATAAACAAACAAAACTATAATTACAACAGTACACCAACAAAATTAAAATAAGATAAAAAGTTTTTTTAAAATGAATCTACAACTCGCTAGGATCACACAGACGCAAAGATCACGAAAAACGGAGCTAAAACGACGAAGTTATGAATTTACGAAGATTTCCTATAGAAAAATAATTACTTTAATTTGAACTCGAAAATAAAATGTCATAAACCTACTGTACAATACTACTAACATGTAGAGCTCTCAAATACGAACCTAACGCAATTTGAACGGGTCAAATCGGAGTTAAAACAGATAAATTATGGCCAAAACAAACTCAGTGGCATAACTGTAAATAAATAAAAACGTATTTTTGACTTAACTGAGATCAAACTACGCTTTCAAAAGAATAAAACGCGTTGCAGGAATGCGCCTTGGACTGCGGGTTACATATTTAAAAAGCGCAGGGTCTCTTTAGCAAAACTTCCAGCCGAACCGGTACTGTCTAATATCAGCCGTTGGATACGAGATGGATGAATCAGATCTGATTGAATCGGCCGATGGCGGTTCCCCGGCCGGAAAATGGTCCCGACGGCGATTTCCGCGGTGGCGCCATCGCCGGAGAGTGCGAACTCGCGATTCACAGCATCACCTCGCGAAAGAAAAGCACCGGGATGAAGTAGAGAACAAGGCGAGCTCACTAAGGTAGAATACGAAGGCGGAGTTGGCCCGAAGACGGTGCGATGCTCGGGATGACGGACGGCTCCGACGGTGATTCGAGCGGAGCCTCCTTGGGACGGCTTCGGTTCGTTGCTTCGAGGTAGGATGGAGCGGAGGGGTGCGGCATCCGGTTTTTATAACCCAGAGAGGCTCTAAACAAGGAAGGGACGGATTGGGAGGGAAGGATTCGATTCGGTGAAACGGGGAAAGAAATCTGACGCCGGCGTGGAGAAGAAGAAGACGGCCCTGATAGGTGGACCCGCGGTGTCAGCGACGCGCCGTGAAAGGAAACCGCGGCAGCAGCACGCGCGCGAGCTGGGCTAGCTGGGCTCGGCCCAAGGCGGGGAAGCGGGGAGCGGCACGCGCGGAGACGTCCCACGCGCGGAGAGGCAAGCGACCGCGGCGACGATGGGCTTGTGGGCGAGCAGGTGGGCTGTTGGGCTTCACAGGCCGAATGCTAGGGAGAGAATGAAATCCCTTTTCTTTTTCCTTTTCAATTATTTCAAAGCATTTTCAAATGGTTTTGGAATCCTATTTTGAATTTGAATCAAACCACTCAACACAAAAATTCAAATGCAACAGCATGAGTGCACAAACATGTTTCTACCCTTATATTTGATTTTAAGTTAATAAAAATTATTATTACTCTAAATTTGTATGCCCACCAATTTGCATTATAAAATCATATTTACCTACTTTTTAATATCCCAAAATTTTAGGGTGTTACACCTCTAATTGCACTAGAGTGACATGTAGCAATCAGCTTTGTTTGAAGGGCTGCATTTTGTCCCACCCAAATCTGTGAGTGGTATTTGATAATACCATCTTGAAGGCTGTAGCCAGCTGTATTTGGAGAGTGCACTGCTAATTCTGTTAATAATTGCTGAGCTCTAGGATCAGTAGCATGGGAGTTAATGACCTCCTGCATCCAGTCAGGCTTAACCATGGAGACAGCTTGTATGACATGAAGATGAACAAGCCTGGACAATGCATCAGCTCCCATATTTTCTTTTCCTATCTTATACACAATTTTGAATTGGAGACCCATTAGTCTAGTCATCACTTTTCTTTGCATCTCAGAATGCAAATTCTGCTCTTGTAAGTAAGAGAGGGACTTGTGGTCTGTGAGAATAACAAATTCTTGCCTTTGCAAATAATGTCTCTATTTTTCCACTGCCATGATTAGGGCCGGAAACTCTTTTTCATTCACACGGAGCCTAGGAGCCCCAGAAGCAATTTTGGTCTGGGCCTTGGGAGGAGAGCACGTACGTGGGCCGTGAATCAGACGGAGACGCAGATCACCTCACATCTCGCCCACTGGGCCACTCCCAGTCCCAGGCCGGCAAATCCTCTCCTCGAGGGTTAAGGATCGACGTCAAGTGTCACGGCCAACCGGTGGCCGTCGTTTTGCTCAAAAAAAAAAAAAAAAAAACCGGTCGCTGTCGTGTCACGGGCAGAGATCCAGTGCGGTGCCAAAGACAGCTACCACTCCAAAACTGATGACAGAAAAACCGGTCACCGAGCGTTACGACCCGTGCGGCGGCGTCCGCCGCATGTGGGTGTTCGACACCGATAAGCCCATCAGCTCGACGCACCCCGGCGGCGCGCGCACCGAGATCAAAGTCGACGTTCGTGACAATGGCAAGACTTGTTCTCGACCATTCCATGTCTTCTTTCTATACTAACTCTGCATCAGTTCTGCAGAATATCTACAGCTCGGGAGTGTGGCAGTTCAAGGGCGAAGTGTACGTGCCGTCGGGCACATCGGGTGCGTCCGTCATGCAGATCTTCGGCGCGGCGACGCACGCCACGACGCTGATGCTGCACGTCTACGACGGCCGACTCACCTACTACCACGAGCTGACCAAGGTGGTGGCGGACCACGTGTACGACCGGTGGATCCGGCTCAACATGGTGCACGACGACGTCGTGGCCGGGAACGTCACCGTTTTCGTCGACGGCGAGAGGCGGCTGGAAGCCCGCGGCCGCGGCGGGAGGGAGCACTACTTCAAGTTCGGCGTGTACAAGCAGTCGCACCACAACCCGTCTCACCGCATGGAGTCCCACTGGAGGAACGTCGCCGTTTACACCAAGCGTTGAACGGCCACGCTACCCTCTCCTGTCTCTTCCTCAATCCCATCTACTGCTGTGATCTCCCTAGATCTTTCTAGCCTTCGACTAATGAGGGATGCCGAGGGGGAGGCGTTTCACCCTAGCCCCGCCGATCAAGCGGGCTTTGCGCCCATCGCCTCCACAGGTGGAGGTTGGTGAAGCTAATGATGAAGAGCGGCGTCGCGTCGAAGGCCGTGGGGCACTGTCCCGGACGGTGGCATGGGCTGCAGAGGCATGCCGACGGCCTTCTCCAGTACATGGAGTGTCTCCAGTCAGGTCCAAGTTCTGGGCCGGGGGAGAAAACTCGGAGGACGACGAGCCAGATATGTCGGCGACGCAGAGTCCTTCCACACCGGAGTTCGTCAAGGATGCCATGGACGCCGGGTTCACAATCGGGCAGCTAATCAGAGAAGTTCTGAGTTCGGGTAAGTCCTCGACGACCGATGATGTTCATCTTCCAAGTACTATAATCTGTTCGTTGGTGCAAAAAAGGCTTGCCGGAGCGCCATGGAAGGGTCCCTTGCCTGCTCCTCGCGTGTCTCCCCCGAGAACGCTTGGAGACTTCATGGCGAAGGCTACCCACAGGACTAGGGGATCGGGCCGTGGATCGAGATCGTCACACCGACGTCCGAGATCGCCGGCAAGTCCTAGTCCGGCATGTCAAACGGCCAGTTCAAAAGATTTTGAAATTGCGAAATCTCAGGATCACGATCCTTGTTTCCCTCCGCTACCAGGCAAGGCAGTACCGGCTTTGGCCGCGTTTGTCACGTTCGGTGCAGAGGCAAAGAAGGATCGGGACCAAGTTGGACTAGGTGAGAGGGTGCTAATCGGGCCCGGCAAGTACTACAGGCCCACGAAGGGTCTCTGTGCCCTATTCGCACGTACTGGAACCAGACGACGCGCCGGTCCAGTGTGCAAGCCGCCGCGACTCGCATCTTCGACGACTCCACGTCTGTTCGCAGAGGTCGTTCGTAAGGGCAAGTTCATGGCGGCGCCGGGCTCGGGGAACGGAGGAGACATCGGTGGCGGTGGCGCGCGTGGAGGCGGAAGGGGCGCAGGGTACAACCCCGGCTTCCAACCTGGGTTTGATCCAGGTTTTGGAGGACGAGGACGCGGCCGCGACCAACTCCATCCACGCGGCAGAGGCCGTGGCCTTGGGGGGCATGGAGGTTTCAGATTCAACAACTTCAACTCCGGCTATCAAGGTACGGGTCACGGAGGAAGAAACTTTGGAGGCGGCTTCGGCGGAGGTCGGGGACGTGGTGGATGGCCGAACCATAACCGGCCATACCATCAAGCTCCGATGGCGCCGGCTCCAAATAAGCCAGCCGTGCATGGGACCTTGGGAGGACTGCCGGTCCCCCCAAAGCCTCAGGTTCTCCATGCAGAGGGGGTGGCGTCGGCATCAGCTCAGGGTGCTGCTCCTAGCTTCACTACAGGGGCAGCACCGCAACCTCCCCCGGCGACCACCAAGGCGGCAACAGCAGTAAACGCAGCTCTCACTCAGTCTACTGCCCCGCCGGTTTCCAGCATTGCAGATGGTTCAACTGATGTACCAGAGTCAGCCCAGAAAGGTGCATTTCAAAAAAGCAAGGGTAAACCCTATTGCTATCGTTGTCACACTAAAGGACATACGATTTCTATCTGTACAGCAGTGCTTAGCTGTGAGATTTGCTTTGGTGATCATGTTAAAAAAGTGTGCCCAAATTTAAAGAGTTTACATTCCACTGCTTTACCCTGTGGTTATGCTGTAGAAGGTTTGGGATTCTATTTTATACCTTTTGCTGAGAAACCAAAGTTACCTTCTGATGACAAGTCCGCTGTGGTACGTGTGTTGGAGGGTTCACTTACTGCAGATCAATTAGCAGTGGAACTCGACAAACTACTGCCCGGAAACAGTTGGGTGATTGATGAGAAAGGCAATGATGCCTTTACTACTAATTTCCCATCTTCTGAGGTGCTCAACCACATGGTGAACTGGGGTCCGATGGACACCAAAACAGTGAAAGGAAAGATTCGGTTCGAGAAAGAAGCCGAAAATGATGTTTTTAAATATGAGATTGACATGGTTTGGGTACAGTTCCGGGGACTTCCAAAAGAATTACAAGAATTCCCTATTATTTGGGCAATTGGCTCAATTTTAGGTGTTTCTCGTGCTGTTGAAACAAAGTTTACAAAGAAGCATGGTAGAGCTAGAATGAAAGTAGCCGTGCTAAATTCTGATCTTATCCCAGATCTTGTGGATGTAGTCATCGGGGAGTATGTTTATGAGCTACAATTTAGAGTGGAGAAAGACATGTCCGATGGTGAGCCCCAGGTCATTAACATGGACTCTACCATGGACGAGGACAAGGCCCCTAAAGAGAAGGAACCGGAAAACATGGATCATGATGCTAACAAAACAGGAGATCCGCCAGCAGGTCAATTGTCGGAAAAGCAGCCCAATGCCTCAGTTGCGCCAAGTGGACAGCACATGAACAAGGTGTCGACGAAATATGGTCGGCAGTCCATCTAGGGGTATGCCCATGATGGTAGATTGTCGGTAGACGGTGCGTGTAATCAGGAACCAGATGGTGACACAAGGCGCAGAGACAGCGATTTAGACAGGTTCGGGCCGTCTGATCGACGTAATACCCTACGTCCTGTGTCTTGGTGTATTGTATTGAGATGTATACTGTATGATCCTCTTTTGATCTGTCCTCTAGGGGACCCTTGCCCCTCCTCATATACTCCGAAGGGACAAGGTTACAAATAAAGTATCATATTTGGTACTATTACAATCTCTTACGGTGCACGCCAAGCAGCGCCGTGCCCGTCTTGATCTCATGGGCCAGGCCACCATGGATGGTGCGGCCCATGTACCATCTTGTGGTACCTAGGGGTCTATCCCCCACAGCTAGTCCCCGAGCACCATATATTCTGATGCGACACGCCGTCTTGACCTTCTCCGAACAGTGAGGCTTGAGTCCTTGACGTCTCTGACCGCCGTCATCACCGGAGAAGTAGGTTGTCCGAAGAATGTATGGTGCTCTTAAGAAAAAAGAAAAAGATTTCCATCCCGGGAAGTGTGCCCACTTGTATTTCTGAAAAGAAATGTAAGTGCGTCTTGAAGCGTAGCATCTTTGATCATCAGAGGCGTAGTGGTCGAAAAAAAAGCACATTCACCGCGAGGTGAAGTGTGCCCACTTAGTCCCCGAGCCTGGTAGTAGGTGACGTAGGCACGTGGTGCCAGGGTCTAAAAAGAATTCCCAGTTAAGTTGAGAATCCAATCGTCAAACAGGCGATACGAGATGCATCGGCAGGTGCATCGTACCGATGTAGTCCCCGAGCTTGCTGGAAGGCGAGGTATGAGCCTTGTAGCAAGGTCCAAATGAGAAAAAATATCCCAACTGTATGCGAGTTGCCAGTCACATGTAGTTGAGACGCAAAGTCCCCGAGCCATGGTCGGATAGTGGTTGAGGCAGTCCCCGAGCACAGGTTGAGGAGCGAGCGACGAAATCCCCGAGCCGTGGTCGGAGAGCAGTCGAGGCGCGAGCGACGAAATCCCTGAGTCATGGCTTGGAAGCTGGGTATCCGAAGGAGGTAGACCCAGACAAGGCCGAGGAGCTTCGGACGACCCAGCTGGAATTGTCTTCAAAGATAATTGGCGATATTAACCTGTGCGGAGGTGGGACATAACCTGTACAGGGTACGCCGTCGACAAACCAGCTGGAAATGCCATCAGCTGCAAGCCAACCAACGAAGCCTGTGGTCTCGACCAGCCAGGCACCGGTGGGGCCATCCCCTTCAGCTTGACTAGCTCAAGAGTCCCCGAGACTCGAGTAGGGTATTAGAGACGACGAGTAGTAAATGCCCTGCTCTCCGACCAGCCAATGTAATAGGCTTAGAGCTGTAGAAGGAGGATATAGTTGTGTTATTGTAAACTTGAGCCTCTTCAGGTAAGCTTGTAATAACGTAATTGTATATCATTATAAGCTTGTTTGCTTTATACAAAACGTGTTTAAGCTTGATTTTTTTGTGTTGGTGTAACTAAGTAGGAACGTGTTAACGTTCAGTTTAGTTGTACCGTTTTGCTCGTCACATCATCCCGAAGGTTTTGTGCGGCCCTTGGTTGGCATGTGGTCGGAGTGTGAGGTAACATGACCTGTGCACACGTGGACACGAACAAGTCAAACCAAGGGAGGACCTTGCCGATCACCCACGACGTGGAGAACGGATCTCGTGCACGTGTTGGGAGGAACCGGAGACAAGATCTGCTCCGAAAACCGTAGAAGGAGTGGTCTGGCGAGTCTCCGAGCTTGCTGGAAGGCGAGGTATGAGCCTTGTAGCAAGGTCCAAATGAAAAAAAATATCCCAACTGTATGCGAGTTGCCAGTCACATGTAGTTGAGACGCAAAGTCCCCGAGCCGTGGTCGGAGAGTGATCGACAAAGTCCCCAAGCCGTGGTCGGAGAGTGATCGAGGCAGTCCCCGAGCGTAGGTCGAGGAGCGAGCAACGAAGTCCCCGAGCCATGGACAGAGAGTGATTGACGAAGTCCCCAAACCGTGGTCGGAGAGTGATAGAGGCAGTCCCCGAGCGCAGGTCGAGGAGCGAGCGACGAAGTCCCCAAGCCGTGATCGGAGAGTGATCGACGAAGTCCCCGAGCACAAGGGTGGTCTGGCCAGAGTCCTTGAGCACCGTAATGGTCTTGGCGAGCCCCGAAGCATGAGCTCGTTGAACGAACTATGTTCCTGAAAAATAAACACGGAGAGCGGTAGTACATGATGATGTACGAAATATATTGATCTCTTTATAGGAGGTGAAGTAAACACTTGGTGTACGGTTGGCGATGAATTATACTTGGTGTAATATTCGAAAAATAACATTAGCTGTTTTTAGCCCTTTTGTTATGTAGTGGCGTAGCGCGATGTATTAACCTGTCCTGAAGAATGCGCCAGCCCTGGTTATGATGATGCCCCGCCGCTTCTGCTCCGCACGTCACATGCTGTCGATCCACGAGGCTGTCGCTAAACTCCGTGAATCGTCAGTGGTGGCATGCGTGACGTCTTTGATGAAGAAAATTCCCATCTAATTCGCCATGGATCAGCACGCACACCCCCTACCTGGCGCGCCACTGTCGACGAAATATGATCGGCAGTCCATCTAGGGGTATGCCCATGATGGTAGATTGTCGGTAGACGGTGCGTGTAATCAGGAATCAGATGGTGACACAAGGCGCAGAGACAGCGATTTAGACAGGTTCGGGCCGTCTGATCGACGTAATACCCTACGTCCTGTGTCTTGGTGTATTGTATTGAGATGTATACTGTATGATCCTCTTTTGATCTGTCCTCTAGGGGACCCTTGCCCCTCCTTATATACTCCGAAGGGACAAGGTTACAAATAAAGTATCCTATTTAGTACTATTACAATCTCTTACGGTGCACGCCAAGCAGCGCCGTGCCCGTCTTGATCTCATGGGCCAGGCCACCACGGATGGTGCAGCCCATGTACCATCTTGTGGTACCTGGGGGTCTATCCCCCACACAAGGCTACCGCCGGTGCACCTACTGATCTTCACATGGGTAATGACATGACCGATCAACCAGACCTACCACTGGAAGCTGATATTCAGCAGGGTGTGGAGGTCGGTGCAGGTGTAATACTCCAGCAGAAAAATACAAATAAGCCAGTGGTATCACTGTCTCAGACTGGGATGAGTCCTGATGGTACTGCACAATGGAAGGCTAGTTTGATGCAGTCTAAGAGTGACTCTGGTCTTCTCAAAAAATCTAAGGCGCTGAGTGGTGGGGCAGTGTCACCGGTGAGAGCTAGCAAAAGAAACGCGTTTAATTCGGATCAAGATTCGTTGGAGAAGGCAGCGAAGTTAAAAGCGCGCAAAAATCTTGAATCCTCTTCGATCAAAGGTAAAGAAACACGGCCTCTTTCTTTTGATGCTATTGATGATTCTATTTTGCTAGCTTCTACTAGTGCACTAGGGATTTCACTTGGGTCTAATGAGCAAGAAGTTTCTCTATCTTTGAAATCTTTAAAAGATCTAGAGTCCCTTAGACTGTCTGAAAATTTTAATTTAGAAGTAACTAACAAGATCCTAGTGGATGATGTCTCATCTGTTTGCTCTTTAGAAGAAAATATGGATTTAGATGCTTTAAACCTCATTTGTGCGGAGATTACTGAGGACTTAAGTGATGGGGGCTATGACCCTTTGTGTCTACAGACCCCTTTATCACATTTTAAAAAATCTAAGTCCAGTCTTAACAAGAAAAAAGCTAAACGTCGTTCCAAATGAAAGGCATTTTTTGGAACTGCAACAGTTTTGCTGACCTTAAAAAGTATAGATTTCTATCCGACTTGACAAAAGAAAAGAACCTAGATTTCATTGCCTTATCGGAGACTGGGAGAGCCAACTTTTCACAATCAACTTTGAATAATATCTGCGCTGGCAGAGATTTTCTTTGGCACTGCATGGCTCCAAGGGGTCAGTCTGGTGGTATGATGCTAGGTATAAATCCTTTGATTTTTGACATTGGTCAGATAGAAGAAGGAGATTTTTTTATTCGGTTCTTGTTAAGACACAGGGAAGTTGGTTTTAAATTTAATTTAATCTCGGTTTATGGCCCTGCTCAGTTAAATCTAAAGACACTTTTCTTATCTGAGTTGGTTAGAGTTTGCTCAAAAGACACCTTACCCATTATTATAGGTGGTGATTTCAACATTATTCGTAGCCCGGTTGAGAAAAACAATGAAAACTATAGTGATAGATGGCCTTTTTTGTTTAACGCGGTCATTGATACTCTAAATCTTAGAGAATTAGAGTTGACAGGAAGAAAGTTTACTTGGGCTAACCATTTACAAAATCAGACCTTTGAGAAACTAGATAGGATTCTAGTTTGTACGGATTTTGAGTCTAGGTATCCGCTCTCAACAGTGGTTGCATTGAATAGAGAGATTTCTGACCACACTCCACTTTTTTAGCACAAATAGTCCATCTTTGGCTTACCAACCCCAATTTAAGTTTGAATTGGGATGGTTGCTTAGGGATGGTTTTTGTGAGATGGTGCGAGATGTTTGGCTTAGTGTTATTGTAAACGGCAGCCCTTTAGAGAGGTGGCAAGCGAAAATTAGGAGGCTTCGCCAATACCTCAAAGGCTGGGCAAAAAATGTGAGTGGGGCTTATAAGAAAGAAAAGAAGGAACTGTTAGATAAACTTGATGAGCTAGATAAAAAGGCAGAAATGTCTTTGCTTAATGAGACGGACTTAAACCTCAAACATGTGTTAAATGAGAGACTGGCCGAATTACTGCGTGAGGAGGAAATTAAATGGTACCAAAGGGCAAAGGTAAAACATTTACTAGAGGGTGATGCTAATACTAAATATTATCATCTGTTGGCTAATGGTAGGCATCGAAAAACTCGTATTTTCCAGTTGGAGGATGGTGAGAATATAATAGAAGGTGATGCTCAACTAAAACAACATATTACCAACTATTATAAAAACCTTTTTGGTCCCCCGGAGAGCTCTTCTATAGTGTTGGATGAGCACCAGGTCCAAGACATTCCTCAAGTTTCTGATCTGGAAAATGAGTTTCTCACTGATTTGTTTTCTGAGTCTGAGGTCAGAGCAGCGGTGTTCCAGATGGAACACAATAAGGCACCAGGTCCGGATGGATTTCCACCAGAGTTTTATCAGGTCTTCTGGGATTTAATAAAAGATGATTTGATGGCTCTCTTTATGGAATTTCATGAGGGAATTTTTCCTTTGAATAGTCTCAACTTTGGTACTTTAATATTATTACCAAAGAAGAAAGATGCAAAAGTCATTCAACAATATAGACCAATCTGTTTGCTGAATGTCTCTTTTAAGATCTTTACCAAAGTTGCGACTAATAGACTATCTACTATTGCCCAGAAGATCATTAGACCAACACAAACTGCCTTCCTCCCAGGAAGAAACATCATGGAGGGCGCAATAATTCTGCATGAGACGATTCATGAACTAAATTCGAAAAAGCAAGATGGAATAATCTTTAAAATAGACTTTGAAAAGGCTTACGATAAAGTAAAATGGAACTTTTTACAACAAACCTTAGTAATGAAAGGTTTCTCTCATAAGTGGTGTTCTTGGGTGCAACAATTTACACAGGGAGGAAATGTAAACATTAAATTGAATGACCAACTTGGTTCCTATTTCCAAACAAAAAAAGGTATAAGGCAAGGTGACCCCATGTCACCAATACTATTTAATATAGTGGCAGACATGTTGGCTATACTAATTGCGAGGGCCAATGAAGTAGGCCAGGTAGAGGGGGTCATTCCTCATATGGTTCAGGATGGATTGTCTATTCTACAGTATGCGGATGACACTGTGATCTTTATGGGTCACGATGTTGAGAAGGCGATAAACATGAAATTGATTCTAAGCACTTTTGAGCAACTTTTGGGGCTCAAAATTAATTTTCATAAAAGTGAAATTTTTTGTTTTGGTAAAGCGAAGGAACATGAGGTTTTCTATTCACAATTATTTAGGTGCGGGGTGGGTACGTTCCCATTTCGTTACCATGGTTTACCTATGCACACTAGAAAGCTATGTAATAAAGATTGGCAGTCAATAGAGAATAGAATTGAAAACAAGCTTAGCGGATGGAAAGGAAAGCTGCTTTCAGTAGGAGGTCGACTGGTCTTAATAAAATCAGTGCTCTCTAGCTTACCGATGTTTATGTTATCTTTCTTTGAACTCTCAAAAGGAGTTTTAGAAAAGATCGACTGCTTCAGATCAAGATTCTACTAGCAAAGCGACCATCATAAGCGAAAATATAGATTGGCCAAATGGAAAATTATGTGCCAACCAAAAACACAAGGTGGGTTAGGCATACATAATTTGGATTTACAAAACAAATGCAGGTTAAGTAAATGGCTCTTCAAGTTGCTAAACGAGGATGGCTTGTGGCAAGAATTATTGAGAAATAAATATATAAAAGATAAAACTCTAGGAAGTTGTACCAAAAGGCCCACTGACTCTCACTTCTGGAAAGGACTGATGAATGTCAAAGATAGTTTTTTGTCTTTTGGTTCATTCAGAGTAAAAGACGGGTCACAAACTCGTTTTTGGATGGACACCTGGTTGGGAAACCAACCATTAAAAGATAAATTCCCCTCGTTGTTCAACATTGTGAGAAGAAAGCAGGATCCTGTGGCAACGGTACTTGCATCAGTCCCGCTAAACATTTCCTTTCGCCGTAACTTAGAGGGTAGGAATTTAAGGGATTGGCATCGAATTGTTGCCTCTTTACAAAATATGAACTTACATGGGGAAAAGAATGTGTTTGTTTGGAGATTACATTCATCGGGTACCTTTTCTGTTAAATTCATGTATGCTGCACTAATTAACAATGGGGTCAGGGTGTCACAAGATTTATGGCAGATCGAAATTCCTTCAAGAATAAAAATATTCTTGTGGTATTTAAAAAGAGGTGTCATTTTAACTAAGGACAATCTTGCACGACGAAACTGGAATGGTGATAAGAAATGTTGCTTCTGCCACCATCCAGAAACTATTCAACACCTTTTTTTCCAATGCTACTATGCTAAATTCTTGTGGCGCGCTGTACACTTGTTGTTTGGGTTATCTCCCCCCATTAGTATAGACGATTTATTTGTAAATTGGTCTAAGTCGGGTGATACCACACATAATTCATTGTTATTAAGTGCAGCATCAGCTCTATGTTGGACAATCTGGTTAACAAGAAACGAAGTGGTTTTTGACAAATGTAGACCGAAAACTTTTTTGCAGGTGCTATTCAGGGGAACCCATTGGCTACGGCAATGGGCAGAACTGCAACGGCATGATGATCTACGGAAAAAGTTGACCCTAATTGGGCAGTATTTGGAGACATCAGCATTGCACTTCTTCATCTCCAATGGGTGGTTATCGACTAGGTTTATTGGTCTTCATTAGTCAGAACTTTACTTCCCGCTTTGTTTTCCTTGTGTCTGCTTGTAAGTTTGACAACCCAGTAGGTTGTGTGCTGGTCGTTGAACCAAACTTTGTAATAATTGGCCTGATTCTACCCTGGGGTGGATGAAGCCGGATATATTTTATCCATTATCTAAAAAAAAAACACCAAGCGTTGAACACATTAGATACCTCTTAGTTTCGCTCTTGATCTGGTCGTGCGTGACAGTGACACGCGATCAATGGAATGTTGGATCCGATGTGTGAACTGTCATGATGGAGGACGTCTCAAATGTGTCTCCAGCTAGTGAATAAGCGAGTAGTGACTGTTGTAACTGGGTAGTGAATAAGTGAAATGTGTCTCAAATTTATAAGTAGAAACTACACAAAGTTGTAACTAAGCAGTAACTCATATTATAACGATATCCTTTATTTGGTTGCAGTTGTGTTCACGAGAGACGATATAACCATGCCCTTTACGAGGGCCATGGTGTCCGGTGATCTGAGCGGATCTAGAGGGTGGTCACGCCATGGTCAGGACCTGGAGGTGGGGGTTGGCGCTGACACAGAGGAGCCCAACGCGAGCACACACCCGGTGGCGGCCATGGAGAAGCGGTGTGGCGTGTGGGGGAGAAGAGATTCCAAGGAAAAAATAAAATAAAGTTTTCATTGACTGGTGGGACCCATTGTATTAGGGTTGACTTATTGGTGATCTGCAAAAGCACCTCCCCAATAATCTGAAAAGTAGTATTGAGTCATCCCTATTATCATCTTATTGGGGAGTTGTATAAATGAGCTGCTGGAGATGCTCTTATAGAATATTTTGTGGTAGTACAAAAAAAAAATTAAAGACAAAAGTTTTTGCCATGTTCACACAATGCGCAGGAGCCCAGGATGAAATTTTGGTCTGGGCCTTGGGGGTAGAGCAGAGCACGCATGTCATCCGTCAATCATGGGAGGGCTTAGCGTCCGACCGGGTCGACACCATGCGCTGTACCGACCAGCTTAGCTCCGGCCTCTTTCTCTGTTTTTGGTACACATCTATGTAGTAGAGTCCAAATTTAATGATGTCAAGGTTTGGAGAATGTTTTTGAAACTATAAAAAGCCATACTTTACAAACTAGACATCCAAATTTAATTCTGATTTTACTATTGTGTTTTTAATGATAAATCCTTCAAAACAAGATCCCACTTAAGTATATTTAGATAAAATTTTATTAATAAACATTTATCTAATAAAGATAGAACATTCGCTTTTATGGAGTAGAGGCGATGTTCTACATTACGAGAACTATGTTCCGTCTTCACGTGAGAAATGTTCTAGGTTCAGAGGAATAATATTCAAGATTTAGAAAAATAACATAATAGATTCATATGAATGATATTATAATATCGGTGGAAATAGGAAAAATAATTATACTTTCTATGAATTATTTAGAAAAAGGAAAATAATAAAAACTTAAATATAAATAAAAAATTAATACAAGGTAGAACAAAAGGGAAACATAAATAATACAAAGAAAGAAAAGGCAAGTAATCGATGAAAATAAAAAGGACATCATAAGGATACTACTCGAATAACATGAAATATATACTAATATGCATATATAACATAAATAGAAAACATTAATAAAAGATACAACAATGCATAAGGGGAGCAAAAAAAATAAAAAAAAAATCAAGTAGTAGAGAAAAAATTAAAAAGAGCACCACATGAATACTATTTAAACAATCTAACATATACATACAACTTCTCACAAGTACTACATAAATACTCAAACATAATCATGGAACATCCCATTTATACTAAAAAAACATCTCAAAATATATCATAGAACATCATAATAAGTGTACACCATATGTATCCCATAGAACTTAGAAAAATTAAAAAAATAAAAATAAAATAAACTACTTAATTAGAGTAAAATAACAATGACCAAAAAACTAAAAATTACAGAAAAGCAAAAATAACATAATATGGATACTATTTGAACAACCTAAAATATACTATAAAACATACCCCAGGTACTATGTGAATACTCAAAATTGCAGAACATCCTATTTATACTACTTACATCGAGTAGAACGTAACATGTATACTACGTGAATATCACAAGTACCAAAGCCAAATATTTTGGTATATGATGTAACCCAGACAAATATAATGCAAAACACATGTTACAAATTCACGTATCATTTCTATAGTTAAGCAAAGCCAAACATTTTGGTATGTGATGTAATTCACACAAACGGAGAAAACACATCACAAATACATAAATTATTACAATTGTTTAGTAGCCTGCACATGCTTTATGAAATAGGTGGGCTCTTTATTATGATGAAATAGTAGCCTGCACATACTTTAGTAGCCACAGACTTGTTAGAAATACTACAATCAACAGGTTCCAAATTATATATAATTTCTTCATCCAATCAATAGGTGGGCTCTTTATTATGATGAAAACCCCAGGGTGCAGATATTTAGTCTTCATATACCTCATAATGCAAATTCTTTCTAAGCACACAAACTTACCATCAGAGTTGAAAAATCAAAAGCACTGACTCACAGTTAATGCCACTAACTACAGAGAGGGCAACTACTTTGGCCCCTTCCTCGTATACTTCTTTGGTATTACAGTCAGAACGAAATACCCTATCCGCAAATGAAGGGTTGTGTTGTGTCAAAGAAGTTGCACAGAACAACATAGCTGGAAAGTAAGGGACTTTGTAGAGCATGCTTGTGAAAAGAGCAGAGTAAACACCACTGACTATCTGTACTCTAGCCAGATAAAAATCTGCCCACTACAACGAAATCGTACCGTTAAATCTCAGGGGAGTTTCTTTATGATAAATAGTTTCTTAGGGCAAATCCATGTTTGTTGGGATAGAAACGCAAAAGAACAATCCAATAGGTGGGCTCTTTATTATGCTGAATACCCCAGGGGTGCAGATATTTTATACTCTTCATATACCTCAGAATGCAAACTCCCATGCAGAATGACGAAGATAGCCAATACTAAATAACTCAACTTCTGAACAAATTAGGACTGAAACTAAACCTCTGTAATTGGCAATGAGGATATAAAATTCATTGGAGCTTGAATAATACTTATGAATGAATTTTCATCATCACAAATTATATTTTTTATACAGACAGACAAGTGATAATTCAGCTTTCACTAATTCAGCTTTCACTAAGAAACTATCATAAATGCTGAATGACAAGAATATATATCAAAGATTGGTGCTCAATTGATGTTAAAAAACAGGCGCAGATCAATTATTAACTACTATTTATATTACATAAGTAATGTGTTCGGTTCTCGATATGTTCTATGCGAACTGAAACCTCCAGAAATTGTGTGCGCTGTCAGAGCACATACGTCCAACATCGAGTCTGCACATTTGACTAAAAATAGACGTCATGTTGTCAGGCATCTTACATGCAAGCTGTTGGAAAAACAAGATGTGCTAGCAGTTTGCAGAGGAATTAATTAGCTGCTGTAATTGTGCAGAGAAATTAGAACTTTCTTAAGCAGGTCCAACAGAGTGCAGTACACAGGTTTGTCATGTTGTCGGATTTCAGGATTCAAAGTTTTCAGCAGTCGAGTCAGGTTTCTGTTCTTTTCTTTTACTTGATATGTGAGGCATTATTAACATCATGATAAGTGGTCATTAGCCTTGACAAGTTGTCCAACAAGTGTCCAGCTACCAAATTTAAAACAAAACTCTAGTGACGTACTGTCAGCTAAAAGCTGCTAGATCACTAAAAAAACAGTGAGTCGCTACAAGTGTGCAGCTGCTAGCTTTGGCTGCTGATCTCCAATAAACAAAGCTCTGTGTACCTACTACCAGCTGAAAGCTCTGTTAGACCACCCCAAAAATTCAGTGACCCACTATTCACTTCTGAACAAGGAATTGTCTAAAGGATGAGGAGAATCAATTCCATTGTGAGTGAGAAGAAGTTACCTAGAGTTGGCATTAGTTCCAGGTTCCACTAATTCAGAGGTAGCTCAGAGATTAAGCTTGTTCTAGTAATACTGTTGCTGAATGAGGTAAGGTGGTTTTTTATGGCAGCCTGTACGGCGTGCTAATCTCTGTAATGAGTACCTGTACAGCCAGATAATGTAATGTGGGTTCTAGAATCCAGATAGGTATTTTTTTAGCTTGGCTCAGATATACTGAAATTCGCAATATTATGCATAGTCATGAATTCTAAGTTTAAAACTAATCTAAAATATAGAATTTACTGCTTATCTCAAAAAAAAACTATCAGGAAATCAGTGCATCGTAACAATGACTGAGAATGTTTGTGCATCATTTATTTAGGAAAGGTAGCATTGTTATATTTGTGGTTTCTATTTTCTTATTTACTTGAATTAGCAGGTCCTACTGCTTCTTCAAAATCAAAACTAAGAAAAAAAAACTGCTTCAGTTGGTAGTCATGGGGCTATATATTCAGTTTTTCACAGCAATCCTACTATTCACCAATTATTAAACTGTGCTGATTTGTAGGGATTACTGATTTTAACATGACAATAACAAATAAGCTCCAAGTGCTTTAACTATTTCTGCTCCTCTTCAAACATACTGTAATAGATAGGCTCCCCAATATGAGTGAGCATGCAACATTACCACAAGTACATCACTATAGATGAAAATCCATGACTCATCGGTTACCTTAAATGAAGAATTGGGAGAGGACACGAGCAGCTGCAATGCGAGATGCCACCACCAATGACAATGACAGATGGAGGCGACGTGCAACACCTCTCAATGATTGGGAGCAAAAGGCCTGTGTTCATTTATTTAGTTAGTTCATATAGAATCAGGTGAGAACATTTATTTAGTCAATTCATATAGAATCAGGTGAGAACAAAATATCTATGAGCTCATCTGAACGATAACATGCAAATCAGGACTAAAATTAAACAAAGAAATAGATCCTGGATAAGGAACCTTTCCTCAATCCTTCGCGAAGACGTTGACAAATCAGCACATGGAAATCAATCAAAGCACACAGAACTGCAGGTGTTTGATATATGCCCTACTAGACACTGTGGACATATAGGAGCCATTTTTTTAGATCCAGTAAAGGACATGGGCGTGCACATGTAGGCATGATAATCTTTGAATCTTTGAAGGGAAGAGAAGGGCTTGGGTGCTCGATTTTGCACAGCAGGAAGGGAAGAGAAGGGGATGGCACACCTGGTGGCAGCAGCGAGCGAGGAAGGACTTGAAGAAGCTCGCTGGCCGTACCTGGAGCCCCCGCCGATGGGACAGGCTCGCAGCGAGCGGGCTTCACCAGCGCTGCGTGATGGCGGGGGCGGGCGTCAGGCTTCACCGGCGTCGCCCCGAGAGCCGGATGCCACAGCACGCTCGAAGCCCTAGGAGGAACGGAGGACGGGAGGAGGGGCGACGCAGCGGGCACGGCCACACACTGGGCACCACGCTCGAGCGGCCGAGCGCCGCACGCCGCCGGACGCTCGAAACACCGAAGCCGCTCCTTCGAGTAGATGTGGCCAGCGGGTGTCCCTAGAACAGCAGCGAGAGGCTTCTGGACTGCCTCCGGAAGGGAGTCCCAATGGGGGAGGGAGGCGCTTAGGGCAGTGGTCGGGTGGTGCGTGGGGGAGTCGCCATGGCGGAGGGCGGCTCGGAGAAATTCACAGGAGCCGACGGGAAGGGTCTGCGGGGCGGGACGGCGGAGGCTGCGGGGCGGAGCGGGGCAACGGCGGAGGCGGGGCTAGGCGCGGCGGCGTGGACGCGGGCCGGGCGCGCGGTGTGTGTGTGTGCGCGCGCGCGCGCAGGGGGCATGGGGTTATCCATTTAGGGCCTTTGCCCAGTTTCAAATCATGGCACAAATCAAGACATCTCCACAAGGTTTGTAAGCAACGCCGTGACAACTTGCGCGAAACCTTCTTAAATTTTTATTACAACCTCCACATACAATATCACGACATCTTGTCAAGTTTCATGATTTTCGGACTTTGTTTGCTTTTTATAGAATTTAAAGCCAACTCGCCCAGAAGTTCGTGCTCATGTTTCGCGAACAAGATGTACGAAATTTCTAGTCTATTCCTAGATAGGATACGGCCTCACTTTAGACTCAATAACATGAATATCATTTTTCCATACATTAAATTCCATTATTCGATCCACCTGCCGTTCAAATTTGCTTTATCCAAAAAAATTCAATTAAATGAAATAAATTAAAGAAATATAGCAAAAATTCTTAGAAATGTGCCAAATTTGAACATGTAGATCAAGGTACAATAGGAGGACTACAGAAATATTTGGGAGGTCAAAATAAAAAAAATTAGTTTGCCTAGTGCCAAGGTCTGACACTTCAGTAAAAGGGTGTTTTTGTCGAGTGCCAAACCCTTGACACTAGGCAAAGCATGTGTTTGCCGAGTGTTGGCCGTGTGCCCATCAGCTACTGTCGGTGTTTGCCGAGTGTCAAACTTTTGCCGAGTGTCCGACACTAGGCAAAATGCAAGTTTGCCAAGTGTGAAAGTTTGCTGAGTGTCAGACTAGTGCCCAATTTTGCCGAGTGTTTGACACTCGGCAAAGGCTGCCTTTGCCTAGTGTCGTTCTTTGCCGAGTGCGGCACTCGGCAAATTAGCTCTTTGCTAAGTGCCCGACATATTACACTCCGCAAACCTTTTTGCACTAGGCAAATTAAACGTTTCTAGTAGTGAGATAGGGAGTCGTCGTCTTGCCGCCGAGTGAGAGAGTGACGGGAGAAGACGGAGGAAGACGATGGCCGCGGGATAACTTGGTCCTATTAATTAGTTATGTCTCCGTCTTTGGTCTCCAACTAAAAGTTTGGTTGAGCTCCACCACAGTGCCAGGTGACATGGCTCGGCGGCATCGGCAAACACCGACCAACGGGCTAGATCCATGGCATGTATTTTTGTACTGATGATTCAATGTGTAGCTTTGTGATGGATATGCGAACATGTAAATGATCTATAATCTTGTGACTTTTGTCAAACCCTTTTAGGTTTTTTATGGATCGAAATGTCTTGCTAGGATGGCATGGCACATCAGGCGTTCCAGACTCACTGGGACAGCAGCCCGCCAGCACGACATGGCCAACCTCATCTAGTGTCGTCCCTAGGCCTCAGGTTGAACTTGAACCCTTCAAGGGCTCGTTACACGACCCGTGCCTAAATGAGTCGTGCGGTGCCAAAATACACATTTGTTGTGCCGCGATAGCGAAACAGACGAAATAGTATGCGGCACACGTCTAACGTCACATTTCGCCGTCGTCGTCTGGGAATATAATGTGGAGTGCGACTCTGTCTCTGTGAGCCGGAAACAATAGCATTGAGTGCAGGACGGTAGAAACGCAGCGACAAAAGATCTGGCGCGGATTCAGGGATCATCCACTGCAACCAGCGTATCAACACCGACGGCCGCGGAACCTCCGCTTTAACAACGGCTCGCCAGGCCGGCAACTTGGTGGCGTGTTGACGACAGGAGAGAGGGACATCATCTCGTGATCTATATACATATATACACAACACAGCATGGCCAGAGCGGCAGGGTGTGTTTGTGTGCGTGCGTGGTGAGAGAGAAAGGTTCAGTGCACCAGTTCCTATGGCTCGTGGCGTGGGTGCTCCGTTTCGGCTCCTGGCCTCGCTGCCATTGCCCGTGTTGCAGCTGCTGCTGGTGTCCTCGTCGTGCGCCCTGTTGTGCTCGGCTTGCGGCGGGGACCTGCTGACAAAGGGCTTCACCGCCGTGGAGCTAGCCGAGGCGCAGTTCGTGGTGCAGAAGCCCTACGACGTGCCGCTGCCCGAGCGCTACGAGTTCGTCGACGGCATGCGGCGGATGTGGGTCTACGCCACCGACAAGCCCATCAGCGCCACCCACCCCGGCGGCGCGCACACCGAGATCAAAGTCGACGTACGAACTTCTCTATATGCCTTGTGGCCTTCTGCATCGTTCCAGATTTTCCTCTACGTCGTTCACTAACATTGAGTGTGCATAAGCTGATGTGATGGAGCAGAAGATCTACAGCTCGGGAGTGTGGCAGTTCGAGGGCGACGTGTACCGCCGTCGGGCACATGGGGCGCGTCCGTTATGCAGATCTTCGGCGCAGCGACGCACACGCCACGACGCTGATGCTGCACGTCTACGACGGCCGGATCACCTACTACCACGAGCTGACCAAGGTGGTGGCGGACCGCGTGTACGACCGGTGGATCCGGCTCAACGTGGTGCACGACGTCGCAGCCGGGAACGTCACCGTTTTCGTCGACGGCGAGAGGCGGCTGGAAGCCCGCGGCCACGGCGGGAAGGAGCACTCTTCAAGTTCGGCGTGTACAAGCAGTCGCACCACAACCCGTCGGGCCGCATGGAGTCGCACTGGAGGAACGTCGTCATCTACACCAAGCCGTGAACACATTAGATGTCCTAGTTTCGCTCTTGATCTGGTCGTGTGCGTGACAGTGACACACGATCAATGGAATGTTGGATCCCATGTGTGAACTGTGATGATACGTCTCAAATGTGTCTCCAGGCTCTAGCTAGTGAATCAGCGAGTAGTAAACGTTGAAACTGGGTAGTGAATAAGCGAAATGTGTCTCATATTTATATCTACAAACTACACAAAGTTGTAACCGAGTAGTAACTCATATTGTAACCATGTCCTTTATTTGGTTACAATTGTGTTTACGAGAGACAATATAACCATGCCCTTTGCAAGGGCCATGGTGTTCGATGATCTGAGCGGATCTAGATGGGGGTCATGCCATGGCCAGGACTTGGAGGTGGGGGTTGGCGCCGACACCAAGGAGCCCAATGCGAGCACCCGCACCCGCACGGCGGTGGCCAGGGAGAAGCGGTGTGGCGTGTGGGGGAGAAGAGATTCCATGAGAGAAAAAAAGAAAATATAAACTTTTCACTGACAGGTGGGACCCATTTGTATTAGGGATGAGTTATTGGTGATCTGCAAAAGCACCTCCCCCAATAATCTGAAAAGTAGTATTGGGTCATCGCCATTATCATCTTATGGAGCGAGTTGTATTAGGGAGCTAGTGGAGATGCTCTTATAGAATATTTTGTGGTGTTACAAAAATATTAAAGAAGACTTTTCCCATGTTCGCACAAAGCCCAGGAGCCTAGGAAGCAATTTTGGTCTGGGCCTTGGGAGCAGGGTAGAGCATGCATGTCGTCCGTGAATCATGGGAGGGCTTAATGTCCAACCGGGTCGACACCATGCGTTGTTCCAACCAGCTCAACTCCAACCTCTTCCTCTGTTTCTGGTACACATCTATGCAGTAGAGTTCAAATTTAATGATGTCAACGCTTGGAGAGTCTTTTTGAAACTATAAAAAGCCGTACTTTACAAACTAGACATCCAAATTTAATTCTAATTTTACTATTGTATTTTTAATGATAAATCCTTCAAAACAAGATCCCACTTAAGTATATTTAGATAACATTTTATTAATAAACATTTGTCTAATGAAGATAGAACATTCTCTTTTATAGAGTAGACCTGATGTTCTATGTTGCGAGAACAATGTTCCGTCTTCACATGAGAAATGTTCTAGGTTTAGAAGAATAATATTCAAGATTTAGAAAAATAAAATAATATATTCGTGTGAATGATATTATAATATCGGTGGAAATAGAGAAAATAATTATATTTTCTATGAAATATATAGTAAAATGAAAACAATAAAAACATAAATATAAAGACAAAATTAATAAAAGGTAGAACAAAATGAAAACATAAATAATACAAAGAAATAAAGGCATGTAATCAATGAAAATAAAAAGGTCATCATAAGGATACTACTCGAATAACCTAAAATATACTATAGAGCATCTCACAATACTATGTAAATAATCAAATATGCATAGATAACATAAATAGGGAACATTAATAAAAGATACAACAATGCATAAGGGGAACAAACCAAGTAAAAAAGTCAAGTAGTAGAGAAAAATTAAAAGAGCATCACATGGATACTATTTAAACAACCTAACATATACATACAACATCTCACGAGTACTATGTAAATACTCAAACATAATCATGAAACATCCCATTTATAATATGCAAACATCTCAAAATATATCATAGACCATCACATGTATAATAAGTGTACACCATATGTATCTCATAGAACCTAGAAAATTTTAAAAATTAAAAATAAATTAAACTACTTAATTAGAATAAAATAACGATGAAGAAAAAACTTAAAAATTAGAGAAAAAGAAAAAATAACATCATATGGATACTATTTGAACAACCTAAAATATACCGTAAAACATACCCCAAGTACTATGTGAATACTCAAAACTGCAGAACATCCTATTTATACTACTTTAACATCCAAAAATATATTGAAGAACATCACATGTACCAAAGCCAAATATTTTGGTATATGATGTAACCCAGACAAATGCAGAACACATGTTACAAATTCACAGATTATTTCTATAGTTAAGCAAAGACAAACATTTTGGTATGTGATGCAACCCAGACAAATGCAGAACACACGTTACAAATGCACAGATCATTTCCATAGTTAAGCAAAGTCAAACATTTTGGTATGTGATGTAATTCACACAAATGGAGAAGACACATCACAAATGCATAAATTATTGCTATGGTTAAGCAAGGAAAATAATAATAAAAAACATAGAAAAAAAAAAGAACATCATATAGATACTTTAAAAAACCTAAAATATACTACAAAACACCTCACGTGTACTATGTGAATTCAAAGGTAATTATAGAATATTCTATTTACACTACCCGAACATCCCAAGATACATCATAAAATGTCGCACGCGTACTACATAAACAACCCAATATATGTACTATGGAACATTTCATGGGTACTATACAAACATTGCAAAATATAACATTTGTGGAACATAAAAATAGAAAACAACATGAAACATCTCAAACACACTACCAGAACAAAATAATGAATATCATCTATTATCTAATAAATACAATGAATCATCTATTATCTAATAAATACAATATGTAACATATAATAAACAAAAATATAGCATGGAATACTATCGAGCAATAAATAAACAAAAAAGTTTCAATCAATTAGCACCACAATATCATAAGATCATGCCCACATGAAAAAAGTCTACTAAACCTAACAAAAAAAACTAAATTAAAGCAAACATAGAGGTAAGGAAATAAAACTAGAAAGGGAAAATAGTACACATAACATAGGAAATGAAGAAAAATATTAACAGAGTAAAATATAAAAAGAAAGAAAAAAAGAAATGAGAACAAAAAATCTAAAAAAAAAGGAAAAGAAAGAAATAAAAACGGAATAAAAAAACATTCTTGGACACTGACGCACCCTAGGCACGATGGCCGGAGGGTCTGTACTTCTTTTCTAGTAGTAGCTTTCTCAAGTCCAACAGCAGCCTAAAAAACAGTTTGCTAACTGAAAGAATAAAGAAAGCCTAGTCCATAGTGAATTAATATTTCCTACCAGGTGACTGATACATTGTGGCTGTAGTTCATAGGGAAGAAATAATAAAAGCTACCCATAGCACTATGGGCAGCCCATAAGCAAATAAAAAATGGTATTTCTACTGTACATCTGATAGAAAGGGAAGGACGGAGCTTCCAGCACTCACGCGAACGGACAAGGGAAGTTGATGACGGAGATTTTTTTATTTCACCGTGGGACTCACTGCTATGGACAAGTTGGGTGGATACATTGTGGCGCATAACTTAGCTACTGCTACCTGCTGTGGGCCCACTCATATGGACCGGTTCAGCTGAATACATTGAGGTTGCTCTAAAGAAAAACCCACCTAATAAAATCAACACCTGGGAGCGGGTCAGCAGCATACTGGGCGCCGCGAAATTTGAAACAAATTTTAAATTTAACCCGCGTTTGAATTTTTTTTTAAATCTAACCCGTTTGGCCCCGCACCATGCATGACGGGGCAAATGCACTGAACCCCGCCATGCATGGTGGCGGGGTACAGGTCCCACGTGGCGGGGGACGTGGCATGCCACCCGGGTGTACCCCGCCATGATGCGTGGCGGGGTATGCCAAACCCGCCACCCATCATGGCGGGTTACACCCCGCCACCCATCATGGCGGGGCACGGTCTAAATAAAAGCCACGCCCCGCCACGCCCGCTCGGCTTTGCAGCCGCGCCGCCGCCGTTGCCCGCGTCCCCGTCGCCCGGAGCCCCTCCCTCGCGCCCCGGCCGCCCCGGCCGTGCCCCGCCGCGCCGCTGCTCCCTGCTGCGCCCCCGCCGCCGCGCCGTCGCGCCGCGGCCGCCGCGGTTCGTATTAGTTAATTAGTTAACGATTATTAGTTATTCGGATGTTATTAGTTAATATTAGTTATTTAGATACTAAGTAAGTTAGTTACGTGGTAGGTAAGGTTAGTTAGTTAGTTATGTAGTAATTAGTGCTACCATATTGGTCAGTTGATAATCGGATGTCAAATCGTTTTGTAGATGGATTACGATGTAAGAGTTTTTTACGGAGGAAGTGTTAGGAGAGAGGATTGCCAGTTTGAGGATATGTATGAAGAATTGGAATGGTTTGATGGCACCCCTAGTTTCCGCGATCTATGTGACCGTTTGAGTTTGAAGTTTGGCGAGGCTTTCACACTAAAGGGTAGGTTCGATGTTGAAAAGAATAGGGCACACTATGTGATGATGGACTTGTGCAACCAAGCAGAGTGGTCCTGATACAATAGGGTCATCCAAGGTTTGAATGTCGGCATGACTGAGTTGGTGCTGGAGAATGTTGAGAATGAGGAGCCGTCCTTCGACAGTGGTACTCTAGGAGATTGTGGTGTGCAGATGCAACAAATTATGGAGAGTATGGACTTGGATGGTAATTTGACGCAGGAGCGGGTTCATTCTCCTCCAGTTGGTCATATAAGCAATGATTTTGATGTAGACGAGTTTGAACAGGAGGAGGAGGCGGCAGAGGAGGAAATGATTGGTGATGATGTTAGCACTGATTCTGACGATTCAGGAAATGAGGAAGGAGGTCCACATGCCATCCGAGCACCGGTTGAAGCCATGCCCTCTGGAGGTGCACCTGCCATGTGTACACCAGTTCGTGGCATGCTCTCAGGAGTACCGCTTGAGGTACTTCATGGCATGCAGAGTCAGGGCACATTAGCCACCGGTTATCCAGATGATGGAGTGGAATATGAAGGATGGAGCAGGGTTAGGGAGCCACAACAATACGTTGCACCACCCTCTTTTACATCGGCAGATCTTTCACAGTTGAGGGAGGCTGGCTTGCCCTTTACCGGTGTGCCAAATTATAACGATGTAAGTATGTCGCATATGGCAGTTTGTGACACGGGTTTGGCTGGAGAAGCAACGTGGTCCCTACGAATCCGAGGAGGCGACGGAGACCGCGAGACCCCTACACCCCTGGCGATTAGTAGAGTAGTCATATTTAGCAGGCGCCGGACACATATTATCATAGTTATGTAATGCTAGAACAATTAAATTATGTGTAGGTGTAGCAGTAGTACTCTACTTGGTTATTTCGATTGGACTAATGTAGTTGGTAACACTCGTTTAATCTTTGGCGTAGACGCAATTCTTCGTGCCATGGAAAAACAAAGGGCACAATTACTTACGCTACAACTATAATATGTGTAGAAGCAACGAGCCGCAGTATCTGGATGTCTCGACTGGCTCACGTGCGCCGGATGACCACAGTCATAGTTAGGGAAAGGTTCCTCGGGAGGAACGGGCGCATCCTTGCAAGACACGTCGGGGTACATCTCTCTAGGACGACCCTTTTTCCTCCAAATCGACTCACGATATGAGTCCTCCATCTAATAACACGAAATGATTTCTACACAAAACACATATCACTTATATAATGTACAATATCAATACGATAAAAACTAATATAACTTTACTAACTACATTAACCAAACATACTACAACGATAGACGTAGAGAAGGGGTGGCCGGAACAAGGTCCGACGATGGGCCGGTAGCCGACGGGGAGGGGCCCTAGGCGGGAGGGGCGCCGAGGGGAGGGGAGCTCGGTCCTGGGGCGGAGAGGGGCGCTGCGGGAAATGGAATGGATGAATGGCCAAAAACAAGAAGTGCCCGGGCTTTTAAATGGGTGGGGTTGTACCCCGCCATGATTCATGGCGGGTTAGAGGTACCCCGCCATGCATCATGGCGGATTACTCCTTTCCACGCTGGCCTACAGCGTGCCACGTGGGATCAGCACCCCGCCACCATGCGTGGCGGGGTTCAGTGCATTTGCCCCGCCATGCATGGTGGCGGGGCCAAACGGGTTAGATTTAAAAAAAATTTCAAATGCTGGTTAAATTTAAAATTTGTTTCAAATTTGGGCTAAAAATAAAAAAAAATTCACGAAGGATAAGGATCGACATCACGGGTCACGGGCCATCAACCCGTCGCCGTCATCAGGCATGCTACGACTCGAACTGATGACGGCACGATCGTCAGAGATTTCAGTGCGGCGCCAACCAGTGAATAGGAGTGCATTGTGTTGGACGAATCGAACAGGAGTGAATAGGAGTGCATTGTGTTGAACTGATAACGGACACTCCGGACGTTCTTGAGATCTCCTTCGCCCAACTTGGAGTTCGAAGCGCTTGCTATCGAATTATCGATAGCCGTCTTGGCGCGCCTGGCGCCGCCGGCCACCGTCTCCGTCGCTGTGCAGTGTGCACACGACACGCGCTGCTCCTCGTGGTAATCATCGCCCAGTGTACACTGACACTGATCGACCAGGCAGCCGAGCGGTTAAATAGACAGGCGAGATGAACTATCCTCACTGGTGGCTAGTACTCAGAGTCAGTCAGAGACATGGCAGGTTCTTCTTCTAGCTCGTGCTCTCTGCTGTTGCTGGTGGTGATGGCGGCGGCGCTGTCGTTGGCCTACCCCGCCGACGCCGGCTCGTCTCATCCACTGACCGCCGGCTTCAACAGTGTCAAGCTGAGCGAGTCGCAGTTCGTGGTGCAGAAGCCCTACGACGTGCCGCTCCAGGAGCGGTACGAGCAGTCCGGCGGCGTGCGCCGCATGTGGGTCTTCGCCACCGACAAGCCCATCAGCTCGACCCACCCCGGCGGCGCGCGCACCGAGATCAAAGTTGACGTACATGACAACGGCAAGACTTGTTCTGGACCACTCCAGGTCTTCTTCTTGTACTAACTCTGCATGAGTTCTGCAGAAGATCTACAGCACCGGGGTGTGGCAGTTCGAGGGCGACATGTACGTGCCGTCGGGAACGTCGGGATCGTCCGTGATGCAGATCTTCGGCGCCGCGACACACGCCACGACGCTGATGCTGCACGTCTACGACGGCCGGCTCACCTACTACCACGACCTGACCAAGGTGCTGGCGGACCGCGTCTACGACCGGTGGATCCATCTCAACGTCATCCATGACGTCGCGGCCGGGCATGTCACTGTGTTTGTCGACGGCGAGAGGAGGTTGGTCGCCCCCGGCCAAGGCGGAAAGGAGCACTACTTCAAGTTCGGTGTGTACAAGCAGTCGCACCACCAACCGTCACACCGCATGGAGTCGCACTGGAGGAACGTCGCCGTCTACACCAAGCCATGAACACATTAGATGTCGTCTATCTCGTTCTTTGATCTGGTCGTGTGCGTGACAGTGACACATCGATGGAAACATGGATCTGATGTGTGAACTGTGATGATGATGGAGGATTTCTCACAATGAATTGTTGAATAAATCTCGAAATTCTGCTTTGGTTTCGACAAATTAAATCTCAGGCACGAGGGTCAATTTCCATATGGGAGATCGTAATCTACTTAGGGTGTGTTTGATTTGTGTTTTAGACCTGTCCTGGCTAGTCAACTAAGCTAGAGCAACACAAGTCTGGCTCTCCCAATGCAAGAGACTGTTGTTTGGTTTACATATCTTAGCTAAGCTGGGTTTGGTTTAGCCAGATCATGTTTGGTTGTTTGGTTAGCTCCAATATAGTCACCTCATCCCCATTCAGGTAAGGTTACCTCATTGACCTCTAAAAAAAGATTACCTCATTGAGGCATTTTATCGTTGTCTGGATAGCTTATAGCTAGCACCTTCGTCGTCCTCCCCCTGCTCGCTGATAGCAATGAGGTTGGCCAGGAGGTGCAGGTCGATGAGCTAGCTCGTGTTGCTCGGACGCACGGGAATGGACCGCGAGGCTGAGGCTCAAATTTATAACTACAAACTACACAAAGTTATAATTGAGTAGTAGCTCATGTTGTAACTGAGTCTTTTATTTTGTTGTAGTTGTATTTTTAAGACAACGTAACTGCTTCTCTTTAAAAAAGTTAATTGATAACTATAAACCACACAATTATAACTAAGTATTACTACAAACTATGGTGATGCGCATGCATCTGGAAAACTCAGCGAGCTCTCTCCAGGAGTCTTTCTAAAGCTCTCTCTTTAAATCATCATTTAGAAAATTATTTACATAAAATCGCTTTCTATCCAACAGATTTTTATATATTGTGTGCACTCCGGAGAGCCATTCTCGTTTTCTATATTTGGCTAGCGAGAAATCTAGAATAAAAAAAATTCTAGGTACATTTGGATAACAAATAAAGAACCTATAGTAGGGTATTTTTTCATCAAATCTCTATTCCTAGCAATTATTAATGATATATATGAAGAGCTCAGCTTCACCAGTGAATCAGCTTTTATTAGCTTTGGGTTGAAAAGCATTCACCATTGAAATTGAATCTGTTTTCATAAACCGTTTAGCAAAACAACTTCTCCTGGTGGACATGAAATAACTACAATACCCTTCTTTTTTCTGTTTTTTCTTCTCCTTTCTTCTTCTCTCTCGATCCAACCTTATCTGGAGACACACTCATCTCTTTCCTCTCCCCATCTCGTCCATCTTCCATGTGCCGCCACGCCGGTGCGTTACCTATGACGGCGTGCATGTGCCCGCCACCACGCGCACTTGTGGCCACCGCCCCACGCACCAGCAGCCTTCTCCTGCGCGCCCCACTGATCGCTGCCTATGGGCCCCGCCCACCACCGCACACCTGCGACCGCTGCTACGTGCCCCACTTGCCGCCATTTGTGCGCACCAGCAGCCCCACCACACGCCACGCCGCACATCCCTCCCCTACGACGTCGCCGTCGCTTGGGTCTGGATTCCCCACTTCTTGAGCAACAAGTTCTTTGCCTGGACTTTCGGCTTGGCAGCTCAGGGCTTGTCCGCGAGCTTCACACTTCTTCGGGGGATGAATTCGGTGCCAGCCGCCTTGGACATCCATCGCTGTGGAGTGGAGTTGATTAGCGTGTCATCAACCCTAGCTGTGATGGAGGATAGGAAGTCGTTGTGATGAAGGTAAAAAGTAACGGTAAATTAATTCTAACCAATTGTGTTTTTGATACCTCAATCGGCCATGTACCTCTTAATTTATAAGGAGTACCGGTGGTTTTATTCCATTAGAAAACCAACATGGTACTATTTTATATTGATAGAGTTTTCCTTAGATCGAGACAAAATTGACATTGGGCCTATTAAGACCGGATGGGCCCAATTTTAGTTGTCAACAGCACGGACTCCGATCCTACCGTCACATTTGGCCCTCGTCGTCTGGGGCTGTACGCGTAGTGTGGCTAGGACCGCAGCAACGCAAGCAATGACAAAAATGTCGCGCGGATTCAGGGATCATCCACCGCAACCAGCGGCATACCAACTCCGACGGCCCGGCGGAGGAACCTCCGGTTTAACAACTGTTCGCCGGGCCGGCAACTTTTTGTCGCTTGCAACCACCCTTGCAGTCGAAAACAGATGTAGCGTGCGTGTCGACAGGAGAGATGGACATCTCGTGTTCTATATATACATATACACAATTCAGCATAGCCAGAGCGTCATCAGAGCCACGGTTCAGTACAGCAGTTTTTATGGCTCGTGGCGTGGGCGCTCCACTGCTGTTCCTGGCCTCGCCAACATTGCTCATGTTTCAAGTACTGGTTATGCTGCCTTTGACGTGCGCATTGTTGCGTTCGGCTCACGGCGAGGACCTCCTCACCAAGGGCTTCACCGCCGTGGAGCTCGCCGAGGCGCAGTTCAAGGTGCAGAAGCCCTACGACGTGCCACTGCCCGAGCGCTATGAGTTCGTCGACGGCATCACTACTGGAAACTCGAATACTTCCGTGGGTGTCAAATTTTTCTGTGCGTTTTTTTAGGCACGCATGGAAAAATTCCAATTGTTCTGTGGGTTTCCAAATATACCCACAGAAAAATTTGAAAACCTACAGAAAAATTATAACATTTTTCCGTGCGTGAGAGTAACCACACGGAAAAAATATAAACACACAAAAAAATTAAACTTTTTCTGTCGGTTTTCTTAAGCCTCACAGAAAAATTTATACACGCACGGAAATATACGTATTATTCTGTGGGTCCTTTTATATACGCACAGAAAAAACATACTAACACACAGAAAAATTCTAACGCGCCATCCGATTTGGCGTTCGCGCCCTCGAATTTGGCGTTGGTGCTTTCCGTTTTGGCGTTGGCGCGTTCTCACGAAAAGAAAGGATATTTTAATGAATAAAAAAAGAAAAAGTCCTAAACCCAACCTGTTGCACACGCACGGACTCCACCCCAACACACGCACACGCACCGCACCCAAACAGGCGCACACGCACCGCTGGGCTTCCTCACGCAGGAGCGAGCAGCACGCCGCGGCCGGCTTCCTCCGCAGCACGCCCTCTGCCGCCGCCGCAGCAGCTCCTCTCCAATGGCGTTGGCAGCCCCTAGATCTGCGCCTCCCTAAGCATCCCACGGGCTGCCGCCAAGACTGCGAGCCCTCCCCTTCCCCAGGCCGCCGGCGGCTGCGCCCCTTCCGGTGCGCCGGCCTAGGTCCACCGGCTGCCGGGCGCTGGGCACTGGGTGTCGGCTGCTAGCAACCGGTGCTTCGGGACGCGTCCCCAAGGACCTCCCCCTCGACTACTCGTCTCGACACAACAACCCTCCTCTTCCTGTCGATCTCCCGTGCCTTGCTCTTCCATCCTCCAGATCTGGCCACCAGTGGGTCAAGGTACACTCCTCTCTTCACTGATTCAATTTTTTTGTATGAGATGTGATGTCGGTTTTATCTGAGTATCCAGTTGTATGAATTTCCAGTTGAAGTCTGCTTCCCTCAAGATTTGGTCGCCGGTGCTGTATGCTTCAAATTTGAATCGAGTTTTCAGGTTATCTGTTGTCCATTTTTTTCATGGCAGTGACTATGAAAACTAGTGTAGACTAGCCAGAACCCCGCGGCAATTGCCGCGGGCTAGGCAGAGTTAGTTGACATAATTTTTTTCCTCTAAAGCATATATGCATCAATTATTTGTGCCGTGCATAGGTAAGTGTAGCAAAAGGTAAATTCTCTGAGATATGAACACATGAAAGTTGATTCTCTCCATAGTAGCACTAAAAAAACATTTGCAGACAGGAAGCACGACAAATTCTGTACCAAATACTCACTTAACCTTCTCTCTATATATATCTCGCGCTGAGAAAATGGTTAAGCAACAAATCTCAGCATTCAACTAAGAGTTCATGCTAGGGGCTGCTTGCATTTTATATCGATAAATACATTAAAACGTAGGAGGCTTACATGCTGGCAAAAGGACAGCACCATTGACGAAAGAGTTCAAATGTTGTTGTGCATGTTCAGACACATAGCCACGTTCAGGAAGGACGCTGTAGATGAGCTTTTCCCTTGACTGGCGTTTGCCATGGGCATGGAAGCTGCTGTCTTGGTCATATTGATGTACAATTATGTCATGTTGAAATATCTGTGCTCAATATGAACAAAGTGAATGGCAATATCCAAGATAACTCACCACTGACCTATGAGGACCTGGGGAGAAAACAAATTTTTTGTAGCTCCAAATGGCAGATCTATGCTGATTGGAGCTTGATACATTTCTGATATATACAATCCCCGGTACTGAAGCAGCATAAAGTTAATAGTTAGATACATTGCTAGTCATTTTGTGTTTGGTCCATAGCTGAAGACACTGCAATGGATTCCATAGCTGAGGTTGGCTAGGATTAGAGTGTAGAGATGGATAAATAAAGCATGTTTTACTTATCTATTCTGAATATCTATGATTCTTATTGATATTTTCATGACATGTACCTGTTCAGTACCTATAGGCAGTATATTAGCCATAGTGGCCTCACTAGTAGCATGAAAATAAATTTACTGGAAGTTCTAATCTCATGTCCCTTATGTACTGCAGTAAGATTTTGGGCTAAGGCAAGCATTGAAGGTTCCTGTTGGAGGTAGACAGTGAAGAATTGTTGAAGACCCTTGATTGAGACTCAAGGTACACTTCTTTCTTCACTAGATTTGTTTGTTGTGTGCTGTTATTCTACACTTTATTTGTGTGCCCACTTGTCCAAGTTTGGAATGTTTGTCCTTGCTCAAAAAGTAGTGCATCTTTCTTTATTGTGATATATAATAATATATTAATATTTGAAACAGAACTAGTTAACATGTCAAACCGAACATGGATGTATAATGGTTGGCAACGTGGCAATCTCTCAAATGAATGGATTGATGGAACCGATGAATTCTTGAATAGTGCTTTTGCAATTCTTGGTGTAGCTGAAAATGATACTATTAAGTGTCCTTGTGCACAATGTCGGAACTACTTTAGGCATACAAGATTTACCGTGTCAATGCATTTGTGTAAGCATGGTTTTAAGGAAAACTATGAAACTTGGACCGAGCATGGTGAGGGGCTGATTTCACATGATGGATATGATGGTGTGGGAAATAGAGAGGGCACTGATGAAGTTGATCAGATGGATCAAATGTTGGTTGACCTTGCTGGACACCATCCACCTGTATTGGATGATGCTGAACCAACAGCATATGCCAAAGCTTTCTATAGGATGGTTGCTAGTGCAGATGAGTTGGTGCATGATAGAACCACACACTCACGCTTGTCTGCTGTAGCTCGCTTGTTTGCTGCAAAGTCACGGTACAACATGTCCATCGCAGAATATGATGATATACTAGGCATAGTGCATGAACTCCTTCCTCCTAACTCCAAGTTACCTGATGACTTCTACCAGTCTAGGAAATTATTAGAAGGTCTTGGTATGCAATATATCAAAATTGATGTTTGCTATAACAATTGCATGCTATTCTACAAAGATAACATAAACAAAGAAAAATGTGACTTTTGTGGGACTAGTCGATATAAGGAAGGGCGAACAAAGGTTGCACGCAAAGTTTTGCGCTATCTTCCAATCACAGATAGGCTGCAAAGGTTATATCTACATGGGGATACAGCCAAGTTAATGAGATCATATAGTCCCACAACATGTGGTAAGATGGTGCACCCTTGTGACGGAGAGGCTTGGCAACAATTTAATGTGGACTATCCAGAATTTGAAAAGGAAAAAAGAAACGTGCGCCTTGCAGTAGCAACAGATGGTTTCCAACCATTTGATGTGAATGCTGCGCCTTACTCATGTTGGCCAGTCTTTGTGACCCCACTTAACCTCCCTCCTGGCACACTCTTAAGGTCTGAGTATATTTTCCTCGCTCTTAACAGATGGTATCAATAGTGGTGTTTGTGTAAATTCTTTTGATGAATCAGACAATGCTCTAGAGTACTATGGTACCATAGAAGATATAATTAAAATTGAGTGGGAAGGCAGCATAAAACTAGAGCTAGTGCTGTTTGATTGCTCCTGGTTTGATCCAACACCCAATGGATTAAGGCGTACTGAAGATCTAGGCTTGGTAGAGATCAATCATACATTAAGATTATCAAATTTTGACCCATTTGTGATGGCTAGTCAGGTTACTCAAGTGTACTATCTATCATACCCCTGTAAGAACAGGGAGTTGTCTTCATGGTGGGTTGTCAATCATGTTGCTCCACATGGATGTGTGCCTATGAATGAAAGCAGTGGTGAAGCTATGAATACGGAAGAGGTAGTGCAAGATGTCTACCAAGCTGAAGGTTTGGATGGCACCTTTGTCATTGATTTGAGTGATGCCTTGGACTCCATAATTGCAACAGAATCAGATGAGGTTACTGATCCAAAAGACTTGGAAGCAATACATAAACAAGTTGTTGTGGACGAGGAATATGATGAAGAAGCTATTGAAGAAGAGTATGAAGTGGAAGAGGATGATGAAGCAATGGATGAAGAAGATGAAGAAACTTATGATCCAAATGATTTTTGAATATGCAGTCCATAATATGTCTTAGTTATACTATTTGTTATGCACAAGATCTTATGTAACTGTTTGAATATGCAACTAGCAGTCCAGTACTATTAATATAGCAGTTTGCATGTGTTCTTCAGTGTTAATATAAATCTGAATTCATGTTTTCTCTTTGATCCTTTTTCCTAGTTTGAATATATGCAGTCTAGTATTTTTTGTTTTAAGATGGATCTAACATATTGTATCAACTGCAGATGGTCTCTACACGCAACAAAACTCCACGTAATTATCGTGCACCCCAAAGGATTGATGGTTCTGGAAGTGCAAGCGGTGCCATGGTCCATTCCATTCGACACACACGCCGTGTGGCCAACAGCAGTGCAGCCCCAACAAACGAAGGTTCTCGAACTGCAGATGATGCCTCACAAACAACACCAGTTGATGCCTCACAAACGACACTAGTTGTTGAAGCTCCCCCAATAGAGCCACCTAAAAAAAGAGGAAGGAAGCCAGGGTCCCGAACAAAATTTAAACAACCTCCACGTGGTGTTAAAGTGGTTCTTAAACCAGAGGGTGATGAGTGAGTGCATGCACAGATCTTTATCTCTAGCATGATATTTCTTAGATATCCTTTTGTGCTAACCTGTGACTGTACAATCTTTATTTATATAGGCAATTCAAATATGTTCACTACCCGACACCTTACAAATATAGTACTCAACTTGGGGCCATAGTTAGAAGAGAATATCCAGGTGTGCTTGTGGAGGTGGATGAGGATGGTAATGAATCCCAGCGCCCAGCTCTGGATTGGTCTGATTATTTTCATAAAAATCCTCGTGCTCAGGGAACAACAAGGGCAGAAAAAGTGCTTTCTGAATTTTGGGTAAGACACCTATGTTCAATCTGAAATTTCTGAGCAGCATCTAAAACATATAATTTCTGAAATCTAAACAATCTATAATGTATGTTCATGGTTTTGTACACTTGCAGCGTTTGTTCCAAGTTGTAGAAGGACATGAACAACATGCGGACCGTGTTCTAGAAGAATGTTTGAAGAAAAGGGTGAGGGACATGATGTATCAAGTCCGTGTGGATGCTGTCAAGGAGTACCACAGCAAAGTAAAACACATACAAATAAAAAATGCAGTAGCGTGCCATATTGAGCTTGAGTATGAGCAATACAAGCAAGGACAGCTTGAGGGTTTCAGTGATGAGGTGTGGCTCCTCCTTTGTGATTATTGGTGCTCAGATGAGTACAAGGAAAAACGTAAGAGGGGCCAAATATCTCGGTCAAGTAATGAAGATATTGCTCAAAACCGAGGAGGATCTAGACCATTCACAGAGACACAACAAGTACTGGTATGCATGTGTATATTCTTTCATTCTTCTTAGGAATTTAGTAGCCTATTGAATATTCATATCTCATATTCTCATTTGAAAATTTTCTGTTTTTAGGAAGCTAAGTTTGGACCACAGAAAGCAACCCCTGTTAATACATTTGCTGCGATGAAATCTGGCTTGAAAAGCCTGGATAGCAATGGTAGATGTGGTCCAATCAGTAGCCGCAAAGCACAAAGACGCATGGTATGTATGTGATGTCTTGTACAGTTCAAGTGTATACTAGTTTTGAGTACTTAAATGACATCTTTTGTGGAACTTTTTAATACAAAAGCTGTAGATATTTTAAGTATCTTCACTGTCCTAAAATTTCATGACTTCAAGTCCTCAGTTTTGGGAGTTACAGTTTTCTGAAGTTTCCTGTCAAGTTATGTTCATATTTGCACACAGCAATGTTTCTTTGTGCTTTTCACCCTGCTAAATTAAGAATCAGGTCCATGTTATTACTAGAAAGATGTGGAGAACTTCTTAAACTTTCTAAAGTGTTAAAGCATAATTTTCTATGATCTAAAACTCTGGTCATGATTTATTTAGGTGACTATCTTGCTGCTGTCCAGAAATTTCAGAATACTATGCTATCACGTTTTGGCTATCTGTACATCTTTAGAACATGTTTCCTTGTTCTGGTCCTTGTAGGATGAATACCTTACTGTTGTTAAGAGGATAGAATGTGCAAACGAAGAGGTTCGAGATGATGCAGACATGGAAGTGGATGGGCATGAGGTTGAGCAACAGCTATATTTGAATGGGAAGGCTCTATATGATGTGTCTAAGGGTAGCCCGAGAAAGCATGGGCGTCTTGCCATAGCAAATGGTGCGGTTAAGTCTTCAGATGTCAGGGCAGCCGGAAGGGAAAGAAGTATGCATCCATCAAATTCAGTGACTATGCAAAACATGTCTCGTGAAATGGAAGAGTTACGTCGTGCAAATGGAAGGCTAGAACAAGAGAATCATGATAAGGAGAATGCACTGCAGCAAAGCAAAGTTCTTGTAGGCTTGGTATTGGTATGTGCAATGCTCTTGTAAATACTTCACCAATATCATGTGTAAATTATCTAATGATTTGAATCTGAAATATCTATGCTTTCAATACACTTGTAGAACCTTTATCAGGAGACAGGAAGGGTTGTGCCAGAAGAAGCGTTACGACAGTTGTCCGCTACACAAGCAATTGTGAGTATATCTTCATTCCACTATCAACTTGTTTTATAGCGGTCAGAACCATGACTTAGAGATTTTAAGATGGAAAGGAAGTAGAAACTGATTAGTATTTTGTGGGGTACTATTCAGAATGGCAACACAGAGTGCAATAGTGAGGAAGTGGCCTCATGTTGATTGTTGTAGAGCTACTGCAGTGAATTTGCATGGCTATTGCAGTGAGGAAGTGACCTTATGTTGGTTTATAATGTTTCACAACTTGAAAACCAGCAGTTTGAACACTTTAAACCTTGTCCAATTCAAGGTACCACATTCAAATGACTTTACATCAAACTTAGATGCTTTGCTGAAAGTGTTATATTGTTGGGTCACAATTTCACTTACTGATGTAACTTTGTTCACATTTAGGCTACTGGTTCTTCTCATGCTGAATCTGCCAACAATACTGATGATGTTTGCCACAACAATGGGGATCCTCATGCTGCAAATGGTGGCAATCAAGGTTCCGACAACAATGGAGATCATGCACCGATGTGATGGTTGTGTTTAGGTGGAAAACATGGATGTGCTGGTGGTTTCTTCTTTTGTAGAGCAGTGCTTTTACACATTAACTAGTAGGTGGCTCTAATCTGTTAGCCTTAGTTCTATATGACACAATGATGCATGCTGATACTTCATTCATCTTGGCTGAAACTTGAACCGATGAGATGAGGTAGCAATGCTTTTGAATGTATTGATGCCGGGATATTTGGACATCATCTATATGTATTAAACCTGGATGCCGGAATATTTGGACTTCATCTTTACATGTATGCTATTTATTCTGTGATGATGAAATTTCTGTATGGACAGTCAGTATAATATGATGTTGCTACTGTTTTTAAATAATTATTATATCCAATTATGGCATGGGAAAATGTATATATTCTGTCGGTGGTTTGGAATTTTTCTGTGCGTGGTTTTAAACCGACAGAATAATGGTAATTTTTCTGTGAGTACACCTAGTTTTTCTGACAGATCTACACCGACAGAAAAATTAGTTTTTCTGTCGGTGTTGATTTTTTTCTGTGCGTATCAACACACAGAAAATTGTTTTTTGATCTGGCGGAAACCAATTTTTCTGTGAGTGCTTGCCCCACGGAAATATGTTTTTCTGACGGTGAACCCACGGAAAAATTCAAATTTTCTGTCATCCTATTTCCGTGGGTATTTTTCTGTCGGTCACCGTCAGAAAAACATTTTTCCGTGGGTATAAGCATTTTTCCGTGGGTTTTTGCACCCACGGAAAAATCCGAGTTTCCAGTAGTGCATGCGGCGGATGTGGGTCTACGCCACCGACAATCCCATCAGCACCGCCCACCCCGGCGGCCCCCGCACAGAGATCAAGATCGAGGTAACAGCAACAGTAACGCTAGGCCAAGAACTCTAGACAAAGATCTGAGTGCGTGTGACATACACAGTACTAATAACAGTTTCGTTCTCGGTTCTTCTCCGATCACGGCCATCATCGTCGGTCGCACGCTAGCAGCTGATCTACAGCTCCGGAGTGTGGCAGTTCGAGGGCTACGGGTACATCCCGCGCGGTACAACTGGCGCGTCGGTGATGCAAATCTTCGGCGCGGCGGAGCACGCGACGACGCTGATGCTGCACGTCTATGACGGCCGGCTCACCTACTACCACGACGATTCGAGGGTCGTCGACGCCAGCATCTACGACAGGTGGTTCAAGCTCAACGTGATCCACGACGTCGCGGCGTCCAACGTGACAGTGTTCGTGGACGGCCAGCACCGGTTGACGGTGCCCGGCCGCGGCGGGGACTCGCACTACTTCAAGTTCGGCGTGTACGGGCAGCGCAATAACGGCATGTCGTGCCGCATGGAGTCTCTGTGGAGGGACGTCAAGGTCTTCACCAGGGACATCAAGGTCTCCACCAGTGGCGTAGCTAGAGCAAATGGGTGGGGTGTGTACAATTTCATCATGATTATAGTGACTCATATGATGTTCAAACAAATAGCATAACTAATTTGCAATTTATAACATCAAAATTCAACTTTCAGTAATGATAAAGTTGATTTTGGTCAAAACATAAGCAAACTGGTAGGGGCAAGGGCACTCAGCATTTGTAACAAAATAATAAGGACGACATTGATCCATATTTAGCATGTTTCCTTCCTTGCTTAGCGTACGCGCATGGTGCATGCTGCACATGCCGTAGCCTCCATCAGCGGCCTCCATCCTATTCTGTTGGATAGTTGTTTCCATAAGTCCACAGATACGGAATAGAGGCAGCTGTATATATGTACCTGTGATCTCTGATTTATTTATCAATAATTGATTACGAGTCCTCTCGTCTATCATGGTATCAAGGTGGTGATGAACCGCGAGGACGGGCCGCCAACGGCTCGCAATGTCTGGCTAGGGCTGGAGCAACAATTCATCGGCAACATGGAGATTGGTGCGCTCCTCAACACTGAGTTTCATACCATTGTCTAGGGTGATCTCTCCATCCACTATTACTGCCATCAACTCAAGGCGATGGCCAACCAACTTGCCGATCTTGGCGAGCCCGTTCGGGACCACACCCTCGTCCTCAACGTCCTTCGTGGCCTCAATGACCGCTTCGCTCACGGCGGCCTTGATCTAGCGGCAGTGGTCGTTCCCGACGTTCATTGAGGTGCACTCTGACCTCCGCCTCGCTGAGATCACCGTGAGGGCCAAGCAAGGGTCTCTGGCACAGGCCCTAGTTGCCTCCGCTTCTCATGCCCCACCACCAACATTCTACAAGCCCGTCGTCGGCAGCAACTCCGGCAAAAAGCCAACATGTCGCTGTGGTGGCGGCGGCAAGAAGTCTGGTGCTACTGGCGCTGGTCCAACCATCCCAGGTGCTCCATGGGCTGCCCAGGCGCAGCGGCGAAAGGTCATAAATGGCTAGATGGGGTGAATAGCCTAATAAAAAATTCTACAAAATCACTAAAGCAAAGTGTGTTAAATAAAAAGATGGCGATAAAGTGATATTGCTCTAGCTCGACAAAATGCTATACAAGCCACCTACCCAATACTAGTTGCTATGATCTCTAGATAGTATGTCACATATATAATCAAGCCACCTATGTCACTACACCTATAATTAATGAGCTAGCAAGAACTAGTTATAGAAAACTAGCTACACTAAGCTACAACTAGCTACCAACTAGTTACACAAAGGCAAACTATCACAAGACAAGTATATGTAATACAAGTGAGAGGGTGATATACCAAGCCGGGCAAGTGTCCAGTAAGAATACCAAGAGACAATTGAAACAAGATTTATTTTCAAGGTTCAATTGCTTGGCGGCAATCTACGTCCTCGTTGTGGCGATACACTCACTTGGTGGCTCAGACGCCTAGACCAACACTTGGGTAAGGTTCAATTGCTTGGCGGCAATCTACGTCCTCGTTGTGACGATACACTCACTTGGTGGCTCAGACGCCTAGACCAACACTTGGGTACCATAAGAACCAACACAGATGAGAATTCACGAGCCACAAGAAATCCACTAGAGCTATAGCTGCAGCCTGCCACCCCTTGCTGTCCCCAAATCCGTTCTGACGGTCGTTCAGTGATTTCCTGGCCAGCGAACGATCCGGCTGGGTATGCAGTCTGCACGCGCCCACACTGCCCATTCAAGTTCGTGACGTCACTTTTAAAAAGCGAAATTTATTTTTAAAATGCTATAACTTCTCAACGGTGTATTCATTTTCAATTCCGTCTACACCGGTGTATTTTACGAGACGAGACGAACAAAATTAGATCCCACTCATACATGTTTCGAAGAAATTTTTTTTCTAGTATGTTTATTAACTTATACTAACCTGGAACTTATAACTTACAATATAAGTTATACATATATGTTACGTGACATAACTTATTTCTATAACTTATATTGACAACTTGGACAATTTAACATTTTGCATAACAAAACTTATACCATATAACTTATAACTTATGCCAATCTTTGGAAACACAAAAGTTATACAACTTTTTTTCCCTTTTCTCTTTTTAATTTTTATAATAGTCTATCAAATTTTCTTTTATGCATGCGACCAACATATCTGCTAATAAGTTATTATATTAATTTGTACATCTAAGTTGTATAGAATAACTCATGTATATAAGTTGTATAGAATAACTTATGTACACAAGTTGCGTTTGCTAACTTTTTTATAGATAAGTTATGTTTTATAACTTTTTGTCTTTCCAAGTTTTGGTTATAAGTTATATGTGATAAGTTAGTTTGCTACTAGAAAAAAATTCTTCGAAACATATGGAAGTGGGATCTAATTTTATTCGTCTCGTCATGTAAAACACACCGGTGTAGACGAAATTGAAAATAGATACACCGTTCAGAAGTTATAACATTTTGAAACAAATGTTTTACGTGGGGCCCAACATACAGTTGAAATTGAGTAGATGCATGCAGCAGTTTGCTCAGCGGGAAAAGGGAACACTATCCAATTATCCAATTATGATGCCATGCGGAAATTATTCATTCTAAAAAAGGAAGGTACGCCTAAAACTATTCGCTCATTTGCAGATCGATGAGCGTTCGCGAATTATCCGCGTACACCTTCCTAGCTGCATGTTGTGCATCTGGGGTGATGTCGTAGTGACACTGCGGCACTGCCCAGTGCCCACTATCGTCGGTTATGGAGGAGGAGGTGGAAGCTAGTGGCGGCGAGAGCAGGTGAACAACGTTGGTGCTAGGTGCGAGCATGGCAATGCGCGAGCTTGAAGCTGAGGGAGTCGGCGTTGGCCAAGGCCAAGGTATGTCTCATCATAGTTGTGCATTGTTTTTTGATGTATTGTCACATATTATCATATATTATGCATTAAATGATTTATTCTTCAAATTTATAGGTACGTTAGCTCTTGAATAGTTGGTTCTTGGATTCTTGTTCAGTTGGTGTAGGCTGAATTAGCGAATTGTAATAATAGGATAATTGTAATAAGGTGTTATGGACTGCTAAAAATGTGTATCTAGGTGATACTATTAAAAATATGTTGTGCGTATGTGATCTCTCTTTTTTTTATACTATTAGTTATGTGTCAGTCATTCGCCTCCACCTAAAATTTTGGTTGAGTTTCACCTCTGTGCCGGGTGACATGGTTCGACAGCATCGACGAACACCCAGCAATGGGCATGATCCATGGCATCTGTCTTCTTTTTATTGATGATGATTCAATGTGTAGTTTTGTGATGGATATATGCGAACATGTAAATGATCTATAATCTTGTGATTTTTGTCAAACCTTTTTAGTTTCTTTTATAGAAATGTCTTGCTAGGTTGGCATGGCCCAACAGGCCTGCCAGACTCAATGGGCCAGCAGCCCAGCACGTCGTGGTTAACCTCAACTAGTGTCGTCCCTAGGCCTCAGGTTTAAAAATAAACCCTTGGTGGGCTCGCTACACCACCCGTGCCAACAGAGCCCATGCCTAAATGAGCCATGCCGTGCCTAAATACACATTTGTCGTGCCGTGAAAGCGGAACGGACGACATAGTAAGCGGCACACGTCTGGTTTAGGCAAAACCCAAAATAATGCATCAATCCCGGACTCCGATCCTACCGTCACATTTTGCCGTCGTCGTCTGGGGCTCGGTGAGCAGGAAACAATAGCTTTGACTAGGACGGCGGAAAAATTGCATGGAAACTGTATGCAACACGCGGCCATGCATACCTAGTGTGTCTCCGCTTTGCTAGCCTGGACATCGTGGGTGCTACTGGATGCACGGCTAGGCTCGCCCATGTTTCCAGTAGCTAAATCACCAATCCAAATTTTTTTTATCGAGATATGCACGGCCGCGCGCTGTATACAGTTTCCATGCAATTTTTTTCCAGGACGGCAGGAACGCAGCGACAAAACATCTAGCGCGGATTCAGGGGATCATCCACAACCCAGCATACCAATTACCAACTCCGACGGCCGGCGGAACCTCCGGTTCAATTAACAACGGCTCGCCGCGCCGGCCACTTTTTGTCGCTTGCAACCCTTGCAGTCGAAAACAGATGTAGCGTTTTGACGACAGGAGAGACACGATGACATCTCGTGATCTATATATACTATACGTACACAGTACCGCATATATAGCCACAGCGGCAAAGCGACTGAAAGGTTGTGTTTGTGTGCGTGTGAGAGAGAAGGTTCAGTGCAGCAGTTTTAGTTCATGGCTCGTGGCGTGGGCGCTCCGTTCCTGCTCCTGGCCTCGCCGCCATTGCTCGTGTTACTACTGCTGCTGCTATCTTCGTCGTGCGCCCTGCTGCGCTCGGCTCACGGCGACGACCTGCTGACCGACGGCTTCACCGCCGTGGAGCTGCCAGAGGTAATGTTCAAGGTGCAGAAGCCCTACGACGTGCCGCTGACCGAGCGCTACGAGTTCGTCGACGGCGTGCGGCGGATGTGGGTCTACGCCACCGACCATCCCATCACCACCGCCCACCCCGGCGGCCCCCGCACAGAGACCAAGATCGAGGTAACAGCGCTACACTACACAAAAGCCAAGAACGTCCACTTCCTGCTGGCTGGCCTGACCGCTGGAGTTCTTCTCTGACCACGATCGTCTTCGTCGCGCGCGCAGCTGATCTACAGCTCGGGGGTGTGGCAGTTCGAGGGCTACGGGTACATCCCGTACGGCACGTCGGGCGCGTCGGTGATGCAGATCTTCGGCGCGGCGGAGCACGCGACAACGCTGATGCTGCACGTCTACGACGGCAACCTCACCTACTACCACGACGACACGAGGGTCGTCGACGCCGGCGTCTACGACAGGTGGTTCAGGCTCAACGTGGTCCACGACGTCGCGGCGTCCAACGTGACGGTGTTCGTGGACGGCCAGCACCGGCTGACCGTGCCCGGCCGTGGCGGGGACTCGCACTACTTCAAGTTCGGCGTGTACGGGCAGACCAAGAACGGCATGTCGCCCCGCATGGAGTCATGGTGGAAGGACGTCAAGGTCTTCACCAAGTGTTGAGCTAGCTAGGTTGCTTCGATCCGGAACCGCTATATGGCCACCTAGCTAGTAGAAGCAGCTCCCTGTTTCTCTTTCGTACTGTAGTACTGTAACGTACACATCGTTAATAATAATAAATAATAATTGTAAGAGAGATTGGAGAGGAATGAGTTATATTCCATTGTGGTGTACAAATTACATATATAGGAGCCGGGGCGGCATGCAAGCCAAGCCCGCAGGCTACACAAGTGGACAAGCATAATATGCGCTACACAAGTGGATAAGCATAATATGCGCTGGCACTCAAAGTCACACCACACCACCACACAAATGATGTGGGAAAATAACATCTGTCTTCATGTTTATTTTCGCGATTAGACCGTAGCCTCACCAGTTGGTCAAGCCTTTCGGGTGGCGTCCCCCGTGACCAGAGTTTGAATCCTTGGTCCCCGTGATCAGAGTTTGAATCCTTGATCAGCGAATTTCTAGTCGGCGGTGTGAAAAAAATCCCCCTCGCTTGTCCCACGTTCCCAAAGCACGGTAAAATGGACCAGCCCTCTCACCGGGTAACGGGCCCCTGTGTCCGGACGGGGCATGGGGTTCGGTGGTTTTCTCAGGCTGGGTGAGAAGTCCTCTACCTTAAGCTAAAATAGTTAGGGGGTGTCTACCCCTGTAGCCCGAGTTTATTTTTTCATTAAGAGGATAGGAAAGTTTCAAAGTTACACGACATCAACAAGTTTTGGCTGTTCCGAACCCGCTGACAACATGCTAGCATTGAGGACCAACCAAGAATGTTGACAAGCTAGAACTAGAGTCTAACAGCTACAACACATACAAAAGACTATATGGCAGCAGATTGCGACCATATGGGTACAACAAGGCAAAGCGTTGGAAATGCTTTGTGGCAAAACCGTCTGAAATAACGCACTTTTAGAGACGCTTGTCTTCCACTAGACACTAAGCACCCTAAAAGTGAGCTAAGTCAAGCAGTTCCATCGAGCACACCCGAAGGGAGAACTCGAAACAATCCACAATTTTACACCCGGGATCCAATAATAAGTACAAGCTTACAATACTTAGTCCATTTCATACAACATAGAGTCTCAGAAATTCTTTATTACAATATCAAGGTTCAGAGTACGATAATTAAACAGCGGAATGAAATAAACATCTAGTGGAGCGATACAAGGATCCGTTTGTGCCCACCAGAAGAATCCTCCACACAAAACTAGCTTCTCAAGGTGCACCTGCAACAAAGGTAAATAAACCCTGAGTACACAATGTACTCGCAAAACTTACCCGACTAGGGAATATATTTCCCGACTCTTAAGGAATATGAGAGGCTATATGGCTTGTGGTTTTCTTGTTTGCGGAAAACAATACTAAGAGTGTGTCCTTATTTTCTTAGATTATTAGCAGCCATGATTAGTTTATTATCCAACCATTCTATGTAAACACCTATTCTATTTTCAAGCAAAAGTTGAACAATCAGAACCATTTTCCCATCTTTCGTATTCCAGTTCTTACTACGATGCTAGACCGTAGTTAAGTCGTACCGTCACGTAGAAACGATGATTCGCGAATCACTATAGCCCAGCTGGGTACCCCGAAAACACACGCCTCGCTTGTACCCCAGGCACAAACAATACCAACCCATTCCACTCCTGTCGAGGGGTCCAGGTCCTATCCAAACTTGGACTCCAAGCCCCCACACTTGAGACCCCGCCTCAGTGCGGTGCTTAGACCTCCACCTTTGCCGCCTCCAATCAGTCGGTCCGGAAAGAGCCGAAACCCACGACAAGAGGAGAACGAGCCTTTCCACTCCCATAAGCAAGTATATGTTCAGGATAATAAATCTGTGACCTGACTACTATGCACAGCAACGGACGGTCCTCAATCAACACGGACAGGGAAAATAGTGTAACCAAGCTAAGCCCCGTGGCCACGAAACATAACTTGTCACACCCACCAATACCCAAATCATATTCCTACCCGGTCACCAATTCCTTTCCATCATTTTATCATGAGAGTAGTGATAATCTCCACCTATTGTGTGAGTAACGGCATGTTACTCACGCTACCGATAGAGCTAAGCATATCAACTACGCGATCCTGCACTAGGTATATATATATATGCATGTGGTTTCCATAAAATTTTCTACAACGTAAATGCACAACACATATATAGTGATCATTAAAAATAAGGGTTATGCACCGGGGCTTGCCTTGGACAAGCGCAATGTCAAAAGCTGTGTCAGTCACGGGTGGCTCCGGAACTCCCTCCGGCATGAGGATCTCCTCCTCGTATTCCTCAACGATCTCTTCGTACTCCTGATCGTCGACGGTCATGGCCTCCGCCAACTCATTCACTATATGCATGCAATGATGATGATGCAACCATTTAGTATGTAAGCAATATCAACTCTTAAAATAAAAACACACATGTTAAACAACTAAGCTAGCTCTAATGACTAAGACAATATTCTAACTATCAACTTCAGCGAGCAAGGTATCAAGTTCACCTAACAAGTATTTAGTTTCACAAATCGAGATATGTCTTTATGTCCAATTAAGATTTAACATTGATTCAAACAAGTGACATTTAACTACCCTAAAGGTATCACTGAACTGTATGAACTAAATACACTAACAGATAGATCATGAATTTAGGAATCTAACAAAATTTATTTCACAATAAATAAATAAATTCAAATGAGCTCTAAAGAGAAAGAAAATGATATGGATGGGTAGAGCGTGATTTTAGATGAATTTAGGAAAAAGAATCCATGGAATCGGAGTTCATATGAGGGAGATATTGATTGCGCAAGGTGGCTGTTTAATTAATTCTGAAAATAAAAATGATATTATTGGAGGAGGCTAATCACGCAATTGGACTTGGACTTGTTGACTTGCACATGGCTGTGGGTCTTTGGTCCATGCCGTGATGAGGGGGTGCTGGTTCAATTATGGAGGTCAAGGAATTAATGGAGGAGACTTAGGTGGGTCTTTAATCAAGAAGTTAATGGAGAAGACCGCAGGTCAAGGAGATAATAAAAAAGGAGAATGACGAAATTCTTGCAGGCTAACTACCTCGATTGATTACAGCTCGGGGAGAAATCGATAGACGCAGCTTTCTCGGGCAAGAACAGTGGAATTTGATTTGGGAGGAAAAAGCAAATGAGCAGCGGAGCGGGACAGCTCAACGGCTCGGCGTGATAGGAGGGCTGATTGGCGTATCCTTTTAAAGGCAGGAGACCCGGGGATAGAGGTGGAGCTCACACAGGGAAGGACGACCAGCGTGCGCGACACACTTTAGCGGAGGCAGCGCGACGTGTGTTAATTATTTTGCAGAGCGATTAGCGGACAAAGTAAGGGCACTGACAGCGACGTGTCGTGAGGTTGGTGGTGCTATTACCTGACTTAATATTGGATGCTAATCCATTTTTGGAAAAGAAAAAGTTTGGATTAGGCAACATTTGGACTTGCATGCACGTGATTGGTTGAGGAGTGTGTTTTGGGCTTAACGTGTACATGGTGCTGGTTGGATTTTTCATCATGCACATGGCCATGGGCCATACTGCTGGTGCATGAACATGTAGTTGTGAGTAGCGAGCGAGCGGCGTGCTCAGTGGACTGAGTCAGAGTGTGGTTAGCACGTAGCGTGTGCGATGCTGCTGTCGATCAATCATCTGTGGCGAAACTTGCCTTGCTTGATATGGCGAAGTAAAAGCACTGCGTCTTGATAATGAAATGTACTGAAGCGTGCTTCACGGGCTTGCGAGTGTCGAGTACGTGCTTAGGGAATTAAGGAGGAGAAGAATAGCGATAGCTAGAGTTGGATCAGGATGAATGAAAGTGATTTGGACTGCGGGAGAATACTTGAACAAAAAATAATTTAGAGCTCAATTTGAGAATTAGTGCAACAAAATTTAATTTTTCATTTTGCCACATGCAATAATACCTAAGCATGATGCTCATAACATGGTTTAGTGAGTTGTTTTACTCGGTAACACCGATGGTGTTACACGCTTGGTGTACCCGATGTCTATCAAGTATCAACGGACGACAACGCCGGCACCTCCCAGGAAAGAGTACCCACATGGCTTCCCGGATGCTTGGGACAGCGGCGTGGTGAAGGTTTGCTGAAATTCTTCAAAGGACGTCTCATCAAGCTTCGCCATCCCGACCAAAAGCCCGAGCTTTTTCATGAGCATCTTTCTTACCTGTGCCTCCAACATCGATGCTCTGAGCTTATTTTTAGCAGCTAAACGGGGCGCTACGCTTGGGGACGATGTTGCCATCATCAGCAACATGAGATCCTTGGTGATGCGCAGCCTAGGTGGGGACGCAATCAGCGGCTGCTGAAGCGGACACTTGAAGGCCTCGACGAAACATTACACAGCGCTTACAGTGCCATTGTCTCTAGAAGGATCCGAAGCCAACCCACCAACATGCGGCGACCTACAGCTACACACAGGCGAAGACGATGGTCTGAAGGCTTCGTCCTCCGAGGAAGCAGTAGCAACACGCACAGGAGACAGAGACCCCATTGTGATGTCGGGGCTCTAGCTGTCTGGATGACAGGGAGCGAGGTGACACGAACTCCGCCAGCATCTGATCATCTGCGACGTCCCAAATGGCATGTCCCGCATCTAGGCGTAGCAACAACGTCAACGGATGTCAATGAAAATGTTGGGTTGGTACTTAGAGCTAGCTGATGCTGAAGTCTAATATAAAAATATGGCTAGTGATAGTGATCAATCGTTGATATGTACATATATTATTACTTATTTGGTAACGGTCTTTAATTTGCTGATGGCTTTAGATCGAATCTCACTCTCGACGCGTGAGTGTTCCCTTGCCTGGCCGGATGATGACCAGTATTAATAAGTACTTCTTTCGACCCTTTGAAATTATTTAACTTTGACAAGTTTATAGAAAAAACATCAACCGAATTACCTTTTATTGAATTAGTTTATAGAAAAAACATCAACCGAATTACCTTTTATTGAATTGCCAATGAAATATGATAGTATCAATAAAGTGAGGTAAATTGACAAATTTGACCTTCGGCAGCAGATGGAGGGGAAAATGTAAGCCTGCTAGCAGAGGGAACTTTATGCACGCTTGACAGTTCACACCTCTACTGTAGCTCTCCTTCAGGGATTTTTTTTTTGTGTGACTCAGCTCTCCTCCAGTTGTAAGTACATGATATGATACACGTGTAGAAGCATGTAGGAAGGTGCTCAGGCCAAGCCCATTGAAATTTAGGTCCGATCTGAAAGCGTAATAGCTAGTTCTGCCAGGCCCTGTAATGTGGTCCAATGTTTCAAATGAAACAGGCCTGGCCTAAAAGGAAAAAGTCTATTTTTTCTCCCCCAACTCTCACCAAAGTCCACTTTTCCTCCCTCAACTTCAAAACCGGACAAACCACCTCCCTCAACTTTTCAAACCGTGTATTTTACCTCCCTCGAGCGGTTTTGAAGACGGTTTTGCTATAGTAAAGGGCGGTATGTTACAGTGACCGGTGGTTTTGCTACAGTGCACGTGTTTTTGTCTTTTCTTTTTTATTTATTTCGGCTGAATCTTTGAAAAATCACAGTAAATCACAGAAAAATCATAAAATGGAAAATCCAATTTTGTTGCACTCCACATGAGTAGATCTACACAGTGAACATATAATATGGTATGCTTTAGTACAAAGTTTTTGCTATGAAGGTTTTGCCTTTTTCTTTTTTATTTATTTCGGCTGAATCTTTGAAAAATCATAGTAAATTATAGAAAAATCATAAAATAGAAAATCTAATTTTGTTAGACACCACATGAGCATATCTATATAGTGAACATATAATATGGTATGTTTTAGTACAAAATTTTTGTTGTATCTTTAGATCTATGTTTTTCTATAATTAATTGCAATAATTCATAGCTGCAGCTTCTATAATTATTTTGTTGGACTAAAGCGCACTATATTATATGTTTACTATCTAGATCTACTCATGTGGAGTCCAACAAAATTAGATTTTCTATTTTATGATTTTTCTGTGATCTACTATGATTTTTCAAAGATTCAGCCAAATAAATAAAAAAGAAAAAGACAAAACCTTTATAGCAAAAACTTTGTACTAAAGCATACCATATTATATGTTCACTGTGTAGATCTACTCATGTGGAGTGCAACAAAATTAGATTTTTCATTTTATGATTTTTCTGTGATTTACTATGATTTTTTTAAAGATTCAACCGAAATAAATAAAAAAAAAGAAAAGACAAAAAAAATGGCCAGTGTAGCAAAACCACCAGTAACTGTAGCATACCACCGTTTACTGTAGCAAACCGCCTTCAAAACCGCTCGAGGGAGGTAAAATGTACGGTTTGAAAAGTTGAGGGAGGTGATTTGTCCGGTTTTGAAGTTGAGAGAGGAAAAATGGACTTTGGTGAGAATTGGGGGAGGAAAAATAGACTTTTTCCGGCCTAAAATTTGTTCTATAATAACTAGGTGTTATGGGCCGTAGGAGCAACCAGCGCCCGGGTCTGTCCAATTACGACCATACCTCGCAACATGGGCCTTAAATGGGCTATTTGCCGACTTGCGGCTACTGCCTGCCGCTCTCCTCCTGCTTCACATGGTGTCATGAGAAAAGTCAAAATGCTAAAGAAAAATAAGCACGGATTCAACAACTGTGCACCAAAAATCATCTAAATCGTCTAATTCTCCATAAATTTTGGAGGAATTAGACAAAAAAAACCTACACATCTATTAAATTTAAAGAATTTTTATGAGTATATTTATATATATATATGAACAGGTACATGTATGTATCGATTAATTAATCGACGATTACACAACTATCTGCCGTGATTGAGCAACAGCAATGCAGAAGAGCAACTCTCAGAAACGTACAATCGAAATTAAGAAAAACAGAAAATAAGATACTGTAACAATTTTGGCTTATAAAAACCACATTAGTGAAGCACGGGGGGGCTCGGATCCTTGTTAATTATTACGTCCTTCTCCTGGGCATGGACACGGCGTTGCCGTCGAAGAGCTCCTCGATGATGGCCTCCAGGTCCTCGCCGCTGAGCTTGACGTACTTCTCCGTCTGCCTCCCCGCGGTGAAGTGCTGCGAGAACCGTCCCAGGAAGGACCGGTACGCCGGCACGATGACGGCGGCGATGGAGACGCGGAGCTCCGACTGCAGCTGCTCGTCGCTGACCACCCAGGTCCCCTGCGTCCGCTGGATCTCGTCCATGGCGGCGTTGAAATGCTTGAACCGGTCCTTGAGCACCTGCTTCTGCACGTGGCCCTTCACGGTGATGACGCCGTCGTCGCGCAGCAGGTTGAGCACGCGGCTCCACGTCTCGCGCTGGTAGTTCTTGTGGTACTGCCGCAGGTCGGTCGACCGCTTCCGCGACCACGCCTCGCCCACCACGGCGTTGATCTCCGGCGAGCCCCGGATCTTCTGCAGCATGTACCGCCCGTTGTTCATCAGGAAGATGCTGCTCAGCGACGGGTCCTTGTACAGCCGCGACTTGGCCTCCAGGTTGCCGTGCAGCAGCTCCATCACCTCCATCAGCTGCGCCGCGAACGGGTCCCCGCCGCCGTGCTCCGCGTCGTCGTCTTCGTCGGGGCGCCGGTACTCCTGGAACACCTGCTCCAGCGTCTTCTTGTACTCGCACGCGTACTTGAGGTAGTTCATCAGGTACCGGGTCAGCGGGTGCACCGCGCCGCCGGGCACCGGCTGCTTCCCGGCGTCCGCGCGGATGGAGCTCTCCAGGTCGCAGAAGATGGCCGCCGCCGACTCGCCCAGCCGGGTGCGCACGGAGGCCAGCTCGTGCTTCAGGTCAACCAGGGCGGTGGACGCGCTGCCGCTGCCGCCGACGTCTTCGTCAGCTGCGGAAGCTGGCGCCCCGGCCGCCTCGCCCTCGCCGTCGCCGTCGGCCGGCGGGACGAGGAACGCGTCCACCAGCGGGACGGCGTCGCGGACGGCCTCGTACATGTCCAGCACCTTGAAGAGCTTCTCCGCGGCGCGCTTCGTCAGCACCACGGCCTCCGTGAAGTTGAGCAAGTGCAGCATGGCGCAGTGCGCGAGGTCCGCGAAGATGTCGCGCCCGAGGCACCTCTGCTGCCCACCGGCGGCGAACACGCGCGCGCACAGGTCGTGCTCGCCGGGGAGGTCCACCTCGACGGTGTGCCGGAACGCCTTGATCCACGTCGCGATCTCCGACTCCAGCGCCTCCCAGGGCATCTTCACCACGTCGTCGATGCTCGCCTTCTCGTACCCGAGGCTCTGCAGCGACGCGTCCAGCGCGTTCCGCCGCGCCACCAGGAACACCTGCGTGCACTCCGTCTCGTACCCGGCGGCGAACATGGCCTCCGCCATGGCGCGGAGCCGGCCCACGGTCTCCGGAGGGAACGGCGGCGACGCGTTGCCGTAGGCGGTCGGCAGTCGGCACGACGCAGCGGTCCAGCTCGGCGGCGTGCCCGAACGACGGCGGCCGCTTCATCGACCTGCCCGTGGCGCTGCCCGTGTCGGCGGCCAGCGGCGCCACCTTGGCGACGCGGGGGTCCTCCAGCATCCCGTGGAACTCGTCCTCCACGAACGTCATGGCGCGGTGCAGCACGCCGGTGACGCGGTGCACCCCGATGGTGTACGTGGCGGCGCCCTGTTTGTCCGAGGTGAGCGCTGACGCGAGCGCGGCCAGGCGCTTGATCGCGGCGAGGAGCGGCGGCGCATCCCCGGCCTCGTTCGGCGCCCACTTGTTGTCGGTCCCCTCTGACTGCGCAATCTCCTGCTCGACGGCGCTGGCGAACCTGTCCAGCGTCACCTCCGACACGGCCGCAAGGAACGCGTCGACCTCCGCCGACAGCGCGGCGAGGTCCGGCTCCGCGGCCTCCTCGTGCACGGCGTCGGGCCCCGCCTCGCCGGCATTGTCGGCGGCGGCTGCTTTCTCCTTCTGCGCGTCCTTGATGTGCTCGGTGAGCTTGATGGGGCCGAGGGAGAGGTTGCGGGCGAGCTTCTCCTCGCGGGAGGTGGCCGCCGAGAAGCTGCTGGACTTGAGCGGCGCGACGGGGATCCTGTCCATCTCTTGCCGCGGCGGCCAAGCTCGGCGCAACGAACAGCCAAGGTCAATGCCTCAATAATGGCTGGACGACGGCACGTCTGGTTTCTGATGAGGCATGCAAGGGGGGAGAGAAGCGTGGAGGGTGGATAGGGAATGGAGGAGGTGTAGGAGAGAGAGGAGAGGTCGCCGGAGGTTGAGGAGGGAGACATGACTTGAAAGAGTCTTTCTCTCTCCTCACTTCGCAACGCGGAGTTTGCTAAAGAAAGCATTGGTGCTGGCTACAGACGGAAAAATCTGCTCATATGAGCGCCCGCTCCGCTTATCTATTTGATCAAATTTTAGGCAATTATCAGAAATAGTACCTACATTTTTGTATACAGATACCATACGTTTATTATTCAAGTTCATTGTATGCTTATTTTGATACAATTATCATAGATCATTAATATTAGTACATTTTGTACTTAATGTATGATAAGTCCGTGCTTATTTTGGACAGAGGTAGGTCAGTTTATTTGGAAACCGCTTTCTAAATAAGTTGTACTAATAATAGAGAAGTGGCAATAAAAAAAGTTGATCTGATACAGCTTCAACTTACTACATTTTTGTATACAGGTACGTTTATTATTCAAATTTATTGTATGTTTATTTTGATGACAATTATCATAGATCATTAATATTAGTACATTTTGTACTTAATGTATGAGAAGTCTCCGCTTTCTAGATAAGCTGTACCAATAGAGAAGTGGTAAGTTCTGATATTTTTGTACGTGCTAACCATTTCATGGGTCAAGAAAAACATGTTTTTGAATATACCTTGACCTGCATGTGAATGATATGTTCGATAATATGGTCAGAAGATAGAATAATAACTAAGGATGATATGAATAAGATGATTAGGATAGTACTCTAAAAAATAAAATTTCAATAAAGCAAGTAATGCAAAAACTCCGGAGATTTGTTAGGTGATACTAACGAGAATGGGACTAACTCCTGAGATTTGTTGTATAACAGCATATAGGTTGCCTAAGGAAAAAAACGAACAAAGGAATAATAAAATAATATATAAAGGCTACACAGCGAAAGTTGTAATGATAAAGAAAAAACGTAGATTCTGATTAATAAAAGAAGACAAATGAATAAACAGTGTATGTGATTATCCACAAATTAAAAAGTCTATACCTAACAAAAAAGTGAACAGGAACACAGAAGAGAGGACAAACAAAAAGCTGCGACGTGGGGACGAGTGAAGACGACGCCTCCGGGTCGGGTGGGGGCCACTAAATGGGCCAAATACGTCAGGCAATAGAGGGACATGTGGCTGTGAGGCAAGCAAACGAGGCAAAATCATCAGGCAGATTCGACACCAGGCAGAGGAAGAGTTGACCCGGTGGTCCCCACGTCTGAAAAAGAGATGCATGCATGCAGGGTGTGCAGGAAAAAGCAGCCAATGAGGACAGCGCGTTAAGCTGAGCGCGCGCGCATGTGAGCAGCATTGCCTTTCACGTGCTGGCTACCTTGCGACGACGTGAGTCCCTCGCCGAAGCATGTCGTCTGCACGAAGCCTACCCAGGAACGTGGAAGGATAAAAAGAAGATTGCAATTTATTAATTTCCAAACTGGTGATTTCTGTTCCGACATTATTTAAACTTTGTCAAACTCAGATTAGACATGTGAATTAGGGACCCAACCTAAGTCCCAGATCAAAGAACTAATTTTATGTTTCTAATAACGTTGAGCTCACGCTTTTGAAAATCCCAAACCTAGAATTACACTGTCCACTTTTTCCTAAGGTAAAATATGTGTGTGTAAATTTTTAATCAACAATTGCAAATTTTAAATTCAACCTTTTTTTGCAATTGAAGTTTATGTTTAAACTTTGAACCTAAACATTTTACAGCAATATGCTATTTACTTGTCAATCAATAGCTTCCATGGAGGAAATGTGTTGAATTACTAACCTCGAGATCCAAGTTGATCCTCAATACCCTGTGAGCGCGGAACGTGAACTCTAGCAAGGTTTAGGATTTTGGATGGGGGACCTATGTCCACCTACGGTAGGGGAGGCCAAGGTAGTTAACTGTGGCACTACTGCATAACAGGTATTTACCGCCGGCTACAAAACCCCATCACCGCCGGTTTTGGCCCTCGGCAATGTAAGTCGGCGGTGGTGCCCATTGTCATTACTGCCGGTTACAAAACCAGCGGTGATGAAAACTTGTCACCACCGGTTCGTGTTACCCGTCAGTGGTGATAACGATTTTCAGAAATTCCAAAACTGAGTCAAAAAAAATAGCAATTTTTTAATCCCGGTAAGGCCCCACCAGCTAGCCGCACGGTCACAAGTCAAAAGTCACATGATTTCTCGCGCTGCGCGGTGCTGGGATTCGAACCTAAGACCTAGGCCCTCACACGTAGCTACTCTAACCACTCCACCCCTAAGTCACTTGTGTTCCTACATCATGCATATTCCTTTAGTACTAACTTCTCATAATTTTAAAATGAATATTTAGAACCCTAAACGATTTCAGATAAAAAAGTCATCAATTACAAAGTTGTTCTGATCTAGATCTACAACTTTGATGTTGGTGGTTTTGGCATCCGAGGTCGTTTGACAAATTTGAATTTCAAATCGTCAAAAATTTAGCCATGTTGTTGAGACATCAAATGATTTTTTTCAAATGAAAAGTCATCAACTACAAAATTGTAATTCTCATCGAGATCTACAACTTTGGTTTTTGTTGATTTTTCATCCGAGGTCATTTGCAAAATTTGAATTTCAAAATTTTTAAACTTCAGATACAAATTTAAGACCCTAAATGATTTCTAATGAAAAAGTTGTCAACTACAAAGTTGTAGATCATAGCGAGATCTGTAACTTTGCTTTTGATCATTTTTTCATCTAAGGTTGTTTGTATAATTCGAAAAAATTAAATTTTAAAATATAAGAGCTTCAAACATAATTCTGGGACTGTAAACAATTTCAAATAAAAAAGTCATCAATTACAAAGTTGTAGATCTCATCGATATAAAGTTTGTTGTCATCCACTTTGTTTGAAAAGTTATGAATTTTATTGTGTTGCAGGATAAATCATCAGCGCTGATTCGTATTACGAACCGTTAGTAAAAAGATTTTCACCACAGGTTGGTACCACAAACCGACGGTACAAATGGGCCGACCATCACTATCGGTTGGTAATACAAACTGGTTGTATTGATAGGTTTATCACCGCCTGTTCGTGTTACCAGCCGGCGGTGATAACCGCCCAAATTTTCACCAATGGTTCATAACACGAACCGGCGGTGAAAGTGGCAGCGGTGATTACCCGTTATGTAGTAGTGTGGGCGTGATTGATAGCCTGGACAAGAGCTCGGCCATGCTCGTGGGTTGCATGCACCGGTGTGTTGGTAGGCTGGACGAGGTCACCAGGCCAGGTCGACACGCTTCTTAAAGCAGCAAAGATGCTGCTGCGGGGAGAAACGAAAATAAGATGCATTTCTACTTAGTCAGACTCACTACACTATGCCAGAAAAGTCTATCAGTGACACCTAGTCTAGTGACTCAAAAGTAAAACGCGATACTCATACAAAATTAGTGACTCGTCTAGTTAAAACACGTCACTCATGTCTTTTTACAGTGACGTGGCTCAAGAATACGAGTCACTGATATATAGTCCATGACTTGTTTCTCCCACAGCTAACACACGGTGACGCGTAGTGGGAGCCGCGTCACACCGGACCCGAAAAAATAATTGATTTCAGTTGATGGAGAAATCAAGTCCGGAATCGAGCCCGCCACCCCTCGTCCGCTTCCCCTCGGGTCTCTCCGAGTTCGAGGTTGCTCGCCCCCCTCCACACCCCAACCCATCGGCGTTCCCTCCTGGCCGCGTCGGCCTCCCCACCGGCGGCGTCGGCCTCGTCATCCCTCCCGTCCGCGTCGACCCTGTCATCCCCACCGGCGCCTCTCTTCTCCAACGGCAAGGGCGACTGCGGCTCTACCGAGATCCAGATCGGGGGCGCCAGCGGCGGTGGCCCCTGGCCCGTAGCCTAGCCGGTGGAGGGCGAGATCCACACCATCACCGGCCTCACCATGGATCCGGTGACGCCAGCCCCCTTGTTCCCCTCTCTCTATTCCCTCTCACGGCTACCCCCTATGCTTCCTACACAGTGCCGGTCATGGGGAGGATTTAGGATGTGGTAGATCCAGTAGCCATGAGCCGGCGAGATTCCAACAAAGGGTGGTCCAACGCAGGCACGGTCGACTCCGCCTTCGCTTCTCCAGATCCGGCAAGGTGAGCCCCTGTTCCTCCCCATGAGTTCAAGACCCCCGCGAGATCCATCTTCCTGTTCCCCATTCAACAGTTAAGTATGGCCATATACGTGAGGGAAAGTTCTTCTGCTTAATGATGTAGTAGTCTAAAATTAAATTGATTTAGGTAATTTATTTACCCTTCTATAGAAAGCTAGTACACTTAATTTGGTTTGAATAAATCTCGCCTGTAACTGCAAGTGTACAAGCAAGCATACACACTGCTATCCTCTTGTGTTCAGCTGCACAAGAGGTGAGTAAGTACAGGGATGAAAATTGGCAGTAAATTATGCCTAAATTTCTTCTCTATGTGCAAGATGGCAATAATAAAAGAATTAGTACTGAGGTTATGTTTCAGAAATGTAAACAAGTGATCTATATGCTTTGGTGCAGCAGCTATTTTGATCAGTTAAATCAAATGAAAAATCATGTGCATTTGCTTAAGTCAATAGTTCACAAGAAGTTCTGTGATATTGTATCATGCTATTTCTTGAACCTGAAGTGTTTGCACATTTTCTAATATATAAAATGCTTACTAATTCCCTGGTATTTCATATGAGTTTGTCAGCTTAATTCCCATCTTCCTACTCTGTCTTTGGTACTTAAGATGTACTGTCAGGAGATGGTGGTGTTACAGATTAGTGATTAGTTGGGTCGCATAAGAATAGTACATTGGAGATAACACATTAGAGAGGTGTAGTTGTAGAGGTTCCAGGTTCCTCTGGATTTTCTTTTCCATGGTGCATTACTATTTATTTCTTCTTAGTTGCTTAGCAGAGCTGCTCATATATCACCCACTTGTTCAATTGGGTAAGGTCTAGTGATAATTAGTAGCAGACAATGTTGGATTAACCAATCATATTTCTGTTAGCCTTTTTTAAAAAACAACAAGGTGATACAGTTGTTGGCAGCTGTTGGTTCTTGATGGAGACTACAGATCAGGCTGCTGGTGGTTTTTTTTGAGATTAGAGCATACAATGAAATACTTTAATTTCGACCATGATCATAGTAGTTACCTCCCTCTCAACTCAGTTCAATGTACACTGTGTTTACTTTATATTGGTAACTGGTTGCTGATTTTCATATCTGACATATGCACTTCTGTCATGCACACCAACTTCTATTATTAGGCGGAAGTGAGGTTCAAGTTTGGCTCTTATTATTAGAGGCAGCTTTCTGTATTTATGAAATACTTCCCATGTCTGAAATTTTTTTAATTAATTTGTACAAAATCTTCTCTCCATGTTAATTGTTATTTTCTTTTCTTTATCTCTTACAGGTTGTGATTTTGTGTGTACTAATATCAACTCCATGTAGAAGTGAGAAGTACCAGGCTGTTGATGACCCTAGTAGATTATTAAAGGTAAATGGAACATTGCAATATTTATGCAGTTGTGTTTTCTGACTTTGTCTGTTGGAACCTCATGCCATGTTATGCCAGTGTACTTTACCTTCCATCACAAATTAGTTGCTTCTTTTTTGGATAATGGCTTTGCAATATAAACTTATCATGCCTTAATCGCCTCATCAATCTTTCACTGTGTCGTCATTCACTTTTGGGAACATCATTTTAAGTACCATATCATTCAAGTAAATTGATGCACCTCTGCAACTTTATAGTAATTAAGGATGCCATTGTGAAAGAGTTTAGAGCATCTCCAATAGATTGGAAAAATTCACTTGGTAAAAGTAAAGATTTAGCAAGTTGCAAAAACTTTTGACAAGTGAAATTTTGTTGTGTCTCCAATAGTTTGGTAAATTGGGCTTGGTAAATTAGAAAAGTAGGCTCACTTGAGTAACAGACCAACTAATTTTGGCCATGTCGCGCGTGGCCGCTCGGCTCGACGTTTGGCCTGGCCTGCCGTCGCCGTCCCTGATCTCATCCTCCGCCGGCCATCTCCCAGCAGACGAGGCTGCTGCTTCTGGGCCAGGCGCCCATCTGCTGCCGATCTCTAGGTGATGGATCATCCTCCGACGTCCCTCATCTCATCCTCTGTCTCCATCTCTCTTCCCACCGGCCTCCTGTTGATCCAGATTATACATATTGTAGTTCATATGTGAGTCACGAATCATGCCTAGGAAGAGATCCCTTCTTCGAAGACAGTTGGATGAGGAATCATCCGATGATGATGACCAATTTGAGATAGTAGTGGCTGCTGCAATTGTGAACACCTTTGGCAATGCCAAAAAGAAACATGGTGGCTCTACCTATACCTGAATTCCTAGCTATCAGAAACAAAACCGAGCACGTAACAGGGACTGCCAAGGGATCAGGGAAACCGAGCACGCAACAGGGACTGCCAAGGGATCTGGGAAATTCAACCCTGCTACAAGAATCAAATCGATGATTGGAGGGACTGCCAAGGGATCAGGGAAATCCATACCTACCGGACAAGAGGATGGAGGCGATGAAGAATCAACTCGAAGACCGGGCGATGAAAGGACGAGAGGATGGACGCGATGAAGACCGGAAGAGAGTTGGAGTCCTCTCGATCCTCCCGTGACGAAGAAGACCGGCCTCTCGATCTTCTCGTACCGGGCGATGGTGGAACACCTGCGCTCCGAGGAGTCCGATCGACGCAAGGAGCTTTTATCCTCAGGGTCGCGTGTGAGAGGGAGGCGGGGATCTTTCACTTCGTGCGCGGGAGAACTGGCGACGGCGGCAAAAGGAAAACCTACGACGGATAGCAAGCGACTTCGACCGCGGATATTTCCGTGTGCCGTTCCCTGCGTTCCCAAGTTGGAATAATTTAGCAAGCCATATAGCAAAGTGTTGGAGCAAGATTTTTCTTCTTTTCCCAAAAAAACAAGGATAGCAAGTCATTTTCCAAACTATTGGAGATGCTCTTACCATATGGTCCCTTTCACCATTAATTATGGTGCCTTTTTATTTCTTCTAATGAGTAGTCATATTTTGTGCCACTCATGTTTTTCTTGAGGCATTTTTCTAAAGTCTGTAACTTCCTGAGCAAAATTCATGCAGCCAGTCACATATTAAGGTCAAGAGATGAACCACAGTGTCAACTGCCTTTAGTTCTAGTTTATCCTCTGGACAAATCCAGCACTACTAAGTGTTCCTTTCTTTGTCAATGTATACTAATTTGGTATTGTTATTTTTTGTAGTCCTTACATTCTTTGTTTTTTTGTGTGATCTTCAGTTTGCAAAAATGTTACATATAGCAAGTCCTCTCCCTATCTATTAGTAGATGGATCTTTTCCAAGAGTTCACTGTACTTTGAGAAGAAATGTTACATACCTATGTGATTACCAGCGCTTATAATTGTAAATAAAAATATCTGAATGTAATAGTAGGGCATGTTTGAGAAAGTCTTATATTGGTAACTCTGACTTCATATGGCATAGCAAGTTTATATCTGGAGCAGTGCCAACCCTTTCATCCATATGAGCTTTATGGGCCACTTCACCTTTATGTCTGCTTACTTACCATGGGTAAGTGTTCTTGTCCTGTTTCTTGAATGCCACATCAGCAAGGGAAATGCAGTAGCTAGTGGCATGGTTTTTAGAAACCATCCTTGTATTTGGGAGGGCCACAGGACTTAAATCTCACATTTATTTTTTAGGCTCTATTTTTTTCTTTGTCCAATGATTTAATTATATGCTAGACTTCCTGGTAACATATGGCGTACAGAAGTTTATTTTTATTAACTTGAATTAGTTGCCTCTTTTGTTATGATTTACTAACTTCACAGCACTAGTAACTAAGTTTTTGGCACAAGAAGAAATGACCTATTTTAACATAATGAAACTGAGCAGTCTACAAGTATCTTCACCTTGACATGCTTCTCTAATACTAGTCTTTGGTACATCACTAGTATTTTGATTTTTTATTGCAACTCATGCTGGTGATCACACCCCAATCAAATCCTATTGGAATTGATAAATGTCAAAATCTCTTGACAAATGCATTTTATTAGACTTTTGCTAGATCAGTTATAGTCCTTGATTCACAACTAGACACAAGGCTAACCCATTTATTTAGGATATGGCTGAAGAATGCTAGCTGCAATTACTAGGATTTCCAATTCTCATCATTTTTGTTTGAAATGAGCATATGCTTTCCTTAACTTTGCAGATAATGGCGGGCTAGTAGGACACTGGCATCTTCACAGCAGCTTGGCAGAGTAGTCTGCAAAACAAAACTTAGATTTCTCCACAGCACTAGCATAATGTAGTCTTTTTTTCACAACCCTATTGGCCTATTTGGATGGAATAGAAATTGTGAATCTTATATTAAATGAGTGGATCTTGTATTGAAAAGTGTGGATTTATTTGTTATTGTGCTGTATATAAAAATAGCCACCTAAATTTCTATTTTTTTTTGTTTTTTAATATTGTTATCAGTGACGCGTTTTCCCTATATGTGTCACTGTTAAAAGAGTCCTTAGTGATGCGTATTGACTGAATGGGTCATTGATAAGGGGCTATCAGTGACGCGTATATACTAGACGCATCACTGATAAAGGCTATCAGTGACGCGTGTTGGCTGGGCGCGTCACATGTGAACGCTATTAGTGACGTGTTTTTATGCGTCACTAATGTCTCCTTATCACAGACGCAAAAACAGTGACGCGTCTTTTACGCGTCACTGATGACCATCTGAACGCGTCACTGATGACCTTTTCTGGCATAGTGCTACGTGCTTGGATGGATGGTTCAATCACCAGCGGTGTTGCTTTTTCTTAGCATGGATAATGAGCATCGGGAGATGGATAGAAAGAGAAAGATGAAAGGACAAGGCTCCGGGAACAATACTCGTCAATGTACAAATTCTCAGTATGACTTTCATTCGAGATTCCAAGGACCAGTCAGTCAGTGGAACCGTAATTTAAATCAACAGTGGTCTCAGAATCGACAGAATAATCAGTTTCAGCAACGACCCCAGTATCAGCAGAACAGACAGTTTCAACAGCAGAGTGGTCAGCAAACTCCATGCCAGGGTAATCCCAACTCTACCCCAATGAAGACTAGTGCACCTAGTAATCCCAATTTGTGTTATCGCTGTGGAGAGCCTGGACACTATTTCTAATCATTGTCCCAAGAAGCAGAACCAACAGACACCGCAGGGGCAGAGGTCATCCAACACTGGAAAGGTGAATCATGTGTCTACTGAAATGGCACAGACGGAGCCTGAAGTAATGCTTGGTACGTTTAATGTTCATTCTACTCCTGCAACCATTCTTTTTTATTCTAGAGCTTCATATACCTTTATTTCCAACATTTTTGTTAGAATGCATAGTGTACACATGCTTGCCATGAAAGAACCTCTCTTAGTAAACTCACTTGGGGTACCATGCAAACCACTAATTGGTGTCTTCCAGTTAGTATGGTTTTAAGGGGGTAGAGTTTAAGATAACTCCTACAGTGTTGATGACATCTGGTATTGATGTGATCTTGGTTATGGATTGGATGAAACAAAATCAGGCAGTGATTCAGTGTCAGCAGAAGGTAGTAGTTGTAAATGCACCTAATGGGGAGAAGATCAATGTGGATGTAGCAGTGCAGAAGCAGCCAACCGCCTTAGTGAATTAGCTTGATGATGATGCTAGTAAAGAGAATCCAGTTATCGATGAATTCCCATATGTCTTTTCAGATGATTTTTCAGGTATGCCACCTGACTGAGACATTGAATTTCTTATTGAATTATTACCTGGAACTACACCCATAGCTAAATGACCATATAGAATGTGAGTAGATGAATTAGAAGAACTTAAGAAACAAATTAAGGAATTACAAGATAAATGTTTTATTCGTCCTAGTTCATCACCTTGGGGTGCACCAGTTATCTTTGTTGATAAGAAAGATGGTGGTCAGAGAATGTGTGTTGATTATCGGTCACTTAATGAAGTAACTATCAAGAACAAGTATCCTTTGCCCAGAATTGATGACCTGTTTGATCAGTTGAGAGGTGCTTGTGTGTTCTCTAAGATTGATTTGCGTTCTGGTTATCATCAATTGAAGATTCGTGCTTCTGATATTCCAAAAACAGCTTTCACTACGAGGTATGGTTTGTATCAGTATACTGTGATGTCATTTGGTTTGACCAATGCACCTGCCTACTTTATCTACATGATGAATAAGGTGTTTATGGAGTATCTTGATAGTTTGTGGTGGTATTTATTGATGATATACTGGTATTTTCCAAGACGGAGAAAGAGCATGCTGAACATCTGAGGTTGGTATTGCAGAAACTTAGAGAGCATAAACTGTATGCTAAGCGAAGTAAATGTGAGTTTTGGTTGAAGGAAGTCTCTTTTCCTGGTCATGTTGTCTCTAATGGTGGAATATCAGTGGATCCAGGCAAGGTAAAGGATGTATTAAATTGGAAGCCACCTACTATGTGGGCGAGATTCGTAGTTTCTTGGGTTTAGCTGGATATTACAGACGGTTCATTGAAGGATTTTCTAAACTTGCTAAACTGATGACATCTCTGTTAGAGAAGAATGCCAAGTTTGTATGGCCTGATAAATGTCAAGCTAGTTTTGAAGAATTGAAGAAGAGATTGACTACAACACCTGTCTTGGTATTGCCAGATTTGAGTAAGAAGTTCTCTATTTATTATGATGCTTCTCGTCAAGGTTTGGGTTGTGTCCTTATGCAAGAAGGCAGAGTTGTTGCTTATCCATCTAGACAGTTGAGAAAGCATGAGCTGAATTATCCTACTCATGACCTGGAGTTAGCAGCTCTAGTTCATACTCTGAAGATTTGGAGACACTATTTGATTGGGCATAAGAGTGATATATACACCGATCATAAGAGTTTGAAGTATATTTTCACTCAGTCTGATCTGAACTTGAGGCAACGCAGATGGTTGGAGTTGATCAAGGATTATGATCTGGAGATACACTATCATTCTGGTAAAGCCAATGTTGTAGCCGATGCCCTTAATAGGAAGAGTTATTCTAATGAGATGCAAATGTTGTCTATGACAAGTGAGTTGTGTGCTGAATTTGAACATCTAAATTTGAGAATTGTTACTAATGCAATGGAGTTGGTGATAGAACCTACATTAGAGCAAGAAATATACAAGGGCCAGTTGAAGGATGAGAAACTAAAGAAGATAGCGGAAGACATAGTGATTGGTAAGTCACCTGGTTTTCGAATGGATGATAATGAAATTTTGTGGTTTGGAAAGAAGTTGTGTGTACCTAAGGATCATGTTATTAACATGTGAGTTGCCATAGATTTAATTAAAACTCAATAGTATGGTTGTAATATTAACATAATTGTAACTGCATATGTAAATAACAACGTAAACTTGTAAAGCAAGGTAGACTTGCATATGTAATATGAGATTTAATTTCTCACTTTGTGGAACGTAGGTAGTCACCGTGAAGGTGTAGACCTTTATGACTTTTAATTATTTTTCACGTCGAGATGTATTCCTTGTATGTCTAAAATTAAATTGGGAGAGCACATTGAGTAATAAATCCTGCAGTGGTATGAGTACTACCTTGTGTTCACCAATTATATTTTAAAGCAGGGTGACATCAAGTGAAAAAATTGTTCCAAATAGGGAGAAAGAAAATTCGACCATAATTATTTGCATAGGTACATGTGATAGGTAATTGTAAAAAAAAACAAGACGCGTTCGACATGTACAAAAATTGTTATAATATGATTGCGAAATTGTAAATATATACAAATGCAATGATAATACATCAGCTGATGTGATTTAGGGAATTGAAAAACAAATTTCTATGCAAATAAAAATTAGCTAATGCAATATGAAAAAGCCAATAATAATTGGCCCAGGTTGTAAGCTCATAGGCCCCAACCTGGGCCTGGGCCATCATCAGGCCCAAATGGGGGGGGCGGGGGGTATAAAGGCCAGAGGCTAAGGTTTTCAACCCTACCCCGCAGTCCCCAAGCCACCAGCCGCCAGGGGCTCAAGGCGCCGCCACCAGGGGGCTCAAGCCGCCGCCAGCAGCAGGGAGGGGGGCGCGTCTCCTGCGCCCGCATGGGACACACGGGCCCGCCTCAATCCGCGTGCGTGGGGTCAGCCTCGCAGGGGAGCGGACGCCGCGCCCGCGCTTGGGGATGCGCAGCCACGCGGTGGGGCCACCGTGCGGGGAAGGCCACAGCACCGGACCGTGTTGGGCCGTCGGAGGACCACGCCACGTCAGGCCTCCGCGCCGAGAGGGGCGTGCTGCCACGTCGGGTCGCCGCGCTGGCAGGGTGCCACGCCGGGGGCCGCTGACACGCCTGGACGACACTCGCGCTCGCCCGTGGGAGCCACGACTGGAGGACGGCCGTGCCTGCCCCCGTGGAGGACGGTCGCGCTTGCCCCCATGGAGGACGGTCGCGCCCGCGCCGCGCGCACCTAGGGGTTGCAACCTTGGAGTCGCGCCGTGCCCCGCTTCCGTGGAGGACGCCCGCGCCCGCGTGCTGCCATCGGAGCCCAGAGCAGCAGCGCCTCCTCCCCTCTTCCCCCTCCTCCACAGTGGTGCTTAGACCAGAGGTGCGCGCCCCCGAGCCAAAGGCCCGTGGGGCACGCTGATCCATGTGCGACGGAATCGCGGGGGAGCAAGAGGGGTCGGCGGTGGTGGTGGTGGAGTAGCAAGTGCCGGGTCGATGGCGTACTCCGGCAGACGAGTCGGTGCCGACATCCGCGCCGCGATGGTTGGTGGATACGAACGGCGCAGAGGCGGGTTATGTGCAGCCCGCTTGGGAGATGGCGTCGGCGTCGGGTAGCGGTTCGGCGACACCGGCTCGATGCCCAATTGCAGCCACGACGGGCTGGCCACCATTTATGGTGGCGGTGATGGGCATGGACCGTCGCCGTGGAGCGGGCACCATGGCCGGGCTGGAGCCGGCAATGCGAGGACCTGCGCCAGGGGCGCCGATGGAGCCGGAGCGGAGAACGCCGGCGGTGTTGGTGCCCTCGGAGGTGGTGCCGCGGGCGGAGCCGTGGGTGGCGCCGCGAACGGTGCCGTGGACGACACCACCGAATGCCGTGAGGTGGTGCGACGTTGGCATGACGGCGACCTCCAAAGCGGCGTCCTACCGGAGAACGACCACGGTTCCTGTCGAGGTCGCGGTGATCACCACGAAGGCGGTAGCCGCGTCGCTCGCCAAGGACGTCGCGGATGTCCTGAAGAAGCTCGCCTTGGAAGCGGTGGTTGCCGAAGTGTATGCCCAATGTGCGGGCACGGTTGTATGCCATCCATACAATCTGGAGAAGAAGGGCAGCCGAAGGAGCAAAATTATGGCGAGGGTGCGGCATTGTTACCTTCGGATTAGGTTGCTCCCCTCGACAATGTTCTAACCAGCTGAGCTATTCTCTGTGTTGGGGAAGAAGAGCGAGGTGCTGATAACGTGTTGCGAGTAGAAATTGCGAGTAACAGAGAGAATGTAAAATGAACTCGGGTCATCTTTATTCATTGATCACAGGGGTATATATACACAGTATCGGAGAAGGGAAACTCTCCCCGCACGCAACCACGACGCACGTTCGGGTCGTGGGGGAACCTCCCGTTAGAGACGCGGTCTTCACGGGGAAGTCCTCCCCATGTACGGAGTCGTTGAGATCATAGAGATAGGACCGAGGGGGAATACGAGGAATCGGATAAGATCACCCCAACGAAATATTTCGTAACAAATCTGTTTCATTTTGGAGAATACTCTGTGTTGGGTAGTTAAACCTTTGTTGAGTTAGCTTTGAGACTGTTTGAGTTGTCTAGCAGAGTTGTTTTCCTTAGAGTTTGTAGTAGCTGTCTTGTTGCTAAATTGTAAGCTGGTATCCCCAGCGGTGGATCAGGGCGTTCAATACGCTTTCTAATAAAGCCGGGTGGATCCTTTGATCTAAAAAATAGGCAGTCCCATATTCATATTTTCAATTTAAAATGACAATTTCAAATTCGGCAAATAACTTATATTATCTTTCTTGCAAAAAAAAAACTAAACATTACCGTCCTAGTTATTTAGAGTATTAGTTTATTGGTAGTACGCTCAGTGTGGCAGTGTGGGTGAGGGGCAATAGGAAAAACTGTGACGCAATGCGTACGAAACGAATCATGAGTAGATTTATGGAAATTGCAGTCCCTGCGGTCTGCGGATTCGGCAAATCTTCTCTTTAGTTCCTTTATATATGCATCGTGAATATATCTTGTTGGAAAAAGGTAAAACCTTCTGCTTTTGCGGTATGCTCGGTTCGTGTCGGACTCTCCCTTCGACGAATCGCAGCGCGTGGACTCATTTGATCTCAAAAGCACAACGACACGAACCAACTTTTCCCGATATCCTAACGGCCGCCGAAGTCGATCAATCTGCCGCGCCCCCGATCCTAATCCTCCTCCGACGACCAGACCATGTCCCGACCCTCGGCGGCGCGTCAGCATCAGCAGCAGTGGCGGCGGCGGCGGCAGCACGGCGAAGTGTTCGTCCGGCTGGTCACCGCCGCAAACCTCGTGCAGGAGCTGTCCACGATCCGCGCCCTCCTGGAGTCGTACCCGTACGTGACCGTGCACGCCGAGCACCACGGCGGCGGCGGCGGCGGCGACGAGGAGGGAAACAACCTGCCACCCGGCGTGCGCATCGACGACCTCCCCGCGGCGTCGCGCTACGGGCTGGCGAAAGTCGACGTGGACTCCTCGGTCCCCTACTCCCAGCTCGGCATCACGCTGTGCGACGCCAACGGGAGGCTCCCCGTGCTGCCCGCCACGCCCTGGCCCCCGGGCGCCGCCGCCGCCGGACAGTCCGTGTGGCAGGTCGCGCTCCACGACCGCGAGTACTCCGGCTCCGTCTCCGGCGGTGGCGTGAGCAGCCTGAGCGTGAGGGCGTTCGCGTACGCGCTGTTCGCCACGGGCGTGGTGTCCGCCGAAACCCGCCGGAGCACCGCCGTCACGTGGGTTGCGTACGGCGGGCTCTACCACCTCGGGTTCCTCCTCAAGGTGCTCACGGGCGGCGCGCGGCTGCCGGACACCAAGGAGGAGTTCCTGGCGTCGCTGAGAGCGTACCTCGGCGACAGGGTGTTCGACGGGAGGTACGTGGCGGCGCGGCTGCCCGGGGACGAGGTGAGCTTGAAGGGCACTCTCACGCACATGGCGTCGTTGCTCGGTGCGCCCGCGGCCACGGCGGCGAAGGAGCCGTGGCAGGCCGGGGAGCGGAGCCTTGTCGCGTGCCAGGTGTTCATGCGCCTCAAAGGCCTCTTCTTTGCATGGGATAGCGTAGACATGCATGCTGGCTGTATCCATGGCCTGCACTCACCCACGTCATCGTCGAGCTGATTGTGTTGTACAGTGTATTCTTTTTATAACAAGATCATGTTGTACAATAGGATTTTTGTCAATTGTACTTTGTATCAAACTATATACAGGACACTATTTTTTTAAAAAAATAGCACGGATGATGTGCAACTGACTTTGTCAAATGTTGTTGTGGGCTGCGGTCCCTCGCCATATGGCCATGTGGGAATAATATACGCTAGTAAATATATCGGTAATGATACAGTGAGGACGTCCGGACGACGTCGGACGCACCCGACGGGTACGACCCGACTCAACCGCACGCACCCGAGCGTGCGTCCACTTGACCGCCCTGCCCGCTTGTCCATATCCGCTATTCGATTCGCTCACCTCCTTCCTCCCCACTCGCTCGCCTCCTCCCCGCTCCATTTCTTTTCTCGGTTGCTCCGCTCCGCACGCGCGCTCCTCCCCGTGCGCGCCTTTGTGCTGCTCCGGCGGCGAGCCCGCCCTCCTCCCTCCCCTCCCCCTTCCTTCCTTCCTCTCCTCCCTCCTCCCCTGCGCTTTCCCCCGCTATGACATGCTCGGCCTCCTTGCCACTGGAGTAGGGGCGACGACGGCAGCATCTGGTGAGCCCGCCGCCCTCCGCTCCCTCCCTGATGCTCTCGTCCTCGCGCGCCGCGAGATCCATGGGCTCCGATGAGGTAGGTGGGAAAGGATCTGGATCTGAGACGCCCCTCCCCCGCGCTCCCCCTCTGGATCTCGATCTGGTCCCTCCTCTTCCTCCCCCCTCCTCCTCCTCCTCCTCGTCCCCCTCTGGATCTATGGTTTTGATGGTGCCTATGATTTTGTGGCGAGGTAGATCTAAGCTACATGCAACAGATAATATGAAGCATGATTCTCTAATGTTGCGGTAGCTTCTTCTCCTTTGTTGCAGCAGCTTCTTCTCCTTGTGGCGAATCAGATTTAAGCTACATGGCAACAAATGATGTGAAGCACGATTCTCTGATGTTGCAGTAGCTTCTTCTCCTTTGTTGCATTAGCTTCTTCTTCTTGTTGCAGCAGCTTTTTTCTCCTTGTTGCAGTAACTTCTTCTCCTTTGTTGCAGTAGCTTCTTCCTCTTTGTTGCAGTAGCTTCTTCTCCTTTGTTGCAGTAGCTTCTTATCCTTGTTGCAGCAACTTTCTTCTCCTTTGTTGCAATAGCTTTCTTTTTCCCTTGTTGCAGTAGTTGTATTCTCCTTATTGCAGTAGTTTTTCTCCTTTGTTGCATTAGGTGTTTTTCGATGTTTCAACATTTTTTTTGTTTGTTTCACCAGTTTCTGTTTATGTTTCATTAGGTGTCTTCCGATGTTTCAAAAGCTTTTTTCATTTTGTTTCAACAGTTTTTTTTGTTTGTTTCATCAGACGCCCTTTGATGTTGCAATAGTTTTTTTCTCCCTTGTTTGCAGTTCGGGGGGGTGGACTATGGTGGTGAGCTGGTGGCGGGAGCAGAGGGTGCTAGGGTCAGCGAGGTTGGGGGGCGGGACACATCCGTGCGCGCGGGGGAGGTGGGGGGCACTTTTCTTCTCCGTGCGGGGGTGGGTCGGGGCGGTCTTCTCCGTACTCCCCCGCGCGATGAGAGGGGGGCTTGGTGTAAGCTGGCGGCGGGGCTCCGTGCGGGGGCGGGCCGGGGGGATTCGTGGGTGCGGGAGCGGGGCGGGGGTCGCCTTTTCCTTTTTTCATGGGGCGGGGGCGTACGGGGCCGGACGGGTGGGGGCGCTCGCGTGGTTTTTGCAGCGTCCGGACGCGGCCTTGGAGCCGGGCGTCCGGGCGCTAGCAACGCCCTAAATATATCAGTGCGCTGCTATGGGTGTGTGACTAATTTTAAAATTTATTATCTTTAAAGTTTCTCTTTCATTGTTTCCAACCGAGAATTTGAATTTGACCCTTGTTTGGAAACTAACTTTTTTTACTCTTGTTTTTTATAAACTCTATTATTTCTTGCACTTAAATATATTTCTTTTGTAGAATCGCACAACTTTTACTTAGCTTTTCAATAAATATATGCAATTATTATAATCAAGCACGTTAATTCATATCATGGTCGTACTGAAATAATAGTATACGTCACGTGCTATGGCTTCAACCGTCACTAAAAGAATGACTCTTGAAGATAGATTTTCAAGGATTGTTGCTTGTTTCAACCGTCTCTAAAAATAGGTGATTTCTAGGGACGGTTTTGTTAAGTCCACCGTCCCTAAAAATCGATTTTCAAGGGTGGTTGACTAAGTCAATTATCCTTAAAAATAGCTGCAGCACAAATAAATTCATATCTTTTTCAATTGAAGTCGGATGAAGACAAAATTTATATCATAATTGTAGTGTTGGACGAGATCTAAAACTTTGTAGGTGATAAAAATGTTGTTTGAGATCATTTAGGGTTCCAAATATATAAATTAGAGCATCTCCAACAGAATTGGTATCTAACACGCAAATGCTATTTTTAGCTAAAGCTCTAGAAAAATGGCCTCTAAGAGACTAGCCAACACAATTGCCATCCCGTTTGACATGCTATCCTGTGAGCCTCGGTAGCTAAATTTGGCTAGCCAACATGCCTTGCAATCTTAGATATGTGACGCTGACAGCTAGTGCCATGTTTGCGTTGCTCCAAACTCCATTCCTTTCTCTTGGAGATATGGCTAGTCTGTTGGAATGTGTTGAATTACGGAGAAAAGATTTTTACGAAGTGGATAGCTAAATGAAGATATGAAACATGGAATTTAGAATATCTCTTGGAGATGCTCTTAAGTTATTAGATTTTGAATTTCAAAGTTTTAAATTTTTTAAAAGGCCTTGGATAGAGACACAGTCTATATCAAAGTTCTAGTGCTCGATGAGATCTAAAACTTTATAGTTGATTTTTTTTCCTTTTAAGTGAGTAGGCACAAGTTACTGTGTGGTGCAGTCGTACGGGACACCACGCGCGAGGCGAGAGGTTGTGGGTTCGAATCCTGGTGGCTGCACTTGTTCAAAACCAGTGAAAGTTAAATCTTGTGAGCTGTGGTCGGTCCTTTAGGCTTTTGGCCACATTAAAAAATATATTTTCTTATTTTTAATGGATTTCTAAATGACTTTTAAAAATTTCTAAAAATTATATTTAGGGACGGTTGACTTAAGTCAACTGATCCTGAAAATTAATTTTTAAGGGCAGTTGTCCTAAGAGAATCGTTTCCGAAAATCAATTTCTAGGAACGGTTTCAAAACCGTCCCTGGAAATCACCTATTTTTACAATCGGTGGCATTTTTTAAACCAATTCTGAAAATCGTTTTTGACCACAAGCAAAAATGATTTATATACTAGTGAAATTAGGTTGGCACGACCACGTCGTGACAACGGTTTCCCCAAAGTCTATGGCACATCTGGCTTTCCTGTCAATATCCTCCCTTGGGGCCTTTCCCTACCAAATACCCTAGGGATACCGTTTCCCTGTAGTTTTTCAGCCTTTCCCTGGATTATAAACCCTAGGAAAAATTATTGATTCTAGAAGTGAAGAAAACTAATTGATCATTGTCCATTATATATGGATTTGTTTCTTAGATGTGTGTAATGCTTGTGCGTTGTTTTTTTTTGAAAAAAAAATATTTTTTAAAAAATGATTTTTTATAGACACGTGGTGTCTAATTCACAATAACATGTCTCGTAAATGCGTCATACTTTCTCCTCATATATGGTATTGTACAAATACAAGAATCTTAACAAATGCTTGCAAACATGCAAGCACTGCAGATAAATAACCAGATCCGGCCGATCCGTGGAAAGATCTACTAGGCTCCTGATCGATATGCCAAGTAGTTCAGTAGTCGACATCCCCACCGTCGGCGGTGGAGACAATCAGCAGGAGTAGAGCACGTCGACCATCGTCGTCCCCGACGACGTCGTGGGGTCGCAAGTGACGGCCGGCCCTGGGGGCGGGCGAGCGGGGCGGCCGCCCCAGGCCCCAAGCCGTAAGGGCCCCATTCTGCATGTATCCGGTGTAGTTCTCTACTCTGTAGGAGTAGTATTTTGGAGCTTAGCTGAAGTACCGCAGAGTGCAGGTATCAGTGTACCTATATGCATCAATTCTTTTTTTTTTGGCCACACGGCTGTAGGGATGCTCACTGTAACCATACGCTTGTAGGGTATATATGCTTTGTGCTAGTTTTCAATCATTAAATATATTTTAAAAAATTCAGCACATGTCTTCTATAAACGATGCCATTAGTAGTTAAAAAATATAAAGGAGGAAACGAGTGATGACAGAGGATGCATTAAAAAAATAATATGAACATAGGGGAAATATAGATGAATCAGTAATTATTGCGCATAGGAGCAAATGAATACTACTAATGCTGAAAGCATAGCCTTATGGTAGACAATGATTTGGATATCGATGAGGATGGTAACTAGTACTCCCACCGTTCGAAAATAAATGCATATCTCGTTTCTTGAGGAGTCAAACATTTTTAAGTTTCATCAATTATATGAAAAATGCTATCGATGTTTATATCTGTAAATAAGTATATAATGAAAGTATATTTCAATTTCAATCTAATGATACTTACTACACATAATAAATATGAATACTTTTCTATATATACCTAGTCAAATTTAAAAGTATTTGACTTTTCGAGAAGCGAGACTTGCACTTATTTTGGGAGGGGGGAGTATGTGATAATAAGATAAACTTTTAGAAAGTCTACAGTGCAAGGAGAATAGGTAATGCATGCTAGGTAACCACTCTTAGCTTAGCATCCAAACTAATACAAGTGATAACAGATGTACATATGATCTAAGGGGCCTCAATTTTTAGTCTTGCTCTGGCCCCCAAAATCTCAAGGCCAGCCGTGCCTCGTGATCGATGGCTACTCCGGGCGCAAGGGAGTCGACAACATCAAATACTACTTCAAATCCGGCCTGTTCAACGTCGGCGGCCATGGCTGGTGTATCACGTACTTCCCCCAAGGCGACGAAACAACCATTGTCGATTGGATCTCCCTACATCTCACACTCGTTCACACACTCAATGCGCAAGTCAAGGTACATCTCGCATTCAGCTTGCTAGACAGCCCTGGAGAACCAGCGTCACCGGACATCATGGCCAGGGACGACATCACGTTCACAGATTCTAATTACATGCATGTCCGGATTTCCTTGGTTCATCGAGAGGAAGGCCTTGGAGGAATCGCCCTACCTTGTAGATGATTATTTCAGGGTCAAATGTGATGTCACAGTCAAAAACCATGGCGGCGCACAGGCCCATATACATGGTCGACACCATAGACATGCATGCTGGCTGTATCCACGGCCTGCACTCACAGACGTCGTCTAGCTGATTGTGTTGTACAGTGTATTCTTGTTGTACAGTGTATTCTTTTAACGACAAGATCATGTTGTACAATAGGATTTGACAATTGTACTTTGTATCTAACTGTATACAGGACACTATTTATAAAAATTAGCACGAATGATGTGCAACTGATTCTGTCAAATGTTGTAGTGTGCGGTGTGCCGCAGTGCCTCGCCATATGGCGGGAATCAATATGCATATACATAAACATTGGATTTTGGTATTCGCTATTATACATCTTATAAAGAAATAATGTTTTACAACCGGTTTGGAAGAGTATGCACAAAAGTGGTCTCCACTCTCGGTTTGGAACAGAGCATATATAAAACTCATACATCATATTGTATGAAAAAAGTAATAAATCATAGTTCCAAAGCCCTCCTTTAAAACCTGATTTGTACACACAAGTGGTCTTCACTCTTTCTTTGGCACGAACAAATGCGAAACTAAAGCTTCGTTACCAGTTTATGTGTTAACTAAAGCTTCTGATCGAACCGTGACTCCTGGACGGCGAAGCGCTTGTCCAGCTTGAGCTCCATGTCGCCGAATCGCTTCAACAACTCATTGAGGATGAGTTTGATGTCGGGGTTCATGGTGCCATGATGGCATTGCAGATGGGTAAGTGGTCGTGAGGCGCAGGTAGCTCTAGATCGAGCCAAACCTTTGCCGTGGGGAGAGATGATGCGAATCGAATCACAACTGAGAGATAAGGCTTTGTTTGCAATTCCAACCCAAATCTGGTGCCAAATCGACCCCGGGAGGAAGGTATTGGGGAATTAGTGTCTCTGATACCAATTGATAGCAACTCCTTGCAATGAAATTGGGAATTGGTAGCAGAAAGGAAAAGGAGAAGAAAGACATGTTGGAGGAAGACCAAGGTTGTTCCTCATAGATAAGTATTTGATTTTCGATTTGTTCTCCTCTCTCTCTCAGTACTTATATTATTATATGAGCATGGTCCGCTCAGACGCTTGCTTGCAAGCACGTTGTGGGCCGGCAGTGGCGGATTAAGGATTTCATCAAGAATAGGGCCTCTATCTAGAGGTAACATCTACCATAGTACCCTACCCAGCAAGGTTCCTTTAATATCACACACATAAATAACTGACAAAGATAAATTTTCTAATTAATATCCTGATTAGACTAAAATTGCTAAGAACATAGTTTATAATTTAGTTTTTAATCTAATTCAGTACAAATGAATTAAGAAAGAGTGGATCATAATTCATACCAAACTGGAAGACCAGATCACAGAAGGAGAAGGGACCAAGGGGCTGATCCGGTGGCCGTCCACAGGCCATAGCCGCTTGCCGACCACCGACGTGAAGCTATGATGTTGTGGTCGCCCTGCGGCCTGGGGCTAGCGGGTTGGGGCCTGGCTAGCTGGATCCCTTGGCGTGGTTGCATGGGCAATGGCAGAGCAAGACCAACAGACGACAGATGGTGTGCGACCTCGGGCCTCGGCAAGTGGCAGTGGAGTCATGGCAGCGGCTGACGGGTGGCAGTAATAACGAGAGTCAAACAGAAGGGTATGTTAAATCCTCGGATTAAGGGCATGACAGTCCGGTTGACCCCTCGACTGATTTTCCTAGTCGGTCGGGGTCTCGGGGGCTACACCCATCGGGTGAGTTCGAGCGCATCCTCTGGCAGACAAGGGATGGCTCGGTGGGCCATAGATGGTCCACTCCTTAGTAAATCCCCGGTGTCAAGGAAGCAAGCTAAGGGAGGCTAAGTCCCCGTTCAGGCTGCCTTGGCCCGGGGGCTCGGCCAAGGCATAGGGGTTCCCAACCCAGGAAGTCACGGCCGAGCAAGGGATCCCACAGTCGCCCCAATCTTGGCTCAAGCCGAGTGCGCACCTGGGCAACACTAGGACAGGCTGAAGAGTCTGCTAGGCATACAAAGCATGATAGGATTTCAGAACGTATTGCAGGTTGTCAGGAACGTCTGTTTCCCATCCACCACTGCGAGGCGGTGTCGGCCACTCCAAGGAAGAGGGTCACGTCCAGGGCATGACGCATTAGGGCAAGGATCTCCACGTGGCTGCGAAGTGGAGGACTTCAGGGCCGGATGGCAGTTCCCCTCCGAACCTTGGAGTAGGGAAGAAAGCCCCTGAGAAGGCACAAACATGGAAGGCATGACGACAACAGACAACACCTGGCACCCCGCGCCTAACGGGCAGACGCTGTCAAGGAGCAGTTGTCGGCCCCAGCTATAAGACGAAAGAGCCACTTACCGCGCCATGGAGATAAAAGGCCAGGGCAAGAAACCCTAGGAAAACCCTAGAAACCATCACGACTTGTACTCCTATGGCCCTCTGATATATAAGGTTGGACATGGGCTCCTATAGAAGGGATTGAACCCAACCATAGTGAGAAGGATCAATTGGATCCCTGCAGATCAAATCCTACACTAGTGTAGCACATTGCTTTCCCCCCTACTTGTCTCCCTTAATCCCCATTGTAAGAACTCGAATGAGCATTATTAACACGAAGAACATTGTTCAAGGAGGAAGCTCTTTGTTGGCAACCTGAGGACTTGTGTCGCTAACACCAGGTGGGCGATAGGCTTGTACGCGACCCCTCCATCCAACCACGGCTGCCATGGATCTGAACCGAGGCAAGGAAGGCGGTAGCTCCGGCCAAATCTAGAGGAGGGAGGCCCAAACCCTAACGAATCCATCGCCGATGCGGAGCTGCAGGCGACACGAGTGGCGTCGGAGTCGTGGAGCGCACCGGTGGCGACCAGGGGACAACGATGTGGAGGGCGGCTGGTGAGACTTCATCTGAGGGTGAAACAGAGAAGATGTGGGGGGAGAGAGAGAGCAGAGGAGCCGAGGGGCTCGATGACAGCCACGGAAGCGGAGAGACCGAGGGGGTGACGGGCTGGATTCCGGACTCGAGTCATCCATGAACTGAAATCGATTATTTTTTCGGGTCTGGTCTGACGTGGCTCCCATTACGCGTCACAGATACCTTAGCTTTTCGAGAGACAAGTCGTGGACCATATATCATAGACTCATATTCTAGAACCGCGTCACACGTAAAAGACATCAGCGACGTATTTTAACTAGAAGAGTCACTAATTTTGTATGGATGACGCTTTTTACTTTCAGGTCACTAAATTAGGTGTCTCTTTTGTATTGTTTTGGCATAGTGTGGAGCCTCGCTGCCGGTACTTGGCCTAATACCCAAGCGACGTAAAAAGTACGGAGTGGCCTTATTGGTCCCGGTACAGCGAGGTATACAAAAATACTTACCATATCTGCACAGTTATCTTTGTGGCTCCCACTTTGGTCTCTTCGCACTTTGAGCATCTGGTTCTTGGCCCTTCAGTCTGCCAGCCTGCCACCCAGCTGAACGCTGTGTGTGTATAAAACGGCCATGCAGCATGAATGTAGTCGTAGGAGCTGACACACAGGTCGACCATGGCGGACACTCCTAGCTCTAACCAGTCCGATGACCACGAGAAGAAACCGCAGACGAGCTTAGACAAGCCGAAGGAGACGACGACGACGTCGATCGTGGGCACTCCGGGCCCTAACCCGTCCAATGACTCCAAGAAGAAACGGCCAATCTTCGACAAGTCGCTGGGCACGGCGGCGGGGCTGTCGAAGCTCCTGCCGACGGGCACCACGCTGGCGTTCCAGACGATGGCGCCGTCCTTCACCAGGGGTGGCGCGTGCGTCGACCACGACGTTAACTTCGCCTTCACCTGCGGGCTCATCATCTTCCTCACGCTGCTCTCCGCGGCGCTCAACTTCACCGACAGCGTCACCGGCCAGGATGGCAAAACCACCCACTACGGGGTGGTCACTTCCAAGAGCCTGAGGCTCTTCAACGGCCGCGAGCTCGTCAGGGACTCGAAGGTGGACAAGGCCGAGCTGAGGAAGCGGAAGCGGAGGCGGGAGGACGCCCTGCACGCCGTCGTCAGCGCCGCCGTGTTCCTGGCGCTGGCCTTCTGCGACGCCAGCGTGCAGGGGTGCCTGCTCAAGAAGAAGTCGCGGCCGTGGAAGGATTTCTTCAACCACCTGCCGCTAGCCGTTGGGTTCCTCGCCACCTTCCTGTTCATCGTCTTCCCCACCACCAGGAAGGGCATCGGCGAGGACGGCGCTTGGAGCGCGGCCGCCGCGGATGGGCTTGGCGACTCCAGCTCCGATGAGGTGGCTAAAAAGAAAGAGTTTGAGCAGCGCAAGGCCAAGACTCTGCTGGGGGCGGCGGCGACGCTGTCGAAGCTCCTGCCGACCGGCACCACGTTGGCGTTCCAGACGATGGCGCCGTCCTTCACCAACGGCGGCGACTGCGCCGGCCACCGCGTCAACTACGCCTTCACCTGGGGGCTCATCGGCTTCCTCGCCCTGTTGTGCGCGGCGCTCAGCTTCACCGACAGCGTCACCGACCAGGAACACCACACCCACTATGGGCTGGCCACCTGGAACGGCTTCTGGCTCTTCAACCGCGACCGCGAAAACCCCAAGGACTTGCCAGGAATCGACTGGGTGAAACTGCAGGAAACAAAGAGGATCAGGGCGCGTGATTTGCTGCACGCCTTCGTCAGCCCCGCCGTGTTCGTCACCGTGGCCTTCTGCGACGCCGGCGTGCAGGGCTGCCTGGTCGCGGAGGAGTCCACCCAGTGGAGGGAGTTCTTAGCCATCCTGCCTCTGGCTGTGGCGTTCCTCGCCAGCTTCCTCTTCTTCATCTTCCCCTCCGACAGGAAAGGCATCGGCGAAGAAGGCGACGCCTTCTGGCATCTGGACACCACGACGACGACGACGACAGAACCCAAGGACAATGTCACACCCGGTTTTCTAAAGAACAAAACCAGGCTAATCATATGTGTGCCCAGGAAGTCCACACATATGCCAGAATGAAAAAAAATATTAGAAACAATGTTATTATATAACGTATACATAGCTATATTAACACTTACATCAGAGTATCGCGGAACGGTGACTAAACTTCGGGCTCCATTCTTCTCAGGGACGGCTGACTGGGGGTAACATATGCCTAGCACTTCTACTAGTCTTCTGGAAACTCCACTACATCTTTGTCCTTTTTCCGAGTAGCATCTTACTACACACTGGAGTGTTGGGGAAATAGCAAGAGTGAGTCCATGTCGAACTCAACAAGTATAACACAGGGTTCATGAGGCTCAAAAAGGCTAGACACTGTTTAACTGCGTTTAGCTTTTAATCATCATATAATTAGCAATTGAGTAGCATCAAGGTAATCCAAATCCCATTAATGAATCAATGATCAATTGTAATAAGGATAATGAATAGCATTAACATGAGCATAATAATAATCAGCAATAATTAAGCATGATATAACAATGGTGATCAACTATTCTGTAAGAATCTCCAAGGCCGCTCGTATCCGTGAGCACGGCTAGTATACCAGTTTTTAACTCTGCGCAGAGGTGTACACTTTCACTGTGAGTCATGATTTCCAAATGCATGGGTTTGCAAGGCCCAAAACATCAGAGACCATATAAAGCCATTCAAAAGTTCGTCTAACAAGTTAGGGCCATTAGATTCACTCGGCAGACAGATGTAGAACCCCCCTTCCCTGTGGCACAACAACCGCAGCCTATACACACAAGGCCAGGGGCTCGCACTACACCCAACGTGGCAAGCCATTCTTACGCCATTTAAGGTAACCTCTAACAAGCTAGGAAAGGTCTCTTGAACAACTAGAGCCAGAGCCATATAGCCCTCACAGCTGTACTGTATGTCCCGGTTATCACTTACAGGTAAGTCCTTACGGAGAGTAACTAGAGCATCAAAATAACCCACATGCTCTAGCCCCCTTTCAACAGAAATAACATCATCTTAATTGGTTGATTGCATAATCCATTAGTCAAATTACAAGATCATTGTTCATAATTAAGCGCTAGCAGTAGCTACCCAAATGCATAACCCATAGGTGACAAGGAAACAAGATATCAATAGCTAAGTTATAATCTCTATGGTTGTCAAGAAAGACACATGCATATGTATAATAATTTCAGTGAATAGGACAACAAGGATGGTCCCATGTTATACTTGCCTTGATCAAAGCTTTCCTGTTGATACTGCTGGTCTGGCTCAAAATAATACTCCTGATCGTCAAGAAATTGCTCACCGTCTATACTCGATCATCAATCAATAACACACATGCATCCAATCAAACATACACGAAGCAAACAAAGAGATACAATTAGAACAGTACACCAACAATAACAAAACAGTAATAAAAGTTTATAAAACTCTTCTACACGTTACTACGATCACACAGACGCAAAGATCACCAAATTCGGAGTTAAAACGTGAAAATTATGAATTTTCTAAGATTTCCTATAGATAAATAAATACTTAATTATAAACTCGAAAAATAAATTATCAAAACTAACTGTACAACTACACTAACATGTAGAGCTCGCAAATACGAACCTAACGCAATTTGAACGGATCAAATCGGAGTTAAAACGAAGATTTTATGACCAAAACAATCCTAGTGGCAAAACTGTAATTATCTGAAAACGTATTTTTGAATAAACCGGGAGAGAATACGCTTTCCAAACATGAAAACGTACTTTCAGTTTTACGCTACGGACCGCGGGTTGATTACTAAAAAGCTGAGGGTCTCTTTAACAAATTTACCCCGCGAAGGGGTAAGTTCTAATCTTAGCCGTTGATCCGAGATCAGACGGCTGCTAATCGATTCAAACGAGAGAGAAAAAAAAGAGACCGGCCATCTACAGTACATCCGGCCGGTGGCCACCATGGCCGCCGCCATGAACTTGCCGGAGAGCTTTGGCCCCACCTTTTCCAACCACAACTCGCCCCGCCACCAACACAAATCGAAAGAGGAAGTAAACTCGAACTCATCTATGCGGTTTAGGAGCGCTACGACGACCCGATGAGAGAATGCGGCTCGGGGAGGATGGCGGCGCCATTGCCGGCCGCGGTGAGCTCCAATCCCGCGATACAAAGCACAAAAACTCAAAAGAAGAGCATTGGAAGGGAGAGGAGAAGATGACAAACTCACCCAAGCGAAGAAAGAAGGCGCAAAACCACCCGTAAGTGACGGCGGTGTGCGACCGAACTCGCCTAGGGTTCCAAGCTCGCAAGGCTCGATTTCACGGGGCTAAACTCGGCTTTTAGATGAAAAAAGGGGTAAGGGGGTCGCGGCTTCACTTTTAAAGCTCTACCACATCGTGTTCGGGTAGGAGATCTTGGTATAGAGGCGGTGGAGATTCGGTGATTGCGAGCTTGAATCCGGCTCGGTTACGACGTGAGGAGGAAGGTGCGTCTGACATGTGGCCCCCACCCGTCAGCGAAAGGAAAAGGAGGGAGGCGGCTGCTGCTGGGCTCTGCCGAGCTGGCCACTGCGAGCTGGGCCGGCCCACACAGACGCGAACGCGAGGGAGTCAGGCCTTGGCCCCAACGGCCATCGGGCCGCCAGGTAAGAAAGGTAAACTGTTTTCTTTTTTTTCTTTCCTTTCTTTATTTGCTTCTATATATATATTTTCCAAAACCAAATCAATTAAAATAAAACAAATATAACCACACCACAAAATAAAATAAATGCAACAGCATAAATGCATCACCAAATAGTTTTTAAAAATTTTAATTTGCCATTAATTGTTATCTAAACTATTTGAAATTCATTATTCCTAAAGTTTAGAATTTTTGGGTGTTACAAATTCTACCCCCCTTAAAAGAATCTCGTCCTCGAGATTGAACTGCTTACTCAAACAACTGCGGATATGATTTTCTCAATTCATCCTCTCTTTCCCAAATTGCCTCTACCTCTGAATATCGATTCCACTGCACCTTGCATATTTTAATAACCCGACTTCGAGTAACTCTCTCAGCAGTCTCTAAAATCTTAATCGGAAACTCTTCATATGTAAGATCCTCCTTAACAGTCAACTCTTCTAAAGGTATCTGCTCCTCAGACACCCGTAAACACTTCTTAAGTTGTGAAACATGGAACACATCATGTACTCCAGATAAATTTTCAGGCAACTCTAATTGATAAGCAACTTCCCCACGTCTAGTAATAACTTTAAATGGTCCAACATACCTTGGTGCTAATTTGCCTTTCATGTTAAACCTCTTCACACTTCTCATAGGTGACACCTTCAAATAGACATAATCACCTACCTCAAAAAAAACTAGATCTCTTCTCCTATTATCAGCATAACTCTTCTGACGAGACTGTGCTACTCTCAAATTCTCACGAATCACTCGCACTTGATCTTCTGCGTTTCTAAGAACATCTGTACCAAACACCTGAGATTCACCTGTCTGATCCAAAAACAATAGAGTTCTACACTTACATCCAAACAAAGCTTCAAACGGTGCCATCTTAAGACTCTGTTGATAACTATTATTGTAAGAGAATTCTGCATAAGGCAAACTCTTATCCCAACTGGCTCCATATTGCAATGCACAAGCTCTCAACATATCCTCTAATACCTAGTTGGTCCTTTCAGTCTGCCCATCTGTCTGTGGATGATATGCCGTACTAAAATTCAATTTTGTTCCCAATGATTCATATACAGCTTTTCAAAAGTGCGACGTAAACTGCGGTCCTCGATCAGATACAATCTTCTTTGGAACTCCATGCAAACATACTATTCTTTCTATATACAAGGTAGCTAATTGTACTCCCGTGTAATTTAGTCTTGACTGGTATAAAATGAGCAACTTTAGTCAATCTATCCACTATCACCCAAATAGAATCATAACCTCTCTGAGTACGCGGTAACCCTACTATAAAGTCCATACCAACTTCCTCCCACTTCCATTCAGGAATCTTCATTGGTTGCACAATCCAGCAGGTCTCTGATGCTCTGCTTTCACCCTCTGACAAGTGTCACACAATGCCACATACTCAGCCACATCTCGCTTTAATCCAACCCACCAATATTTCTGTTTAAGATCCAAATACATCTTAGTACTACCAGGATGAATGGAATAAGCTGACTCATGAGCTTCGCTAAGAATTGCCTGTCGAACAGCTTGATCCTCAGATACACACAGCCTCTTTCTAAACCACAAAATCCCATTATCATCCATTCGAAAACCCTGGTGACTTACCAATCACTATATCTTCTGCTATCTTCTTCAGTTTCTCATCCTTCAACTGACCCTTGTAAATTTCTTACTCTAAAGTAGGCTCTATCACTAATTCCATTGTATTAGTAACAATTCCTAAATTCAAATATTCAAATTCAGCACATAACTCACTAGTCATAGACAACGTCCGTATCTCATTGGCATAACTTTTCCTACTAAGAGCATCAGCTACTTTATTAGCCTTACTAGGATGATAGTGTATCTCAATATCATAATCCTTAATCAACTCTAACCATCTGCGTTGCCTCAAATTCAGGTCTGACTGAGTGAAAATATACTTCAAACTCTTATGATCAGTGTATATATCACTCTTATGTCCAATCAAATAATGTCTCCCAATCTTTAAAGCATGAACCACAGCTGCTAACTCCAAATCATGTGTAGGATAATTCAACTCATGCTTTCTCAACTGCCTAGATGCATAAGCCACAACTCTGCCTTCTTGCATAAGAACACATCCCAAACCTTGACGAGAAGCATCACAATAAATAGAAAACTTCTTACTCAAATCTGGCAAAACCAAAACAGGCGCTGTAGTCAACCTCTTCTTCAATTCCTCAAAACTAGCTTGACATTTATCTGACCACACAAACTTGGCATTCTTCTCTAATAGAGATGTCATAGGTTTAGCAAGTTTAGAAAACCCTTCAATGAACCGTCTGTAATATCCAGCTAATCCCAAGAAACTACGAATCTCGCTAACATCAATAGGTGGTTTCCAATTCAATAGATAAGCAAAATCTGATTTCTCTGTGTAAATTCCAATTTCAGTAACTCAGTAAAACTGTTATATCTCGAGCTACAGACGTCCAATTCAGATGATCTTTACATGGTTGGAAAGCTTACAAAATTATCTACAACTTTTATTCACAACACTTTTTCTGAATCCGTCAAATAATTGGCCAAAAACTGAACTTAACCGAAACTGTTTCAGAATTCCAGACTGTGCAGTAACCCCAACTTGAAATAGATATATCTCTTAGCTCTTAATAGATATTAGAGTGATTCTTGCAGGGTTGGAAAGATATAGAAGTCTAATTATTCCCAGTATAATTTCTTAAATTTCCCATTAATGGATTTTAAGTTATTTCTTAAACATCCCAGACTGACCTAAAAATCAGCAAAGGACAGAACTATGTTCACCTCATAACCAACTAATATATTTTGATCAAACTTAATATTCTTAACCATGGAACTTGTAGGCCTGTCTACAAAACTCCAGCACACATTATAAAGATCCAAATCACACATTATCACATTAACAATCCATCAATCACATAATTGTTCACACCACAAACTGACTCTCAAAACAATCCAACTTAAAATTGACTCGCAACTACTATCGTGTCCTTCTATCATGTCAAAGAGACTCATGAGCATATGCAAGAACAAGTAACCTGCACTTTCTCGTGAGCAGAAAAATAGCAGTGCAGAAATACAGTTATATCTCGAGTTCTACGAATCCGATGATATTGTAGCTTATACCGTTGGAAAGCTTATCAAATTTACTACAACTTCCTTATAGAATTCTTCTCCAAATTCTGCAGTTAAGGTAGTCGAAAACTGTGCACAACAGAAACTATTCTAGATTGCTGACAGCACAGATGCGTCGCCTTGTGATTTTCATAAATCCCAAACCATAGTAGCTATCAGGACGGTTCTTACGGTCAGAGAAAGATATTGAAGTCTACTATTGTCCAGAATTTATCCATGATTTTTAGGCATCCAAAAATATAGGTATAAACTAAGAAAGACAGACTGTTCTAAAAAAACAGGATAAGGTAGAAACGAGATTCAAAGACACTAGAGAGATAGATAACACTAATCTTCAAGTCTTCATGCTTCTTTGCTTTGTGTTGATGAGATATAAGACATGGATCGAGGATAGCCAAAAGATGACAAGAAAGATAAGGTTTGATCTTTAGTTCTTCATGCCTCCTCATGCCTCATCGCTTGAGATATTCAGGACTTGCTGTTGTTGATAGCAGATGCTACCCCACTTAACAAAGATCTTGTTTCACCTGACGATGTCATTGAAGGCAACACTTTCTCTAAAGCTTGCTGCTAATGATAAGTCCTTCATGTGTTGATCATCCATTAAGATGAGATTAATAAGGTAGCATGACAACCAAGGGTAGACAGGAACGGTGTAAGAGAAAATGGCATGAATTAGGATCGATTGAAAGATAAGTAAGATACAAGATGTCACTACCCCACTTAACATAGATCGAGCTACTTCTCAAGACTTATACCTTCCGAGCCTACCTTTGAAACACGAGAACAAGAACAACACACAAGCAACACATCAAGCAAAACAAGCACACATCACATCATCGGTACTACACATGCTTCTTCAATAATGGTGGTCATCCTATTGGCACATTGGAGATGATGAAAGGCCATCGAACTTTCGAACAAGGTAAGATCAGAAAACTTTTAGTAAAAACAACATAAAATAAAATCCAAGGGAGTAAGAAATAATAGCTCAAAGGAAGCTATCAAGGAGAGGATACAACAAGACAAGGAAGAGGAATAGTCAAAATCAATGAGTCAAGGGATGACAAAACAATTTTATCATAAAATAAGTTTTAGAATACGTCCAGTGCTACTTGGCATACGTCCTACAGTCAACACCGCTCCGATACCACTCTGTCACACCCGGTTTTCTAAAGAACAAAACCAGGCTAATCATATGTGTGCCCAGGAAGTCCACACATATGCCAGAATGAAAAAAATATCAGAAACAATGTTATTATATAACGTATACATAGCTATATTAACACTTACATTAGAGTATCGCGGAACGGTGACTAAACTTCGGGCTCCATTCTTCTCAGGGACGGCTGACTGGGGGTAACATATGCCTAGCACTTCTACTAGTCTTCTGGAAACTCCACTACACCTTTGTCCTTTTTCCGAGTAGCATCTTACTACACACTGGAGTGTTGGGGAAATAGCAAGAGTGAGTCCATGTCGAACTCAACAAGTATAACACAGGGTTCATGAGGCTCAAAAAGGCTAGACACTGTTTAACTGCGTTTAGCTTTTAATCATCATATAATTAGCAATTGAGTAGCATCAAGGTAATCCAAATCCCATTAATGAATCAATGATCAATTGTAATAAGGATAATGAATAGCATTAACATGAGCATAATAATAATCAGCAATAATTAAGCATGATATAACAATGGTGATCAACTATTCTGTAAGAATCTCCAAGGCCGCTCGTATGTGTGAGCACGGCTAGTATACCAGTTTTTAACTCTGCGCAGAGGTGTACACTTTCACTGTGAGTCATGATTTCCAAATGCATGGGTTTGCAAGGCCCAAAACATCAGAGACCATATAAAGCCATTCAAAAGTTCGTCTAACAAGTTAGGGCCATTAGATTCACTCGGCAGGCAGATGTAGAACCCCCCTTCCCTGTGGCACAACAACCGCAGCCTATACACACTAGGCCAGGGGCTCGCACTACACCCAACGTGGCATGCCATTCTTACGCCATTTAAGGTAACCTCTAACAAGCTAGAAAAGGTCTCTTGAACAACTAGAGCCAGAGCCATATAGCCCTCACAGCTGTACTGTATGTCCCGGTTATCACTTACAGGTAAGTCCTTACGGAGAGTAACTAGAGCATCAAAATAACCCACATGCTCTAGCCCCCTTTCAACAGAAATAACATCATCTTAATTGGTTGATTGCATAATCCATTAGTCAAATTACAAGATCATTGTTCATAATTAAGCGCTAGCAGTAGCTACCCAAATGCATAACCCATAGGTGACAAGGAAACAAGATATCAATAGCTAAGTTATAATCTCTATGGTTGTCAAGAAAGACACATGCATATGTATAATAATTTCAGTGAATAGGACAACAAGGATGGTCCCATGTTATACTTGCCTTGATCAAAGCTTTCCTGTTGATACTGCTGGTCTGGCTCAAAATAATACTCCTGATCGTCAAGAAATTGCTCACCGTCTATACTCGATCATCAATCAACAACACACATGCATCCAATCAAACATACACGAAGCAAACAAAGAGATACAATTAGAACAGTACACCAACAATAACAAAACAGTAATAAAAGTTTATAAAACTCTTCTACACGTTACTACGATCACACAGACGCAAAGATCACCAAATTCAGAGTTAAAACGTAAAAATTATGAATTTTCTAAGATTTCCTATAGATAAATAAATACTTAATTATAAACTCGAAAAATAAATTATCAAAACTAACTGTACAACTACACTAACATGTAGAGCTCGCAAATACGAACCTAACGCAACTTGAACGGATCAAATCGGAGTTAAAACGAAGATTTTATGACCAAAACAATCCTAGTGGCAAAACTGTAATTATCTGAAAACGTATTTTTGAATAAACCGGGAGAGAATACGCTTTCCAAACATGAAAACGTACTTTCAGTTTTACGCTACGGACCGCGGGTTGATTACTAAAAAGCTGAGGGTCTCTTTAACAAATTTACCCCGCGAAGGGGTAAGTTCTAATCTTAGCCGTTGATCCGAGATCGGACGGCTGCTAATCGATTCAAACGAGAGAGAAAAAAAAGAGACCGGCCATCTACAGTACATCCGGCCGGTGGCCACCATGGCCGCCACCATGAACTTGCCGGAGAGCTTCAGCCCCACCTTTTCCGACCACAACTCGCCCCGCCACCAACACAAATCGAAAGAGGAAGTAAACTCGAACTCATCTATGCGGTTTAGGAGCGCTACGACGACCCGATGAGAGAATGCGGCTCGGGGAGGATGGCGGCGCCATTGCCGGCCGTGGTGAGCTCCAATCCCGCGATACAAAGCACAAAAACTCAAAAGAAGAGCATTGGAAGGGAGAGGAGAAGATGACAAACTCACCCAAGCGAAGAAAGAAGGCGCAAAACCACCCGTAAGTGACGGCGGTGTGCGACCGAACTCGCCTAGGGTTCCAAGCTCGCAAGGCTCGATTTCACGGGGCTAAACTCGGCTTTTAGATGAAAAAAAGGGTAAGGGGGTCGCGGCTTCACTTTTAAAGCTCTACCACATCGTGTTCGGGTAGGAGATCTCGGTATAGAGGCGGTGGAGATTCGGTGATTGCGAGCTTGAATCCGGCTCGGTTACGACGCGAGGAGGAAGGTGCGTCTGACATGTGGCCCCCACCCGTCAGCGAAAGGATAAGGAGGGAGGCGGCTGCTGCTGGGCTCTGCCGAGCTGGCCACTGCGAGCTGGGCCGGCCCACACAGACGCGAACACGAGGGAGTCAGGCCTTGGCCCCAACGGCCATCGGGCCGCCAGGTAAGAAAGGTAAACTGTTTTCTTTTTTTTTCTTTCCTTTCTTTATTTGCTTCTATATATATTTTTTCCAAAACCAAATCAATTAAAATAAAACAAATATAACCACACCACAAAATAAAATAAATGCAACAGCATAAATGCATCACCAAATAGTTTTTTAAAATTTTAATTTGTCATTAATTGTTATCTAAACTATTTGAAATTCATTATTCCTAAAGTTTAGAATTTTTGGGTGTTACAGACAATAAGGGGCAAGGACCAGATCAGCATCAGCTGTCTCCAGGCCAGCATCACCATAACCAGATAAGTTGTTGTGTTTGCGTGCGTGCATGATGGTGGTTTTTTTTTCATTTTGATTGAAACGAGCATGCATGACGATGGTCTTCTTTAAATAACACAAAAGCCGCGCCTGTCGGAGTCGAATCAAGGCGGCATGTTTGTCTTTGTTTAGAATTTTCTGGCAAAAGCTTTATTTGAGTGGTGTGCGTGTTGCTTTTCTGTAAGTCCAGTAATCTGATCTCCATCTTGTTGTACGGTCTTGTGGTGTTGAGAGTGTGGAATAAATTAAAATATAATTTATTTGTAGTTTTTGGGCCTAGATGCTGAGACTGATGGCAAATAATTAAACAAGTTCTACTGCATCTGGAGTAGATAGTGCTATACTCTGAGTTTACCTATGTGGGATTCTGTTTTAGTGATCCAAATAGCAGGTTTTTGAACTAAACGTGGAACCAAATAAAGGCATCTATCTAATACAAATGTACTCAGAATAATTAAATGAAGACTGCCGGAATCGATTAAGTAAGGCTACTTTTGTGTCTCCCTTTGATCCCTGAAACCTTTATCACTGTTGCACGGTCGGTGGCGTCAAGTACACTGTCGTTATTGGTCCCAGTCTCCTCTCTTGTACTCCCTTCGTCCAGAAAGCATGCAATTCTAGCACAGTACCATGTTCTAGCATATTTTCGAACAAGGGACCTTTCCCATTTCCATTACCATGAACGGAAATACATCGAGTTTGAAGACAAGTTTAGGAAAGCACAGAAACATTCAGAGTACCATTATACAAGGAGAAACAGACTTCTGATAACGGGGAAACAGCCCCAGAAAAGCAGCAGCACAAAACAACTGAAACTAACAGATAGCTAGGACAGCACAAAACAACTTCAGCGCTCAGATTCTTGATCAGCTTCATCCTCCCTGGCGGCCTCCAGCAGCATGTTGGCCTGGGCTTCGTTACGGCGCTCAGCTAGAATTTGCACAGCGATCTTGAACATCGCGCTTACTCCTTGGATCAGCACTTCCTTGTCGACATCCTTTCGGAGACCTGCCCAACGTTTCATAAGAGCACAAGCATGACTCACTATTTCAAGAGGGTTATGAAGGTTCTTCCCCTCAAAGCATATTTTGTTGCGCATTTTCCAAACAGACCAGCATATCGCTACAATGCCAACCACGTGAAATTGTTAACCATTGGGAATCCAAGTTTCACACCATTTCCAAGATTGGTTAAAGGAAGTAGGAATATTCGTAGCTCCTAAACATGTTGCAATTGTTGCCCATACAATTTTAGCAATAGAACATGTAAAAAAACAAATGGGTGACTGTTTCAGGCAGATGACAAAAGTAACACAACGGATCCCTTTGTCATTTTCTCTTTAACATGTTGTCCTTAGTCAAAATGGCGTTATTTGCAACTAGCCACAGAAAGATCTTAATTTTAGGCGGGATTTTCCCTTTCCAGATGTTTTTATAACATGGTCCACTATCAGAACATGTTAACACATTATATGTGGATTTCACAGAAAACACCCCTTTACCCTCCAGCTTCTAACAGACTTTGTCTGGTTCGGACTCTAGCTGTACATTAAGCACATGAGCCAGGATTTTATTCCATTCATTTCTCAAATCATCGTTAAGCCATCTGCTAAAGGTAACGGGCACTAGGCCAATGATCAACTGAAAGACCAAGATGTCTTTCTGTTCACAGAGTTTAAAAAGATCTGGGGAAGTTGTGGACAAAGGTTCACTATATAGCCATGTATCCTTCCATACCAAGGTTGATTTGCCATTTTTAACAATTTTCTTTCTATCCTGGAGGTAGATGTTCTTAATCTTGATAAGATCAACCCAAACAGGGGAATCGTTTTGTTTGTATTTCACAGAAAAGATGTTATCTCTTCTGAGATACTTATAGGACACAATATCTTGCCAAAGACCAGATTCCACCTCTAGCTTCCACCACTATTTGCATAAGAGACTTAAATTCATTTTCCTCACATCTTTGATGCCAAGCCCCCCTTTCTTTTTGTTTTTACAAATTATTGTCCACCTCACTGAGTGGTATTTCCGTTTAGTATGACCACCTTGCCAGAAAAAGATTCGTCTAACTTTATCGAGCTCGTGAATCACAGTCTTAGGAAGAAGGTAGATCGACATGTGATAAGTAGGGGCATTATTCAAACTAGATGCGATAAGAGTGGATCTACCCGCAATAGACATAGAGGATCCTTTCCAGATATCAAGTCTTTGCATTTTTATCTAACAGAGGGCGCCAATCAATAACATGTAACCTGCTAGGGCTCACGGGTACCCCAAGATACTTGATAGGGAAACAGCCAATTTGGCAAGCCATGTTCTAGTATATCATGTTTGATCAATTATAGATAAAAAAGTATAAATATTTATAACATCAAATAAATATCATTAGATCAAGTATGAAATATATTTTTATAATAAATTAATTTGGAGTCATAAATTTAAATATTATTCACTAAAAGCTTGGTCAAACATGAATAACTTTATCTGGCACGCAACCCATATAATTGCGTGTTTTCCTGGACAGAGGGAGTAGTACAATACATTTGTACTGTGTGCCATGGTACGGTGTTCAGAGCATGTAACAGATTAAAACTGTGTCCAGATTGATATATACTCGGTGAAAATCAATGGCTTTTTGTATATGCGGAATCGTGGATCAAAATGAATGTTCGAATAGATCAATCTCTGCCATCTATGAAAATGGCCATCGTTTTTAGAGGTGGCTGGGGTTCTCAGCGTTGTCACCTGCATTAATTTGTAATTCGTAACTTCTACTATCTCTGAAAATGTATTTCCACAAGTGGCTGATTTAGTGGGACCCAATGGCGGGATGTATAGTGGCGTGCGACAAGCGACAACAGAGCTGCCTCTAAAAAAACTAGGCACTTCTACAAATTGTTTCTATAATAACGATGACTCGTATGGCGGTGTGGTGTTGGTGGTTGTGGAGAACGATTCGACTAGGACGATGTCGCAATGCGCACCATGTATCCTGGTGCAATGGATAGTGATTTTTTGTCACGGTTGGGGGGTGGGGGACGGGAATTTTTTGGAAAGATCGAGCTGGCTTCTCTGAATCGGGTTAGTTGTCACGTACTCTTTGCCGTCGGAGAGGAAGATGATGATGCCTAGCTACCCGCGTCTCCTTGTCAGCACTGGATCGCTTCTCCAGGATCTACAATGGGTGTGTTCGGTTGATAAAAAGTAGATGAAAATTTACTGTAGCATCTTTCGTTGTTATTTGGCAAAATTTGTCCAACCATGGACTAACTAGGCTCAAAAGATTCGTCTCGACATTTACAGACAAACTATGCAATTAGTTATCTTTTTTAGCTATATTTAATGCTCCATGCATGTGTCTAAAGATTCGATGTGATGGGTGGAAGAGAAAATATTTTAGGTTAGCATGTGAAGTGAACACACCCAATGTAAAATGCATGTCCGATCGACAACTCACTCAGAATACTGACGGTTAGTTTAGTTTGCTTGGTTCATCAGTTCAGAGTACGTCCACAGTTCATTCAGTCACCTCAAGGGCCTTATATATCCAAGCCTGGAGCGAACAAGGGCCAGCCGCGCGGCTTCATGGCGTCCACGAAAAATAACTTTTAGGGCATCCTGCTCATTGTCGCCGTCGGAGATCTCTGTAAAAGTAAAACCGGTGCTGCTGTACTTTGAGACCATCGACGTTGTGGTCGAAGGCGACGGTGGCCAGGCGGTCCCCGTCTTTAGGTTTGTCAGGGGTGTCCGGCGAACAGCGCATGCTGCCGCTAACGTCGATGGGGGCGCGGAGCGCGGCGTCCGTCGGCGCCTGCACGCGCACCAGCACCTGGAAGTCCGGCCTCTCGTCATCCCGCGGCATCGCCGCCAGCACCGGGATGGTGTGCTCACCGTCGCTTTCGCCAGCTGCTGCTGGTCCGTCGCTGTCGCCGTCGCCTGCATGCGAGCGCACGCGCATCAGGAAGCAGCAGCAGCTAGCTACGTGCTATATATATGGCAACAATCGTTGGAAGAGTTTACCTGTAGGGACAGGTTCTCAAACCCTCCAGACATGGCTGCTGCTTGCTGCTGCTGCTGCTTCTTATTCTTCTTCTTCACACGCCTCACGTACAGAGCTCCAGCGCTGAAAGCCAGATGGGCATGAGTACACGGCTGGCCGAAAGAGCCCGAACTACTTCATCAGGACCAAGGTGGGCGACGACGTCTCATTTCTTGGTCTCCCTCTCCATGATGAGGTGTAATTACGACAATGCCCATAGATAAAGTGGGTGGAATATTTTTTAAAGGACGGCAAGACAAAGGAAAATAGTAGGCCTGGCACTGTGAAGTTGTTTTTTTTGGAAAACAGCTTCACATGTAGCTTTTTTAGTAAAGCCGAGCTATTTTGAGAAAAGTGTTTAGCAAAATAGCTTCACCAACAGCTCATAAAGGAGAGAGTTGGGATAAGCTACTATTTTTAGCTTCATCCCAACTCGTGTCTTTGTGAGAGGAGGAGAAAAACAGCTAAACTATTTTTGAAATGAGTGTTTGGCAACACAATAAAAAATGGTACCAATGCCTTGTTTAGTTCCTCCCCAAAAGCTTATATTCTATCATATCCCATCAAATGTTTAGACACATACATGGAGTATTAAATATAGACTAAAAAATAACTAATTGCACAGATTGCGACTACTTTGCGAGACGAATCTTTTAAGCCTAATTAGTCCATGATTTGACAATGTGATGCTACAGTAACACATGTGCTAATGATGAATTAATTAGACTTAATAAATTCGTCTCGCGGTTTACTGCCGGATTCTATAATTTGTTCTTTTATTAGTATCCGAACACCCCATGCGACACCCCATGTGACACCCGACGTGACACCCCAAAACTTTACATCCTGCAACTAAACAAGGCCTAAGTATATGTCCCCTTGAATGTTTTGTTTAGACGTGCTTTAACAAGACAGAATTGGTGGTCTGGCTAGTGTTGGTTTCTTTGAATGAAAATGAAGAAGTTTTTCTTTGGAATTTGAATAAAAGTAGTTCCTTTTCAGTTTAATCATTTTACAAAGATGTATGAAAAGGAAAAGGTACCGGGGGGCAAACATCTTTTGGAGGACTAAGTTACCTTTCGAAGATTAAAATTTTTCTTTTGTATTTGAAGAGGGGATGATTTTAACTAAGGACAATTTGGTGAAGAGACGATGGATGGTTACCCGAATGGTTGCTTTTGTAGCTCCGAGGAAACTATTCAACATCTTTTTTTATATTTTTTATTGTCATGTTGCAAGGTCCATTTGGAATTCAGTTTTTATTGTTTTCAATATTCAACCACCTACTAGGGTAGCTCATTTGTTTGGTTCTTGGCTTATGAGTTTATCTTCTAAGCTTAGAAATCAGATTTTAATAGGAGTTGCATCAGTATATTGGGTAATTTGGTTGAGTAGAAACGACATTGTTTTCAAAAGGACCACCCTCTGTCATTCTTGCATATCAATTTCAGCGGGATGTACTGGATCAAGCAATGGTATCAACTGTCTAAAGAGGAAGACAGAACTCGACTAAAGGAAGGATGTCGTTTGTTGGAGACCATGGTGTTGGATTTTGTTTCAACAAGTTTGGATGGAGAAATAGGAATGGAATAGATGCTTAACGCCCTATTGTTCAGCACTACTTCAACAATACTTTTCAGCAAAGGAACAATATTTTTCTTTCACAAGAAATCAGCATCAGCAGCAGCATCAACTAAATTTCAGTGAAACGGTAGCTTCTTTGAACGTTTGTAGCACCGTATGGTGAGGAGTGGCCTAAGTGCTATGTCTGTGTGTTTGTTGAACGGTTATACTCATTCACTTGTGAACGCTGGAGGCCAAAATATTGTGTATTCTTTAATTAAAAAGACAACGAAAAAAATAGAAAGGAAAGCACAGTGCATAATGTAATACTAAATATCGGTTGTAGTGGCAACAATAGAGATAGCGATCTCTACCGCTATATATATGACGTGGCAAACTAGATTAAGCGATCTGGAACTTAGCATCAGCTATTTTATTATGGTAATCGACCGCTATAGCATCCCGCAATTCTTCATAGCAGTCGTAATAGCTTGGTACCTTATACGGCAAACAACGCTAGCCCACTTTGACACCCACCAAAGGCATGCATGTAGATGGTTCAGATGGATAAGACTACTGCGTCTGACAATAATAATGAATGATGATTTTATGAACTAGTATCTACTAAATCTGTTTCAAATTATAATTCACTTGATTTTTTTATCCTAAATTTAACCACTCGCCTTATTTAAAAATTTACGGAAAATATCACTTCTTTTGTTGTGACCTGTTTTATTAACAAAATTTCTTCAAGAATGACGTAAATTTGACTATGTTTACATGAATTTTTTGAATAAAACAAGTGGTCGGATCAGAAAAGTCAAACGAATTATAATTTGGAATGGAAGAAGTATTTTTTATTGCTCTTATAATCTATTTCGTTGTAATTTTTGATTATCTGTCGCTATTAGAAATTAGCGTATACAATAGCATCCGTCATCCGTGGTGTACCTAGAGGTTAATTTTGTACCAGCCTGTTATTTGCTATTTAGTATACAAGTCAAAGGTAATAAATAGAAAAAAAAAACTTGCAAATTTAGGCGTGGGCCGTGGCTTGGGAGCTACTACTGGTGGGTGGTTGTTGGCGTAAGATCGTCATGCCTGAAACTGATCGTGCGATCAGACACCGGCCGCACGCTCACGCTCGCGCCGTGCCACGTGCAGCGCCCGTGCCTTGGTCAATGGTCATGCTGGGCTGCTCGCGGCCTCGCGCCTGCTGCTACGGCTGGGAGGCCGGAGTGGCGGACTCGGGCTATCTGCAGGCCGCACGGGAGTCCGGAAAGCACAAACCGAGAAAGGCCCAGTAGCCGAAGGAACACCCAGCGTCATTTACCCCAAAGTGGGCCTCTTTTACTTATTGCGCCACTTCGTCAGTTCCGGCAATTAGCCCCATACTTTTCCTTAATCTAGAATTCGCGATTGTTTCTTAAAAAAATCTAAAATTCGCGATTTAAAATTGCTTTTGAAAAATATCATTTAAACTTCGAAACAAGTTTCAGGTTCTTAAATAGTGCATTCCATGGCTAGAATATTTTTTTATAAGGATGGCTAGAACATTTAGGAGGCTCCATGGACTTGGCCGGAGTTTCAGGATCTTAAATAGTACATCCATGGCTAGAACATTTTTTTCATAAGGATGGCTAGAACATTGGAGGCTCCATGGACTTGGCCGAGCCAGGAGGGCTCAAGCATCCACCCCACCATCAAAAGAGACTTTTACCATCAAATGGTGTCATTGACTTTTACCATCAAAAAATGTGCTACACAGTATTGTAGCTGCAGCTGTGCCACGACCTAGGCCCTGTAATAGGATTAGAAGTGAGTCATGGGTGAGACTGCCCGCAGTGACGTACTCTAAACGATACTCTAAAGTTTTAGAGTATGAATATAGAGTAAAAACTGTTGCACTGGGTACTCTAAAACGATACTCTATTCTTTCTCTCACTCTATATTTAGAGTAGTACAGTGTTTACTCTATAGTGGGCAGTGGCGGGCCCCACTAGCTAAACAAAGGAAAAAATGCTATAACTCACAAACCAAAAATCCAAATTAAATTTCGATTGCACTATTAAATTCGTCTCAATAAATCCTTCAAAACTAGATCACACATGGATATATTTAGATAAAGTGACAAGTGGGTCCCATAGTGGATAGAGTGGATAGAGGATGATATAGATGATGGATGGGTGCGGGAGAATTGAGTATAGTGGAGAGAATCTTGCTGACTAGGACGTATAGAGGATGAATATAGAGGTCCATGAGTGCGGATAGCCTGAGTCTGAGCTGCGAGCCTTGTCTATTATGTAGGTCCACTAGGAGCTACTCCCTCCATCTTCCGTCCCTTATTATCTGTCGCTATGAAAAATGTGCTGGTCAATTTTTGTAAAATTTAATTAAATTTATAGAAAATAATAGCAACATTTGCACCTCTAAATAAGTTTATTATAAAAATAGCATCAACGATCTATCTGATGATACTAATTATATACTATAAATATTAATATTTGATTATATATATTTAGTCAAAGTTTGTTACATTTGACTTCTCGGAAAGTGAGAACAATAGATGAAAAGGAACAGAGGGAGTAAGTCATGTACTCCTATATTAGTTAGTACTTTTTATGTATGAATGGTTGGGGTCATCGATGAGGAAATGCACTAAGGGACTTACTAGGGTTCGCACGTCTGGATGCCCCGCGCATGCTACTGCCCCAGTCCGCCCGCCCACGCCTGCTGCTGCGCCGTATCGCTACAGCACGCTCACGTCCATCCCCCGTTTGCCTCACCCCGCCCCCGCACACGTACACCGCTCCCGTCCACCTCGCCCTACCCTGCATGCGCACTCGGCTGTGCTCACCACTCCTTCCCCTAACCCCCTCATCTCTCCATATAGGCGGGACCCAAGAGCCTAGATGAGGACAAGCACGCCCCGTCCGCAGGACCCTAGGCGTACTGTGCGTCCCATCTGCTGGTCCTCGGCTCGTCGTGCCCCTTCCCCAGCGCCTGAGCGATGTCCCCATGACTCTCTGAACGTACCTCTAAAACACAAAACACTTGTAACATGGAATACTTGAATGCAACATAAGTCTGAAGCAGATGAAACATTTAGAACATACACTTGCAACATGTGTATGACACATATACAACATCTAGATAAAATACTTGCAACATGAAGATACTTACTGCAACATAAGAATAAAACAGTTGAAATATTTAGAACGTACTCTTACAACATATATGTGAAACACATGCAACATACATATTAAAAATGCTTGCAACATACGTCTGAAACAGATGAAACACTTTGAACAAATGCTTGCAACATGCTTCTGAAACACTTACAGCATACTCCTTCCGTCCCAAAATAAGTGACGTTTTTTTACTTTCAAACATCTTATTTGACCGTTCGCCTTATTCAAAAATTTTATCTATATATTATCTATTTTGTTACGACTTATTGTATCATTAGGGATACTTTAATAATGATTTATTTATTTTTATAATTTACACAAAAATTGAATAAGACAAACAGTCAAACAAGATGTCTGAAAGTAAAAAAACGTCACTTATTTTGGGACGGAGGGAGTATGCAACAGATCGATCTACTTTTGCAACATCCATATGAAACACTTGCGACATACCTGTGAAACACCTAAAATATTTGAAACATATGTTTGCAACATGTGCTTTAAGCGCAACATCTCCTTGTTGCTTGGGAATGAAGGCTCGTTGGCGTATGGAGTTCACCAGTGTAGAGCTCGCAGGTGGTGCGGAGCTTGCTACTCCAGTGGAGAAGGTTGCAGCAGGTCCCGTGGAGAAGGCTATGGTGGGTCCGTGCGCTGGAAAAGCCCGCGGCGGGTAGGAGGCACGATGGAGAGAGAGAAAGACGGGCTGCCATGCTCTGGCGGAGGAGATGTCGGGCGGCAGAGTGGAGGCGTGATGGAGAAGGAGGCGCGGTGGAAAGGGAAGCACGGTGGAGAGCGTTGTCGCTGAGGCGGCGCAGCAGAGCCCAATCACGGAGAGCTGTCATGGAGCTGCAGTGAGGTGGGTTTTTTTAGATGCGGTTGTTAGGCTGCATGGCGGCCCACCATCGACACCATCCGGGCGAACGGACGCCCTAGCCCAGCATTACCGAATGAACTAAACTACTATCTTTAAACCTTATGTTCTTCTTTCTTTTCCCATTCTTCATTTTTCTTGAGAGCGTCTCCAATGATCTAGCTTAGAGTTAGCTAAATCAATTTTTTATTTAGTAATGCAAAAGACAAGAATTTAGCGTGAAGTCAAAAGATAGTCTCACATATTACGCGATGGCCCTTTCTCTCACGATATGATATAAATATAATTACTATGTCTCTCTTTCACGCTTGCCAGCGACTTGTCAACTGAGAACTAATGTTAGCTAATATAATTACTATATTGTCTCTCTTTCACATTTGCCAGCTTAGAGCTAATGTTAGCTTAGAGCAAGTATAATAAGGGGCTGTAAGCAGGCTAAATACTGAGGTGGAAGAGAGAGGGAATGAGAGAAAGGAGAAGCGGATTGTAAGCTTACGGCCGACTTAGACACATGAACCAATAAACTCTGTGAGACATACAAGTAGGTCTTGTATTAATAGTAAAGACTGTAACTACTATATAGATGGATTGAGAGTAGACTGTAAGGATTCATACAGCCAGCGGCCAGCAGCCAACTATATTATTAGCCTAACCCAACTTGCTTAGGACAAAAGTCTATGTTGTTGTTGTTGCGCTGCTGTTATATGTAGTTGGAGATGCCCGGCTCCACAGACCTCGCCTTGCCACGCGTGTCGCCAAGAAGACCAAGAATGGTGACAAACCTGTAGCAGAGAAGCCAAGGCGCTACGGCAGGGAGCCCAAGGGCAGCGCACAGCACCACAGCCACAGCAGCAAAAATGACATCCGATCAGGCATTCAGGCTGTGTTTGCTTTGTTGCATTCTGATCGCGAATTCTACTTTACCCAAAGGGTACAAGTGAACTTTTGGTGCAGTAGGGGCAAAACCGTCAAAGAGCAACAGGAATATAGGACATGATGTGTTTAGATCCTTCAAACTTTCAAAAATTTTATAAGATTCTCCGTCACATCGAATCTTTAGACACATGCATGAAGCATTAAATATAGGTAAAAAAATAACTAATTACACAGTTCAGTTGTAAATCACGAGACGAATCTTTCAAACCTAATTAGCCTATAATTAGACACTAATCGCCAAATACAAACGAAAGAGTTACTGTACTTCTAAAAATTTTACAGCAGCAACTAAACTCGGTCTAAATGTTGCCACTCCCATGTGCTGAATCTGCTGACCTGGGATGCATCAAGCCTGCACGCATGACATGCATATATATCCACCACTGACCAACAGCAATATCAGCAACCAAAGTATAGCAAAAACAGCGCCTAACTTTTTCATTTTTCCTCGAGAAACATCATATGAGTTCACTCTTATGTACCTGACAATATTACGCTGGAGGTAAGCCTAGGCAATCAAGACACAGGAAAAAAGAACAAGAAACAGTTTGCTTCTTTTCTTTCCCCGTTGCGGTTCTAGGGAACAAGTTTGCAAGTGGCGCCATGTCCAGCCCATGAAGGCTAGATTATCGGTTCCTTGCCGGGAGCCCACCGCTGGCGCTCTTGCGGATGAAGGCGTTTCTGGTCTTTGGCTTCGGTATGTCATTGATGTCCATCACTTGGATTGTCCTCTGCTTTTTGGCTGCCAAAGAAAAAAAAGCAATCGTGTGAGAGAAAAGAGAGAAAGGTTAACAAATTTGTGTCATCAGGCCCTCTTTTACAGATTGATTTCAGATATGACATCTTGTCATTTCAATCACTTGCTAAAGTAAGCACCATGACCAGAACAATAAGCAACCATTAAAACAAGGAACAAACTGAGAGACAATATTTTCCTTTATATCATCATGTTGTCTGTCTGTAATAATTCAAGATGAGGTATAAACTCAGTAATTTACCATTTTGTGCTTCTTGATAGTTCTCCTGGAGCCTCTTCCTAGCAGAGTCAAGTTTGTCAAGGTCCAAAAGACTCTGCCTTTGCTCCCTTGTCACTTTCTGCACGGAAAACTGAAAATTATTCTCAGACTCATCAATCAAGAAAATAACCAGACTCCTTTCGACAAAAACAATACTAAGGAACTGACGACTCCAACTGTTTTGTTCACTGAAAGTGGAACACAAACTTTTTTTTTTGAAGTAGCAAATATTGTACAATTAGTGACATGTGAGGCAAAGTTGGTCAAAAGATGCTTCATTGGGGTCCATAAACTGCTTTAAACAAAATGCAGTGCTCAACTGTCGGCTTGAAAGCAACGGGGACCTAGAAATTAAGAAGAAAAATCTGGTTAAATCCTTACAGCTGGAGCAGATGACGCAGTAGTAGCAGAGTTATGGTTGTTGTTCATCTGCCTGGAATTATGATGTGCTGGTACAGGGCTGGCTCTACGCTTTGCATCCATTGTTGACTCAAACCCATTGTTAGCCCTCTCTAAAGCTGAACCATCTAAAATTTCAGAAACAAAGAGCATAACTCCATAAGTACATTTTTACTGCATTAAAAAGACAAAAACTGAATGCTATGTCAGAGTAAGATGATGTGGCACTCACTCTGCCTCTGTGGGCTGGGAGAATACTGAAATCCTGAAACCTGTAAGGTTTGAACAACGAAGGTGTCTTTGTTACATAGTCAACGATCAATAAAGAAAAAGTAAACGTACTGGCTCTAATAAAGTACTGAGGTGTCACCATAGATAATAGCTACTGTCATTGCACAATCCGCTATCTGTTACTGCTAGTAGTTTACTCAACACGAGAAAAGCATGGATAATCACCCATTTAAGAGCTGTGATCGTTCGGCAAACTAAAGCTGTGATCGTTTGGCAAACTAAGGCCCCATTTGGTTTGGAGGAGTTAAAGTTTAACTCCCATCACATCAATGTTCCCTCAAATGCATGGAGTATTAAATGTAGACTAATTGCATGCATGTCGGCACAGATTAGAAGTAATTTACGAGACGAATCTATTAAGCCTAATTAGTCCAAGATTGGAAACTTTTTGTCAAATAAGACGAAAGTGCTACAGTGTTCGTTAAACTTTAACAAACAAACCAAACGGGACCTAACAGGAGAGTAATAGAGCAGGGAATATTCCAGGCACGATGCTTCATACAGAAAGAAGCTTTCTACAGACAGGGGAATCACTAAAAAATCTTGAGGTGCACTTATTCAGAGCAATCTGTAAGCAAGAAAAGTTACCCGAGGGCTTTGGTGGCTCCTGCCTTGGATTTTATCTGGGGAGTCACCATCTGCTGCTGTCACCAAAGCAACCGATTTCCAACCATCAGGATTATCAAGAACAGGATAAATCCCAAAAAAAATGTGTAGAAAATCCTGAGCCAAAGAGACTAAAACTCTGCACAGTTACATACTCATAACCGCAGCGCTGCCGTCACCGCCGGAATTGTGCAAGCGCACCCAGTCGTCCACTATCTCCTTCCACTTCCTTCAAGTTGCAAGCAACACCAAGTTCCACAAAAAAGGATAATTAGGCATCATATTCAAAACAGAAAATCATCCGTCTAGTTTAACAGTGTTAGTGACCATGTTCATCACCTGATGAGCTGCTTCACCAGTCGCCTGACCTCAGCGGAAGGGTGCTTGCGCAGACCATTCACTTGCCGCCCGATGTCAGTCGCCTGCACGAACACGAACAGAAGCTTCAAAACTTTACTCTTCCCATGGCAGTTGCTACTGCTCAATCTCAAACAAGCAAGAAAACCGATTGGCCCACCCATTGTGTAAGCCAAATAACAGAAGTGGAAGAACAGAATGGCAAAAGAGAACTTGACCTGTAGCGCGTTGTAGGTGACGTCCATGTCTGCCAGGTTCTGCAGCAAGCGCACCAGCTCGTCCTCGGGCTGTGAAAAAACACCACAAGCGTGCACAGTTTGCGTGAAAAAGACCGCGCATTTGGAGCAAATTCGTGTTGCGAGGTGGTGAAAATGGCTTCATTGGGGACCTGATTGGGGTCGTCCAAGAAGTCCCTGATGGCTACGATCTTCCTCTCGAGCCCAGGCGCGCCGGCGCCGGCGCCGATCTCTTCTGCTTGCTCCTCTGCGCCACCGGCTTGGGCGTCAGCCTCCACCACTGAAGAAGCCGGAGCCGCCTCCTCGCCGTCCTCCTCATCCAGCCCCGCCGCCACTAAAGCGGCAACAGGCGGCGGACGGCCGTTGCAGTTGCTACAGCCGGCGGCGGCGGCGTAGAGGCGCTCGACGATGCCGTCGCGGTGCGCGCGCAGCTCGTCAGGTCGGTCCCGCGAGGCCGCGTCCAGCGCGGCGTCAACCAGCGCCCACAGGTCGCCCCCGAAGGCGTCCAGCGCGCGGCCGAGGCGCTCGCCCCGGTCCATCGCCGGGCAGCCCACAGCAGAGCACTCCTCACGGCCGCCCTGCACAGGCGCCGTCCGGGGAGTCGGGCCTGGCAAGCGAGCGGGAGGCGGAGCGACAGCGACGGGGCCCGCTATGGCTGCGGCGGCGGATCCGGAACGAGGGAGGAGAGAGAGAGGAAGATGGGCAGACGGTAGAATTGGAATTCTTGGTGATATTCCTATGGCTGGCTGGATTTGGCTGCGCTCAGCATCAACCAGCTTCGGGCGGGGTGGTGCCGTGGCTGCGGGTTGGTTCGTTCTTGTGTGGGGGGTGTGGGGGCCGGGCCTGCGCCTGCGCCTGCGCTGCTGCGAATTGCGATGCTCTCGGTCTCGGGGCTCGCCGCGCCGGTGGCCGCTTTCCGCCGCCTGGTCCCATGCCCTGTTTTTAACTCGTTTCGGGGAGTGACGAAAATAGCCTCGGAAACCGCGGAGGCTCTCCTCCTGTCATGCGCCGCATTTATTTTTTCCTTCTCGGAATTACCATCGTTTTATACTTCTTTCGGAGAAAAAGATGTTTTTTTGGGGGGAATTGATAATTGCACAAGTTGTGTAGCATATGGAATTGGATACTGACAGATGGATCATACCGTGAGCCGAGTGATTCTAGTGACAAGGACCCTCGCAATGCAGACTCTACCCATAGAGTAACTCTTTCCAATGCAAAGTTTGTAATAATAATTTTTATAGGTAAAAGCATTTATTATGCAGCACAAACAAAGCTGATCAGCTGTGATATACTACCATGTGATTCACCCTACAACTCTCAGCAACTATACAACATGGATATAGGATAGCACCAAAACCATACAGTATATACGATCAACCGGCCAGGGTTAAAAAAACCGCTCGGTAAACCGCGGTTTACCGCGGTTACCGGCTAACCGGGCCGGACCGGTTCCGGTCCGGTTAGGTATTCCCTAAATTCAAATTTAAAATTTGAAAAAAAAAATGCTGAAAAAATTCATAAAAATAGTTCGTGATTTATAGAAGCCAATGGTGTAAAATTTTTTCAAATTCGAGTTCGTTTAGTATTTATTTATACGTATAGAAGTTTGAAAAAAAGAAAAAAAAATCCTGGTCCTGCCCCGTTAAGGCCCCCAAATTCAAATTTAAAATTTGAAAAAAAAAACAAAAAATGCTGAAAAAATTCCTAAAAATAGTTCATGATTTATAGAAGCCAATGGTGTAAAAAATTTTCAAATTCGAGTTCGTTTAGTATTTATTTATATGTATACAAGTTTGAAAAAAAAAAGAAAAAAGAAAATTCCAAACTCAAACCGAGCAGTAAACCGCTCAAACCGAGCTGTTACCGCTCCAAACCGCCCGGTAAACCGGTGACAAACCGAACCGAAGGCACGTTTGAATTCAAATTCAAATTCGACCGGTTACCGGTAAACCGGAACCGGAGGCCGGCGGTTTGGGGTGACCGGTCGGTAAAAAAAACCCTGCAACCGGCAAATGAACCATACAAGCAGTATATCACAGTAGTGTATAGCTAGAAGCATCCAAAACCATACTCCACACAGAAGTTCTGTCAACGCATACAGTAGTGTATCACCGATGTGTATGATAACCGATGACCATACTTCACAGAAGTCATCCATTACAATAGCAATAGAAACATAGATATGAATTGCAAACTAGATAATAATAATAATAATAATAATAATAATAATAATAATAATAATAATAATAATAATAATAATAATAATAATAATAATAATAATATAATAATAATAATAATAATAATAATATAATAATAATAATAATAATAATAATTAGATAATATTAAGCCATCCATCATCATCATCCTCCACACAAAACTCCATGTCCATCATTCTCCAAGCAAAACTGTTCAAAAATGAGAATGGTTAGTAAAAATAACAAAAGCATACAGGTGGTTGAATTAACAAAATCTCAATGGTTCTTGAACATGAAGGCTATATATATATATATATATATATATATATATATATATATATATATATATATATAATATATATATATATATATATATATTATATATATATTATATATATATATATATATATGTACCCGGGTACCAAATAACTATTTAGTACCCAGCATCCCAAACAGGCTCACCCCGCCGTTCGGGCCTGAGGCTCACAGGCCGGCCCACCCACGACCTCGAGCTGCTATGTCGCTCCGAAGCTCCCCTACCCACCCACGATTTCTTTGCGGTTTCTATTTCGTCACCCCGTCCGCTCGGTTCGGTCTGCTCTTCCCTCCCTTCGGCGGCGCCGCCCGTCCGACCTCTCTCCCTACCACCGCTGGCTACCTCTCCGTCGCGCATCCCGCGTAGACGCAACGCGCCGCCCGGCCGGGCGTTCTCAGCCGGCGTTCCCAGTGTCCCGCCCGCCGCCGCCGCACAGCGCTGTGCGGGCATCGTGTTGCCCGTCCTGGCGTTCTCGGCCGGCGCCGCCCCCTCGTGCGCGGAGCTCATGTTGGTGACAATGGCACAAACTCGTGCCCTTCCCATCGCGCACGTTGAACCCCGTTGAGGAGCAAAGAAGCGGCCCCGCGTCAGATCCGTTCCTCCTTGAGATGAGTGATGGCGTGGCTGGATCGTCGCGGCGTCGGCCTCATCCGTCAATCTCTCCTCGGGACATAGCCTCTGGAGTGGATCTCTCTCTGCACCACGGTAAGCAGCTGCCTCGTCCTGTTCCCTGAACTTCGCAATGGGTTGGATCTTGGCCCTCAAATTTCAGGGATTGCAGTTTCCTCTGCCTCATCTGGATCCGAAGGTGGACACAGGCATGTTTGATCCGGAGGAGAATAACTGAGGCAGATTGTTAATCAAGCCCAAGGTAATGTCTCTTCAGCCTCTCGTTTTTTTCAATGATGAACCTAATTCCCAGCTAGATTGCATATAGTTGAAGCTTTTTTGGGCACACATTAGGTTTCTATGCATGGTTCCCTACATTTTTTAGGTCACACATGACAAGATTTCGATTAGGGTAGTGTGCAAATAATTTAATTATTTATTGTTTGCTCCTGTCACATTGGACGATAAGAGGTTTTTGCATCTACATATGCCATTATTTGTGACGCAAAAACCTTGCTTTAATTTGCTAGATTTGCATATAATAATTGATGTTATCCTAGTTACACATGAGTTCCGGCGCAAATAACCAAGTTTTTTATGGTTCACTTGCTTTATTTGGAAGGTAGGTAGGTCATATATGTAATTATTTGTTATCAGGATACCTTGGCATTTAGTAAAGTTTTTAGTGAAGGTTATTTTGCCATTCTGAATTTGTTTAGTTGCCACCATCATCTTACCAGATTTATGGTTATTCGATTAGCTAGCTAATTGTTTCGCAGATTTTACTGAATTTGTGCATTAGTATTTCAGTTTTTAATAGAAACTTGGGAAATGATTAATGTGTCAAATGTGATTGTGAGATATGACCTGCTAGCCTGCTCTTGACTTTTTTTAGCGTGCATTATCGAAGTGATCAAGACTTGGTGTTATGAGCTTTCGAATTATATAATGTCTCACCTACTGTGCTTTTCTGATTGGCCATACAATTTGTTTGAGTTGTTGACTTATTTAATTACTATGTTGCTGGGACATTTATATGAGCACAAGACTTGGCAGTATGATTCATTAATAAGAACTGCAATATTCTTGTCGTTGTTTTACAGCTGATAATGATTCTGTTCTCGCAGAATGCATACTTCTGGGTTTACATGGAAGACGTGTGCGACATTTACTGCTGCTCCAGATATTAGGTGCAATTTTGACCAAATCTAGTGCAACTTTATGCATCTCAAGGAGGAACTGTTGATTTTCAGGTGCATTTGATTGTTACTAGGAGACTTGGAGAATATTGAGGCTATCGTTGTCATTTTTGTGCTTATAATAATATTTATTTGGATGATTGCGTGTTGCAGTCTCTTAGAACTAAAGGTTTGGTCTGTTTTTTGAATGAAACATATTGATGTGCTACTGTTTTTTATTTGTGATGAATATGGATGCCTAATATGTAATGTGTTTTCATCCTGAGTGTAGATGTTCAAAATTTCAGATATATGTGCTTTGTTTACTGATAAATTAATTATTTTTTCTTGATTATGAATCATAACATATTTTTCTTCAGATTCCCTAATTACTTAACTAGCTTTTTCCCATGGGCTTGTTGGATCATGCAATCCACAGCTGATAAATACTATGCATATGTGCCTTCTTAATTATTTTGAGTAAACCACACCGTGAACTAAACCTACTCCTCCAACCAGGTCCTTGATGGATGTCGTGTGTGATTCAGTGAGGATACATTCAGCACCTCCCTAGTCAGCCATGCTGTTCGAAGCTCCCCCTCGATTGCTATGTGAGTGTGGTGTGGCATGGCGAGATCGCCGAAGGCCATATGCCACACCCAACGACATCTGGCAGCTATGCCACATCTTCATCACCTGATGCTTCCTGACTGCTTCTTGCATCGCCACGGGATAAGCCTTCTGTTAGTGTGCCTGTTTTTTATTATTGCAGTTATGAGTTGTTTTCATTTATGAAAATCATACATGCTAATATATGTAATCTGTAATAGATTCTGACTCAATGTCTTTAGATTCCGGTTGGAGCTGTTTGATAAGATGCCTGACAACCCAAAAAGGCTTGTATTTGAGAGCACTCAACAGCGGTCAGTACATGTTTTATTTATTTATTTTAGTGGCCTTTTTCATGTGTTGGAGCTCCTTTTCGCTCTAGGATGATGTTAATGTGATTGTTTCCCATTTAGGTATGAGGTCCCTCTGCGACAAGACGAGAGGTTACCCTCCTCACCTGGTAGAACTTCTGCATCAGGTCCACGAAATAGAGGTGCAAAGGGGAATGGTTGTACTATAATGTTAATCAGTTGCCAATATGGAGTTAGTATTTTCTAAATGACTAGACAGAATTAGATACGTTCATTTAAAGCTTATCTAATCTAGTTTATGATTATTTTTTTGAAAAAATTATATTTATATAATCTGATGCATGGACACATAATTAGAGAACAATTTAATATACATGGATTTTAAATTTTGCTATCCTAAATTACCAGTATTCTTTCATTGCACTTTGGCTTATCCTTTTGTCAACTAACATTTTTCATCTGTTCTGAAAGGTCACAAGACCTCAACGGCCATGTTGGTGCGACTAATGTAGGTTTCGAGCGGGTGCACGGGGGGTTCGGGTATGGTAGTAGGAATCAAGAGGGGGAGGATGTTTTGAACTTCGCGCTGGCCTATAACTTGTTGATAGCGAACACCCTCTTTAGGAAGAGGGAATCTCATCTAGTAACCTTTCGTAGTGGACAACACTCGAGCCAGATCGACTTTATCCTTGCAAGAAGGGAGGATAGACGTGCTTGCTTTGATTGTAAGGTGTTACCTAGGGAGTGTGTTGTCCCTCAACATAAGCTTGTGGTGGCGGACTTTCGCTTTCGGGTACGTGTCCACCGGGACAAACGGGCCAAGATTGCGAGAACGAAGTGGTGGAAGCTTAGAGGGGAATCAGCGCAAACGTTTAAGGAGAGGATGCTAGACGAGAGGACTTGGGAAGAAGAAGAAGATGCTGACGACATGTGGCTAAAGATGGCAACATATGTCCGGAAGGTGGCTTCGGAAGTGTTTGGCGTGAGTAGGGGAGGCAAACGGGAAGCGAAAGACACATGATGGTGGAATGACGAGGTGCAAAGGGCTATTAGGAAGAAGAAAGAGTGTTTCAAGCGTCTCCACCATGACAAGAGTGTAGTCAACATCGAGGGCTATAAAATAGCGAAGAGGGTTGAAAGCGAGCTGTGAGTGTAGCAAAAGGTCAGGCGTATGATGGCCTTTATCAGCGGCTAGGCACGAAGGAAGGGGAGAAGGACATTTATAGGATGGCTAGAATCCGCGAGAGGAAGACAAGGGACATCAACCAAATAAAATGCATCAAGGATGAGACAGATCGACTTCTGGTGAAGGATGAGGAGATCAAGGATAGATGGAGAGAGTACTTCGACAAGCTATTTAATGGGGAGAATGAGGGTCCTGCCCTTGAGTTGAACGACCATTTGATGATACCAATAGACGCTTTGTGAGGAGAATTTAGGAGGCAGAGAGATCGGAGAGGCTTTGAAGAGGATGAAGGGAGGTAAAGCGATGGACCCTGATGGTATCCCCATTGAGGTGTGGAGATACCTAAGCGCCAGAGCGATAGTATGGTTAACTAAGCTTTTTAACCTTATTTTTCGGTCTAACAAGATGCCTGAAGAATGGAGGAGAAGTATATTAGTACCTATCTTCAAGAACAAGGGAGATGTTCAAAGTTGTACTAACTACCATGGGATTAAGTTGATGAGCCATACGATGAAGCTCTAGGAGAGGGTTATCGAGCATCGCCTAAGAAGAGTGACACATGTGACCCAAAATCAGTTTGAGTTCATGCCTGGTAGGTCGACCATGGAGGCGATTTTCTTATTACGACAATTGATGGAGAGATATAGGGAGCAGAAGGACTTGCACAAGGTCTTTATTGACCTCGAAAAGGCATATGACAAAGTACCGAGAAATGTCATGTGGTGGGCCTTTGAAAAGCACAAAGTCCCAACTAAGTACGTTACCCTCATCAAGGATATGTACAGGGATGTGGTGACGTTTGTCCGAGCATGTGATGGCGACACCAGTGACTTTCCAATTAAAATAGGACTGCATCAGGGGTCAGCTTTGAGCCCTTATTTATTTGCTTTGGTGATGGATGAGGTCACAAGGGACTACAAGGTGATATCCCTTGGTGTATGCTCTTTGCTGATGATGTGGTGCTAGTTGACGACAGTAGGGCGGGGGTTAATAGGAAGTTAGAACTATGGAGACACACGTTAGAGTTGAAAGGGTTTAGACTTAGTAGGACTAAGACCGAGTACATGAGGTGCGATTTCAGCGCGACTAGGCACGAGGAGGGAGACGTTAGCCTCGATGGCCAAGTGGTGGCCAAGAAGGATACTTTTCGATATTTAGGGTCGATGCTACAAAAGGATGAAGACATTGATGAAGATGTTAGGCATAGAATTTCAGCCGGCTAGTTGAAATGGCGTCAATCTTCTGGCGTTCTCTGTGACAAAAGGGTGCCTCAGAAGCTGAAAGGTAAGTTCTATAGGACGGTGATTCGTCCGGCGATGTTATACGGTGCTGAGTGTTGGCCTACAAAAAGACGACATGTCCAGCAATTGAGTGTAGCAGAGATGCGTATGTTGCGTTGGTGTTGTGGGCACACAAGGAGGGATAGAGTCCGGAACGACAATATTCGGGATAGGGTTGGGGTGGCACCAATTGAGGAGAAATTAATTCAACATCGGTTGAGATGGTTTGGACATGTCCAACGAGGCCTCCTGAGGCGCCGGTGCGTATTGGAGTTCTAAAGCGGGCCGATAATGTAAAGAGCGGTAGAGATCGACCTAAACTAACTTGGGATGTGTCCGTTAAGAGAGATCTTAAGGAGTGGAATATCTCCAAGGATTTAACTATGGACAGGAGCGCTTGGAGATTGGCAATCAACGTGCTTGAACCGTGACCTCTCTTTTGTCTTGTGCCCTTTATGTCCCTTTATGTGTCTCCCTGTTTCTCGTCTCTTTTGGGTTTCATCTCTAGCCTACCCCAACTTGCTTGGGACAAAAGGCTATGTTGTTGTTATTGTTGTTGTTGTTGTCTGAAAGGTCACAAGATTTTCCGATCTTTAAAATCGTCTACCTTTCCCACAGACAATATTTCCACCTTTGTTGTTTATTATTTTCCCAGTTTCTTCCTTTAGGTATGCAGATGCAAGGCGTTCCCCTTCTAAGCACCCTGCGGTAGCAGCTACTTCCCAGGACCACTCACAGAGAAGGTACTGTTTTCGCACGATCTTGCTTATCAAATATCGCAACAATCACAATCTTATGAGGCATATCAGTGTACTTTTCTAATTTGTATATTCTGTCCAAACATGGTGTACAAAAATCTGGTTCTTGTATCCCCTATGTAACCATACCCCTAGTTTTATGTGTTCCCGAAAAGGTCAAGGATCATTTTTTTCCTATTCGTTTGTAGGACTCATGCTGCTTAGGATTTTATGCTATGTGAAAAATTGTATGTCGGACACCATATTTAACCTTGCAGTTTGACATCAGCCGAAACTCAAAATATTATGTCAGTGATCTATTGTTCAAAGACAGGAATTTTCCTCGAAGATGCATTTTTGTATGCACTCCTTCAATAATACTTATACATGTATGAAACTATGAATTGTTTTATGTACAAGTTCCATGGGAAAACAATGTCATTCTTGTAATCTTGTTGGAGGTAAAACTGAGCCTGCTTCTTAATCGTTTATCAGGTCGTAGAAAAATTATGTTTTTCTGTGCACACATGGGTGCTAGCTGTCACCATTTACAGTTTTACACAGTATGATAAACTACCTTTTTTCTTGGGTCACATTGAACATACCAATATTTTGAAGATAGCTAGGATTTACATGTACATTTGACATTGTTTGCCACTAGGAACCTAACTTGATGCCAGATTACATCGAGTTCGTGTTGTTGCATCCACACATGGTATTATTTTCGATCAAGCTCCATTGGATGCAAATTTCCCTGGTTTTCTTGCCTAATTCCAGGAGTCGGGGTGCATGATCCCAACAATATGGCGAGTTCCACTTTGGTCTCTTTTTTGCTTTTTGAACTAGAAGGGTCATGCCCCAAGGTAAGAACCCCTAAGACTATATGATTGTCATCTCCGCTTGGATACACTAGACAAGGACACCTAGGTTTAGTGTGTGCCAATGTAAGTTCTTGTCCATTGTCCTGCTTTCTGCAGCAATTTACTGTCATTTGCTCATAGAAGTTTGATGATTGTGAGCAAAATTAAGCACAATTCTCCGCTTGGAAGTTTGATGGATCAAGACAAATTCCACCTATAGGTGTTCATTGCAGCTAAAGTTTATTTTATGGAATTCATTCTTAAAAATTGTAACTGAACAGATCAATGATACATCCTATAAAATAAAGAGTTGTATTTTTTATATAATAATTGGACAAATGAATACATTTACAATACTATCTGTTTATCTGATAGATTCATCATTAGTAAAGAGTAATCCCTGTCCAATTTGCAGCACTTTACCTTTCTGTGGTTTTAATCATGTGATTTTTTTGCTTAGATCCTTAAACATCTATTTGCTTCGGTATCAGACATTTATCGTCCTTCACATGTAATGTGAAAACATTTGCCATATTTAAATAGCTATGCTTGATTTAGTATAGAAAGGTACTTTTTAATTCCAGCTTTTTTCAACGAGCATATATGACCTTTGTTCCCTCTTGTAGGTCAGTCATACAAATTTGGTGGGCGTAGTGGCTGGCAGGATGGAGGAGATTGGTCAGCAGGGCGGAAGAGTGAATGAGGCAGGGAAGTGTAGTGGAGGACGCACAGCAGCCCTCCCTCAACTAGAAATCAGCCACACGAGCAGGCGACATGGTACACTGAGAAGCGTAGCGAAGAACGCTTCGATGTTAGTGACATAGGTTAATTCCAAAGAGTACCTACAGATTCTTTGTAGCAATGATAATGAACCAAATGGTACTATTTGTGATTAGCATCACGTACTATTGTAAATATTGCGAGAACATCGTCTCCCGGGACCGATTCACAATTCTAGTAAGATGGTTGACAAATAATATTTTCTTAAAAACAAATATTTGATATCATGTCATAGAAAGATATTAGGAACCCAGATGGAGTAAATATTTATGGTTTGAATAATAGCTACAAATATTTTTTTGTGTAACGATTGCCATTCAAGATATGTTTTTAATGATCAAATTAAAATAAGAATATCTATAGTTTACATAATAAATAATTATTGACAAGCAATTCTTCACAAGGAACTTGGTGTAGAAAGAAAAAAAACCCGACAAAATATATGCATCCTTGGAGGCCTAGGGAAAAAATGACAACATAACGAAATTCTGTCCATGTACGGAAAAGAAATTCCGGTGGAAAAGAAAAAAATCGGAAACATAAATAGGCCGGAAATATTGCGAGCAGGCAATATGTGTACGGAAGAAAAAAAATCGGCCGCACGCATAGGCGCGAGTAGGCAACAAGCACGGAAAAAATTGACGAGCATCGCTGCTAGGCGGGCGAGCGCGCGTGGTCTTCTGCGGGCGTGGGGATGGCCTCGGGTACTGAATAACTATTTAGTACCCTGGGTACTATTTAGCGCAGTCATATATATATATATATATATATAATATATATATTATATATATTATATATAATTATATATATATATATATATATATATATATATATATATATATATATATATATATATATATATATATATATATATAGCTTGATGCCCAAACTTTTGCCAAATGTGATCAATCAAATCAGATTGTAGTTGCTTGTGAGCTTCACGATCACGAATCTCGGTATTTCTCTGTAGTACCTCCTCCATCACTCGATCATGTCCTTGAGTGATTGTAGATGGCTGAACAGTAGATGTGGTTACTTCCTTGTTCAAGTCAAACGAATCATCCTCTATATCCTTCTCGTCCTTGATTATCATGTTGTGAAGTATTATATAAAGCTAACATGATATTCTCAAGATCCCTTGTTCATATAGACGTGCCGGTCGACGCAAAATGCAAAAACGAGATTGTAAAATCCCAAATGCACATTTAACATCTTTTCTTGCCCCCTCTTGATGTTCTGAAAACAACTTGTGCTCAGGTGATTGTGGTGCACGTATGGACTTGACAAAAACAACCCAATCTAGGTATATTCTATCTGCAAGACAGTAAGCTTTGGTATATTGCCTTCCATTCACAAAGTACTACACCTGTGGAGCTTCTCCTCTTAATTCCTTGACAAACAAATCTGATTGACTCAGCACATTGATGTCATTGTTGGATCCCGCCACTCCAAAGAAAGCATGCCATATCCATCGGTCATGTGAAGCAACGGCCTCTAGAATGATGGTTGGTACACCATGATCACCATGAGTATATTGTCCCTTCCATGCATAGGGACATTTTCCCAATGCCAAAGCATACAGTCAATGCTCCCTAACATGCCAGAAAAACCACGACGCTCACCGATCTCCAACAATCGTTCTACATCTTGTACTGTGAGGCGTCTCAAGTACTCTTCGCCGTATACTTCAATGACACCCTTAACAAACTTTTTCAAGCACTCCACACCAGTACTTTCTCCCATCTTCAAATACTCATCAAGCTGGTCTGCAGAGCCGCCATATGCTAATTGACGGATCGCTACTATACACTTATGAATTGGTGAGAACCCGGGACGATTCAAAGCATCCGGTCTCAAGGTGAAATACTCAGACCACCCACTCAAAGTCTCAACAATCTTCAGAAAGAGGGGTCTCCTCATCCTAAATCTTCTACGAAACTGTGTCTCATTGTAGACTGGATTAGGAGAGAAGTAGTCGTCCATTAGTTGCTGGTTGGCTTGTTCACGAGGCCTGTCCACATATCGCCTAGGACCACACCGAGTTCTTCCACCTTGTATGACATCAACAACGGACTGCATTTCAGCTACAAGATGATCGCCTAAATCATCTAGAATTTCTTGCTCTTGAAGATAGTCATCCATGGAGTACAGATCAGCAGGGTCAATGCTGTCATCTCCATCCATGGCAGCAAAGGATAGCAGCGAATAATGGGTAGCAGACTAGCAGAGAATAGTGGGCAGCAGATAAGAAAGGGAAGCAGTAGCAGAAAGGGGACTCAGAACAGAAAGCAATGACTAAAAGGTGCCGTGGCTGTGCTATATATAGCCACAATTGCCATGGCTGTATCTATTCACACTTGCATGCCAAAAAAACTATTGGAAGGAGTTCACACTTGCCGTGGGTGTGCATTTCAGTTTCACAAAAAATAGTGGTTTCAGTTCACACTTGTATTAAAAATAGCACTGATCACAGGAATTAAAATAGCACTGATCACAGGAAATAAAATAGCACTGCTCATAGGAAATAAAGGGATTGCAGTTACCTTAAAGTAATTACTTGCATGGTCACATTTCTATGCACCCTTGCTACTGCAGAATTAATTCTAGACATTTACAAGACTATCAGTTAATAGTTCACAGCTATTAAAAAAGAATTGAAGGGTTGACAGTGTCATACCTTAGGAAATAAAGCAAGTCTCGGGCTCTCTAGTGCCAAGTTTCTCTCAGCCAAAGCATATGCACTAAGCTGATCAGTAGGCGCAAGCAGCAACTGTGTGTAAGTGTCTAGCATTTTACACTTAGTTTGTTCATGAGCTGCTTCATGGTTAAGCCTAGCTGCTTCAATCTTCTTATCAGCCAAGCTTTGCTGAATTTCAGCCATGTTTTCTTTGTCTTCCTTACTCTTGGTGCTTGCTTCAATGAACTTCTCAAATTTTCCACTAAAATCAGCCAAAGCATCAGATGACTTCTTTTTGCCATTGAGTTCTTTTTTTGCTTTATTATATCCCATAGGCCGCTTTTCTCCATCTAATTCCAAATTCACCAACTGAGCTGGATTAGCCTTCGCACTCTTTTTCTTTTCCTTCTTTAACCTAGCAAGATATGCTGACCACGTAGTACCTTCCACATATGTCGTAGATGGAAGGCCTTACCATCATTTTGGCCGGCCCACATCTCTAATGCTTTGTCAGTCAATTGATCATCACTCATCCCACTTTGCCACACTCTACCAGCATTAACCCAAACTCCATGAAAATCAGTTAATGGTTTCTTAGAACGATCCCAACGTATTTTCAGTTGGTTCCGGTTCCTCTTACGGCTACTTTGTGCGGTCTTGTTGTATTCTTTAGTAACATCTGCCCAATAAGCATTTGACTTCTTGTCATTTCCATCTACTGGGTCCTTTGAATTACGCAACCAAGCACTGGCCTACAGAAACAACAAAACAAAAATAAAAACAAAACACAAAATTAAAAGAAGGCAATTGTTGATCTTCAAGTGTGCATGGAGATAGCTTGGTTTCAACCTACCAATTGTATGTCGGTCAGGGACCGTCCAATTCAAACGCTTCTCGGTTCTAGAATCATCATCGACGTTAATTGTTTCATCTTCTTCCACATTTAAATCATCCACTATATCATGAGTTTGCTGTGCTGGAGAGGGAGTTCTCGTAGCACCCAGGTCAATTGGTGGCACTGTAGACTGACTCATTCCAGCACCAACAAGTGAAAATTCCATTTCCATTAGGATGGTTAGCAAATGGGTTGACTGCAGAAAATTTGAGAACCCTCCTGGTGGGTATAACTGCAACCATATGAATTGCCAACCTCATTCTAGTTATCTAATAAACTGACTATCTGAACTATCACAACAGACTAGCTATTTGGAGTAAGATGAAAAAAACAGCTGACTATCTGAACTATCAAACAGAACTAAATAGCATTCATAGAGAAAGGAAATGACGTTGGTCACAAAAGTAGTTGTAGTAGCTTCTCTGTCAAATTAACACGAAGGCATTCTAATTTCAAGACATTAAGTTTCGATGTCAAAAAGGAAAAGGAAGAATATCATATTCGTTACAGA